>CM076584.1:503728096-504327549 GCA_034641835.2 Pinus albicaulis
TTTTTTTCATCAAGAAAATCACTATCTTCTAGAGCATCCACAAAAGTATCCTTTTCTTCTCTAGATTCTTTTTCAAATTCCATGAGAAGTCTAAGATCTTGTTCACATTCTTCCTCACTATCAGATAACCCATCACTGTCTTCATGAGTATAGTAACTCTTTCTAGTGCTAAAACGATTCTTATTCCTTTTTGCTACTTCCTTCCCTTTTTTATGTGTTTCTTTATAAGGACACTTAGCAACATAATGACCAACTCTTCCACAATCAAAAAATTTGAAAGGAAGCTTACCTCTGAACCATCTTGTGCCAAGTTGAAGTTTCTTTACAAAGTTTATCTCATCTTCTTCTGAGATATATCCTGATCCTTCTGTTTTTTGTACTTCCTTCCCTTTTGTAGAAGTTCTAAAGACTACTTATTTGACTTCAGATGGTCCTCTTCTTCTCATTTCATATGCGGTTAGTATGCCATGAAGTTGCACCACAGTAAGATTTAGAAGATCCTGCTTTTCTTCAAGAGCAGAAACTTTTGACTCAAATTTTGCCGTTAGTAATCTTAAAATTTTCTCAACCAGAGTAGATTCGGTTATTGTTTCTCCCAGATTTCTCATACGATTTACAATATCATCAAGACATAAAAATAAATTTGCAATGCTCTCCTCATTATCCATTTTTAGATTCTCATATTGAATTCTGAGAGTTTGGAGTTTAGCACTTTTTACCTTTGCATCACCTTCATAACTTAGAATAATTTTGTCCCATATTGTCTTTGCTGTATTCAGCTGCATGACTTTGACAAATTATGATTCAGTTAGACTTCCCAATAGAGCATTGACCGCCTTTGCATTTGTTTCATAATTCTTTCTTTTTGTCGGATATGTTGGTACTGCAGCTGGATATTGATATCCTCCTTCAACAATTGCCCATACCTCTGCTCCCAGAGACTGAAGATAGGATCTCATCCTTGTTTTCTAGAAGAATAAATTGTTTATGTTAAAGAGCGAAGGCCTGATAGATGTTGTTCCATCTTGATTTCTCATCTTGCTTGATCTTCCTTATAGCGGCTAAGCTTTTTCAGAAGGACCTGCTCTGATAACAATTGTTGGGAAAAATATTGAGAGGGGGGTGAATCAATATTTAGGGCTGAACAATTTTTCTTTTCTTTCTCTTAAAACCATATGTTACAGCACTGCATCCAACATGTATGTCTAGATATCTTATTATGTCTTTACTTAGAGCATTGCATCAGATAAGCATTAAGCATGAACAGAAATAACAGAACAAGCCATCAAACATAAACAACACATATGAACACCAAGATTTAAGGTGGAAACCCAATTCGGGAGAAAACCACCGCTGCTGTAATCTCAGTCTTCAATATTTATTATAGAGAAAACTTCTTACAATATATGCTAGTGCAGAATTATACCAGCATGCAGGCACCCACCTGCAGAAGGCTACAACCTTCTCTCATTTACCAGCCTCTCTTGGAAGGGAGCTACTACACCCTGCTCTCGTTTACCAGCTACCACTGGAAGGGAGCTACAACCCCCTTACTCAAGGCTTCGACCCTCAAATCTACCGCGGACCACGTTTCATCAATTTTCATACTCGATCCACCAGTTTCCACACGACATACCTTGCAGGCCACCAGATTTATTCATTCAGTACACTCACACCAATTCTTCATGATTTTGTCGTTCAAAACCAGAGATTCATCATCGTCAGATCATTCTATCCATCGGTGTATCGTAATTTCAGAGTTATCAGTTAAGAACAGAGCTCGTCCATACAGATATTCCTTGGAGAAATTTTTCGTTCACAACCCTTACGATGCGCTCCTCGTTCTCTATTTTTCTTCTCCTTATATAGTTTTGCCTTTATTAAAACCATAAGTCAAAACCACGAACCGCTAATGGTATTCCTCTGTCAGTATTCCTTTTAGTTTATCCCATGGGGCTTTTGATCTCTTTTTAATTTATTTATCAATTTTAAAGAAATTGACAAATATATATATTTACAACTTTTGAATTCCCAAGCCTTATATCTAAAGTTTAACCCTTCGGACTTTATAGAAATATCCAAAACTTCCAAATAAATTAATCTTACGATAAACCTTTGACCCCGGGCCCACATATATAGTCAATAGCCAATCCAATACGCGCACGGTACCATAAATAAATTTCGAGCAAGTCCAGCGTCCGATCACTATTAGATTAGCAAGCTTCCAGATCAACAGCGTATATTCATATCGCTCGACCTCCGATGCCGATCATTAACGTGTGATGGCCCACCGTACCTGTGTTAATCTTCGCGCACCTTCAACAAATGATGACCGTCCGATGACCCCTTCCCAAATCAACGACGCTCAACGATATCGTTGGGCATCCTGGGTCGAACTATAACGCGCGATGAAAAGTGGTTTTGTGAAGTCGTACAGGGACGCGTGTCGAGCACTCTATGGAATCGCTCCCAACCTCTTGAATACCGCTTGCCCGTCGAGAGCGGTGCGATAAAAACCGGAAACCGCCGTTACTGTTCCTCTCGCAAGGTTCCGCCTTCTTCGCTCAAGGTTCCACTCCCTCTGCTCGATTATTGTAATTTGACTAATTTGTATCACAATTCTTCATGAAGACTTCCGTTAGTTAATGCGGTGAACGGATCGATTAACACTACAAGGGCCTTCATTCCTTATTTACTGTGACATTGCTTGCACTCTTCATCAACAGATTAACCCATCATTTTGTTTATTGAGGCTTGACCACAAGAATTCACACGATTCCTTTGCGACCTTAAATTTTTCTTGATTCATGGTTTTCAACCTCTTTAACTTCGATGCAGTTTTCTAGCTTCTGATGTATAATTTTCATACCATGTTTTATTGTTCCGGATCATACCTAAGAATCCAAGCAAGGAAATTTCCCAACATATCTCTCTTTTACGCCTCAACTTCCCTTATTCCTCTGTCTGCTTGTCTATGCTCCTTCCTCTATTCTTCGATTAGATGCTCCTATATAGCCAAAGCCTTTGCCATCAATGACAATATGCCAACAACCAAAACAAACAAAAAAACCCTACACTTAACAACTAGCCTAAAATAAAACCCTAAAAGCAAACAAGTTCACATCATTTGCACAAATTAGAGAGAGCCCTCTTTGAGTCCAGGAAGGATAGGTCCTAGGACTCCAAAGACTGGTCTGATGTTACCCTATGCATTTGATCTCACCAATCTAACAAATCACGGGACCATAACATATTCACGGCGATAATAGGAGAATGCAATAGAATAAATTAAAACGTGTTATATATATATATATATATATATATATATATATATATATATATATATATATATATATATATATATATATATATATATATATATATATATATATATATCCCATTTAATATGAAAGCAATGTGTCTTATTCAAAAATATATATATATATATATATATATATATATATATATATATATATATATATATATATATAAAAACAGGTCTTTTTTCACTCTAAAATCAGAAGACGTTAAATGAAATATCCTTTGTCTTTCTATTGGGACACTATATCCATTACATTAAAAAAAAATGTCTGATTTCACAGGATAATATTTCAAAAATACAACGACTTGTTTTGACATCCAAACATAGTGATCATCATTCTTCGCTTGAACTACTGTCACTGCTAGAGCTACTTCCATGATGAGTTATTTTCAGGAATGTTTTGTTCACGGTGTTGATTGTTTTCTTCTTCTTCACCTTCCATCTACAAACATAAAAATAAATTGTAATGAGTGTATATACATTGGTGAGAATAATGAAAATTGAAATATTAAATAATATACATCAATGTAAATCGAAAATAAATGACTTACCATTGCAACAATTGACTCATAAAATATAAACATTCTTTCAAAACCATGTAACATGCCACCTTTCAAGATTTCATCTGTTGGCACAGTTCCATACTTTGTTTCCTGCAAGTTTTATACCCCATAACAAATCATATATTTAATATAAAATATTTCTTTGTTATATTAATTATAGACGGAGCTAAGTAAAACAAGATCGATAGATGCTTAGAAATTCCACAATTAAGTTATGATATGCCAACATATACTCACAACCCATATTTAACCCAATTTCAATCAATTCCTCTGATAGTTCTTCTTTGTATGTTAGCACCTGTTTGAAGACATTCAATGATGATTTTTGTAAAACAACTTAAAAAATACAAAAATGAAATCTAGTTAAGTTGTTATAAGGAAGTAACAATTACTCACAAACTTAGATATCAAACCTTTTCTTCCTTGTCGTCCTGTTTTATGTGCTGAATGGGTTCCATTTTCTTTTATTTTCTACAAGAAAATACTTGAAAATTAATATTTAATGCTAAATTGTTTATTTATTGTACCTAATGATTGAAAAATTAAATGATTACATATTACATTTGAAGCACGTTGTTGTTGAGATGGCTCCTCCTGCAATGCAATTTTGTCCATTTCTTTGAACATCTCCTTGTACACCTTTTTGGACATTCCTACTGGCATATTTCTGATATCAGCTCGTTCATCTTTTGAGATTTTCATAATCTACCTAAAAATGTAACATGAAAATAAACTATTTAATTTTTATATTGATATATGAAAATTAAATATAACAAAAGCGGTATTTATAAATAATTCTAGACAAACATTTAAAGGAATATTATTTTTTCATTCCTTCTTTTTTGTTGTTGTACATTTTTACTATTAAAAGTCTGACATGTCTCATTGACCAATTCTCTAGAAACTCTTCCTGTAATTTAGATAAAATTTGGTTCTCAGAATCATTGGATTGGTTTTTGTATTGTAAGTGGAAATAATGTCTATACATTCGTTACACTAGATCCCTCAAACTTTTGTAAAATATTTTCCCCCTTTCGTTAACCTCCAACACCACTCTAGATGAGCTAAGGAGCAATTCATTTTCATTTTCATGTTCTATTTTTTTTCTTTTCTTAGAACAACATTCCTTTTCTGAGTTTTTGGTCCCTGTAGAACATTAAACATATGTGAATTAATAGACTGTTTGACACATGTTATCTAATAATTTTAATTATATTATTAATGAAAATTAAAAAAAAAACTCATATTGGATCGATAGTATTTTTTCATTCACCTGATTCATCCTTTTGCAATTTTTCCATCAAGATTTTACGCTCTTCTGGTCCTAGATCATAAATAATCTTATCTAGCTTTATCATTTTGTGGCTCTACATGATACACAGTAAACAATTAATATTAGTTAAACTTATATATAGTTCAAGAATAATATTTTTTGTAAATAATTTACAAAGAACTTGCCTTTTTTTCTTTTCTTGATGTGTTATCAATATTTCTATTACTTGATCTCTTGTCATTCATTTCTTTATCAATCTAAAACCTGTACCATATCATTCATTAATATATTTATAAATAAATTGTCAACTTTTTAGGTAAAAAAAAAAATCTCAAGAAACCGGTGCACCATTCATGGTGTACACACCGAAACCGGTGTGTGGGGGTCTTATAAATGCACCACAAAAATAGTATAATAGGCTGTATGGTGCTCTATGTCAACAAGGAGAACCGGTGCATTACATGTCAACCACTGCACCGATTACCATAGATAAAATAATAAAAAATTTCCAATGTTAGTTTTTGTAGCATAAACCGGTGCCATATTTTACATATGACGCACTGATAAAAAAAAGTTTTGTTTTTTAATTTTTCATCACAGTACTTTCTCGGTGCGCTTGTAAAATACAGAGCACTGGTGTGCTAGGTTACGCAGGGTGCACCGATGAAAAAAAAATTGTTTTTTTTAAAGAGCACCGGTGCGCTAGGTACGCAGGGTGCACCGATGAAAAACAAATCTGTTTTTTTTTAAATTCACATAAGGGCCGACATGGATTGGGATCAGACTATGAAAATCGTCTCATCGGTTGGATGTATTAGGTCTATATTTAGAAATAGAAACCCTATAAATCTAAATTGAAAAGCCCTAATTTTGAAATCACATAAAGAGGGAGAAGAAAGGGCAGAAACAAAAAGAACGTAGGGTTTGTTTCTAAAATGGATATTTTTTTTTGTGCAAAACATAATGTTCACGGTGTGCCATAATGAAATAGCGCACCCGTGGCATATTTTACATATGGCGCACTGAGAAAAAAATATATATTTTTTTAAATTTTTTTATCATAGTACTTTTGCAGTGCGCTGGGATAATAGAGCGCACCGGTGCGCTACGTTATGCAGGGCGCACCGATGAAAATATATATATATATATATATTATGCAAGGTCCAACATGGATTGAGATCCTACTATGCAAATCGTCCCGTGGGTTGGATGCCTTAGGCTTATATTTAGCAATGCAAACCCTATAAATATAAATTGAAAAGCCCTAATTCTAAAATCATAGAAAGAGGGAGAAGAAAGGGCGGAAACAAAAAGAATGTAGGGTTTGTTTCTAAAATGGATTTTTTTTTTGTGCAAAATAGAACGTTCGCGGTGCACCATAATGAAATAGTGCACCGACGACATATTTTACATATGGTGCACTACGAAAGAAATATTTTTTTTTTTTAATTTTTTTATCATAGTATTTTCGTGGTGCATCGGGATAATAGAGCACACCGGTGCGCTAGGTTACACAGGGCACGCCGATGCAATATATATATATATATATATATATATATATATATATATATATATATTTAAATTTATACAAGGGGCGACATGGATTGGGATCCGACTATGCAAGTCGTCTCGTAGGTTGGATGTCTTAGGCTTATATTTAGCAAGAACAACACTATATATATAAATTGAAAAGCCCTAATTCTGAAATCATAGAAAGAGGGATAAGAAAGGGCAGAAAAAAAAGAATGTAGGGTTTGTTTCTAAAATGGATTTTTTTGAGCGAAACAACACGTTTGTGGTGTGCTATAATGAAATAGCGCACCGACGAAATATTTTACATATGGTGCACTGAGAAAAAAACATTTTGTTTTTAATTTTTTATCATAGTACTTTCACAGTGCGCTGGGATAATCCAATGCAACAGTGCGCTAGGTTACGCCAGGTGCACCGATGGAAAAAAAAAATTGTTTTTTTTTAAAATTTCACGGAAGGGGCAACATAGATTGGGATCTGACTATGGAAGTCATCCTGTGGGTTGGATGTCTTACACCTATATTTAGCAATACAAACCCTATAAATCTAAATTGAAAAGCCCTAATTCTGAAATCACAGAAAGAGGGAGAAGAAAGAGAAAAAAAAAAAAGAATCTAGGGTTTGTTTCTAAAAATGGATTATTTATTTATTTATTTTGTTTCTGAAAACTGCAGAAAAAGTAAAAAAAAGCTGCAGAAAAAGGAAAAAAGACAATAAACTTTGACTTTGTTCTTTTACTGCATAAAAAAACTCCAGAAAAAGTAAAAAAAAAATAAACTTTGATTTTTTTTTCTTTTACTGTATAAAAAAAATTGCAGAAAAAGTAAAAAAAACAATAAACATTATTCACGAGATCGTTTGAAATTCTATGCTACAGGGTTTGAATCTCAAGAGGTTTGGAATTTTGATTGTTTGAATACTTCTGTTCAAACGTATTTTCTTGCTCCATAGTGCTCTCGTGCTTAGTTTACTCCAGGTATGTCTCTTGCAAATCTCTCGCTAATTTTTTTTGCAAAAATAGTGAAATAATGAAAAGTGTTTAGTATTTAAAGAAATTTTTTACGAAATTAGATTTTTGAAAATATTTTTCCGCCCATTTTTTAGTTTACCACTTTTTTCACTTAAAGAAAATATAGTTGTGCTTTTTTATTTGCGGTTATTCGTCACTGGTGCGTCCCTTAATTGAACCGCACTGGTTCGTCTTTGTATAAAACGACATTGGTGCACATTACCAAAAACGTACCGGTGCGGTGATCTATACATTAGATACCGAAATTACTTTTAGGTGTGTGCACCAAAATTTATTGTTGTTTTTCTCAAATGTAGGGAGAAAATAATATAATTATATCAAATGGATAATTCTTCAAAATCCAACTCGTTCCATAATATTTCTGAAATTCCATTGTGGAGTTCTCCCTATCCATCTCGAGATGTAATATTTACTTCAGATTTTATTTATATTTTCACTATCTAATTGAATTTATGTTTTTTATCCATGCAGTCAATCATGCATAGCTTAATTAAATTTATAATGTATAAAAATTTGTAGGTTCATGCATATTCAACATCGAGTTCAGATGCAAAAAAATTCAAACTGCTCCAAAACGTCGGAAGTTCTTATCAGGAGCTGCATACCGCAAGGCACATTTGGTAGATAAAAATGGATAGCCGCTTCAGCTTGCCAATTGTAACAATATTACATTTTCCAGCCACAATCCCAAGACAATGATGGTAATAATTATAATTGTTTGGTATATTGATTAATATGTAATTATTTCAATGTCAAACCAGTTTATAATCATGCAATATTTTCAACGTGGTTACTAATTGATATCATATATTTTGTACTAATCATGTTCAAATATTTTTTTTTAAGTTATTAGGATTCTAGTGATGATGAAAAACTTACCTACCATCTTCCGTTGCACCCCATGACAATGTAAAATCGAGAGAAGACTGAGTTAATAGAAAAAATTGGAGAGGAACGATACCAAGAATGGTTGAATCAACCACCGATTCAATTCCCACTGCGTCCAGATTCACCAATTAGGAATGACTAGAACAATAGTAGTTCTTCACAAGCTGTAAATGGAGGAAATAAAACAGAGGTTGGTATGGATGATTACTTAAGGGATACGACTGCCATGGATACAATGTTGTTAGATGCATTCCAAAACGATGATCAGCTAGGGGATGATGCTCATATCGCTGACACATTTTTCGAAAGCCTTAAATTTGCTTCCACCACCCCTCTCTTTGGACATGGCGGTCAGTAAAAGTCTACCCAGTTGGGGACAACAACGTTACTGTACAACTTGAAAGCAAAGTTTGGCTTGTCGAATGCATGTTTCTCAAACCTTTTGAGGTAAGCTACCATAAAGTACTCCCTTATATAAATTTGAAATATAATCAGTACGCTGTAATGAACATTAAAAATGGTAAATTTTATGAACGTTAATAATTTTATCAATATTAATGTACATTTATTAATATATTTTTCCATGATCACCAACTACAGGTTATTCAAAGATAAGGTTCTTCCGAGTGACAATATCTTGCTCGATAGTTGCGAAGAGGCAAAGAAATTGTTGAAAATGTTGGGTGCTGAGTACATATCATATCATGCATGTCCAAATGATTGTATTCTATATAGAGGAGAATATGCAGACAAATATATGTGTCTGAAATGTGGGCATGACAGGTATGATAAATAAAAAATAAGGGTAAATCACGTACTGGTTCTTATTTTAAGATATTAAGGAACATGCCTATAATCCCAAGGATTCAAAGGCTCTTTCGTTGCAAAGAATTAGCTATGTTGCAGGGATGACATGCCTCAAAAGGAAGTGAGTTGGGAGTTATGAAAATCCCAACTGATTCAATATCCATGAAGCATATAGAGGATACATGGCCCGAAAAATTCAAGGATGAAGTACGAAGTCTACGACTCAGCATAGCCATGGATGGCGTCAACCCATATTCCCTCCAGAACACCAACTATTCTATTTGGCTTGTAGTAGTGATCAATAAAAATATCCCCCCATGGTTATCTGTGAAGAATGAAAATCTTATGTTGGCTTTCATATTCCCTCGTAGAAGACAAGTGAAGAATATGGATGTCTACTTACAACCACTGGTAGATGAGTTGAAAGAATTATGGGATGGGAGAAATGTATACAATGTATCAAGACCCATCGTAGCAGAGAGGAGTTTTACGTTGTATGGAATATGTGCTTACACGACACATGATTATCCAGGCTTAGGAGTTTTCTCTGGTAAATTACATGTTTAATTTATTGATTTCTTTATATACGTAACAATATTTATTCACATATTAGTTATTTAATTCGTTGTAATATTTGTTCTGATCTTCATGATATTCTTTAACATTCCATGCATATTAATTAATGTATACAATAATCTCGCAGGTCTTGTAATAAAAGGGTATTTTGGATGTAAATGTTGTGGACCTTCTCTGAAATCTATATGGTCCAAGGACTTACGAAAGCCAGTGTATGATTGCTCCAGGGAATTCCTACCATAAGAACACCCTTACAGAAGAGCAACATCCGCTTTCAATGGTAAATAAGAGAGAACCCAAAGGCCTCCAATAATGACACCAGCTGAATGGCTTAGAGCATATGAGAGAGAAAAGGAGAAGGAGTTCATAGAAATTTTTGATTCAAATGGGAAGCCTATGTTCGATGATATATGTTTCTTCGACACCTATGTTGAGAAATTGCACATTGGGATGAAAAGGGAATCTCTCTTTTATAGCCTCCAATATTGGGAGCATTTTAAGATTACCCACTTATTGGATCCCATGCATATATTTAAAAATGTTTCATCTTCTTTATGGAGGCACATATCATTGAAAAAAAGTGACACATTGGCTATTAGGAAAGATCTTATTACTTCAAAAACTAAAAAGAAACATTGGCCAAGACGATTAGAAAGTACGGGATCTGAGGCAGGCACTAGTCCCTCTAATTCATGTTTTTTCAAATAAGGTGATGTCCCATGGATTTAAAAATAAATGATATTTCTTTGGCAAAGGAAGTTATAATGGGTGTGAGGATGCCAACTTCATACGAGTCTTCACTACGGCGCTGCTTCACCGTGGATGACCATTTTTCAGGGTTGAAATCGCATGACCATTTGAATCTTCTAAGAGTATGTATAATGTCAAAAGCATAATTTTATTATTAATTTGTTATATTAATAAATTTTATCCCATGCGGGGATCATAAAACATAAATAATTTTGTATATTATTGAACGTGTTTATAAATTTGTAGTGTTATTATCCTTTGTTCGTGCATGGGTGTGTGAAACATGAATTCCCTCAAGACCTAGGACATGCCTCTAAATTATCTGCATTTGTACGTTGGATCACGTCAAAGGAGATTCATGTGGCTAGCATTCCGTGGTGGCGTCAAGAGATAGTTGAGATTGTTTGTATGTTTAAGAAGGAACTGTCGACGAGTTTCATGGAATTAAAGGTTCGTCTTCTAATGCACCTAGTAGATGAGGTTGAATTGGTTGGGGTGGTTTCTTGTCGTTGGATGTGCTTCTTAGAGAGGTACATGAAGAAATTGAAAGGTTTTGTTTGACAAAGGGAAAAACTTGAGGGGTCTATGGCAGAGGGGTACATATCGTATGAGTCTTTCTATTATGCTAGTGAGTACATCAACCAGATCAACAATAGACTAGGTGCGGTGATTTGGGATGATGAAAGGGATGAAGGCAAAAAATAAGAGGAGTTGCTCCAGAAAAGTGGAAAAAAACGCTTGATAAAGAGTAAGCAACTTATAATTTTTCAAATTTACAAAAAGTAATTAATATTCATGTTGAACTTCGATATAATTTATATTTTGATTTGTAAGTAGATATAATGTTGGTTTGATTTCATCAGCGAATGAAGAAATTGAAGCAATCAATAAATTCATTCTTTACAATTCTGAAGCGACACAACCGTGGGTCGCATTGTACGAACAAAAGAGGATGAAATGGGATAGTGACAGGAAATAATTCAGACGGTTGAATGGTAGAATTGTACCTTATCCTAATCATTTAAAAGAAAACATGCCAAAAATATTCCCCAATGGTTGGGTTGCTGACCAATTCAGAGAGAAATACGGTGCAACTAGTCGTTACCTGCGTGCTGAAGAGGATGCGCTAAACGTAGGGATTAGGTGCAACAACTCGGTAATAATATTTTTAATTTATATGTAAATTTGAAACTTATAAGACATCTATATTTCATATTTTAATTGTTGGGTTATTATAAGACACATGACACTACGATTTTTTCAACTTTTTTATAATAGGTGCATTTGTTCCCATCTATGTGGGCATATGGACACCATTTTTGCACATAAAATGCCGATGCTGGAAACATCACACAAGACTATGGAGTGGAATTCAATTTCGATCAATCTAGTCGATCTAGCCACCGTGATCAAAACCTAGTATGAGGGACATTAGGTTACGTCGGAAAGATACAAGAGATCATTGAAATGGATTTCTCTTCTTTCCTATGTGTTATTTTTAGGTGCAAGTGGTGGGACACCTTTTATTTGAATAATGTAAAGGAATATTGCGATAGTAGGATGATATGTATCAACTCTAGAAAGATGTGGGATGAAGCTAAGGAGCCCTATGTTTTCCCCAAACACTGCAACTAGGTGTTTTTTTACCCAGATGTGTTGGATAGGGATTGGTGGTTCGTATTGACACATGACCCTAGATCAAAACATATTTTTGAGAACAATAGTGTTATCATGCCATGCGAGTTGGAAGATAATGAGGGTGAGTCATGAGAACGGAGAGTGATATGGTACATGTGTTATTTCATCAATATTTATACTTTTTAAGATGGATTTTTTGAAACATTATAATATGTATTTTGAATTAATTGGTAATTTTCATTGTGTTAATATTAAAATCAATATTTCACTTGATAATTTGCAATTATGTTGATCTAAAAAACAATGGCGTACTCTATAAATTAGTTATTTTTTTGTATCTAAGATCATAATAAAATAATGATAATTCTAAATTACATGAATTTATTTGCATTATTTTCTAAACTTTATTATGTTACAATAATTCATATTATTTTACAATTATTTAAAATTTACAAATTCACAAGTTTAAATTTTTTAATAAAATCATTTTACATTAATACAATTAAAATTTTACAAATATTTTATATACAATTAGAATTAGAATTAGAATTTTACAATTTCACATACAACTACAATTACAATTAAAATTACAATTTTAGAATTTTACATACAATTACAATTTTACAATTACAATCAATTCACAGTAATTGTTAAACACACACATGGTGGAGGAGAAGGTAAAACACACACATAGAAAGATAAGCATGAGATACTCATATTATTCACCATAGATGTACATTTATAATACAATGGTGTGACTGTTGGATTCATCTTCCAAGGTCACTTGGAATCCTTTGTGACTCTTTGCCTTCCACACCTACCCATAGAGGAGTAGGTCTTCAACATTCCCCCCCTTAATCCAAAGGGGTATGTGTGAGTCCAAAAAGAGATTTGTAATACAAATATGCAAAATATGCATGGCATCACTTAGGCTGAATCATCTCTCTAAACTGTTGGCATAAAGAGGTGGTTTAAGGATGACCACCAACACTGGAACACAATGCTTATTGTAGTTCCCGAAAATCTTCTAAAACTGGCAAGAAGCTAAGGGCTTATGCTAGAGGAATTGTCCCTCATATTTGAAGAGGGAGACCTTCAACCTAAAATAAGGGAAGTCTACAACCTGTGATGGTTTAAGGATGACCACCAACACTGGAATGCTTGATGCATTTCCTGGAACTCTTCTAAAGCTGGAAAGAAGCTGAAGTCTTTTGCTAGAGGAATTGTTTTGAAAGATGAAGAATATCAACCTCACATAGATGGTTTAAGGTTGTCCATCAACCAAAGGCATGCTCATGGGCATCCGTGTCTCTGGCTACAACTGTGAATTTGGAACGACAGGTTGTGGCTCAGGCTCGGTTGAACTGCTATGTCTCTGGCTACAACTCTTGAGTATGGAATGAGATATTGTGGCTTAGGCTCGCTTGATGTAGCGTAGAAGCTCGTAGATGAACACCATTTTCCCCCCTGTCAGGTACAAGGTGAGATGATGGCGAAAACTCAACTGTAAGATTGTTCAATATTCTAGAACAAGTTCTGACATGCGACTTAAACATCTTCTTGGCTGCTGATGCCCATTCCCAAGAAGCGATCCATCTAAGATGAATCTTTGTTCTTGCAGGAGGCTTGTTTCTGAAGCATTTGTGTGAAGAATGGGTGTGTCGACCACAGTGCTTGCATGGATGAAGATAAAAAAAATGATCTTTCATATGGCCAACTCGATCACAATGTTGGAATTTTACAATTTGTTGTTGTTGTTGTGGAAGTGGAGCAGGATCTGGAACAACTGAATGTGAACTGTCATGAAGAAATCTGGCACTTTGAAATTTGATAGGCTTGGAGTAGTCCGTAATATGAAAGGACAACTCCTTGTCATATCCAAGACATATTCGGTGCTTGTTATGGACAAGCTCTTCCTAAGGTCTAATGATGGGCTTGGCGAGTGCAGACTAAATTGCTACATCTACATGTAAATCTGATCTTGTACAAGGAACTAACTGTGAATCGACTGCAACTTGATATTCTTGTTGTTGATGGGAGTCCCTCTGAACAATTTTAGAATGATGACTCCACTGTTGTAATTCTTCTTGTTGTAGCTGGGATTCAAGCTGCAAAAAATAAATCTTCTCTTGTGCATTTTGTAGGCATTTTTTAACGTAAAAAAAGGTGCTTTTGTTGATCTTATCAACAATGGAATGTATAAGAGTGTTCAACAAATCTAATGCATCATCAATTTCAGCCATTTTTTTTTTAAACAACTCAGACCTAACAAGAGAATGGGTGTAGAAACTCATATGGTGAAGGTATAAGAGGAAGTTCAGGGGTTTTATAAACAATCCTATGTTAATACAAAGAATTGCCTTAACGATCCCAATAACTTCACAGTAGCAGATTGATAGCTTTAGTAGATTTGTATGCTCCAAAATGTGATTCCTCGATGGCATGGTAACAATCCTTCTAAGGCAAACTACAATGAGAGGGCCACTGATGTGACTATGCAGATGTATTTATTTTCTTGAGACTGAGACTAGATATAGCTCATAGGCCAAGGCCTTGTAATGGCGGGATCTGAAACGATTGACCCTCTTGCAACACCTATCATTAACACTTGAAGCACCTTCGTCGGAGGGTATTATTCAACTAGAGGAGGGGGATTTTGCGAGTATGATGAATATGCAAGCTCTGTCCTTCAAAGATATTGATTCCTCTCAAGGTTCTTGCGGCATCCTCAAGATTCCCAAGCACATTGAGTTCATGCACCAGCTTTAAAAAGATGTGTAATGCAGGACTAGATCTTTCAGCTTCAGAACCTCATGGAGTAGCCACAAGCAAGAATCAGATTCTTTGTGAACGCCAAATCAAGGCCGCTACTTGATGAAGTGGACGCAAGCTAGTGAGAATTGTTTCTACAGATATCGCAGAGCACTGCTGTGGAATGAGCCTGAAGTCTGAACCTTTCTTGCCCCAAAGTTAAAATGGGTGCAGTCTGGATACTACTGGTAATTGCTGCAAGTCGGTCCAAAAGTACGTGGTTGTCCAGTCATCTACCGACGCTCATTTCTTGAGACGAAAGGTTTAACAAAGGAGGAGATTGATGAAGATTTTTGGCGCATACCAGATCCCCCCTCTAATGAATTTCCAGCTAAAGCAACTGTTCAAAGTCAAGATACATGATCATCGCCTCCCAGTACTGTACAAAATCGACCCCCAGTTCAAACGTTGCACCATACGGTGGCTCCACTAGTTACAACATTGACAGCCCTCTTGGTTCAACCAACCCGTTTTCACTAGACACATATGATTTTTGTTGTAGGATTTCTCATTCCAATGGGTGCTGGTGCCGGTGTGTTGTTCAAGAATGCAGTTATTCCAAAATTGAAAGCTTGGATACGGCAAGTAACTTCTAGATCTGATGAAACTGAGTGGAAGAAGGCTCTAGAGCCAAGTCCAGCTATAGAAGCTACAACTGCTACAGAAGTTGTTGCTATGGCAACATATGAGGTGGCTAATGTTAGTCAAGAAATGGTCAAATCAAGAATTGAAGATAGGAAATATTTTTAGGGCCTGCTGAGGTATGTGGAAGGACAAATTGACAAAATGAAGTCAATGAAGACTACTCTTCAGTTCATACAAAGTAGCAGGAATGATTTTCATACTGCAAATGGCATTTTGGAGGATCAAGTTGAAAGTTAGACACACACGGGGAGAATTAATGGCACTTTGGGAGCCATTTCATCTATAAAGCAAGTAGATTGGAGAGGAATTTCTGAATCAAATTCCAAGAACGTCAAAGTGGATGTGGATGTACGAATTGTTGATCAGGGGTCAGTGAGGCCTTCATCAACACCTATGAGTGTTGAGCCCAGTCTTGCTCCACATTCAAAATCATACATGGAGGTAATGGGAAAATCAACACATCTCAGCAGTCTTGAAGGAATGTGGCAAATCAATTCATCGACAGAGGCAGGGCCGAGCAGTGTAGAGGCCAAATGATAGAGAGGGAATTACAAGAGAAAAAAAGCTAAAATAGAGCTGGAAAAATCTGAAAATTCCAGGACCTCACCTGTAGCTCTGATACCATGTTAAACACACACATGGTGGAGGATAAGGTAAAACACACACATAGAAAGATAAGCATGAGATACTCATATTATTCACCATAGATATACATTTATAATACAATTGTGTGATTCTTGGATTCATCTTCCAAGGTCACTTGGACTCCTTTGTGACTCTTCGCCTTCCAAACCTACCCATAGAGGATTAGGTGTTTAATAGTAATACAATTAAAATTTTACAAATATTTTACATACAATTAGAATTAGAATTAGAATTACAATTTTACAATTTCCCGTACAATTACAATTACAATACAATTTTAGAATTTTACATATATACAATTACAATTTTACAAATTAAAAAATTACAATTAAAATTACAATTTTACAAATTTATGTATATACCATTACAATTGCAGTTTTAGAATTTTACATACAATTAGAAATACAAATATTACAATTTTACAATATCATGATAATTTAATATTAAATTAATTAATAAACATCACGTTCATGATAACCATCGTACAAACATCATATTTTTACTAAAAAACACATTCAAAATCGCTAACATCATCGTGATCATGATCATCTAACAAAACACAATTAA
Source organism: Pinus albicaulis (assembly GCA_034641835.2). Taxonomy (NCBI): domain Eukaryota; kingdom Viridiplantae; phylum Streptophyta; class Pinopsida; order Pinales; family Pinaceae; genus Pinus; species Pinus albicaulis. The sequence continues at coordinate 503,745,145 of CM076584.1, forward strand.
CATTATATATTAACATCATCACAACACAAACATCAAATATACATCTCATGTTAAATAACTCATGCTATAACATACACATCTATTTGCAAGCTGCACATTAAATTAACATATCTAACATGAGCTAACAATATTCACATCATGATGATCACCAAAATGTAAATTAAGTATAACTGCAACATGAACATAAAATACATGGACCATATATATATATATATATATATATATATATATATATATATAAATATATATAATGAAATAATGTTAAAATATACAACTGTAATATAAATGTCATGGATCAACTGGTGGTAGTACAACATCAATAACAATACTAGTGGAGGCCTATTCAGTCAATGGTGCAGCCTTGAAGATCAATGGTCCAGCCTGATCATGATCATGAGTATTGATGGATGTTGTAGGCTGCTGACTGGACGTGGCCGATGGTCCAGCCTGATCTCCATGATGACTGCTGCTATATGCTAGTGGAGGCTCATGCTCATCTGGCGTGGCGTGAGGTGAACGATCATGAGATGATGAGTCACTGCTCGTGGAATGTCCATCACGTGTTGTGTCTTGACCATGCCTATAACATGAAACAGTCCTCCTCAGCCGCGTAATAGCTGTCATAGCTCCTATGACATGCCGCATCAGGTTTTACATGTCACGCGGCATGCCTCTCCACATCCGTAATAGCATATCATCGACCTGTATGTATCTGTAATGAGCGGGCCTGATGCCTGCTTCAACAATAAATATAGTGAGTTGGTCGCCCATCTCCATCCTGTGTCTAGCATCAAGTCAAAAACGCCTAGCAAAAGGCAGTATTGGCGCACCAGCAGGAGCAGGTCTTTCTACACCGACTTCCTGATGATCCTCGACATTTGGCATGCCCTGATCGTCATCAGATCCACACCTGGATCATGTGGTGGTGCCACCATGTCCTTGTCATCAAAAGAGCCAATGTCTGCAAAATATATACAAGTACACAACAATAATTAGACAATTTCATTACAAAATTTAATAAAAACAAGTTAAAGAACATGCTAGAATAAATTTAAATAAAACAGTAATATTTCCTCTATCATCTGGCAGCTCATCAACTGTGAAGAGGATGTTGGCACACCCTTGCCAATCCAAACCTGCATAAGGATAGGGGACCATAATGAAGTGATGCTCATCAACACCAAGTAGCAACTCGAGTGCATCATGCAATATCCTCGCTGGAAACAGAGTCTCTCCCCTCTTGGGCATCATCTGCTCGCACATGTGCATACGTGCCTCTACCATCGGCCTACGAGGCTGCTGAAAAAAAGTAGGCCTCGTCTCTGAAAACCTATAAAATAATTAACAAAAAATATCTGAAGAAAAAGGGAAGTTGATGCTCCCTTGTGAATGAGCACGACATCTATCTAAGGCTGTACAAGACTATCGCAAAAAAATGGCAAACCACCTGACAAGTCATGGCTCTTGTACTAAATAATCAACATAATATAGAAGTGAGAAACTAATGCATTTCTCGTCACTGGTGTTGTGCGAAATGGTCGAAATGAGAAGTGAGAGGCACTGCACCTCCTCACTAACAAATTCACCAATACGTAACTAACCTCCAGTGACCTGAAAATATGCAGGAGACAATACATTTACTCCAATGTATCTCTAGGAGTAAAGTAACTGACTCCCTGCTACACAACTAGCTAGAACCTCTGGGAACGAGGGAAAATCCACCCCTCTCCTCGATAGCCCTATAATAAAATATATATCCTCCTCATTGGGCATACTGGTCGATACCAACCCGAAACTCTTGTTGGTGGGCATTCCACCTTCGGATAAGATATCTCGAAAACAAACCATGGGCCTTTAGGGAAGTAGCCTCCTCATAGAACTTGAGGAGGCCTACCTGCCTTAGGAGCCCCTGCGTAGTTGCTGTAATAGGGTGAGGGTACACATCTCTCTCCCTCTCTCGTGTATCCCATAGGCGAACCATGTTATACTTCTCCGCCTGTTTTTGTTGTTGTTCTCCCTCTTTCTCTCCTTTCACGTCTCTGAATGATTGACATATTATATATATATATATATTTTGAATAAAATAAAAAAATAGTTGGTGCGCCAAAAAAATAGTCACGCACCGGTCCTGATGCGTCTTTTTATGGAGCGCACCAGCGTCGGTGCACTAGATAATATCCAGTGCATGAGGGGCGGTGCTCCAAAAAAAATTGTAGCGCACCGTTGACTGTGTACGATGTCAAGAGGGCAGTGTGATGACTAAAATCTATGCCTCAGGGCATATAATTAAGTCAGTGGACCGACCTCCTGCCATCATTACATAGTGAACGGTGTGGTATTTTACTAGGCTGCATTGTTGACCCAGGAGAAATATGGAAAGCCATGTGCTAATAAAAATAGCCATCCTGGGGCGACGATTTTGGTCAATTAATTGCGTCGTCGCTATTCCACTAGGTCAACGGTGCGGCTGGTTTACCAATCGCACCACACTTTTAAAAAAAATTTAAAATAACAGAGTGCACTTTAAGTATCGCCCCGGAACCGGTGCGGATACCATTAGCACCGGTTTACTAGGCTGAACTGTTGACCCTATTGAAATGCGGAATGCGGTATGCTGAAAAAATTACCTGCCCCAGAGCTGATAATTGAGTCAACACACCGTGTTGCTGCTATTTTAGATTGTCAACGGTGCGGCCTAGTAAATGACTGCACTGCACTTTTTAAATTTTTTTAAAATAACACGGTGCACCAATCGGTACCACCCTGGAACCAGTGCAGATACCGTTAGCACCGTTTGCAGTGTGACCTTTAAATTTACAAGTAGCACTACAAATTGGTGCGAGCTGAATGGCTCGAGCGGCACCACGCAACAAATATATATTTTTTCCTTTGAAATGGTTAATTTTCAGGTTATTTGAAATTATAATCTGCTAAAAGGCTTAATTATGGAAAAACAAGAAAAATACTTGTACATTTGGCTGTCGAGGAGGCATATTGGTTATAGAATTTGCAAAATAAAATTTTTCCACTGTTTTTCAAAATTCAAGCTGGATATTGGTGGGAAATGCACAACAACAGTGCATGCAATGAGTGCAATGGGAGCACCGATGTCAGGGAAGCTTAGACAAGGATATATTGTACTAGTGCTTGAGAGCTCTGGAGCACTGACAAAAGTAAAAAATGTGATTTTTTGGCTGTAATTTTTTTTTTAACCCTGTTCCGGTGCGCGGGTTTTTTATGGGCGCATCAGTGCGTTTGCTTCATTCTGTACCTAGCTGTTTGTGTTTTCACATGATTTTACGAGGCACCGGTGCAGAAGTGTTGTAAAGCACTGGTGCGCTACAGTAATACGACGAACTGGGCGAGTGTGTATGGAGCACTTGGTGTCCGGTGTGCCAATGTTTTGTGCGCACCCAGGTGCTTTCTCTTGTTGAATGCACTGGTGCGTTTTACAGTGATAATCGCACTGGACGAAATACATCCGCAAAAACCTCCACCTGCCAACCTCTTCTAGTAACCTCTGCTAGAAACAAATGTTTGGGGTATTTTTATAAGGGGTTCCTAAAAAAAATCTGGTAGACAGTCTTTTCCTTGTTGTGACTCTCATCATATGGTTACGCATTAGACAACACTACCACAGACTGCACTTCCAAGTACTGTTGAGTATATTTTGGAATTCCACCATAAGTTTCTATCCTCACCTTAAGTAACTGAGTCGACTGCCTTGTACATTGTAATACAATGAACAAAACATTCAGGGAGATTTCCTTCTCGTACATAAATCCTTTGTTCTACAAGGTGGTATATTGCAGTTCACAATTTCTTGGTAAACTCTTTTTCTTAGATTACCATTTCTTATTTTTTGTTGTTAATTTCTAAAATTTATTAAACCAACATGGAAGAATAAACCCCTCAACCCTGAAGTTTGTGTAGGATGCAAATATTTCCTCCTCTTCCACCTGAGGCAATTCCTAGACATCGTCAGAAGAATAAAAATATGCATACTACTCAATATGGTACTTCAAGAGCTACTACTTCTGGTCCTGCACCTGAAATATCTCCACCAGAATTATATTTTCCTGTGAGTATTGAACCCAATATTACTTCTTCATTTGCTGGAGAGTTTAACATAGTTGAAACAAAATTACATGAGACTTTATTACTTGAGGTTATTGAACCTGAATATATTGAATCAGAGACAATACAACATGAGTTTATACAACCAGAGGCACCTTAGTCACCTACACCTACTACTTTATGACATTCTCCTTCTCCTCCTCTGTCTCAGACCCAACAACAAATCATATATCTTGGACCCAACAGTGAACCCCTTCCATCTGGTCTTGTGAGTATTGAAGAGATCCGTCAAGAAGATCCTCAACCCTCCTCTCCTATTCATTTTAGAGGAACTCATATTTACCAGGCCCATTATTTTCCATCTCCTCATACTCCATCACAAGATCCTTTGTCTGATTCTTTTCCCTTTAACTCATCCGTGAATTTCTCGCATAAATCATCTTTGGGACAGTTAACCATGAATAAATTTGATATGGTTTCTCAGCCTGTATCTACTACTATGATTGAGACAACCCATGTTGCAACTTCATCCATGTTTATAACATCACCAGAGACACATTTGTATGGTGGCTCATCCATCCCACCTGGTTACCAATCATTATCTAGTACCATTTATGGTGCAAATATAGTCCGTGGACCTCTCCCATGTCATATTTTTCTTGAATACCTTTTGGAAATTATTTTATGAGCACTAAACAATTTTCTCTTCCTCCTCCTTCTCAGCCAATAGTTGAGCAGCAATATGGCTAATATGTCAATGGATATGGACACTTACAACAACCTAGTTCTTCTTAGGTTGGGTACCCTCCTCCTGGGGGGAAATTGCCTCCATGTCCCCCTCCTCTATCGACAGGGGAGAAACATGTTGTGGTAACATTTTCACTTTCTCATAAAATATCAAAAGTTAGTGCTCAACCTCATCAAATCCCTCCACATTCAGGAATGGATTTTAATTCTTGGTAACCTACTCCACCTATACAACCTTTACCACTTGTGAATCAAGTTCAAACTTCTCAAATTGTTCCATATTCATCTCAAATTACTACTGGTCAAACTATATCTCAACTTTCCCAAACTCAAGTTCATGTAAGCCAACCTTCACAGGATGCACATTTAACTAAACCTATCCCACCAGTATCTAGCTCTCAAACCCCACTCTCTTAGCCTCTTCAAGGTCTCTTACAGTCTCCACCAGTTGGAAAAGATATTCCTCAAGCCCATATAGGCCACCCTATATATGGTATGGAATAGACACAATCTAGCCAACCTTATGTTGGGATGACGCAAAATCCCATAGGAAAATCATATCAAATTTTTCAAGGAGTACCTTACCAAGGTCAACAGGTACCTTACCAAGGTCAACAGGTACCTTACCAAGGTCAAAAAATGTCTTATCAAAATCAATAGATTCAAACCCATCCATTTCAACCTTTACAAGGTTATCTTGGTGCTTCAAAGAAAGGTTATATGTATTATGGTTACTAGAATCCTCCCTATCACAGAACATAAATACCTGATGCTCAAGCCATCACATCATACCAAGGATATCATCCACCAGACCTTAACAGGAAGTTTATATTTGTAGAAAATTTTTAATTTCCATATTTAACCTAGCTTACCAATGATCCCATTTCCCTTTCTCCTTGGTGGCTAGTTGTTCCGACGAAATTTCCCAGTGATATCCCTAAATTAAATGGAAATCTTGGAGAATACCCATCTACACACATTATGACTTATCATTTGTGGTGTTATTCGAACTCTCTCAATGATGACTTTATTCGTTTACATATTTTCCAGCACACACTTACTAGTACGACAACAAAATGACATATTGAACTACCATGAGCTTTGTTCGATAATTTCATCACCTTAGCTACCACATTCCTAACACATTTTTAGTTATCCATTCGATATTAAACTAAAACTGAACTTTTAACCAATTTCAAACAAACTGATGCCGCTCACATTTCAGATCGTATTCATGAGTGGTGTCATCATCTTTAGTTGTTTAAAATTTTTTTTCATGACCAATTGCTACCTGAATGGTTCATTAAGTCTCCGTTTCCATCCATCATAGAAGACGTCGCTAAGGGCAGAGTTATGACCTAAGAGTAGGTAATTGCTTGTGCCTAGTATTTAGATCTTATTTATACCCAATCCAGCATGATCTATGATAAAATACCACATTATCCACGATATTACAATACAATACCTCAACCTCCTAACAAATAATAACATGTCACTTGTTGGGTCTCAAAAATGTCCTTAAAAAGACATTCACTTTCACCATCATATCCATTATATCACCTCCATTTCACTATCATGTCACTACATTCATCTCACTTTCATCATTATTTGGGTTGGCCTTGTGTTTTCCAAACATTATTAATTTATAGTTTTTTTAAGTGAATTTGTGATCAAAAGTTAGGAAATAATATGCATATGCTTATACCTTAAAAGTAGAAAGAGTTTTGTGACATGCGTAGGTTAATTGGAAGCTTCTAAGGCCCTCTTATGTGGCTCCCAAAGATAAAATTCGAAATTATCTTCATGATATGAAGGAGATTCGAAGGTGGGATATGTGGCTTATGGTTAGAAAATTGGTTGAGAATATTATGGATCAAAGGAGAGAAAGAAGGATCCTCATTAAGGAGGAGGTTGCTTAGGAATTTGTATAAATAGGAGAGTCTTTTCCTTTCAAAGGCATGTGTAAAGTCGGGAGTTATGTTCAAGATTTGAATAAAAAATTAGACTGTGGCACCTTAATCATGAGTGATCTTTCACTTTGACTTGGTTTTTCTTACATATGGAGCCTCTCGATTTACCATCTCTCATACTTTTGGATCGACCATCTACAATGTGTGAGATTTATTTGCTTTCATAGATTAAGATTTATTTGCTTTCATAGATTAAGTTTCCAATTACTATATAATCAGATGCTTGCTAAGTCATATCAAGAAGATGGCTTTGTAATTCTTCCAAAATTGGATGATTTGAGTAATTTGTCATACAGTAGTTTAGTTTCCTTTTTACATGCTTTGTAATTTCTTTCTTAGATTAAGTTTACAATTAAATGTATAATCATATGCTTGTTAAATCATATCAAGAAGATTTCTGGATGCGGATGATCGTTATGGTTGATGGGACGTCAGTCCCTTGGCGACTCCCAATGGAGCTTGCGTGGGGTGGCCATATGGCCCCCTGTAGCTCCATTAACATGGCATTAATTCCGCCAGCTCGCATGGCATTAAATTCACTTGCCTGACTTTTTCACCACCCCGATTTGCTCGTCTGGTTTGCGATGGCATTTGTTTTTGGTAGCTCGGCTTGCTCCTGTGCTGATTGCAGCTCTCTGCCTCCTCTGTGTAGAGCCTGCCCTCCTGTATGTGCTGAGCCAAGTGCTCGCACTCAAACAGGGCGCCGCTACATGCTTCTTGGATGTCTGGAGACACTGCCGAGCCATCACTTCACCCAAAGTTATTTTTGTTGTTCGAATTCTCATTTTCGTGCTCAGACTGCCGATTCTTGTTGGTCGCCTCACTTTCTGCATGATCTCCTTGTCTCAAGCACTACCAACTCGCCTCTGTGTCCATGCCACAGCTCCGTCACAGGATGCGATGCCGTCATGGCGCAAGCAAGGGTCGAGCAACCCGCTCTCGGCCTTCTACCAGCTCTGACTCTGATTCCTCCTCTGAGGATGTCACGTGGGGTCATTACCCGAAAATTCGCACTCTGAGGGGTTGTGCTCGCCAATTTGGGAATGTGAATTTTTCCCAGCCCACCCGGCCTCCCTCTGTGGACCCTCCCAGGCCTGTCGTCTCCCTTGCCTCCCATGCGTCTGCCAGTCTTTCCCTTCGCCAGTCCTCCCAGAGAGCGGAATTCCACTTCGAATGCTCTCTTGACAGGCCCGTTATCACCACTTTTGTCACTGTGACCCTTAGAGAAGAGTCGGTTAGCCATATTCCCTCCCCTGCGCCCTGCCCTTATCCCACCCTGGTTAAGAACAAAGCTTTGAACTCAGAGGCGCTCACAGGAATCGTGCAATCCGACCAGGGCAAGGAACACATGCAGGTGGACATCGTCAACAAGGATAGCACGCCCAATGAAGACAATGAAGACAGGAGGGATGAGTACTGGTGCAAAATTGTGGAGGAGCCGCCATCCCCAGCTCATGATCAGTGAACCTTGTGACCCTCGGCCTACCTCGGTACTGTTGCTCAATCATCTTGGGAGAATTTTTGTTTTTTTGTATTCCTCTTCAGCTGAAAAAGCTGAATGCTACTTTAGTATGTTTATTTCTGCTATGTTAGATTGCATGGACAATGGGTCGGTTTCCCTTCCAAGGGCGGCTAAAATTTTTCCTAAAGAATTGGTTTCCCACTTAGGGTAGTTCATATTTTTTGTAAAGCATGGCTATCAAGCCCAATGTTCAGGCTCACACAGCTGAAGCTGAGGCAGTTTTGTACCAGTATGTTATATAAATAGAATTAGCATTATTCAGGAAAAAAATTAAAAAAAATCAAGAAGATGAATTTTTCATTCTTCTAAAATTGAATGATTGAGTATTTGGTCATACAGTAGTTTAGTTTCCTTTTTACACGCTTTGTAATTTCTTTCTTAGATTAAGTTTACAATTAAATGTATAATCATATGCTTGTTAAATCATATCAAGAAGATGACTTTGTCATTCTTCCAAAATTGAATGATTAAGTATTTGGTCATACAATAGTCTTAGCTTCCTTTTACATGCTTTTACATGCTTTCTTAGATTAAATTTCCAATTAGCTGTATAATCTTGTGCTCACTAAGTTGTCTCAAGAGGGTGGCAATTGTTGTTCTCCAATTGGATCAGATTTGGGTATTCGGTCATATAACAGTCGTAGAATTTTCAATTATGAAAGTAGATTAAATTTTAATTCCTAAAGGTAGAATATATTTTCAAGTTAATATAAGAATGGTGTGATTATATTAGTTTTTAGTTTTTGATAAACTGATCCCTAGCATATATTGTGCACGTATGTCTCGCAATTCCTACAGATACCAGATTGATAATTTATGTTAGTTATCTAAAGAATATTATTTTACTCAACATTTTGGCGTCGTTGTCGGAAGGCGTACATAGGGATCAACCTTAGAATTTATTTATTTTTTTCGTTTCCAATTTTTGTTTTATTTCAAAATTTTAAATTAGAATTCCATTTCTTTTTTCAATTTCATTTAAAAAAAATCATGCAATTTTTCAAATTAAGTTTTTGTGCAATTATTTTTTTTTTTTTAAATTATTTTTGGCATTTTTCATTCAAGTTTATTTGCATTTTCATTTATAAATAAAACAAAACATCCACAAATCAAAAACCCCTGATACAAAAAAAAAAAAAAAAAAAAAACCAATTACAACAACAAATCTTCATGATCATATCCATATGAGTTTACTCATGATTTTGTTCTGTAAATGGATGCATTGTAAATTCTCTTATACTTAAGTGAATGTTCCATTTCTTTAGTAGAATAGCATTAACAAATAAAAATAAGTTTTTGTAATTTTTAGGATAAATTTGCAATTTTGTGGTGCATTTAGAGCCACACAAGAATATTTTCAATAAAAAATTATACATCAATTAATAAAAATATAGAGTATGTTCTCCTCCTGCGCTTTGTGTGATGCAGAGGATTAGAAAAATAATTATATAAAACAAAACAAACTCACAGAGCATTAAATTGGAAATGCGTAACAACTTAAAAATGTCAATTTTGAAACACATTTTATGATCAACTAAGGGCGAATCTGAAAAGACCAAAACATGAGTTTTTTCTCAAAACAGGGTGATTTAATTAATCTAGAGATGGTTTCCTCAATTTCACAACCGTTTGGGAAAAAATCGTGGTTCTTTGGAGCCTTAATTTTTAGAATACGTGATAAAAAACGATTTTTCAATGCACAGACAGTTGCAGCCATGATGGAAGGAGAAAATTCGATTTTTATTATTATTATTATTATTTTTTTATCTACAGGTGGTTGATCCACCACGGCTCAGCCATGAAGTCTAACACAAGCCTTCAAGGAAACATATCCATGCCTTGTGTGCCTACATAATAAAAAATAAATTTATCATTAAAAAAAAAAAACTTAGAAAAAAAGAAAGAAAAATAAACAAATAAATAAAAATAAAATAAAGTTACTGCAAAAGTTCTGAATTCTCTCCATGCTTGCAACATGCAAAAAAATAATAAAGAAATCGTGAACAATTTCATAACTTTTATAGTATAAAATTGGCTATGAGGTCTACTATTTGGGCAAAAAGGATGAATTCAAAAGATATGAGAAATGATTTGGCAAATATTTTGGAATCTCATTTTCTTAAAAATCTTGGATTTAGAGGGCAAAATGGATGAGTTCAAAAGATATGAAAAATGATTTGGCAAATATTTTGGAATCTCATTTTCCTAAAAATCTTGGATTTAATTTGACCACTTGTCAAGTTTTTTTTTGTTTTTTTTAATTTATTTATTTTATAGTAATTAAAATGAAAGAATTCCATTAAATTAATAAATATTAATTGTGATCTATCGGTAAGTCATTCAAATTTCATTATAGAGGTCATGAGTTCAAATCTTGTGGAGGTTGGAATTTGTTAATTCACCTAAAATTTTGACACAAAGCATCAACAACTAAAAAAAAACAAAAATTGAAATTCATGATTGAAGTAAATAGAAAAAAATTTAACACGAGATCTACACAATGAGAAAGCTATCATCATAGTTTGAAATAGTAAAGAATGAAGAAATTGCTGAAAAAGACACAACAGGTAACTTGAGGCACTAGTTTCGACACAGGTATAAATTCTTTTGGTTTTTCTTCATGAACTTGTTTTATTGGTACCAATTCTCAGTTTTTTTTGTGTAAATTTTATAACCAGAGAGATTGATCACCTCTCTCTTTTGATAATCTTACATTCCATTGCAGAATAAAATTTAGTTTTTTTTGCAGGTTCTAGGAGGAATGACAAATGACTACAAGCGAACAATGTCTCTCTCAGAGACCACATTTCTTTTACAAGAAGATGATCAACAAAAAAACATCAATGCATGAGCACATGCAAATCCAGATCAGATCTAGCACTTTCAAGCATTTTAGATTCCATCATCTCCATTAAATCTATGTACTTCCCAAAAAAAAAATTCACTTCATTTTCATTCATATTTTCCATTCACATTCACCATCCATTCGCATTCATTTACTTCCATCCACCCTTGAATAAAAGAAATCAACTCACTTACATGCTGATTAACTCCATTATCTTTTTCCTTTTCATGTTCATTGTCCTTTCCCAAATAAATCCTGTTTCAAAGAAAATTGTGTATCTATATTCCTTTTTGAGTTTTAAAAATCTTTTCAAAAAAAGTGCCCTGAGGCTTGCATGCCTTAATGGAAAGTTATCTTGCCGACGAAAAATGGGAATACATTAATGTCCCTTGTTTGACGGGTCTTCTAGGTGACTCAACATCAACAAATTTATTCATACCTAGCAAGATGTGCTTAGGCATCTTGACTCTCATTTTCATCAATGGTGAGAGGTCTCGTGTTGATTAGGGGCATACATTAATGGCCACTAATTCAACAATTTCTTACTATGTTCAACATCGAAAAATTCATTCACATAGATAATAATTGTGCCAATGTGTGATAACAACATGAAGAGTATCAGATCCATCATTATTCAACATTTGTAGCAGATGTAGTAGATGTAGCAAATTCAAAAAATTCAGTAGCGGCAATAAAGACTCACTTTCAAAACTTCATCCACCATTTGCATGGCCAATGGAAGAAGCATCAGATCAGATTTTTGTAGCAGCTACATATGTACAAACTATCCATTTCATAGGTAAGTAAATGTGTGTTCTTTTCTAACTTTTTATCAAGCAATTCCTTAAAATGCTAAAGTTATAATTTTTGGAAAAACACTTCACCATATTCCTTTTCTCAATTCATAAAATTGCAGAAACCATCAGTTGGGGGGAAGGGATATCAGTCCATATATTTACATCTTATTACACATCACTTTCATATAACCAACATACAAATACTATTGCATTAAAATTCAAAAGGATATGTTTTTCAAATCATCAAATTGATGAGCTTATGGCTAATTGAAAAAATAAATTCTCAGTGTTTTCAAGATATTTAGATGAAACAAAGAATAAACAAAGTATTGTAACACAAGAACCAATACTCATTTTGGTTGTCACATAAGAAGCAACCATAAAAAAATCAATTTTGTTTGTCACACAAGAACTAACCATAAAGATGAATGTTGCAATCCAATGTATTTCAAAGAAAACTTTGCAAAAATAATGAAGTTATCAAATAATATGATAATGCAAAGTTAAAAGGAGAATTGATACAACTAAATCTCATTCAAAAGCAAGGAAATTCAAAGATCAAATGAATCAATGTAATAGGTTGCATGAGGACATGTAACAAATTCAGTTGGGGGGTATGTTGGGTCTCAGAAATGTCCTTAAAAAGACATCCACTTTCACCATCTTATCCATTATATCACCTCCATTTCACTACCATGTCACTACATTCATCTCACTTTCATTATTATTTGGGTTACCCTTGTGTTTTCCAAACATCATTAATTTCTAGTTTTTTAAAGTGAATTTGTGATCAAAAGTTAGGAAATAATATGCATATGCTTATAACTTAAAAGTGGAAAGAGTTTTGTGAAATGTGTAGGTTCATTGGAAGCTTCTAAGGCCCTCTTATGTGGCTCCAAAAGATAAATTTCGAAATTATCTTCATGATATGAAGGACATTTGAAAGAGGGATATGTGGCTTATGGTTAGCGAATTGGTTTAGAATATTATGGATTAAAGGAGAGAAAGAAGGATCCTGATTAATGAGGAGGTTGCTTAGGAATTTGTATAAATAGAAGAGCCTTCTCCTTTCAAAGGCATGCGTAAAGTTGGGAGTTATGCTTGAGCTTTGAATAAAGAATTAGATTTAGGCACCTTACTCATGAGTGTTCTTTCACTTTGACTTGGTTTTTCTTACATATGGATCCTCTAGAATTACCATCTCTCATACTTTTGGATTGACCATCTACAATGTGTGAGATTTATTTTCTTTCATATATTAAGATTTATTTGCTTTCATAGATTAAGTTTCCAATTACTGTATAATCAGATGCTCGTTAAGTTATCAATAATATGACTTTGTCATTCTTCCAAAATTGGATGATTTGAGTATTTGGTCATATAGTAGTTTAGTTTCCTTTTTACATGTTTTGTAATTTATTTCTTAGATTAAGTTTACAAGTAAATGTAAAATCAGATGCTTGTTAAATCATATCAAGAAGATGACTTTGCCATTCTTCCAAAATTGAATGATTGAGTATTTGGTCATATAATAGTTTATTTTCCTTTTTACATGCTTTTTAATTGCTTTCTTAGATTAAGTTTACAATTAAATGTATAATCATATGCTTGTTAAATCATATCAAGAAGATGACTTTGTCATTCTTCCAAAATTGAATGATTGAGTATTTGGTCATATAGTAGTATTAGTTTCCTTTTACATGTTTTTACATGATTTCTTAGATTAAATTTCCAATTGGTTGTACAATCTTGTGCTTGCTAAATTGTCTCAAGAGGGTGGCAACTGTCGTTCTCCAATTGAATTAGATTTTGATATTTTCTTATACAACAGTCGTAGATTAGAATTCGATTATGCAAGTAGATTAAATTTTAATTCCTGAAGGTAGAATATATTTTCAAGTTAATACATGAATGGTGTGATTAGATTAGTTTTTAGTTTTTGATAAACTGATCCCCATCATATTTTGTACACGTATGTCTCGCAAGTCCTATGGATACTGGATTGATAATATATGTTAGTAATCTAATGCAAATTATTTTACTCAACATCGATGATGGCGTGATTGGTTCTGTCAGCCAGCAGTCGACGAGTAAACCATTTGGCTCGACTCTTGCTATGGCTGCTCAAAGCTCTCTTTCCACTACTCTTGTGGCTTCTACTTTCGATATCAATGTTGTTCAATCATCCAAAGGAAAATATCAGCTACCGGGAAGTAAGAAGAAAGGAAAAGTTAAAAATAAGAAAGACAATCCTCCGCAAGATAAACAAAATAATCAATCTTCCGAAGAAAAGAAGAAACCTTGTTATCCATGTTTGGTTTGTAATGATGAGCATTTCACTCGCGATTTTCCACATTGGGTAGAAGTGAATCAATTACTTATGTCATCCACTTCACCTGCTGTGTTAACATATGCATTTCCAAATTAGGAGACCAATATGGTTTCCCGGGATCCCACTTCCTCTAACTCAGTATTGATGTTTTCCTCTACCAAGCCAAAAAAATATGTTATGGTGGCCACTTGAAGTAAAGATTATGGTAATGAAAATCCCTCAAATGGTTAGGCTACCTATCAATCTACTAGTTCGACTGCATCTCCATTGAATACTACTCCAAATGCCATGCGTACTAAGTTTATGATTAAGCCTCTGAAAGGCATTATCCTTAAATATGCTTTCAACCCTCGTGCAAGATATGCTAAAATTATAACATAGTTGAGGATCTAACTCAAGCTCCTTCAACTATGTCAACTCTTGAGGTGTTGCAAAATTGTCCCGCCCATAAGAAGGCTTTTCTTTCTGTAATTGGATGTATTGATCGTTCAGATACCAACCTAGTAGTTTTTAACCATGAGAACTATACACCTGAACTTCCGACCCAATTTTATTTCATGATCTAGGTTGTTATTCATGGTATGAATATTCATAGTTCCAATGTAGACGAGGGAGCCTCAACCTGTATTATGCCTCTATCTTGGTGGAAGGCCATTAGTTCTCCCCAATCAAGTCATTCACTGAGCACTCTGAAGGATTTTTATGGAAGAAGATACAAAACTTGTGGAATATTGAATTTAATACAAATAGAATTAGACGATAAGATCGTACCCATAGAAGTAGAATTTATCGACGGACCTCTAGAATACAATCTTCTATTGCGTCATACGTGGGTTTACACCATGGTTGCCATTGTTTCAACATGTTTTAGAATGATCACTTTTCCTCATAAAGGTGTTATAGTAGCCATTGATCAACTCAGTTTATTTGCCTCTAGTTATCAAGTTACTGGAAGCATCCCTCTCTTGGTGGAAATCCCTCACCCGTATAAACATGTCAAGGTTGGAATGCTTAAGGATTCCTCTCTCATGGGAACATTTTCACTTCCCAAAAAATCTACTTCAATTTCCTATATCAATATTATATCTTCTTGTACTACTCCAAATTATCCTTGGATAGTACCAGATGAATCTAATATCTACAACTTTGGTAACCAGATGCCACTCAATTCTAATTAGCTCGACTATGAAGCCATTTGTTCGGCTTATGTGGCATATTCTACCTTCTCCTCTTCAATCGATTAGGTTGATCATTTATTAAATTATGGCACATCTTTTGATCCCTTCTCTCGTACATTCTCTATCGATGAGAACATCATGTAAATAATTATGTCGGAATGATGCACCGTGGGATCATCATCATCATCGTTCCTCCTTGCCAGATTCCTATGAGGATAATCTTAGTGAACTCTATCAACCCAATATTTTTGTAATTTTTGTGAATTCCGTATCCATTCATGTCGATAATGAGAAAAAAATTTCAAATATTGAAGAGACTATTCCTCTCGATATTTCGATCAAACTCGACATTTTCGAGAACTTTCATATAGATGCATATTTCTCTCTTAATGAGATCAAGACGTATAAAGCCCTGTTCCAGGATTTTCAAGACATTTTAACCTGGTCTTATGAAGAGATGCCAAATATCAATCCAAACATTGTTGTACATGAAATAAATACATATCCTGATTCTAAACCAGTTTGAAAACACTTTCGTCTAGTCCATCCCAAGAAGGTTTCCGCTATTAAAGTCGAAGTTGAAAAACTTCTACGCGCTGGTTTCATCTACCTAGTACCTATCACTGATTTGGTGTCTAACATTGTTTCTATCATGAAGAAACATGGGAAAATTCATGGGTGTGTTAATTACCGGGACATTAATCAGGCTTGTCCTAAGGATAATTATCCTACCCCATTCATCGACCAGAATGTTGACGATTGTGTTGGTTGTGAGATATTTTATTTTATGGATGGATTCTTTGGCTATAATCAAATCAAAATTCTCCCAATGGACCAACATAAAACAATGTTTATTTATCCCTGGGGTACACTTTCATATCGAAAACTCCCTTTTGAATTAAAGAATTATGGGGCCACGTTTCATAGGGAAATGAATTATTCCTTCCAAGACATCAAGCACATTGTACAACCATATTTGGAACGTGCTCACTCGAAACATCGTGTTGATCATCGAATGCATATTAGGGCTATATTTTTACGTTTTTGATGCTATAAAATTAGGCTCAATCCACATAAGAGTATGTTTTGAGTTAGCTTCGTTCGATTTCTTGGTTTCGTGGTTTCAAAACATGAAATTCATATTGACCCATTGAAAGTCCAGGTGATCTTAGATCTGCCTGCACCTTCTTCCCTTCTTAAGCTTCAATGAATCCAAGGGAAGGTTAAAATTATTCATAGGTTCGTTCCCAACTACGATAACTAAACAAAGGATTTACTTCCTGTTAAATAAAGGGGTTCCCTTCTATTGGGACGATACAGATCAAAAGGCATTTGATGCCTTGAAATATGTTCTGATTTAGATATCCTTGTTGTATCCCCCAGATTACCAATGTTATTACTTCCTATACCTCGCCATTGCAGTTACTACCATCTCTATGGTATTGGTACAAGAGGATGACATAGGGACTAAATATCCTATTTATTATTTGAGTCAGAACTTTAATGATACCGATATCAAATACACTCACATTGAAAGGTTATATTTGGTGGTTGTCCAAGTTTACCAAAGGTTTCGCCACTATATCTTGCTTCACAAGACTATAGTTGTTTCTTAATGAAACCCAATGACATACATCTTGTCACGTCATTTACTGGGGGGAAAGTACTCCAAGTGGATTGTCATCCCCTAGGAGTTTGATTTGGAGTTCATAAAATCCAAGTCAAAGATATACTTAGTTTTTTCCGAGCTAATTTTCAACCTTCCCACTGCTGAAATTAAAACAACGTGTGAAGATTCCATTCCAGACAAGTCATTATTATTGATTGCATCATCTGACCTGTGGTATGGAGACATTATCATATATCTCCAAAACCATACTTTCTAGTTTGATACTTCTCTCTCTAATTAACGACGTATACGATATCAAGCTAAACACCATATTATAATTGGCGACACCCTTTATTGTTGTGGTATAAATACGATTTTTTTAAGGTGTCTCACTCATGGGGAGGTTGAGACAGACCTAAATGAATGCCATGTTGGGGCATATGGTGTTCATATGTTTGGTTATGCAAAAACAAATTTTTTTTTGTGTGCTGGCTAGTTTTTTCCTACTATGTTTCGATATTACATTCTCATAGTTTAAAAGTGTCACATTTGCTAGATATACAATGATAAAACCCATGCTCCACCTGCTTCTTCGCACCTTGTTATCGCCATTGGACCGTTTTCAAAATGGGGCATTGATTTCATGACATGTAACCATCACTTGACTGGGGGGTATGGATATATCATTGTAATGGTAGAATATTTTACCAAATGGGCTGAAACATGCTTACATATGCACTAATACTGGTGATACAACTGCTCTCTTATTTTTCAATATTGATATTGCAAGGTTTGGTGTACCACATGTTGTAGTTATAGATCATGGGAAACATATTAGTAACCACATGATGTCTGAACTAACTGCCAAGTTGGGCCTCTCTCATGAGAGTTCAATTTCCTACTACCCTCAAGAAAATGGGAAATTTGAGGCTATCAATAAAGTTTTGAAAACAATGCTTCAATGTATGATATGGGTTCATAAATCGAACTGGAATCCAATAATTTATGCAACTTTGTGGGAATAGCAAAGATCTGTTTGGACTGATACCAAATTTACACCATTCCAATTGGTATATAGTATGGAAGCAATCCTTCCGATTGAATGTGAAATTCCATCTCTAAAACTTTCTATCGAGCTCCTTCCTGCAACTTCTGCAAAATAATAATGCCTCTTACATTATACATGCTTAGATGAAACTTGATGTGATGCTATAATGGCTGATGAAGCCCATAAAAAATGCATCAAGGTGCAATACGACAAGAATTTCAAGCCTCATGTCTTGTTAGAAGGTGACCTTGTCTTGTTATATGATCAATAGTCTCATAAATTAAGATCAGGGAAGCTTGAGCCAATGTGGCTAGGCCCATATATTGTTAAGCACATTATTGCTAAAGGGGCCTATGAGCTTGTTGATTTCGATGGATTTCCATTGTCAAAACCTAGAAATGGGATGTACCTTAAAAATGATTATGCTAAGTCATTTTTGCGTAGTTCATTATGTACACGTTGTATATTGGTGTGTTGAGTGCGTTTGCAGTGTGTTCCCTTCGAAGTTTCCTATGATTTTTGTTAATCCTATTTATATTTGGTTTTCATATATCGACATCCCTTGAACCATATGTTGGTTATGCTGATGGTGCTAGTCATATTACTCAGAACCTTTCTTCTATAGCATGGGATACATATGCTACAAATGGTGAGCTTACAAGGGATTTGCATCGGTCACTCTACAAATAACATTTTTGAGTATAGTGCAGTGGTTGAGCTATTGTCTGATTCTATTTCTCATGATATCCATTGTATAGTTATTAGAATCGATTCAAAACTTGTAATACTACATTTGACTAATGTATATTCAGTTAGAAGTCCAACTATGCTTCACATGTTCTTAAGGGTTCACCTTCTGGAAAGATATTTTGATTATATTCAATATCAACATATTTATAGGAGTCTAAATACATTGACAGATGCATTGGATAATCATGTTTTAGATAAACATTTGAGACACATGTAAATTAAATTCAATACACATCACATACATTGAAACAGTTAATATAACCATAAGAAGCATTGATGATATATATATATATATATCAAAGTTTGGTTTTACAAAATTTGCGCTCAAGACACGAATGGCCACATGACCTATCATATCAAAAAATGTTAGATCCCTATAAGAAAAGTGTATTCACTTATTGTTATTTTTAGTGTAGCCCCCTTATTATTATTGTTGGACCAATGTAGTCCAAATATTTTTATTATTGTGCCCTATAGAAGCCCACTATTGTTATTGTTTCTCCTTTACATTATTATTATTATGTTGACTCTGATTATATTGTGACCCCTTAGACCCCTATATATAGAAAGGAGGTTTTTTCATTTGAATAATCTAAGAATTGTTTATTTATGCAATATAAAGGAGGTTTCCCCCTCGAAGAGATTGGTTTTTAAGTCGTTGATCTATCTTTTCTTCTATTTTGTGAGATGGTTGCATAATATTTGGTATCATAGCATTGGATTCTAGGGTTTCACTTCTTCAAATAGGTCATCTTGGAATTTTAGATATAATTTTTTTCTACGAAGATTCAGAAGCTGAAATTGAAACCACATAGAGTTGAAAAAATGGTGAACCTTGTGTACAAATTTTAGATCTTGGTTCGATATATTTTTAGAGATATGATCTAAGGAAGTTAGGGTTTTTGCAGGCTCCATATTTTCATCTCAAATAGGTGACCAAGGGAAAATATTCATAACTTTTGTTTCAGGAGTTGGATTTGAATTCTGTAAAATTGATAGAAAGTGAATAGAATTTAGTTTTTCTAGTAGCAATTTCAGGTTGAAGGTTGAAACAATGACACACGACACTCCATACAAGTTCGATCTACTGAACCATTCAATAATCAGATGTCGTGGGAGATCAGAGATAACTTTATCTTGAAGAATCCAAATTAGGTCTGATATGTGCCATTGGAAATAAAATCATAGGGATACTATAGGACCAAAGTTCAAATCTTGGGGATTCAAAATCATAAATATACATAAGGTTCAATATTAAGCTCCTCAAAAGTAAGAAAAATGTGTGTATTGTTTTTTTAAATTGCATAAATTTTGTTTGAAAAAATAGTTTGAAGTGATTCCAAGGGAATACTAAAGCATAGATATTAGTATTTGGTTATAAAATGCCTCCAAAAAATAATTCCACACCCATTAAGCTCTCATAAATCTCAAATATGACACATGAAGAAGAATAATTGAAAACTGATATATCAAAATTATGAGACCAAGTGCAACAAATTTCACTCTAGCAAAGAGTAACCAAAAAAGAAATAGAAGCTAAGATAGATGGTATGGAAGCTAAGATGGATGGAATAGAAGAAAAAATGGAATATTCTAAGGATGGATTAAAAGCTGACATGGATGGTTTAAAATATGACATGGAAGGTTTGACAAAGTTATTGCAAGAAAGGCTTCCCGGTGGTGACAAGGAAATCCATGAAAATCATGATGAGGACAAAAGGAATATGAATTGTGATTTTAGAAAATATAATGTTGGGTTTAAGAACTGTTATCACTCTAATAATTCTTAAGTTGTGAGATTTTGATTTAAAGTCTAAGAAAATTAGAGGTAATCATAGACCGACTTTTAAACTCTAAGATCTAGCTTTCCTAGGGTTCAAAGAGGGCTCTCTCTATAAAATTTAGCTTTGTTTTAATTATATGATATTAGGCTAGTTATGATGTGTAAATTGATTTTGGTTTGGTGAGAAAAAATCACTTAATGAGATGGTTAATGATATACCTGTTTGTCCATTAGGTGAAGGAGTCAAATTTCAAGTAGACAGGAACAAGATCAAGGTCAAAAAGTCAAATATTTTTAGGGCAAGATAAACAAGTCATTGAAGATATTGGAAGGCTGATTGGTGAAGTGGTTTATCGGGATAAAGGGAAATCAATGATTCTTTGATCCGGATAAGGAAGGAGAAGACATGGGTCATTCAAAAGAGGGAGAAATTAAGGGTTCCCTACTCTGGAAATCAGTAGAAAACATAGAAATTATAAATAGTTAAAGACAGGGTGCTTTTAACAAATCCTGTAATAATATTCCTAATTTATCATTCAAATTTAGAACACATATATGGATGCATGTAAAACATAAGGAGATAAACAATTACAGTAGAAAGTACTTCACTTCAATGGCTCATCACATGAATCCTGAAATATGATGCTTGATGATTTGATCCAGTCTGCGACTTGAACTTGCTACAAAAAGCCTTCAAGTACAGAAATATTGACTATAGAAATCTTCTGCAATTTATTCCACAATAATACTTCAAAGTTTGAAGTATTTATAAAAAATTGTTTACAAAATATCCTAGAATGATCATAGGATTTTTCTAAGGAAATAAAAATATCTTTTACAAAAATATAGTGTCAGCTTGCTTAGCAACTTAACAAGCTGTCCTATGTATCCAAATAAAATGGAACTGCTGTTTTGGATTGGGTGCAGGTGGCCTCTTTTCTATATTCTTTGATGGCAAAGATCTTTTGATTTGTTTTGAAATTTTATCCTTTATGTGATACTCTTTATTTCTGATACTCTTTAATCACTTATACACTTTAAACCACTGTTTAAAAGCCTTACTGCTGTAAAATCTGTTTTTACTGTGTAAAAACAACAAACAATTTTTTATCCTCTTCACTGCAATTTGACTTTTACAGTAAGTAAGTTAGTTTTTCCCAAAATTCTTCATCAGGGATTTTGGTCTTTTTCAACTTCCTAAAGTTCTCATCTTCCTCTGTGTATCTAGAAAATGTTGGTTTTACCACAAATAAGTGTTTTATCTCATGCTGTAGATAAAACAAGTCTTCAAAGCTTTTATGTAGAACTTTTCCTGTAGGAATTCCTTGTCCTTCTATTTTTTTTACCTGCATAATCTCTGATATTCTTGTTTTAGTCTTCTTGTGGCATAAGTTTATCATTAAGAAAAAGGATGTTTGGCAAACCATTTTTCCTTAAGATATCAAATTTAACCATAAATTTAGTTATGGCTATGTTCATGTTTCCACATTTTTCTTCTAGTTGCTTCATCAAATTTTTCTTTGAAACCACTTTTCTTATTTCAAGAATTATGTCCATTCTGTCAGTAATTTCTATCTCATACAATTCTTGTTTGTTCTTACTATTGAGAAATTTGATGATTTCTAGGGCCTCTTCAAGTTTGGCACCTAGTTCATCCTTTGTTTTATGAATCTCCACTTGAGCTGCCTTTAGTAAATATTTTTGCTCATATATTACCTGAATTGATGGAAAAACATCATTGATTGATTCAATGATTTTGGTCCATAGTTGATTCTTCAAATCAGACATTGGTTCTTTCAAGGTTAAATCCTTTTGTAAATTCTTCAACTCAATAGTCATCCTATTAGCCCTTTTTTATTGAGTTTGGAATTAATTTGGGCCAGCTTCTTAGTGTCTTCCAGATTTTCAATCATTTTCTTCAACCTATTGATTTCATTGGTTTAAACTGACATTTCCTCCATGGATTTGATAAGCTTGCTGACTTCATCTGTTGGATGCACTGTTGATGTAGATGATTTTGTAGCTGAGGTAGTAGAAGATGTCATGGGCACAACTGTTTCTAGTGGTACTTTTGGTGCCTTCCTCTTCCAGTGTTGAAGGGACAATTGTAGTTGCCATGGGGATCACTGTAGGAACTTCTTGTGCTTTTGTAGTTTCTCTTTCATGGACAAGCTTGTCCATTTGTATTTCCATCTCTTTAATCTAAGATGTCAATTGTAAAATCAAGTTCATCATATCATATTTTTGGCTTGCCTCTTGCACAATTTCCTTGGTTTATGGATGTTCTATTGGTGGAAGCTTGAGTTGTTTTCTAAGTGCTGCAATGTCAGCATTCTTTTCCTTCACCAATTCTTCTTCACCTTTCACATTGGTAGGGTCATATCCTACTTGAATTACCAACTCTTCTAAAGACTTAATTCTAAGATCTTTAGCATATGAGTAAGCCTTTTCAACTTTCATTTGATCTCTCATATTTATTACTGTGTTCTGGAGCTTTTGGGCACTCATCGCCTTGTTAGTCATAGTAGAATAAATCATCTCTGAAGTTTTTCTGTGAAATTCAATTTGATCTAATGGATGAATGCTATCAACAGGTACTTTAAGGTCAAATTTTTTGTAATCTGCTGTTGTTTTGGGTTTATTGTTTGTTGGTTGAAAAAATGACATAATCAACTTCTTGTTTGAATAATCAAAAGCTGACAGAAGTCTATTCTGAATTCCTAGAGTTTGCTATAAATATTGAGAATAAATCTCATTTTTGATTTCTTCATTCTTGGCTTTTATCTACTTGTATTTCTCTCTAATGTCAATATCTTTATCATCTGCTGGTTGTGAGGAGGATGCTTCCATATTTTGTTGTTTCTCAATTACCTGTGTGTCTGAAGTATACTTTTCTTGCTAATTTATAATGACTGTAGTAGCATCTATGTTTGTATTTGGAACATCTATATCTTCCACTTCTATGGTCTCTTTTTCTTTATCAACTAGATTGAGCTTAGGCTTTTTATTATATCCGAGTTTAAATCTAGTCTCTGTAGGTTTTTTAGCAGTGTAGGTACCTTCTTCTCTGACTCTTTTGGTAGCTTTATCTTCTCGATTCACATTTTCCAAGGTGTGACTAGTATCACCCTGTTTAACTACTTCTATCAAGGTATTTTCCAACCACTCTACTTGATTAGAAAAATGTTCAATCTCTGGGATTTTATCATGTATATAAGGGGTCAATTTACATTTTACCCTCATTTTACTCAGAATTCCTTGGGGATCATAATTCCATAAGAAAATGAATTCAAATTTTTATTCCAGCAACTTTTTTGCTGCCTCTATTCCTGGATCTCTATGACTGAAAATGAATAGTCCTACCTGATTCTTCAACTTGAATTGAGTCTTCTTATTGGAAGCTAAGAAGTTTAAATAATATGAATTTAGTATTTTCCTGATGTACTCCAATGAAAACACTCTCATTGACACATACTTAAGTAGTTTATAGGGTAAAATATTGGACCCAAAAACTCTGATTTCTGTATAGTTCTGATATAAGTACCAATCTCCAGTTCTACTTTGCTCTGATAGTTGTAGAAATTTCTTTATCTCATCATTGATTCTTGGTTGTACATTATTTGTAAGCATATTAACCAATGGATGAATAAAGGAATATGTAAAATCTGCATAACTAAACTCTGTGGACTCTTTTCTGATCAAAGATGTCCAAAATATGAATGATATATGATTCCCTTCTACATCCAATTTTTGGAGGTTTATAGGGAACTTATCTACTTGAAAGAAAATAAACATGTGGAAAAGGAAGGATGAATATCTGAAGACTCCTTTAGTATGAAATTTCACAAGTTGATCATGGATATTATCAGCTATGTATTCAACATAATTGTAGATAATAGAAGCAGGTTAACTGGTACAAAAGTGGATAGGGAACCTAGAATTGACTCGTCTGTATGCTCATCATAAAATAACCTAAGATGAAGGATAACATAGAGATGACATGCATTGACCCTTCAGGAAATTTGGAAGTAGAATAATAAGGGTTTAGTTTTGGGATTTCAACATAGGTAGGCATGACATTTTGGAAAATATGAAACCTTTTAGGAAAGTCCAGATTAATGTAAAGCTGTGTGAGTGCTTATATGGATAAGGGAATTGCATTGGGATCTGGTTTGAGTTGAAGCATTAGGTTAATTGACTCTGCAGTAATGGTAAACAATATTTATTTATTAACATTAACCATGGCTCTTTGTTCAGGAAAATAATAGGATTGACACAACCTAATGACTTCTAGACATTGATGAGTATGTGGGACAACATACTTAGGTAGATTTGACTCCCAAATCTGGACTTCATCTCCTTGATCTAATGATTTTTCAAGACTCCAGCAATGGAGTTCTAAATGATTAAATTCTATCATTGGATCAGGTATTTTATAATCCACATCAGCTAGGGGTGTATGCTCCACATCTACAACAGGAGGTTGTAGGGGATTTATAACAATAGTGGTTTTGGAAGTCATTACTAGGTTTGATTTTGACATTTTTAGACCTTATGAATGATTACAACTCTTTATTTAGACTTTTTTGTACCCTTTTGTAAGCTTAAACTGTTTACAGAAGGTATTTCTGGCTTTAATAGAGGTTTCTTAAATAGAAATAGGCATAAAATGGCTTTCTTTTTGGTTAAAACCTTTCAATTTGGTTAGAAAATGATCTTCAGACTCTTTTTAGGTTCAAGAAATGATAAAACAAGGGTTTCTTTGGATAACATGGGTTTAAAAATGGTTGAAATCAGGCATAGAAAGATTGAGATTATTTGCAAAGGGTTTCTCTAATTAAACATAGAGTTTTTGAAGTCTATAAAAGGTTAGAATTACTTCAATTTTGATTAAAAAACCAGATATAGCATTAAAAACTAGGGTTTTATTAGAGTTTAGCAGTGAATCCATTATTTGCAAGCAAATATAGGTATTCCTATGGGTAAATGGGCTTCACAAGGTTTAATTTCTCAGAAATGGCTATTTTTTTATGACCAGGATGTTATTTTTTAGAAGAATACCTATTTTTCGTAGGTATTTGGTCTTTAAACTGATTCCAAGGAATCAGAGAGGTTTCTGATGGTTTTTTAAGTCTTTTGGAAGCAGACTGGAAGCTTCAATGATCTTGGTAGAAATTCCAATGTCTTTCTGGTCCTTTGAGCGTGAAAATGGTGTACAGGGCTTGATTTTTTTCAGTCGAGAAATCTTAAGCACAGACAGAGAATATAGAAAAAGTTTTATCTATGCATATATGGAGTTTTATAACATTTTAGGTTTAAAGTGGATTAGCATTGAATGGCGGTCAAATCATAGGAAAAGTGGTTTTGGCGTCGGAGGTAGAAATACTATTGGTGGTTATTGCACGGGCTCAGGGCGGTAAGTGGTTTCCTTGGATCGAATATGATCCAGTAATAAATCACCATGTGGAGGAGAGATAAAGGCACAAAACTGCCCATTTCACAAATTTTGAAATGATTATTGATCGCGCTGGTGAAAATGTGATATGGCATTTGGGTCATTGGTTCTAGGGATAGATGTGCAAAAGTCGAAGATTTAATGAAGGAGTAGCTCGACATATGTGGGCGTGGGGCCCAGATATTTATATATGACGAGGTTAGTTTTAACGTTTAAAACATAGTTTTAAACGTAAAACAAATGTTTTATTATGATAGGCGGGCGAGATATTTTCATAGAAAATGAGATCTTTACATATGCTTTATAATCATAGGGTGGGATTATATAATATGTTTTTAACCTTTATGGATAGGCGGGGTTTATATATATATATATATATATATATATATATATATATATAAAATATAATTTAACCTATGGGATTCGAGGGGTATGTATCACATGGGGAATATAATCATAGGTTAGAAAGCTAATAAGTGGGTTTTTGGATATTTTAAATAAAATGAATTAATATATATACGAGAAAGGGTAATCTAAATGATTTAATACATTATGTTAAAATTAATATGAAATGAATGAGAAATGAAATACATAAAATAAACTAAGTAAAGTGTAACATAAGATTTTTTAAGCACAATGATTGTACCATTAAACATTTACACTTAAACTTAGGATAAATTATATTTTATGGGTTTTTTGAGTGTTTATGGATGAAATGAAATTAATTAAGAGGGGATTTTACTTTTGCTAAAAAAAAAAGGTGTTTTACTTAGGAAAAGGGATTATATTTTTGAAAATGAAGAATATGTTGAGGAAATGGGCTTTCATGAAGGGAATCCAGTACTTTTACCACTCAGTTACTAAGCCGTGGGTCTGGTCCCAATAGAAGTTAGAGAAATGCTCTGAGCCTCTTTAACTGAAGGTCTTGAATACTGGATCTTTGTGGGGGAGGGGAAATTAGTAATTTTCTAGATGATACTTTATTACATGCCTTGCACAACTGCTTTCTACCTACCCATCATTATTCTAACATTTTTACTTCATTTGCATGGGTTCATTTAAGCTTGCAACCTTAAATCCATTTTTCTTTTAAAGCATAAAACTATCTAATTCTAACCTTATTTCATCCGAGGGCTCAAATTAAACTGTTGAGCTCCTCATTTATTCTCTAACTATCTACTTATTTTTCAAGTTTAAATAGATTGACATATATTTATTCTCTATCTAAAACATGAAATTAAAATCATGAAAAAGTTAAGATTAAACTATTCAACTCATCATGGATTACGACGTTTTGAACAATATGCACATAATCATTATTTTTGCAGTAAAAGTAAATAGTAGTGGCATTTTGACTTGCTCACTTTCAAGTATTATTCTTATCTCTTTTTCCTCTTTTGGGGTTCATTTTTTATTCTTTTTGATCTTTTATTTTTAAGTCCTTTGATAGTTATTTTAGGACTTTTACCCTCTTTTCATTTTTTATAATTTTTCAAAATATGGGAAAACAACTTACAGAAAGCAAGGTATGTACATATTTACAAGAATATCAAAGTTAATTAAAAAATTATGAACCCTATTATTATAGGACCCTAACAGTGGCTCCACATGGGGTTGGAATTTCCTAGTGAAATGTCAAGAACTTTGAGACTAGTAGCCTTTGAATGTTGACTGAGCTGACCTTGTAAGTGTTATTCTGATCTCTGCAATTGTTCATATTTATGAAATTTTGCCTCTCAAAGCTTAGGGCCTTCTCTTCAGGCTTCAACTTTGTTAGGAAAACATCCAATCCAATCTAAAATATCGCAATGTTATCTACAGTGGATAAAGTAAACAAAAGTTAACTATAGGTTATTTCTGAAGAGTAATAGTGCTTCAACATTCTTCCATTGACTAGTCCACCTAGCAGATCTGATTCATCCATTTCTTTCAAAATGAAAGTATTGTTACCTTTATAACCATATATAATATAAGGTAATTTCCATAGTAAATCAAATTTCCCATGTTTACCTTTCTCTTCTCTCCTTGAATCCCACTTTAACACTATGTCACCAATGTAGAATGTAGAAATTTGAATAATAGCTGAATTATTCACCGATATTATCCTAATTACACACTATTTAAGCTTCATGCATAATACATAACCTCTTCTACAATTGATCATCAATATGCGGAAATAGAAATAGTCGCATGCGCACATTAAAACATAATCAAGTACACATATCAACATAGTATGTAATGGGGAAATCTGATAGCTGAAAACCCCCAAATATCTTTATATTATAATGATAGAGAACATGTAACAATCATAGTACAATACTCCTCACAAGTACTCAGTACTATCTCCAAAATTTACACACAAAACTAGCTCAGATTTGAACAAGTCACAGGTTCAAATCTCCTCCACAAGTCTGCCTGCCTCTACTGCGCAATCCAAGATGAGAATGAATGAGATCCAAGTTCGAATCCCCTTGGCTTGTACTGCGCAATCCTCATTGGCAATCTCAATCAATCCATGATGTTATTGCAAATTAAAATCTCATCACACAAGTATAGTCTGGTCGATAGCACACTCACCCTTTCACCCACCTCTAACCTTTGGTCTCCTTCGAACTATCCATGCATTGTGATTAGCCAAGTGTATTCTTTGGTTGATTTATGGAATTTAATAATTAGTGAATTAATTAATAATTAATTCACACCACTCTCACTAATTGTATCAATCAGTTAGACTAGATACAACTAGCTCAACTAAGTTAAACTGAACACAACTCCATTAACTGTCTCATCAACTCCACCAAACTATGTCACATGAGTTCTAACTGAAGTCAACCATGCAATAGCTCCACTAAACCCTAGGAATAGCGTAATTCCTTCTGTCAGCTGCATGTGCCACATCCAGGCATCAAACTGAAATGCTCCAAGAGGATAAGATAATGTTTAGAGTCCAAATATTATTAAGAGCTAATAATATTTGGTAATTTCTATTTTTTAATGACGTTCTAAAGGAAAAATAAAAACCGCCCAATGTCTAAAAATAGAGGTCCACCTATTTTTACCAACTCGACCAATCATCCAAGAATAGCATACTGCAACTCCTAGACCATGCTCCATATGTCTAAAAATAGACATAGTCTAAAAATAGACTTTGCGCCAAAAATAGCCTGCGGGCCCACTTAGTGAAGGTGACTTCATTTCACTAAGCTACATCATCTTGTTGCATTTTAAACACTCCCTCTCAAAAAGATATGGATTATCTGCAACCCCTATCCTGCCTCTGTGGAATTCGAACTTGCTCCTGGTGAGCGCCTTCGTCAAGATGTCAGCATCCTGATCCTCCGTGGGAATGTATGAAAGTAACGGATTCTCCATTTTGCACACAATCCCTAGAGTATGATGGAACACAGTTTCAATGTGTTTGAATGGATCTATCATGAAATGTTGGATTATCTGAGAGCTTGATGTAGCTCTGGTTATCACAATAAATCACAATAGGCTCCAAGTGTGACCCGAACAATCCTACGAGGATCTTCCTCATCCAAATAGCCTTGCATGCAGCCAAGCTTGCTGCCATGTACTCGGCCTCTACTGAACTGAGTGCCATGGATCTCTGCTTCCTGATGTACCAGGAAACTACTGTCGACCCGATACTGAAAACTCCTCCAGATGTGCTCTTTCGGTCCGTTGGGCTCCCTGCCCAATCTTCATCAGTGAAGCCGGAAAGCTTCGCTCCATCCTCCTGTCTGTACCATAGACCATATCCCGATGTGCCACTAAGATAATGCAATACATGCTTTCCTACCTTCCAGAAGAGCTTGGTAGGCTTAACCATAGCTTGTAGTCGGATTATGACATAGCATATATCGAATTGAGTGTATTGATGAGATACATAGCGACCCACCGTGTCGATAAACGGTGGCATCACTACCTCCTTTGAATTGGCATCCTCCTTCCTCAACCTCTGGAGAGGTATCAACAGGCTGCCGACCATGTTCGAAATTCTCCACTGTCTCCCGAGAATACTTACTCTAGAAACAAACGGTTCATTTAGGTCTGTCTCATGTCCTGTTGGACATACTTTCTTTGAGTTTGACCCGGAGAGAGCCCTCTCCTGTCCTCGTAGGGCTAGCTACGAGGCTGAGCTTGGTTTGATGTTGCCTCGAGTTTTGCCTTCCTCAGCCTGAGGCAGATTTGAGCGCTAACATAGTGGCGACCACACTGGGGAAAGATGTTCCCAGGTAAGGATATGAAAGTTTGGGTCAATTGCGGTGGTGAACGACGATCGGTTCTTCTGAGGTGCTAACATTCATGGCGACTTCGCTGCCCAAAGAATTACCAATCAATGCTTCATGGCGACCTCACTGGCCGACGGACGGGTTCGAAGATACACTCCCATGAGCCGAGATCACATCCCAGGTTTTCCAAATAAGATACCCAAGGTGGATTGGCTTCAGAATTTGCCTATGTTCAGAAATGAGGAAGGTAATGATGCTGCTCTTCATTTGGTGAAATTTCACATTCATGTGCATAAATTAAAGATCAATTTTCCTGAAGACTGTTTGATGAAAATGTTTATGGCTACTCTGGAAGACGAAGCCCGATCATGGTATGAAAGTTTGCCAGCTGCTTCTATTTACTGTTTAAGGGATTTTCATACCGTGTTCTTTGAAAAGTATAAAGAATCATATCCATCCTTGATTTTAGTTCGGAACTGTTGTAGCCATGTACATAATTTCATTGAAGATCTAGAGCTGTTTTATGGTAATAATGATTTCATGGACGGAGAAATCATGGAGGCTCTATATGAGAATCCATTTCAGCAATATGAAGAGAACCTAAAGGATACCCATCAAGGTGCTCAGGAGACTTTGCAGCAGGTTGATGGCCATATGGCTGAAAATGATGAAAGGGAGAATGTCATTTCAGATCTGCCCACAGAAGACAGCAGCATGCAAATAAGTCCCGTACTAATTTCAGAATGTGATGCAGTCAGGACAGCTATTTCAGTTCCAAATTCAGTTGTACTGAAGCCCATCAAAGAGAACTCTGTTGTTGAAATCATCTGGAATGCAGAAGACACAGTAATGGATCCAAATGTTCTCAGTCATACTGTCAGTCCATCATTAGAACACAGCCTTCATGAAGAAGCAATCCAGTCAGTTCATGAAAATAAAAATGAGATCTTTGTGAAAGTAAGTGATAAATCTCCTTTCAATAACTCAGTAATAAATGATAGTTTGAATGCCCTGTCATATGAAGATAATTACTGTTTAAGCAGAAGAAAACAAAAAGCATTGTCCCCTTTGTCTGAAGATGAGATAGATCAGCTTTTGAAAGGTCTTGTTTCGGTAGGAAGCTACGGTTAGGTGCACAATAAAGTCAGGAAAAGTATTGTGGAAACTTCTTCTCTTTTGAAAAAGATGTCTGTGTGACTGCCAACAGACATTACCTCACCACCCCAGGTAAAAAGGCTGTCCATGTTTGTATCTTAAAAGACAATACTTTCTGCTGTGTCTGACCTGAATCCATGAAATTGAATACCATGCAAATTTCTCTTGAGCCAGGGACTCTGACTAACACTCGGATAGAGATACCTCTACGTGCATTTCTATCCCTCGAGAAATCAATTTTCTGTGTCGATCGAGTGGAGTAAATATATGTTGCGATTTGAATCTCCAATAAGCTTGTGCCTCGGGATTTTCAAGACCCCTTCAGCATTCTTCTGCAAACATTAGAAAGGATAAATATTGCCTGGTTTATTATCATAAGCTTTGGTTTCAGTGGTTATTTTGCGTTGCCTACAGGTTCATCATTCTGCCTGCTCAGGGAGAGTAAGAGCAGAAATTTGGGGTGTAGCCATCTACTGGATTGGTTACATTGGAAAGCACATTATACATGATTGTACATATCTCATCAGTATGCAGGTGGTTGCCATCAGGATTTTAAAGCTTGATGGACTGCTGCCCTTTTCAGAAAGTTCTTATTTTAATTCAATTATTTCAGTTTGCATCGAGTCAGTTTGAGTCGATTTTCCAGTTAATAAGTGGAGTTATCAGTCTTTAGTCTGTTTGTCAGAATAATTATTCCATATCCCAATGGATGGAGGCACTGTCTGCTCTCCCAAAGCTCTGCGGTTCTTGGCACCTCCAAGAAGCAGGTAGCTGCCATCCCCATTGGAGCCAATGTTGAACTAGTCTTGTACGACTGGCTACTGGGTCAAATTCTCACAAAGTTCATTCCTTGTTGTTCGCAGTCACTGATGTTTCTTGAAGTAATTGAGAAAATAGTCATTTAATTCTTGAGTCCGGGGTTTTTGTCTGTGAGACTAGAGGAAGGAGTTAGGTAGTTTTATTTTTATGTCATTGTAATAATGTGAAACAACTCCTTCTTCAAAGCGAGGTTTTTCCTAAGAAATCATGAATGTATCTTTTCACCATGTAGTTTCTCAGTTGCAGATGCTAGTTCTCCTTGCCAAAGTTCGATATCCATGCAAGCAGACAAAGAAAAGCCCTCATTAAAAGTCAGCAAATTAAAAAAGGAAATTGGAAATCAGAGTTTGTAATCATGTGAAAAAGTGCTGAGCCAAGACAGGCCACCAATCCCTGCAAAAGACAACAAAGTGTCATTAGTCCAAGATTCAGAAAAGCATGGAAAAGCCAAAGCAAAGCATTGTATTAATAGACCAAATGTCAAAATGCCAAAAACATTATAGAGTGGGTTGTTAAACAAATTTGAAAAGCAATCTGATTTGATGAGATATTTATTTCATATGTAAACATGGCAAACAAACTCATTTGCCAAAAATCCGCAAGGCAGAGGTCGAAGTCGAGTTTTTGAAGGCCGTAGACAAGTTTTCATAGTTCTGGACAGTGTTTGGAGGGCACGCGACCCACTTGAGCGGGCGCTACCCACTTGAGGGGCGCGACCCACTTGAGCGCCATAGCCAGTGTAAAATGGAACGGGCGCTACCCACTTGGGGGGCGCGACCCACTTGAGCAGGCGCTACCCACTTAACAACAGAAACCCAGAAAATTCGTTTTTTGCGCCCAGATTCGATTCTAGTCGACTCCAAAAGCTTGCAAATAGGCTTTTATCATTGCTCAGTGGATTTTTAGCATGGTTATGATATTATTTATGTTGGGTTTGCAGGCTTGGATTTTTCCTGGTGGAGTAGAAGTGGCTCATTGTTCAATCGGATTTGTGATTGGTGGAAGCACAGATAAATTCACAGGGGGAATTGACAGTAGTTGAGCTGTGTTAAGAGGTTCTTAAGTTGTCAATTATGAAGGGATTCTTCGCCTCTTGCCATGGTGACTTCTCTCTCGAGACAGTGAAATTCAAAATAAGACTAGAGAGATATGCGTTTTATTGCAATCATAATCAGCAATGGGAATTAAGAATGCACTCTGCACAGTTTACATGTAAAGACATGGTCATGTTGCCTACAAGTTTGATGTTGCAATCTTACGGATCATATCTAGAAATGACAATGTTCATAAGTATTGCGATCTTCTCGAGGATGCCTGCAACTTTAGAACTGTTTCTTTTGTCCCATTTATTATTTTAATCAGCAGAAGAAGCGTTTGCTTTGTTGCCTTGGGGGTGAAGGACACGTTCTAAAGGCATTTGAATTTCTTGCTATATCAAATAGCCAGCTACAGGAAAGCTCAGAGTGGATGTTCGCTTCAAATGACAGAGTTAGTGCAAGGAAACAGTTTCTATAATGGTGACAACGGTGATGCGTTATCAGTTTCGTGGGTGTTTTTGTTGTCATATAGCAGGCTACGTTGCAGCTGGAATGGGCGGAATACAAATCTCAACATGAATCAAACAAATTCCCAAATGGCATCGAAATTCTCAACCAACACAGAGTCCGATAGTTATATGGCGCTCTTGGTTGAATGACTTCTTGAAGAATCCGAATTCATTGGATTACAAATAATGAAATCAGCACCAGATCGGGAGATGTTATTGCAATTGCAATAATTCACCAGGGATTCCAATGAAACGCATTATGAAACATCGACACCTATCAAAGCCAAAATTAAAACGAAATGTCCACCACAACAGAAATAGTATATACAGCGGCTATGGAATGCACGACACGTTGGGAAATATGCCTGTAAAAATAGACATCTGGATAATTGGTTTTAAGGGAAAGTGGCCAACGCATTTCCAGAACATTTGAGGGTAGGTGTATAGGGATGTGCAAAGTGGCAGTCAAATATCGATTACCTATTTTGCCTTTAGTCTACGCTCCAGGTCATTAGAAATCCTCAGCTGGAATATTTGGAGGTTTTTCTATCTTTAGAGCAGATAGATGATCCTTTTATATCTTTATGACTTCAGTTAAATATCCAAATTGGCTATCAGAGGAATTTAAGGAGAACGCTCCAGATTTGTTTAGTCATCAGAGAATTTTATGGAGAATGTTGTTCTCCTTTCTATCTTTATCAGTTTAGTTGAAACAGTGCCCTTGCTGTTGGGTCAATCTGTTTTCTCCTAGGATAGTTTATTTAATGTATTGAATAATCATTTGTAAGGGGAAGTTCTAAGAGGTGTGTGGAAGAATAAATGAGAGTTTTGTTATGCAGGTTTAAAATTTGGAGATTAATGAAATAGAGGTAACTCTGTTTCGACTAGCACAATGACATGACTTAGCATTATGTTTTTCTGTTCTCATATGTATCTTGTAATGTTTTACATTTCATTTCATAAGTAATTTTCTTTTGAGCAACTTTTTTTTTTTAAGTAGAAGAAATGAAATTCGATTTGTTGCTACGCATGAAAACTATTTAAATTCTATGTTTTCTTCCGTCTGAAAAGGATTCATGATTTCATGCCCTTTTCAGCTTCTTAAACATTCTTTACACTCCATATAATTTCAAAATTAAATGCTTAAGCGTTTGCCTATCTTTCCTCATGTAATAATCTGCATCTTTCATTTAATTTCCCTGTTCCTGCTGTCTTTGCCCCACACAGCCCAGAAAACCCCGACATTTATTGAAAAACCTCTTGCATATCTATTTACTAGCCTAAAATCAGTCTTCCCTATCGGTCATCTCAGCCCCTCTGAAAACCTTTTGCCGAGATAGACCCGGAGAGAGCCCTCTCCTGTCCTCGTAGGGCTAGCTACGAGGCTAAGGTTGGTTTAATGTTGCCTTGAACCTCGCCTTTTTCAGCCCGAGGCAGATTTGAGCGCTAACATAGTGGCGACCATCTTTGAGGAAGATCTTCACGATGAGATAACAAACTGAATTCACGTTCGATGGTGAGCAGCGGTCGGTTCTTCCTGGAAGCTGAAATCATTCACCGGCAACTTCATTCACTGAACAATCCAGAAATCAATGCTTCATGGCGACCTCACTGTTGACGGACCGGATTGCAAGAAGATACGCTCCCATGAGCCGAGATCACATCCCAGGTTTTCCGAATAAGATGCCCAAGGTGGATTGGCTTCAGAATTTGCCTATGTTTAGAAATGAGGAAGGTAATGACGCTGCTCTTCATCTGGTGAAATTTCACATTCATGTGCATAAATTTAAGATCAATTTTCCTAAAGACTGTTTGATGAAAATGTTTATGGCTACTCTGGAAGGCGAAGCCCGATCATGGTATGAAAGTTTGCCAGCTGCTTCTATTTACTGTTTAAGGGATTTTCATACCGTGTTCTTTGAAAAGTATAAAGCATCATATCCATCCTTGATTTTAGTTCAGAACTGTTGTAACCATGTACATAATTTCATTGAAGATCTAGAGCTGTTTTATGGTAATAATGATTTCATGGATGGAGAAATCATGGAGGCTCTATATGAGAATCCATTTTCGATATGAAGAGAACCTAAGGGATACCCATCGAGTGTAAAGGAGACTTTCTGACAGATTGTTAGCCATATGGCTGAAAAATGATGAGGAGAATGTCATTTCAGGTCCTTTCAAAAGACGACATGCAAATAAGTCACAATGTCATTTGAGAATGTGATGCGGTCGGGATAGCTATTTCGGTTCAGTTCGGTTGTCTTTAGGCTTCATCGAAAAGAAATCTGGTTGAAATCTATGGAATACGAAGTGCGATGGGTAATAAACCCAGAAAATATTCTAGGTCATCTTTGTCAGTCCATCATTAGAACACAGCCTTCATGAAGAAACAATCCAGTCGGTTCATGAAAAACAGAATGAGATCTTTGTGCAAGTAAGTGATAAATATCCTTTCAATAACTCAGTAATAAATGATAGTTTGAATGCCCTGTCATATGAAGATAATTACCGTTTAAGCAGAAGAAAACAAAAAGCATTGTCTCCTTTGTCTGAAGATGAGATAGATCTACTTTTGAAAGGTCTTGTTACAGCCCAAGCTACAGCAGATTTGTAGTGCACACATAGTCAGGAAAGTGTTGGTGAAACTTCTTCCTCTTTTGAAAAATATGACTGTCTTGTAATCAGTTTTGTAGATCAGCAAACAGATAATTTTTTCTTTCACAAAGATGAAAAGGCTGTCATGTTTGATAATCTTGAAGATTGTTTTTTGTTTAAGAATGACCTAGATCATGAAATTGAAGAGTATATGCCAGAATTGCTCATGGTCAAGGAACCTACGGCTAACACTGAGATGGCAGATACCTCTCTGTGTATTTCTATCCCTCAGAAATCAATTGTCCTTTCAGATCAGAATGAAGTGGATACTAGTATTTTTGCAGCTGGATCTCCAGATAAGCCAGTGCTTCAAGATTTTCAAGACCCCTTCAACATTCTTCTGCAAACATTAGAAAGGATAAATATTTCCTGGTTTATTATCATAAGCTTTGGTTTCAGTGATTGTGTTGAGTTGCCTACAGGTTTAGCATTATGCCTGCTCGAGGAGAGTAAAAGTAGAAATATGGTATGCAGCCATTTGCTGGATTGGTTGCATTGGAAAGCCAATTATACCTTGATTGTATATTCACATCTGTATGCAGGTGGTTTCCATCATGATTTTAAGAGCTTGATGGACTGCTGCCCTTTTCAAAAGTTTTTTTTCAGTCATTTCAGTTTTCCTCAAGTCAGTTTGAGTTGATTTTCCAGTTAATAAGTGGAGTTATCAGTCTTTAGTCTGTTTGTCAGAATAATGGTTCCATTGCCCAATGGATGGAGGCACTGTCTGCTCTCCCAAAGCTCTGCAGTTCTTGGCACCTCCAAGAAGCGACAGCTGCCATCCCCATTGGAGCCAATGTTAGACTCCGTCTTGTCAGCCCACTGCAGTCAAATTCTCCGAAGTTCATTCCTTGTTATTCACAGTCACTGATGTTACTGTGGTCTAGAAAAGAGTCATTTTAATTCTTGAGTCCAGGGTTTTGTCTGCAGACTAGAGGAAGGTTCAGTAATTTTTTATTTTTATGTCATTATCAATAATGTGAAATTGATTCTTCTTCAAAACAGGGTTTTGAAGAAGAAATCATCGAATGTATCTTTTCACCATGTAGTTTCTCAGTTGCAGATGCTAGTTCTCCTTGCCAAAGTTCGATATCCATGCAAGCAGACAAAGAAAATCCCTCATTCAAAGTCAGAAAATTAAAAAAGGAAATTGGAAAGCAGAGTTTGTAATCATGTGAAAAAGTGCTGAGCCAAGACAGGCCACCAATCCCTGCAAAAGACAACAAAGTGTCATTAGTCAAGATTCAGAAAAGCATGAAAAACTAAGCAAAGCATTGTATTAATAAGCCAAATGTCAAAAATTCCAAAGCATTATGATAGGTTGTTAAACAAATTTGAAAAGCAATGCGATTTTGATGAGATATTTATTTCATATGTAAACATGGCAAACAATCTCATTTGCCAAAAATCCATGAGCGAGAGGTGGAAATCGAGGTTTTGAAGGCGTGAGCAGGTTTTTATTAGTTGCGGAAGCGAGTGTTTGGAAGCGCGCGACCCGCCCGGAAGGCGGGGACCCGCCGAGCGCGACCCGCCCGGCGCCACAACCGGTGTAAAGTTGAGCCGTTGTGAGACCCAAGTATTGTGTGACCCGCCAAGCTTGATTTGTGGCCAATCGAGAACCCGAGAAAATTCATGTTTTGCGCCCAGTTTCGATTCAAGTCGACTCCAGCAGCTTGCAAACAGGCTTTTATCATTGCTCAGTGGATTTTTAGCATGGTTATGATATTATTGATGTTGGGTTTGCAGGCTTGGATTTTTCCTCGTGGAGTAGAAGTGGCTCATTGTTCAATCGGATTTGTGATTGGTGGAAGCACAGATAAATTCACAGGGGGGATTGACAGTAGTTGAGCTGTGTTAAGAGGTTCTCAAGTTGTCAATTATGAAGTGATTCTTCACCTCTTGCCATGGTGCCTTCTCTCTCGAGACAGTGAAATTCAAAATAAGACTAGAGAGATATGCATTTTATTTATTGCACTCATAATCAGCAACGGGAATTAAGAATGCACTCTGCACAGTTTACATGTAAAAACATGGTCATGTTGCCTACAAGTTTGATGCTGAAATCTTACGGATCATATCTAGAAATGACAATGTTCATAAGTATTGCGATCTTCTCGAGGATGCCTGCAACTTTAGAACTGTTTCTTTTGTCCCATTTATTATTTTAATCAGCAGAAGAAGCGTTTTCTTTGTTGCCATGGGGGTGAAGGACACGTTCTAAAGGCGTTTGAATTTCTTGCTATATCAAATAGCCAGCTACAGGAAATCTCAGAGTGGATGTTCGCTTCAAATGACAGAGTTAGTGCAAGGAAACAGTTTCTATAATGGTGACAACGGTGATGTGTTATCATTTTCGTGGGTGTTTTTGTTGTCATATAGCAGGCTACGTTGCAGCTGGAATGGGCGGAATACAAATCTCAAACATGAATCAAACAAATTCCCAAATGGCATCGAAATTCTCAACCACCACAGAGTCCGATAGTTATATGGCGCTCTCGGTTGAATGACTTCTTGAAGAATCCGAATTCGGTGGATTACAAATAATGAAATCAGCACCAGATCCGGAGATGTTATTGCAATTGTAATAATTCACCAGGGATTCCAATGAAACGCATTATGAAACATCGACACCTATCAAAGCCAAAATTAAAACGAAATGTCCACCACAGCAGAGATAGTATATACATCAGCTATGGAATGCACGACACGTTGGGAAATATGCCTGTAAAAATAGACATCTGGATAATTGGTTTTAATTTAAAGGGAAAGTGGCCAACGCATTTCCAGAACATGTGGGGGTAGGTGTATAGGGATGTGCAAAGTGGCATTCAAAGATCGATTACCTATTTTTCCTTTAGTCTATGCTCCAGGTCATTAGAAATCCTCGGCTGGAATATTGGAAGGTTTTTCTATCTTTAGAGCAGATAGATGATCCTTTTCTATCTTTATGACTTCAGTTAAATATCCAAATTGGCTATCAGAGGAATTTAAGGAGAACGCTCCAGATTTGTTTAGTCATCAGAGAATTTTATGGAGAATGTTGTTCTCCTTTCTATCTTTATCAGTTCAGTTGAAACAGTGCCCTTGCTGTTGGGTCAATCTGTTTTTTCCTAGGATAGTTTATTTAATGTATTGAATGATCATTTGTAAAAGGGGAGAGAGTTACGAGAGGTGTGGAAGATAGAAGTCGAGAGTTTATTGTACGATTCACAAGTGATTAATGAAATAAGAGGTAGCCTCATTTCGGGGATCCCTGTGGCAACAACTTAGCATTATGTTTTTCTCTGTTCTCATATGTATCTTGTAATGTTTACATTTCATTCATAAATCGTTTTCTTTTGAACGCTTTTAAGTAGAAGGGCAGAATTCAGCTTGCTGCTCTGCCTTGGGAAACTGTTCAAGTTCTATGTTTTCTTCCGTCTGAAAAGGATTCATGATTTCATGCTTTTTTCAGCTTCTTAAACATTCTTTACATTCCATATAATTTCAAAATTGAATGCTTAAGCTTTTGCCTATCTTGCCTCATGTCATAAGCTGCACTTTTCATTTGATCTCTGCTCTCACTGTTCTTGATCCCACACAGCCCAGAAAAACCCAACCATTTATCAAAAAATCTCATTCTTATCAA
Source organism: Pinus albicaulis (assembly GCA_034641835.2). Classification (NCBI taxonomy): domain Eukaryota; kingdom Viridiplantae; phylum Streptophyta; class Pinopsida; order Pinales; family Pinaceae; genus Pinus; species Pinus albicaulis. The sequence continues at coordinate 503,785,296 of CM076584.1, forward strand.
TTTACTAGCCTAAAATCAAAATTAGTGTTTCATTTAGGTCATCTCATATCCTATTGGACATCTTTCACTGAGTTTGACCCGGAGAGAGCCCTCTCCTGTCCTCGTAGGGCCAATGGCGCAGGGCCGAGCTTGGTTTGATGTTGCTCGAGTTTTGCCTTCCCGTACCGTGATGTATTCGAGCGCTAACATAGTGGCGACTACCAGGGAAGATCTTCCCCGCAGCGATAACAAAGTTTAGATCCGATTGTCAAGTGGTGAACACTGCAATGATGGATCGCAAGGCTGAAATCATTCACCGGCGACTTCATTCACTGAACAATCCAGAAATCAATGCTTCATGGCGACCTCACCGTTGACGGACCGGATTGCAAGAAGATACGCTCCCATGAGCCGAGATCACATCCCAGGTTTTCCGAATAAGATGCCCAAGGTGGATTGGCTTCATAATTTGCCTATGTTCAGAAATGAGGAAGGTAATGACGCTGCTCTTCATCTGGTGAAATTTCACATTCATGTGCATAAACTTAAGATCAATTTTCCTGAAGACAGTTTGATGAAAATGTTTATGGCTACTCTGGAAGACGAAGCCCGATCATGGTATGAAGGTTTGCCAGCTGCTTCTATTTACTGTTTAAGGTATTTTCATACCGTGTTCTTTGAAAAGTATAAAGCATCATATCCATCCTTGATTTTAGTTCAGAACTGTTGTAACCATGTACATAATTTCATTGAAGATCTAGAGCTGTTTTATGGTAATAATGATTTCATGGACGGAGAAATCATGGAGGCTCTATATGAGAATCCATTTCAGAAATATGAAGAGAACCTAAAGGATACCCATCAAGGTTCTCAGGAGACTTTGCAGCAGGTTGATGGCCATATGGCTGAAAATGATGAAAGGGAGAATGTCATTTCAGATCTGCCCACAGAAGACAGCATCATGCAAGTAAGTACAGTACTAATTTCAGAATGTGATGCAGTCAGGACAACTATTTCAGTTCCAGATTCAGTTGTGCTGAAGCCCATCAAAGAGAACTCTGCTGTTGAAATCATCTGGAATGCAGAAGACACAGTAGTGGATCCAAATGTTCTCAGTCATACTGTCAGTCCATCATTAGAACACAACCTTCATGAAGAAGCAATCCAGTCAGTTCATGAAAATCAGAATGAGATCTTTGTGCAAGTAAGTGATAAATCTCCTTTCAATAACTCAGTAATAAATGATAGTTTGAATGCCCTGTCATATGAAGATAATTACTGTTTAAGCAGAAGAAAACAAAAAGCATTGTCTCCTTTGTCTGAAGATGAGATAGATCTACTTTTGAGAGGTCTTGTTACAGCCCAAGCTATAGCAGATTTGCAGTGCACACATAGTCAGGAAAGTGTTGGTGAAACTTCTTCCTCTTTTGAAAAAGATGACTGTCTTGTAATCAGTTTTGTAGATCAGCAAACAGATAATTTTTTCTTTCACAAAGATGAAAAGGCTGTCATGTTTGATAATCTTGAAGATTGTTTTTTGTTTAAGAATGACCTAGATCATGAAGTTGAGGAATATATGCCAGAATTTCTCATGGTCAAGGAACCTACAGCTAACACTCAGATGGCAGATACCTCTCTGTGCATTTCTATCCCTCAGAAATCAATTGTCCTTTCAGATCAGAATGGAGTGAATACTTGTATTTTTGCAGCTGGATCTCCAGATAAGCTAGTGCCTCAGGATTTTCAAGACCCCTTCAGCATTCTTCTGCAAACATTAGAAAGGATAAATATTGCCTGGTTCATTATCATAAGCTTTGGTTTCAGTGGTTATTTTGAGTTGCCTACAGGTTCATCAGTCCGCTTGCTCAGGGAGAGTAAGAGCAGAAATTTGGGGTGTAACCATCTGCTGGATTGGTTACATTGGAAGGCACACTACACATGATTGTACATATCACATCAGTATGCAGGTGGTTGCCATCATGATTTTAAGGCTTGATGGACTACTGCCATTTTCAGAAAGTTTTTGTTTTAATTCAATCATTTCAGTTTGCATCGAGTCAGTTTGAGTCGATTTTCCAGTTAATAAGTGGAGTTATCAGTCTTTAGTCTGTTTGTCAGAATAATGATTCCATAGCCCAATGTATGGAGGCACTGTCTGCTCTCCCAAAGCTCTGCGGTTCTTGGCACCTCCAAGAAGCGGCAGCTGCCATCCCCCATTGGAGCCAATGTTAGACTCCGTCCTGTCAGCCCGCTGCAGTCAAATTCTCCGAAGTTCATTCCTTGTTATTCGCAGTCACTGATGTTATTGTGGTCCAGAAAAGAGTCATTTTAATTCTTGAGTCCAGGGTTTTGTCTGCACACTAGAGGAAGGTTCAGTAAGTTTTTATTTTTATGTCATTATCAATAATGTGAAATTGATTCTTCTTCAAAATAGGGTTTTGAAGAAGAAATCATCGAATGTATCTTTTCACCATGTAGTTTCTCGCCTGGGAAGATACGTTCTCTCACAAATTTCACTATCCCAAGCGTACAAAGAAAAGCCCTCATTCAAAGTCACGCAAATTAAAAGAAATCAGTGCTGCAGTTTGTAATAATGTGAAAAAGTGCACAGCCAAGACAGCCACTAATCCTCGCAAAAGACAACAAAGTGTCATTAGTTCAAGATTCGTAAAAGCATGGAAAAGCCAAAGCAAAGTACTATATTAATAGACCAAATGTCAAAATGCCAAAAACATTATAGAGTGGGTTGTTAAACAAATTTGAAAATCAATCGATTTGATGAGATATTTATTTCATATGTAAAACATGGCAGCAATCCTATTTGCCAAAAATCCGCAAGGCGAGAAGTCGAAGTCGAGCTTTTGAAGGCCGTAGGTGAAGCCATAGTTCTCGCACGTTGATACGAGTGGCGCGCGACCCACTTGAACGGGCGAGACCCACTTGAGGGGCGCGACCCACTTGAGCGCCACAGCCAGTGTAAAGTTGAACGGGTGAGACTCACTTGGGGGGTGCGACCCACTTAAACCAGCGTGCGACCCACTTAAATCAGAACCCAGAAAATTCGTTTTTTGCGCCCAGATTCGATTCTAGTCGACGCCAGTAGCTTGCAAACGGGATTTTATCATTGCTCAGTGGATTTTTAGCATGGTTATGATATTATTTATGTTGGGTTTGCAGGCTTGGATTTTTCCTCGTGGAGTAGAAGTGGCTCATTGTTCAATCGGATTTGTGATTGGTGGAAGCACAGATAAATTCACAGGGGGGATTGACAGTAGTTGAGCTGTGTTAAGAGGTTCTCAAGTTGTCAATTATGAAGGTATTCTTCGCCTCTTTCCATGGTGCCTTCTCTCTCGAGACAATGAAATTCAAAATAAGACTAGAGAGATATGTGTTTTATTTATTGCACTCATAATCAGCAACGGGAATTAAGAATGCACTTTGCACAGTTTACATGTAAAAAAATGGTCATGTTGCCTACAAGTTTGATGCTGCAATCTTACGGATCATATCTAGAAATGACAATGTTCATAAGTATTGCGATCTTCTCGAGGATGCCTGCAACTTTAGAACTGTTTCTTTTGTCCCATTTATTATTTTAATCCAGAAGAAGCGTTTGCTTTGTTGCCTTGGGGGTGAAGGACACGTTCTAAAGGCGTTTAAATTTCTTGCTATATCAAATAGCCAGCTAGAGGAAAGCTCAGAGTGGATGTTCGCTTCAAATGACAGAGTTAGTGCAAGGAAACAGTTTCTATAATGGTGACAACGGTGATGCGTTATCAGTTTCGTGGGTGTTTTTGTTGTCATATAGCAGGCTACGTTGCAGCTGGAATGGGCGGAATACAAATCTCAACATGAATCAAACAAATTCCCAAATGGCATCGAAATTCTCAACCATCACAGAGTCCGATAGTTATATGGCGCTCTCGGTTGAATGACTTCTTGAAGAATCCGAATTCGGTGGATTACAAATAATGAAATCAGCACCAGATCCGGAGATGTTATTGCAATTGTAATAATTCACCAGGGATTCCAATGAAACGCATTATGAAACATCGACACCTATCGAAGCCAAAATTAAAACGAAATGTCCACCACAGCAGAGATAGTATATACAGCGGCTCTGGAATGCACGACACGTTGCGAAATATGCCTGTAAAAATAGACATCTGGATAATTGGTTTTAATTTAAAGGGAAAGTGGCCAACGCATTTCCAGAAAATTTGGGGGTAGGTGTATAGGGATGTGCAAAGTGGCATTCAAAGATCGATTACCTATTTTGCCTTTAGTCTACGCTCCAGGTCATTAGAAATCCTCAGCTGGAATATTGGAAGGTTTTTCTATCTTTAGAGCAGATAGATGATCCTTTTCTATCTTTATGACTTCAGTTAAATATCCAAATTGGCTATCAGAGGAATTTAAGGAGAACGCTCCAGATTTTTTTAGTCATCAGAGAATTTTATGGAGAATGTTGTTCTCCTTGCTATCTTTATCAGTTCAGTTGAAACAGTGCCCTTGCTGTTGGGTCAATCTGTTTTCTCCTAGGATAGTTTATTTAATGTATTGAATGATCATTTGTAAAAGGGGAGGGAGAGTTCTGAGAGGTGTGTGGAAGATAAATCAGAGTTTTATTGTACAGTTCTGGCTGGAGATTAATGAAATGAGGTAGCTATGTTTCAGGAGATCCCTGTGGCAACAACTTAGCATTATGTTTTTCTCTGTTTTCATATGTATAATGTAATGTTTACATTTCATTCATAAATCGTTTTCTTTTGAACGCTTTTAAGTAGAAGGGCAGAATTCAGCTTGCTGCTCTGCCTTGGGAAACTGTTCAAGTTCTATGTTTTCTTCCGTCTGAAAAGGATTCATGATTTCATGCTCTTTTCAGCTTCTTAAACATTCTTTACATTCCATATAATTTCAAAATTGAATGCTTAAGCTTTTTCCTATCTTGCATCATGTAATAATCTGCATTTTTCATTTGATCTCTTCTCTCGCTGTTCTTGATCCCACACAGCCCAGAAAAACCCAATCATTTATCAAAAAACCCTTTTTATATCAATTTACTAGCCTAAAATCAATATCAGTGTTTCATTTAGGTCATCTCAGATCCCATTGGACAGCTTTCATCGAGTTTGACCCGGAGAGAGCCCTCTCCTGTCCTCGTAGGGCTAGCTACGAGGCTGAGCTTGGTTTGATGTTGCCTCGAGTTTTGCCTCTTTCAGCCTGTGGCAGAATCGAGCGTCAAATACCTCCATCAAACCGTAGATCATCTACATAAAGTACAATGATCAGCAACTTACCCTCAACCACAATCTGGTATAGGTTCGGATCCGCCTCACTCTTGGTGAATCCAAGACCGGTGAAATAACTGTCTATTCATGTGTACCAAGCATGAGGTGCTTGTTTCAGCCCATACAGTGCTCTTTTGAGCCTGCACACATGCGACTTGATGCTGAAGATTTCGAAACCTTTAGGCTGCTCTATGTACACCTCCTCCTCAATGACTTCGTTGAGGAACACAGTCTTCACATCCATCTGATGAATGTGCCAACCCATCTGCACTGAGAGAACAAGGATGATCTGTATGGAAGAATACCTTACAACAGGTGCAAAGGTTTCTTCATATTCGATCTCCTCGATCTGTGAGAAGCCCCGAGCAACAAATCTTGCCTTATACTTCTCGACGCTCCCGTCAGAAACTTGCTTCACTTTGTAGATCCATCTCGAACCTACCACTGATTTCCCTTCCGGCCTTGGGACAATCTCCCATGCACTGTTTCTGACAATCGAATCATACTCTTCCACTATGGCATCTACCCATGCGGGATCCTCCACAGCTTCCTCGAAAGAGGATGGCTCTGTCACGATACACTTGCTCACAAGAGCCATGTATCCAATATACTGTTCAGGTGACTGTCTCTGTCTGCACTGAGATGTAGGTGCTCCTACAACCTTCTCTGCATCTTGAGCCAGTCGCTCAGCTTCTGTAGTGCGCTTCCGCCCTCTGATGGTTGGCACTGCATGAGTGGTCTCTTCCACTCCATGAACCTCCTCTTGTGGCTGATCCACATCCTGAGGCTCATCCTTAGGAACTAATAGCTCCTCATCTGCATGCAAGTGTGGCTCCCTCTCAAGCGAACACTTCATGGCTTTCTCCTCATGAAATTTGATGTCCCGTCGCACAACAGTCTTGCGACTGTCTGGAAAATACACACGATAGTTGTGGGGCGTATCAGTGTACCCCACAAATATCCCAACCTCTGTATTCCGGGATTCAATTCTTTTCGGCATCCTTCGTCACATGCATGTGTATTGTGAGCCAAAAATCCTTAAGTTGGAAATATTAGGCCTCTTTCTAGAAACGCCTCCTCCGAGAAAACGCCTCCTCACGTGTACTCATGCCAAGTATCCTGTGAGGACAACGGTTCTGCACATATACTGCAGTATTGCATGCCTCAGCCCACAAGTGTATGGGAAGGCCCCGATCATGCAACATCGCCCGTGCAAAGACCCACGATCATTCCCGTTCTTCCGCCACCCCGTTCGTGGGTTATGGGGTGCGATGAGCCCTCCGAATCTCGCCGCAAAAGTCCTTTTTTTGAATTTAGCAGAGATGAATTCACCACCATTGTCACTCCTAAGAGCCTTCACATGCTTCCCCGATTCCTTCTCAACCAGTGCCTTGAACTCACAAAAATTTGAGTATGTCTCGCTCTTCTTCTGCATGAAGAAGATCTAGCACTTCCGAGAGAAATCATCAACAAAGATCACATAGTACTTATGCTTTGCTGTCAAAGCTACTGAGAAAGGTCCACACACGTCTGTGTGGATTCTCTCAAGAATCGTCGTGGCGTGACTATCCTTCTCGTGAAAGGTGGCTTTCACAAATTTTCCCAAGGTACACCCCTTGCACTGATCTGACTGTGCAAGAGTGCCCTTAGGAAGCCCAGTAGAAATCTGCTGCAGTATCTTCAAAGCTTCATGGTGAAGGTGGCCCAATCTCTGGTGCCACAGCTCGCCATCATCCCGGCTCACCACTCCTTTTTCCTTGCATGCCATTGCTGCGCAGCCATCTACTTGCAACTGATAAAGGTTCTTGACTCGAACCCCTATCTTCTGGGTTTCTCTGGTTGTCTTACTGTGCAGGAAAGCCTTTCCCTCACTGAAGACAACATCGTACCCCTTGTCTTCTAACATTGCCACAGAGATCAGATTCTTATTCAATCCTGGAACATGCATCACATCCTTCAATACGAAGGGTTTACCAGACTCCCTCTTAAAGGAAATGGTACCGATACCGGTCGCACTGTATCTACCATCATCACCCATCTTGATGTGCACTCCAAGATCTTTCTCATCCAGATCTGAAAACAGATCTCGATCTCCATTCATGTGAAAAGACGCACCACTGTCCAAGAACCATACTGATCCCATCACACTTGAGACCAAGCATGCGATCAGTGAAAAATCCAGCTCAAACTGCGAGGCTAAGGCCTCTCCAGCTGCAGATCCAGCAGCCTGCTTATTTTTCTTCTTCTGCGAACAATTTGTGGCATAATGTCTGTGCTGGTGACAGTGAAAGAACTTCACCTTAGACATATCCTGCTTCTTGCCTTTCGCATCGGAATGAGAAGCTTTCTTAATCTTCCCCTTCTTTGCTTTGGCAGCCAAAGTGCAATTTTCTTCATCAGATGCCTTTGACGAAAATCCGTCCCTGGTATTCCGCCTTATCTCCTCTTGCACAAGATCCGACCAAAGTCGCTCCCATCTTGGCAATTTCTCCCGACCATTGACAGAATCCTGATAGGCATGCCAAATATTCGAAAGACCAAGGAGATCCAAGCTCACTAATTCCTCATCATCGACAGTCACCCCCACACTTCCCAGCTCATCTCTGCATTGGATGAACTTCGCGAGGTACTTCGGCATACTGTCGCCTTTCTCCATCTTTATGTGTCTGAGTTTATCCTTGAGCGCCAACTTCCTCTGGTCGCTCTTGCTTTGGAATAAATCTGTCAACGCTTTCCACATCAAGTATGGAGAAGCTTTTCCATGCATGCTGGATACAATGTGATCCTTCACGCCCTCCAACATAATCCTTCGACATTTTGCCATCTTCTTTTGCCAAGCCTCAACTTGAGCAGCATCAGTAGGCTTTGGGACCTCAGCATCTATGAACTCCTTCAGCCCGTTATCATATAATACCACCTCCATTCTATCCTTCCATGCAACATAATTCGAGCTGCCCTCAAGGGCATACTCCAGTCGCAATCCGTTGAAAGACATTTTGACTTCGACACCAAGAAAACTGCTGCAAATTCGAATTCCAAATTCTGCTGCAAATTCGAATTCCACCAGCTCAAAACTCAACTGCTTCCGATCTGTGAGAACAAAGTATTTATAGCACAGAGATCGACTGTAGGGGCATTTACTGGATATATCACCTTTCAGAGAAAGGATGGATCCAGAGGCTACCTGGCCCGCTTACAGACTCTGTCTACCGAAATAAATTGTAATCACTGTAATAGATCCGATGATCAATTTCGCTCCGATACCATGTAGAAATTTGAATAATAGCTGAATTATTCACCGAGATTATCCCGATTACACACTATTTAAGCTTCATGCATAATACATAACCTCTTCTACAATTGATCATCAATTTGCGGAAATAGAAGCAGTCGCATGCACACATTAAAACATAATCAAGCACACATATAACATAGTATGTAATGGGGAAAGCTTACAGCTGAAAACCCCCAACTATCTGTATATTATAATGATAGAGAATCATGTAACAATCATAGTACAATACTCCTCACAAGTACTCAGTACTATCTCCAATAGTTACACACAAACTAGCTCAGATCTGAGCAAGTCACAGGTTCAAATCTCCTCCACTGTTTGCCTGCCTCTACTGTGCAATCCAAGATGAGAATTAATTGATCCAAGTTCGAATCCCCTTGGCTTGTACTGCGCAATCCTCATTGGCAATCTCAATCAATGTGTGTGCAAATCTCATGCACAAGTATAGTCACAACCGATAGCCACACTCACCCTTTCACCCACCTCTAACACTGGTCTCCACTGAACTGTTCATGCATTGCAGTTAACTGATGTATTCTTTAGTTGATTTATGAGTTAATAATTAGTGAATTAATTAATAATTAATTCACACCACTCATCACTAGTGTATTTTTCAGTTAGACTAAATACAACTATTTCAACTAAGTTAAACCGAACACAACTCCACCAACTGTCTCATCAACTCCACCAAACTCTGCCACATGAGTTCTAACTGAAGTCAACCATGCAATAGCTCAACTAACCCTTAGGAAAAGCGTATTTCCTTCTGTCAGATGCATGTGCCACATCCAAGCATCAAACTGAAGTGCTCCAAGAGGATAAGATAATGTTTATACTCTAAATATTATTAAGGGTTAATAATATTTGACTGTTCTATTTTTAGCTCGGCAGTCTAAAAATAGAAACCGCCCAATGTCTAAAAATAGAGGTCCATCTATTTTTACCAACTCGACCAATCATCCATAAATAGCATCCTGCAACTCATAGACCATGATCCATATGTCTAAAAATAGACAGTCTAAAAATAGACTTTGCGCCAAAAATAGCCTGCGGGCCCACTTAGTGAAGGCGACTTCATTTCACTAAGCTCCATCATCTTGTTGCATTTTCAACATAGAAATCATCTTCTTTACTATTTCTGTCAAAAAATTTCTTTATCTTGTCTTGGATAACTTGAGACTTAAGATAAACCTCTTCTCTTGTTTGTTGCAAGTGAATGGTTTGATTAATCATTCTTTGAATGTCATTGGTATCAACTTGTAACTCTTGAAAGATCTTCATTACTGGTACTCCTAAGGAAGATAGAAAAACGTAATCCATTCCATAAACAAGCTGATAAGGAGATGTACCAATAGATTTTTTAGTGGTAAGTCTATTTTCCCATAAGGCATTAACTAAATTCTTGTTCCAAGTCTTTTTGTTATCTTCTAGTAATTTCTTGATGATGTTTACAAGGATCTTATTGTAAGATTCGACAAGGCCATTACCTTCAGGGTAATATGTAGTAGAATGGCCAAGGGTAATGTGGTATTTATGGAAAATTTCAATCATATTTTTAGATTTAAATTCAACTGCATTGTTAGTAATAATATTTCGGGGAAATCCAAATCTTGAAAGTATGTTGCTTTCTAAAAAGGAGATAATGACAGTGTCAGTGGCTTGCCTAGAAGGTATGGCTTCTATCCACTTAGTAAAATAATCAGTGGCTGTCAAAATCAACTTATGTTAGGCTGATGATGGAGGATGAATTTCACCAATGAAGTCAAGACCCCATTGTTGAAATGGACTTTCTGTTGAGATAGGTTTTAAGGGAAATGGTAAGAGCTTTTTCTTTCCCTCAAATTTTTGACACTTGTGACAGGAGGTCACATACCTTTTTACATCTGCAAACAAAGTAGGCCAATAAAAAAATAGCTCTTAGGATTTTGTCTGCAGTAGTATTCTAGTAGATATGTCCTCCACAGTCACCTACATGAAATTCTTCCAAAATTTTGTTAGCTTCTTCTTTAAGCAAACAATTTAGTAAAATTCCACTATGATCTTTCCAAAAAATTACATTGTCTAATATACAAAATCTTACTGCCTTTAGTTTTAAGAATCTAGCTTTTTTTCTTGATAATCTAGGAGGAGATTGTAAATTTAGTAATACAAATATGATATCTGCATACCATGGTGAGTCTGAAAAGGCTTCACTGATCTCTAGAGTCACCATCTCTTCCTGATCATATACTTGGACAATAAAATTTATGTCTAGGGCATGAAAATTTGATTCAGCCATGAGTTTGGCTAAACCTTGACCTTTTATGAGTTTAGTGGGTTTTATTTCTATGTCATATTCTAAATTTGTGGCAATCCACTTGCCTCTTTTAACATCAGGACCATTCTGTGTTAGAATGTCCTTTACAACTGCATTTGGGAAATAGGAAATGATGTGTGAATAAATAATGTACACTCTAAAGTCTTTAATGGCCTTTACCAAAGCTAGGGCCTATTTCTCCATCATATTGTACTTTAAAGTGGCATCTCTAAGTGTCTTTCTAAAGAAAGAAATGGGCTTCTCATAAACTTGGTCATTTTTCTGCAGTAAAATTGCAGCAATAGTGTGTTTTGAAGCAAATGAAAAAATGATGAAATCCTTCTTAAAATCAGGACTTATAAGGACTGGAGTTTTGTTTAAAGCTTGTTTAATTGATTCAAAATATTGCTTAGCTTCAATAGTCCATTTAAGTACTGAGTCCTTTTTAAGAATATTGTTAAGCCCTCTGATTATTTCAGATAAATTTGAGATGAATCTTCTTAAAAAGTTTATTTTACCTAGAAAATCTTGTAACTCTTTAATGTTCCTAGGAGAACTAATGTTAAGGATGACCTCTATTCTGGTAGGGTCTATTCTAATTCCTTCTTTAGATATTATGTGTCTAAGTAACTTACCTTCTTCTAATCCAAATAAAGTTTTCTTAGGGTTTAGAGAGATGCCAAATTTCCTGCATTTAAGAAAGACTTGTCTGAGATGATCCAAATGTTCATAATAAGTCTTTGAGAATACAATAATGTCATCTAAATAAATTACTAAGAATTCATGAATTTCCTTTGCAAAGGCTATATCCATAGCTCTTTAAAAAGTGGCTCCTGCATTCATTAACCCAAAAGGAATTTTTACATACATAAAAGTGCCCCATGGAGTAGTAAAAACCAGGGAAAATTTTAGGGACTAATATTCACAGTTGGGCTAATTTTCCATGCTTTTTCAAAATACAAGATTCGCTAATTTCCATTTTTTTCTAAAATGATTCACCCAAATTTTATAGTACAAAATTATTTTACCTTAAAAATTTCCAAAATATTATATTAATTAATATAAATCATTGGAAATATAAATATTTCTACAAAAATATCGCTAATTTTTTTACAATTTTCATATTAGGGACTAGTAATATTCGCCAAGGTTTCTAAACTTTAAGATAAACTTCCATCTTTCAAATTTTCCCTGGTAAAAGCAGTTTTGGCTTGATCCTCTGGTTGGAATAAAATTTGGTTGTATCCTGAAAATCCATCTAAAAGTGAAATCCTAGAAGAACCAACTACCCTTTGTAAAATGTGATTCATTTTTGGTAAAGGATAATTATCTTTTAAGGGTAATTTGTTTAGATTCTTAAAATCAACACATAATCTCATTTCTCCTATCTTTTTCCTGGTGGGAACTAGATTAGAAACCCAATAAGAATATCTAATTGGTGCAATTATTTGGGCCTCATACATTCTTTTTACCTCTTTTTCAATCAAAGGAATCAAAACAGGATTGATCCTTTTTAACTTTTGTTTAAAAGGTTTTTGGTCTTCTTTTATAGGGATTTTATGTTGTATTATACTAGTGTCATAGGATTTTAGGTCCTCATAACTCCAAGCAAACACATCTTGGAATTCCTTAAAAAGAGAAATGTATTTTTCTTTTCTTCCTTAGGTAAAGCTTTGGAAAGTTTAATAATTTTGGGTTTTAACTCTATACCAATGTTACATTCCTCAATATCAGATCTAAGTGGCTCCATTTTGGGTTTTTTGCAACATCATTAGAGTCAAATAAATCTTCTAAAGGAGTTAAGCCTTTTGGTAAAAAATTATCTTTTAAGTTCAAAATATCAGATTCATCATCAACTATCTCTTCAATTTATACTTTTTTATAAGTTATCTATGTCTGTTTGATTGAATTTAGTAGGTTTTGCAAACTTTACTTTATTTACATCTATGTTATTCAAATCAATTTCATTGTCTAAATTATGATCTAATGTACAATCTGTGTCTATTTTACAATTCTGAAATTCACCTTCATTATTCATAAAATGGTAAATCTGTTGATCTTGTGAGAAAATTTGCCAATATTTAAGATTAGCTGGGATTATTAGTCCATGTTTGACTTCTGTAGTATACCTATGATTTCGCTGAAATGGCAGATTACAAGTACTAGCAAAAGTTGCTAGGGAGTGAGCCTGTATGTTCCGTTTTCTTGGTATTGCAGAAAAATTACATTCCAATAGTTCATCTATAAAATCTAACATAGTTTCTCTATATTGGCTTAATATTTTATTATAAACATAATATTCTCCATTTATTTGTTTTACAATCAATTCTGAATCTCCCATAATTGATACTCTCTTAACTCCTAATTTTCTGATAATCTGCAGTCCTAAAATGAGAGCTTCATATTCAGCCATGTTATTGGTACATTTGAAATTAAGTTTGAAAGCATGACCTTCTGCATGATTATTTTCCATATTAGTTATCCAAACTCCTTATCCTGCTCCTATTTTATTGACTAAACCATCAAAATCTAAATGCCATAATGATTCATGAAATATATTTTCACTGTCTGGTGTTTTCTTTTTGTCTTTTAGTCCAATTTTGATTTCATTATTAGTTTCAGAGTTACATAAGATGAATGAATCTAGGTCAGTAGGTGTAGAGTAAATTGGGTAATTTATTGATCTTTCTGCACTACTTACCATATATTTCATCAATGTTTCCCTATAGAGTTTCTTTGGTTGGCCAAAAACTAATATGGTGGCATATGACATGTCCAATTGTAGAGATCCTTGTAATTTGGATCCCCATGAGCGAGATAAGAGAATTCCATATTTAGGTGGGATATCAGCTACTACAATGTCCACGAGTATACTTTTACCAAGATATTGAACTAATGTAACACACAAATCTTTAATCAATCCTAAACATTTCACTTTGCTTGAATCAAATGAAAATATATCTTTGTAAGTCATAGTGATCTCTAAATTCAGGGTTTCCATTATTTTTTTTGGCGTTAGATTGTCTGAAGCCCTCAAATCTAACATTGCATTGTGTAATATTTGGTCATGAACAGTTAAGCTAATGTAAAATGGTGGAACTGCTCCATCTTGGTGTTTTCCATTAACATCAAGACGAAAAGTCAACTCTGTTTGATCATCACTTAAGTTTACTGAGTCTTCCCCTTCATTCATGTTTAAGGTTTCAGTGATATTTGTTTTGTACAGATCATGTTTTACCAATTCTGTCAAAGGAATTAGTATTTTTAATTTTGCAATTTCAGCTTGTATATTGAATGAAGGTTGTGATTTACTAAGCTGAATTAACTCTTCTTTAGTAACTGTAGTTTGAGTAGGTTTATCTTCTTTTTCTATAGTTATATTTTCATTTTCTGTTTGAATTTCTTGTGTCTTGCTTCTCTTAGTTTTATTTTCAGGAATGGTTTGAGAAGCAGTAATTTTTTTTTGAGATTTTGAATTATCAGAAGCTGTTTTGGAAGTGGCAGCTTTTGGATCTGCTGATTTTGGATCAACAGTGAGTGTTTTAGAACCTAAAATTGTTGTTTTAGCAGAATTAGGTGTTTTTATAGCAACATGTTTTTTTGAATCTGTTGATGTTTCGACAACCTCATCTATTATGTCAATAATCTTGGGATTGGGTGAAATTTCAGGGTTGGAAATTTTTTGGGATGAGTTAGAGTTTTGCTTATTTTCCCTAGGGGGAATTTTCAAAACTTTGGTAGTGGGAGCTTCTACTATTTTCTTAGTTTGTGTTTGTGCAAATTTTTTAGTAGGAGGCTCAGTTTTTTTCTTACTTTTAAGGTTATATTGTTTATGTACTTAATTTATAGCAAAATCATAACCTTCTTTGTAGTCAAATGATTCACCTGAATCTAATTGAAGTTGTTGCATTTCAAATAACTCTTGATCTTCCCGTGTGTGAAAGATAGTGTTATCATCATTTATACCCATTAAATTTATGGTGTCTTCATCATCATCATTATGTTGAGAACTTTCAGCATAGTTCTCTTGAAATGGAGGTCTTATTGTCTGATTAGGTGCTGTTTCTTTAGATTTTCCTGAGTTTGTTATTTTCCTGAAGTTGGGATTTCTAATTTGCTATTGATTATCCCATTATGGTCTTCTTTCTATGTTGTCTAATCTATCCATAATTATCTCTAAATTTTTAGCTAATTGATCTATTTTTCCATCTAAACTAGATGTCTCTTCTTTTATGGTTACTCTCCTCTCATTCCTTAATCTAGCTTTTCTAGCAAAAATATTTACTTCTACACCAACAACATATGTTTGCATTCTTTCTAAGGTTTCATAATTTATCTCTCTTAATTGATAAGCCATGTCTGTGTCAAATCCATCAGGGAATTTGAGCAAGACAGATTCTAGAGTGGGTTTGAGATTGGCTGGGATTGAATTATAAACACTGTTGTATCTAGTGCAGTAGTCTTGTACTTTTTCATTAGGAGCTCTTTTCATTGCATCAAATTCAGATAATATTTGAAATGGATTTTTCTTCTTTTCCCATTTATTCAAAAATAATCTATGAAATATTGCTAAATCAGCTATATTACTAGGATTAAGACCTTTAAACCATTTTTTAACTTCCCCTGTTAATGTTTGAGAAAACAGTCTCATTTGTACATCAGAATCATCTATTTCATGAAGCCAAAAATAATCTGTCATCTTATTAATGTGTTGCTGGGAAGTATAATGCGTGGTAGCATCAAATTGAGGTATTTTACTTTGGTAATATTGAGGCATATCATGTAATTGTGCTGGAAGGACCAAGGGCGCATACCTAGCAGCCATGGCTTGAATTTTAGCTTGGCTAGGAGGTATATTATAAGTGCTTGGGGCTGAACTGGAAGTGCTAGTTGATGAAATCAAATAAGTGGCTGATGAAATTGGAATATAAGATGATATACTAGAAAAAGTGGTGGATGAACTAAAGGATGAAGTTGCGGTGCTAGAAAATGAAATTAGAATATATGAAGAACTACTTGGAAATGAGAATGATGCATTTGAAATTGCAGAAGATAAATTAGTGGGCGGTGTTGAGGTGGGGGATGATGGAAATAATATTCTGGGTTGGAATGGTTGTTTAGGGATGAATGGATCTGTAGATTGAATTGTGGTGGAAATTATAGATGATGTAGTGGTATAAAAAGATGAGTCTACAGATTCTAAAAGGTGAGTTTCTAACTGAGAAGTAGAGGGCTTAGGTGTAAATGTTGATAAGGCAACTAGTTCAACTAAATGCTGAAAAAGAGCTTCATCTATTTCCTTAAGAATAGTAGCATTCAATTCATCAAGTTTATCATAAATCTAAAAAATTTTTGATTCAGAATCTACTAAAACAATTTCCTTTTTAATTTCAAGAGATGAAATAAAATTAGGATCTATAACAGTGCTGTTTAAATCACTCTCTGATTTATTTCTGAATAAAAAATGTTCAAAATTTAAGTCAAACTCTATGTCTTGTATACTTGTCAATCTATTTGGAAGATAATTTTCTCTAAGGAAACTTTAGTACCTAAGTCTTCTACTTGTTTATTCTTTTTCCCAATTTTGTCTGGATTGTCTACTATAACAACATGTTTAGGATCCAGGTTTGACCTGGTATATTAGATTTTTCTAGAAGCCAGAATTATAATTTTTTGATAAAAATGATAGTCACAACTTTTAAAACAGTTTTAAGGTGAAAGGATGATAAAAATGATTCCTTTAAGATCTATTTTAAGATTGAGGATTGGTTAGTTCCCCAGTATGGTTGCCAATATGTTATCACTCTAATAATTCTTAAGTTGGGAGATTTTGATTTAAAGTCTAAGAACATTAGAGGTAACCATAGACCAACTTTTAAACTCTAGGATCTAACCTTCCTAGGGTTCAGAGAGGGCTCTCTCTATAAAATTTAGCTTTGTTTTAATTACATGATATTAGGCTAGTTATGATGTGAATTTTTTTTTTGTTTTGGTTTCGTTTGGTGAGAAAAAATCACTTAATGAGATGGATAATGATAGATTTGTTTTTCCATTGGGCTAAGGAGTCAAATTTCAAGCAGACAGGACTAGAATCAAGGTAAAAAAGTCAAATATTTTCAGGACAAGAAAGACAAGTCATTGAATATCTTGGAAGGCTGATTGGTGAAGTGGTTTGATCGGGATAAAGAGAAATCAAGGATTCTTTGATCCGGATAAGGAAGGAGAAGACAGGGGTCATTCGAAAAAGGGAGCAATTAAGGGTTCCCTACTCTGGAGATCAGTAGAAAACATATAAATTATAAATAGCTAAAGATAGGGTGGTTTTAACAAATCCTGTAATAATATTCCTAATTTATCATTCAAATTTAGAACACATATATGGATGCATGTAAAACATAAGAAGATAAACAATGACAGTAGAAAGTACTTCACTTCAATGGCTCATCACATGAATCCTGAAATATGATGCTTGATGATTTGATCCAGTTTTCTACTTGAACTTGCTACAAAAAGCCTTCAGGTACAAAAATATTGACTATAGAAATCTTCAGTAATTTATTCCACAATAATACTTCAGAGTTTGAAGTATTTATACAAAAATGTTTACAAAATATCCTAGAATGATCATAGGATTTTTCTAAGGAAATAAAAATATCTTTTACAAAAATATAGTGGTAGCTTGCTTAATAACTTAACAAGCTATCTTATTTATCCAAATAAAATAGAACTACTGTTTTGGATTGGGTGCAGGTGGCTGCTTTTATGTCTTCTTTGCTGGCAAAGATCTTTTGATCTATTTTTAAATTTTATCCTTTATCTGATACTCTTTAATCACTTATACACTTTAAACCACTGTTTAACTGCCTTACTGTTTCGGAAAATAACTCCCTAGAGGTCGTTGGGTCAAAAACCTCCACAGATCAGGGCATGCTATTCAAGAAGGACTCACACAACCAAACTTGTATGCTAAAAACTAGATAACATTGATTGTAAAACTCACGCGTAGGTCCTACATTTGATGTAGATCCCGCGAGGTCCAAACGCCCAGCAACCCTTCTTTCTATTCAACCTGGAAATCAAGAAGAGACATGCACGAAAATCTAGTTGTACAACATATATCTTTCCTAAATGTCAGTGTAATCCATGTGAAACATCATATAAACAATAACAAATGCTTAATTAAAAATATTTTCATATATGCAAGCAGATATTAACACGTGAATTCAGGAACAAGATGGTTCTTCTTCATTACGAACAACATGTACAATAATAGAAAGGTGGAGAGATCACTTGAATCCTTCCACGATCTTCGAACAGACCGTCGTCCGGATCCGTCTCGCCCTTGCCTCACTAGGATACTTTCAAGACTTGTGCACATGAGATGACATATAAGCTGATGACCATCTCCAGGAAACAAGGGTTTCCTGTAAAAATCTGGGAAGTGTAGGAGGCACGGGAAATCAGACTTGAATTGGGCTCCAACAGAGTATAATGTCTATAATTTTCTCTCCCCTTAGGCCATGCATGTGAGGGGATTTTATACTCCCTAAAAGTAGTTTCAATCTGTTGGAAACAGTTGGCCACGGGCTGGGGTGGTTGAATTACGGGAATAACCATCAACCCAGCCTCGAAAATAGGGATTTTTATATATTTTTTAATGATTTTAATGGCATACGCGAAAAAGTATCTATGGACTCGCGTATACACGCGGAAAAGTCTGGGCATACCTGCGTATGTGATTTTAAACACTTTTTTTATGAAATTTATTCAAGTCTGTGGGAATGGGTGCCCAAGGCCAAAGAGACAATCATGAATCACATGAGGGTTAAAAATGATGCTATAATAGATGCCCCCTAATATATGAGGTCAGAAGGGGTACATGATGGCCAAAATGTATTATGTGCATAGAAAAAAATTTGTGAGGACAAGAGAGGACTTCACCAGATTTCAGCCTACCAAAAACCAATGAAAGAAAACAGAGAGTCAACTCATGTCTGAGGCGGGCATACCCATGCTCAGTCAAAAATATATCCATATAGAAAGTACAGAATAGATCCAGAATGTATACAAGTATAGCTGAACTGAAAGTACACAATGAATCAACTGAGCACGACCCGAAAGTACAAGTCGAAATCAATGTCCAAGTATCACATATATCAAACTGATCAATAGTGCTGAAAATGGATGTCTGATCACAAAATTAACTGAATCTCCAGGTACCAAATCATAAGGGGTGGAACACATGGTACAATCACGCAACTCAGGAACCAACATATAGGATGCTGCTGTACTGACACTGAAACATATAAGGGTGGACGACATCACTGGAAGAAACTGAAAGGACTATCAAAAGTGAACCGAAAGATGCTGATGCAACCCGAGGTCTTCACTGATCTCAATGGCACAATTATACACAATGGGAATAAATGAGTTGAAGTCGACCATGTGAGAAATTGTTTGATTATTGGTCAATAATGTATACCGTTAACAAACGTGAGACAACCCATCGATAATGAAAATGAGTGTCAAGGTGCCCTAGTACAATCTAACAAGTGCGAATGAATGATTTGACGTCGAACACTTGGAAGAATCTACCAATCAGGAGGCAATGATGAATCCCCACTGTCGATAGCGAAGAGTCTGCCACTAATGACTACAAACCCTAAGGTACTGACAAAAGACTCTAGACCTTATTCCTAGAGCAATGAGTCGGAGTCG
This sequence comes from Pinus albicaulis, assembly GCA_034641835.2. Lineage (NCBI taxonomy): Eukaryota > Viridiplantae > Streptophyta > Pinopsida > Pinales > Pinaceae > Pinus > Pinus albicaulis. The sequence goes on from CM076584.1 coordinate 503,804,875, forward strand.
ATGGGAAAGTATCTGTTGGAAGGAAGGCATTAAGGCATCCCACATCAATCCAGCGTGAGTGTAACCCGCAGGCCAAGATTTGGAAGGAATCGGACGAAGCAGAGTGACGGAACCAAACCGAAGTACGTTTCCGACATGCACAAGATGAAGCTAGCACACGGAAGAAACCCTCTGAACCAACCAATAATGAAAGCTGACACAGAGGCGAGATATCCACCGATATGGTCAAATGGAAATCAAGGTACTGCACGAATCCCAAGTGTGATAATGTATGTTGACGTTGAACACAAGGAAAACCACTCAGTCAAAGACCCATAATGATGATCAAATGTTGAGCACAAGGTCACCTATCAATGATGGAAATAGGGCCAGGGTGTTGCTCTAGGTTTACTCTTAGAGCAATATGTCGTAGTCGATGAGAGACAAACCCACCAGCAAGAAGTCAATGGAGACCTTCTCAAACCAGCACGAGCAGAAGATCAAAACATCTGATGTGATAGGACAAGATACTGACAAAACCGGGAAGGTTGACTGAATAATGAGTCAAGAGACACCGCAGAATGGCCGACTTTGGTTAAAATTTCCTTGAACAAACCATGACTCGTGATGACCATGGCAGTAAAGAAATGACACTGTATAATTCTGTTATGCAGGAGGAAAAAAAAAAACTCTCCATATGATTGGAAGAGATAACCAACCGGGGGAGGACTGACCAGTGAAACAAGGAAAAAGCTGAACCTAGGTCAAAACTAAAACCATCCCAAATGAAGGAAATATATAAGTGTATGTGCTTTGTTCAAGGGTGACAAACTGATACTGTACTGCCATCAAGTTACGAAGTAACATCCCGTTGCCGCTCTTTTTTTTATATTTGATTTTTTTTTCTTTTTCATATAATAAGCCTGAAAAAGAATAAAAGAATGCTATGGTACAATGGTTAGAACAAGTATCAAGAAACAGATGCACTAATTCCTAGGATAGGAACGATCCTATGCTCAATGCAAGGTGGCGGAAACTGGTAAGCGATACTCAATGGAATGTTCCATCCATGGGTAAAATGGGTGTCAAGTCGCGATAGCTAAGTGCATGCAATGGTTAGCTTGTATATACAGTCAAGGTCAAAAGATGGCTTAAACATCGAGTCCAAATGAAGCCGGCAAAAGGCCAGGATAAAAAAGTAGCCAATATGCAATGCAGTAGTACAACTCAACAACACCAGGGATCCTATAGGGTAATAGCCAGAAAAATGATAATGAAGAAGAAGAAGAATGAAGCTTCAACACGTAAGTCATGGTAGGACTAAAGAAGACTCCCAAGCCTACATAAAACGCAGCATGGGAAACAAGTGCTAGCGAGGAACTAACTAGGAAGCCCATGTAAAGGAAGGCTCTACCACCAAGTCATGATTAAATAATCGGCGAGTGAAATGGGCGAAATATTCATGACCTGATGGGATCGACCCTATGGCAAGTGATCAGAATGGAGGCTAGTATGCAAAATGCAACAGAAAGTGGATTCCATAACCTATATGCCAGTGAAGATCATATACCTGCCATGACAGGTCAGCAGTCATGGATCAAAAACCGGAAAAATATCAAATTCATCAAAACGTACTTGAAAATATACCAATCTGGGCACTTACAAGCATCCGGGTTATGCAGCTTAAGATAGATTGAAAAAATAAGCATAAAAATTTTTGCAAAAATTTTCAAATTCTGGGCATAAATACACATGTTACCTCACATTTGGTTCATTGTTACTTGCTGATTTGGAAAAAAGAGCTCTGGAGAAAAACCCTCTTTCGTCAAAACAGGAGCAATCGGTGATCAAACTTTGTCGAATCAGTTAGGTAAGCTCGTAATCCATCATTATTATCAATTTTGTCCCTTAATAGAGTTAAAATTCAGAAATTTCACTGTAGAAATATTTGTTTTAATTTATGGCTCTGCGCATACGCGGGTTCGTATGGACCAAGCCGCGTATATACGTGACTGTGTACAGGGCAAGTCGCGTATGCGCAACCCAAAATGTAAAAAAGCATTTCTAATGGAAAAATGAATGAATTTTTTCAGGATGACTATCACCTGGAGGGAACATGAGCATAATGCAATCGATAATGAAGTAATGCAAGATCAATTATCGCTCAATATCCTCCGAAATTGTGGATTGCTCAAATTTTTCAAAATGCCAAATATGAAGAGTAATGTCCGGTTACTTGAAATGCTAGTAAATTATTGGGAACCAGAGGAAGATTGATTCATGATAGATCAAATGCCCATACACATAGAGGTAGAAGACATCTACTTCATTACTGGACTCTAACGGAGGGGAGACCCAGTAGATTTGCACAACAAGCCTTTGGGAGGGCTTACTGTGGATGACTATGTCCACGTCTATTGTGTAGAGGGGTCCAAGAAAGTAGGGACTGAGATTGCTATAAAATATTTGAGAGATCTACACATGAAAATTCTCCTATTCACCATTGGAAGGGTAGCAGGATCTTCTTCCTTTCATCAGGCATCCAGGACTCAGATGAGCATAGTTGTGGAATGCCTAGCTCACCTGTATGATTAGTGTACAGCTCTACTAATGAACATGAAGCAACAACTGACTTCCATCCGGAAGGAAAAAACAAAACATTTCGGGTATGGGACCATCTTGATGACATTCTTTTTTGAGAAGATTCCTGGGCTTTGACCCAAAGTGATCTCTTCCATCAACAGCCCAAGAGACCCAAGAATTGCCCGATGGGAAGATCTGATGAAGAGACTGGGGGGAAGTGAAGTTCCCCGAACCACCTGGGACGACGAGTTATTCCAATGGTGGGGAGAAAAATTCATCGCCGTGGAGGACTACCCCTATGCCGAGATGGATTTCCACGGTGATCCAGACCTCGTCCTTCCACCTGGCGCCGCATGGGGCACAATCGGTAAGATTGCAATTTTTAAATTATATAATTTTTTGGATTTTTTCAATATATGTGAAAAAAATGTAAAAAAAAACATGTTTTTGATTGGATTCAAAATGACTTACAATATTATGATGATCATGATACAGATATTGGACCAATTCGTCTTGAGGGCTACCCACGGCATAAGCGCCGTAGAGGCGAGGCAGATACTGTAGACCCAGACAGGACCCTCCATGCTGTACAGAGGAACTTGGAGGGTTTAACTCGCCAAGTGCGTATGGCTGCAGTGGAAGATCTACCTGAGGCCATCCAGAGACAGGTAGTGGGAGTACCATGTGACTGGGTGCGATTATTCCGCCGAGTTGCCACTGCGATCGTGTTCTATAGGAACACGAATTTTGGGCAAGGACCACAGGAGTAGATAGATATGATTACTGGATGACTGTATATTTTTTGATACTGAACATGATCGGGCATAAGCCCTAATTTTGTATGACTTATGGATCCAAATTTTGTATAGTTTTTTGAACACTCGATGAGATATATATATACAACGATTTATGATGTGATGTGACAAATGTATAAAAACTGCATGATGTTTTTGATAATTATATTTTAATGTATGGAATGATTAATATTCCAATCAATTTCTTGATTAGCTAATGAGTCTGCCATCCAATTGTTTGCTCGAGGAATATGAATGAATGTTAAAAATTGAAATGATCTTTGTAACAAATGTACCCTAAAAAAAAACCGAAGTAAAAATGGATCTCGAACCCGATAAGTATTGTTCAACTGCGACACCACCAGCTGGGAGTCCAAGAAAACTACCAACGAATCAACACACAAAGGTATTGCCTCCGAGAGTAGATAAATAACTGCAGTGTACTCTATTATATTATTGGAAGCAGGACCAATGCAGACTCCTCTTGATACTAACAGCTGACCGGATGGATGATGAAGTACCCAAGCCGCGGAAGCCAAGTTCTGGGTGTGTCTACTAGCACCATCAGCAAAACCATAATGACTCATGTCATTCGACACAACCTGCCAAAGCAGATCAAAAACATCACCATCACATCAAAGACCAAAAACCAGATATGTAAAAAACAAGACTACTATATACAAAATCAAAATGCCAGGCTGAAGCCTAGGCATAATACCTTTTCAAATAGAGCCCATTTCTGGGCTCCAACAACTCATTTCCTTCAAAATCAACCAAGGTATATGCTCCTTTTTTAAGGATTTTTTTAACGATGAAGGGGCCATACCACATAGACTTAAACTTTCCTGCGCCCAGGGCATCCTTCTCTTGGGCATAGACCAAAACAAGGTCACCTTCCAAGAAAACCCTAGGCTTGACTGCCTTATCGTACCGAACTTTGATTCGTTTCTTATGCGCCTCATTCATCGTGGCGGCATCCTGATGCTGCTCATCAAGATGTTCCAGATGAAGGAGACGTTCTTCAAGACTAGAAGTGTCAGGAAGAAGCTCAACAGCTAACTTAAGAGAAGGAATCTCACATTCAATGGAAAATATGGATTCCAGCCCGTAAACTAGTTGAAATAGAGTAAAGCCAGTTGCAGTTTTCACTGACGTCCTGTATGCCCAAAGTGTAGAATACAAAATGATATGCCAGTTGGATCGAGATTTATTAATTATTCTTTGAAGAATGGTCTTCAAGGATTTGTTCACGGCTTCCACTTGCCCATTGGCTTGAGGATAATATGGAGATGAATGCTCCTACCGGAAACCTAATTTTAGAGCCAACTCAGCCATCATGCTATTCTGAAAATGACTTCCATGATCAGTGACAATCTCTCTAGGAATACCAAAATGAGCAATAACCTGGTTGAAAAGAAAAAGAGCTGTTGTCTCACCATCATTCCCAAAAGTAGGCATAGCCTCGACCCACTTCGTAAAGTAGTCTACTGCTACAATAATGTACTTGTGACCTTTAGCTGAAGGCGGGTTACAAGTAGTATAATCAATACCCCACTTTGTAAAGGGACTAACAGTAATGACTGGAAAAAGCAGAGCTAGATGAGTGCGCATTTTTCGAGTATATACTTGACACGGATGACACTTTTTGACCGAATCCATACAATCTTTGACAATTGAAGGCCAAAAGTATCCAGCACGCAAGATTTTTTGGGCTATACCAAGCCCAGATAAATGACCACCACAAGCTCCACTGTGGAAATCATTCAGCACAGCCTCAGCTTCTTCGAGAGTTAAGCAACGTCTCAGGATTGAATCAACCCCTCGACGGTATAAAGCATCACCAATAATCAAGTAATTTTTAGCCAAGTGACGCAACTTACGACGCTCATCTTTTGAAAAAGTAGAGGGAAACTTCGCAGTATGAAGATACACAATGATATCTTCATACCAAGGATCCTATGGAGAGATGAGAAACAAATGTTCATCCAGGAAGGATTCATCATAGACTATCTCTTCTCCATAGGGCAACTCAGAGATTAATTCCGCAAAAACTAAAGATTTCTTGGACTTGGCAGACATAAATTCAAGATCAAATTCCTGCAAAATCACAATCCATCTATTGTATTTGCCCCCAATCACTCGCCTACTGAGAACAAACTGAAATGGATTGGCTTCTACCAAAACATAAGTTTTTCGTAGAAGAATATAATGTCTAAGTCGATGTACAGCATGAGCAATTGCTAAAGCTAGCTTCTCTATCGGAGTATACCGGAGTTCAGGTCCTACCAAGCCTTGACTAAGATAGCATATAACATGCTCTGCTAGAGCATCGTCCTCCTGAACCAGAACCATACCAATGGTAGATTCTGCTGCTGCAAGATACAAAAGGAAATCACTGCTATAATTAGGTGGACTCAATATAGGAGCAGAGGTCAATGCTTTTTTCAAAGCCTCGAATGAGCGCTGAGCGAAGTCATCCCAAAAGAATGGAACTCCCTTCTTCAACAATCTCATAAATCCTTTGGTAACTTCAGCATAATTTACGATAAATCTCTAAAGAAAATTAGCTTTTCCTTGTAGACTTTGAAGTTGACGAATAGACGACGGGGGAGGCAACCGAAGTATTGCCTCAACCTTGAAAGGATCTACCCTAATCCCTTCCGAAGACACAATGTGTTACACCATTTTTTGGTCATCTAACCTACTATCATTAGATGGACCCAAGTACACCATGTAAGACCAATTTTACCCTAAGTAAAATTGCTTTCACTATGTAAAATAGCTTAATAAAACACATTTATTAGGTTGTTTATGGTCTAAACAGGAAACCCCAAAAGGAAATATTAAACAAACCTATATTTGTTTGATTTTCCTCAAGGAATAATTAATTAAGCAATAATTTAATTATTATTCCTGGTCATGTTTAACCCAAAACAAAGAAATTAATTAGATAAATCTTTATTTATCTTATTATTTTCTAGGAATAATTATTTAAATCTTATTTAAATAGTATTCCTTGTTAAATATGACTAAATCACCCATAAATAATTAAATAAATCATTATTTATTTGATTATCCTTCAACCACTTCCTTAAAATGATAAATAAATCATTTATTTATTTATTATTCACAAATAAAGGGATTTGACCCAAGTCAATTACCTTTTCCCTCCAACAAATATAATAAAATATTCCATAAAAGGTGGATCTAGATTTGGTTAATGTTATTTTAATCATGTCCCAAGATCTAGAATGACCCAATATTTTGTTATAAATAGGAGGGTTTTTCCTATCATTCTTCACCTTTTGTTGCCTATTAGATCACTCTGGATCTATACTCTTGGTCTGAATTTGAGCCATTATCATTGTCAAATTTTCCATTATTTGCTGTGTGAGCTCCCTTTGAGTTCTATCTTTGTATGGGTTTTCTACACCAACAAGAGAGAGAAATACTAGATCTGAAGTAATGAGGACTTCCAAGAACCCATCCCATTGAGGAGAATTGGAAACACCTTCTTGTTTTCCTCCCAGGTGCCCTTAATACAAAAAATTCTTTCAAAAATATTGTTCTTGTCTTGTCTATTGGATGTATGGAGAAAAACCTTACTTTTACTGCTTAATGTCTCTTTATGCATAGATCTGGATTTTTGCAGCATTTGTCTTGATCAAATAACTGCAGATCTGAAGATATTGTCAGCCATATTTGATGTTAGGGCTATAAGTTATGCGTAGCTAAAGTGGTATTTTTCGTACACTTCGACAAAAGATTCATACTAACAATTGGCGACTCCACACGGGTTTTCAATTACGACCGCTGTCGTTTTTCATATTCCTGCATATCCAGCTACTTCAGACCCTAGGGTTTCTTTTTAGCTTTTTTTTTCCTATTTTTATGTTGTTTTTCACCTATAAAACCCTAAAACATTAAAATTTCTAACTTCTGTGTGTTTCTGGACCTATTGCGCAGGTGACAGACATCAGCCGCACCTGAGACGGCAACTTTTTCGGAAATCTGCCGCCGGGACACCCGGAGCTTCAGGTCGCACTTTTCAGCCCAGAAACTGCAACCTGGACTCCAGGTTGCACTTTTCAGCCCAGTATCTGCGACCTGCACAGAAAACAGGTCAGAACCTGCGACCTGCCAGTTTTTCTGCTATTTTCCTGCAATTTTTCTGGGTTTTTCTGAAGCTTCTGTCAGGGTTTTCCAGCCTCTGTCTCAGCCCGTCTAGACCTGTTTCTGATTTTTTTTGCTCATCTAAGTGGGAAAATAGCCCCCTAGGGCTTCAGTACCCTCCACTTTTGGTGGAAGAGTTTTAGCTATTTCAGGTGTCTGATTTTTCAGAGTTTCAGCCTTCCCTTTTTCAGATCTGATACCTCCTTTTCAGACCCCTTTTAATTAGATCTTCTCCCTTTCAAATCACCTCCTAAATTTTTGTTAGGATCTACCTTTAGGGCCTCCTCCTTTTCCCTTCTGCTTTTTTCTGATTTCCTCCTTTTTTTTACAGTCACCTTGCCTCTACCTCTTGGCTGTGTTTTGCACCTCTTTTCAGCAGATTTCTCCTTTAGATCCCTGTCCCTCCCGACCTTAGATCTATTGGCCTCTTTTTAGTGTGTTTGGACTAGATTTTTTTCCTCTTTTAGACTAGTTTTGAGAGACCCGCCTTTTTGGGTTAGATCGATGCATTGTTAGCTGTTAATTTTCTGTTATTTCAGCATTATATACTATTCTCTGCAGCTTTATTTTCAGTTACGCAGCACACTTTTTATTTTTCTCTCAAAACGTCTGGGTTTAAAAATTAAAATTAACGCATGCCACACACTCACCCTAAGCGAAGAAGAGCCTGGTTAACACCTCCAGGCAAAGAATTTAAAACATTGTAAAATCAATTGACACTGCACCTTTCTGCCCTTGTTTTGACATTGTAATCAGTTGATTCTGCACCTCCCTGCCTTTGTTGGTCATTCTTCTTCCCCTTGTGCCGTTTTAGTGTTGTCACCATTGCGCCCCCAAGGCGCACATCTCGGAGACTTCTTGGCCTTCACCCTCAGTTTCCGGTCGGTCGACCTACTCCTTCCCACCGTCGTCGAGTTGGTCCTCCTTCGAGTCCGCACTCTGACTCCTCTTCTGATTCATTGGGTTCTCATTTTACTTCTGGTTCTCCCCCTATCACCTTCACTATGTCTGGTCCAGGGCCTAACGCTAGCGGTAATCCCGGCCCTAATGTCGGGACTACTACTAGCAGAACCGCCATCGGAACTACCTCGGCTGCACCCTTGCTCCCTTACATGGCAGGCCTCAGCCTCCCCGATTTCAATCAGTTGATCAATGACCCTATCCGCCACGATGTTGGTTGGCCTGCTATGCCAACCAAGCTCCCCTCCAAAATCCCTAAGTTTGAAGGCCTTGCTGGAGAAGATCCAACCAACCATGTCCGATCTTTCCACATGTGGTGTTCCTCCAATTCCATTACCGATAATTCCATCTGTCTTCGGTTGTTCCAACGCACGCTTATGGGCGAAGCTTCTAAATGGTATGTTGACTAGGCCACCTCTTCCCATACCACCTTTGTGACCACTGCCCAAGCCTTTTTATCTTATTTCCAGCTCCCTCTCTGATACGACACTGGTACCGATATTTTGACTTCTTTCCGTCAATCCTCTTCAACCCGCCTTTCCACTCATGTCCAGGAATGGCAGAGAAGAAGGAGCTTATGTCGAGCTCCCACCTTTGAAGATCGGGTTTATATGGACTGGTTCCTTCGCACTCTCTTACCTCCCATTGGCAAAGATGTCGCCTCCCATTTCCCTCAAACCGAAGAAGCCGCCCTCCAAATAGCCTTGAAATATGACCTGATCTACGCTCAGTCTGGTTATGTTTATACTGTCCTTCCTGACCTCCCCAGGCCCAGTGGCACTAACGCCCCAGGGGCATCTCATTCCGTCAACAGTATCTTTGGAGCCCTTTCTCATCCCTATGCTCAACCTCCTATGGGCTATGGTCTCCCTCTGGGAGGGGCCATCACCTCTAGCACTTTTCCCCCTCCAGGTAGCATGTATCCAGGATATGGCATGCCTCATCCTTTCTCCCAACCTCCTGCTTACCTCAATGTTGCCTAACCTAAACCTTATCCTTATCCGCAACCTGGTGCTCCAACTCCTCCAGCATCTGCACTTCCACCTCCCTTTCCTTCTCAACCCCAGCAACAGCACCTACAGCCCCCTCCAGGGCAAGTATTTGCACAGCAGGGCGTGACTAATCCCCCTTCCTCTCAAAGAAGGCGGAAAGGCAATCAAAATCAACCTGCCCCTGGTACTCATGGACCCAATCCTCAAGGTATTGAACCTGACACTGCTAACCAGCAACAGGGCACTCCCTCCAAGCCGGACAGGCCTATTCGCACAACTAAGTCTTGTTCGTGTTGCGGTGTTTATGGTCATTACACTCACGATTGTCCCCTTTTACCACAGATGCGGCAGATGTGGGAGTCTCAAGCCACATTGCGAGGACAACATGCCTCCCCTCATGCTCCCCCTAATGTGGCCACTACTCAACCGACTGTGTTTACCGATCCTTTCCCCCAGCAAAGATTCGTGGCCGCCCAACCACCTGACGGACAGGTAGCCACTCAACCTTCCCCTTCTAGTTCCTCCGATTACCAGATCCTCATGATGAACTTTGATCCATCTCTAACCTTCGACCTTAACCTTCAAACTCGGTCTCATCAGTACCCCAAGCCTCCCGCTTAGTTTGTCTCCGAGTCCCCTTCTTCAGGTTCTACCGAGCCTCTTTCGACATCCAATGGTCCCTTACATATCCCTCAACCCAAAGTTGAGGTTCATACCAAGATTCCTAAGGGACCATTACACCGAAATGCTGCTCCTGGTCGAGCTGCTCATTCGTATAGCATAGTAGATGATTTGGCACAGTCTCCTACTTCCATTTCCACATTGGAACTCCTCCAGTCGTGCCCTTCCCAAAAGAAGGCTCTACTATCTTCCATGGGCACTGTAGATCCTGCTGATGACCAAATGCTTATTTTCAACGCCCATCAATCAGAACATCCTCCTCTTCTTGCTTCCGTAGCCTTCCAAATCCCAGTCAAAATCTAGAACACTAACGTTTCTCGGTGTATAATTGATGAGGGGGCATCCACTTGTGTGATGTCTGCTTCGATTTGGAAGCAACTCAGATCTCCTGAGTTAGCCCCTTCCACGATCACCCTTCGAGTGTGGGATGGCCACGCCTCCCAGCCCATTGGCCTATTTCGTAATTGTCCTATCACTCTTGCGGGCAAGACTGTTTGCGTTGACGTCGAAGTCATCGACGCCCCTCTAGATTACAACATTCTCTTGGGGCGAAGCTACACCTATGCCATGTCTGCTGTCCCATTCGCGGTTTTTCGCAAGATGTCTTTTCCTCACAATGGAAAGATAGTCACCATCGACCAGTTGACATATCATGGGCCAAAGTCTCAGACCTCCCCTGAGACGACCATCTCTTCTGTAGCCAATAAAAAAGCCGTCGATTCCTTGACCAGTGTCTCTCCCGGCGTCTACAAAGACTCCTCTTTTCTTGGAAATTTCCCTGGTCTCCCTCCTCCTCATGTCTCTGATCCCAGCTTATCGAATGTTTGCATGATGCAATCATCTCGGGCTGCCCTTAAGCAGCCCGCTTCGGCTAGTCAGCAACCTCCAACTCAACCTCGCCCACCGCAACCCGCTCCTAGCCATTCATCTCAACCAGCTGGACCTCCTCCTTCTGGCCCTCCTCCTACACCTGGTATCCCTGAACCCCTCTATCCTCCTGGGTCAGTTCCCCCAGGCCTCAACCATCTCAGAGTCATCCCTTCTGGTCATTATCCTGCTGGTCAGATACCTTTCCTTGCTCCCCCTCCCAGAGTCTATACAGTCACCATCATGGCCACCCTCTCTTTTCCCAACCTGACCCTGGGTATACCCGTCTGGTACCTTGACCCTCCAGCCGCTACCCCACCTGGTCACCCCAAACCCTACCTTGCTTTGAAACCAGTTCAACCAATCGCCCTCGCTTCCTCCGTTGCCACTGTGCCCCCAGCACCTCCACAGGACCCTTCTCCTGTCATGACGGCTCCCGAGAAAAAAGGCAAAGCTCGCAAGGGGGCATCCAAAGAGAAGGCCACCCCAACTGACCCGGCCCCTCCTCCGCCCGCAAAGCCTTGCGCCTTGTGTGATGTCGTCAGTCACGCCACCCATGCTTGTCTTGAATTGCCCCGTATTCAACCCATGGTTAAAGTCGCGTTCCCTGAGTCTACGGTCCCTGAAGCCTCTGTTCCTTCCTCGTCCGTAACCAAGAACCCCAAGATTATCCGCACCAACAAACCTTGTGCTCTGTGTGGTGTCGATGGCAATTACTCCCACCATTGTCCTCACCTGACACATTACCGCGCCTCTTTAGAGGTAGTTCGAGAGTATGAGGTTGAACAAAATCAATCTGCCTCTCCCATACTCGCGCAGTATGCTTCCGGTCAGTCTGCAGATCCACCCGCTCCCATCGACATTCCCCCCCTGATGTCCAGATGTCGGAGCCTACTACCACCATTTTCTACCTATCATCATCCATGAGTCCCTCGGGGAACATTCCCTCGGATTCCTCCCCTGTTGTTTCACTCGACCCCCCCTTCAGCGACCACCCTGGGCTCAACATCTTTTGACCATCTATTTATCTGTTCCTCTGTTATCCCCCGTGACGACCCATATGTTAGCCTTTCTTCCTATACAGATGATCTAGGTAGCTTTGCCGCGTCATGTGGTTTCCCTTCCTCTCATCATCCCCTCTTTTCCCGTCAGGATGCCCTCTTGGAATCCTTCTCCACCCATGACCTCATCCTTCCCGCCCATAAAGGGGATAACACCACTCGTATCTATGTTGACCTCCGCAGCCCGAGTCCCAGCCATACCTCCTATAGCCCTCATATACCACCATCTAGTTCGTATATGAGTCAGCCATCCTACCCATCGCCCTCCCTCCCGTAGTTGCCGCTCGATGTCTATTATACACTCACGCTGCCGTCATTGTTCCTCCTCCTCCCATTTTTTGTCTCGTAACACTATTCCGCAAAACCTCCCGTCCCCACCCTATATCGGTTACGCCGATGGTGCCAGTCGTTACTCCCAGAATCTAGCCTCGGCAGGTTGGGCCATTTTCACCCCCTTGCATGCCCTTGTTCTCTCGAACGGGGTTTGCATTGGTACTGCCACCAATAATCAGGCCGAATATGATGCAGTGCGTGGTCTCTTAGTCGATGCCCTCTCTCATCGCATCCTCCATCTGCATGTTCGTTTAGATTCCCTACTTCTGGTCATGCAACTAAATGGTGTCTATCGTGTGCATAATCCTATCCTCTTTAGACGATATTTACAAGTGAAACTCTTGATACGTGAATTTGAAACCACAACATTCAACCATGTACCTCGAGAACAAAATCACTATGTAGATAGCATTGCAAACTATGTTCTAGATTGGCATTTATCACACTCATTTTATACAAGACAATAACATTCATAATCATTAAAACAGATGCATATCCATAATATGTGTCGCAAAACATGTGTTTAGAGTCCATCTACTCTAATACATATGACATGCCCATAGCATGTTACAAAAAACTCAAAATTAGGGGCACCACCTGTCCCACACCTAATCACTATCTGGTGGATCCCAAGCCAATGGCTCTGCTCCTGCAGCCTGTAGATCACGTATCCCCTGACCATCCATCGCCATGCGCCGCATGACACCTCGCCATTCCGAGGGTAGACCAATACATGGCTCTATGTACTGGTCGTCTAAGTCTTGCCACCTGCGCTCTAAAACACCGATCAACAACCTCTCGCTTCTATGGCGGATGTCCTCCAGGAGGGCGGCTGCATCCTCATTATGCGCCGCTCTCAATCCGCTCGGGCCTGCAGCTCCTGATGCTGTCGGTCGTCCCATATATTCGGCCGGTTTTACCGGAGTTATATCTGCATACCAAAAGTACATGAATCAGTACCCTATCTACTGTTCAATAACTTTAACATGCCCAAAAAAGAGTAGTCACTTGTCACTTACCATCGGGTCCCCATACTCGACCAGGCGGAAGTGGTAGGTCTGGATCCCCACAATAACTCATCCCACTATAGGGATAATCATCTATGTATAACGGCATCTGATCCCAATGGGCAAAGAACTCAGGTCGAAACACCCATCCGACCGCCTCTCCTCCTCCTCTGCATAGTAGTCGCCCCCACTGGCGCATCCTGGGCTCTCTCGGGCCCCCATCTGGGAGTTGTATATGAGGTCGTAAGGTCGGTATCTTCTCAAAAAAGAAGGAGCACAATAAAGTCCCATACGAGCAATCGTGGTTCACTTGCCGCTTGCAAAGTGACAGCTGTCGTTTTAACGACACCAACATCATTTGGGCCCACCCATAGTAGGTCCCACTCAACACACTCTCCACAATCATCATTTGCCCCCGTTGGAGGAGGGAGCACCGCGCCAGATCCGCAGCCACCGCCGCGCCACCGCACCCACCGCACGAGTCTCTAATCTCAGTCCCCGATCGTATCCGAGTCCTCACGTTGGAGACCCTAAGCCGACAATGTCGCCTTCCACAAACCCATGACAACTCAGACCCCTAGAACAATGGCCGCGTATTCTGACCATCCTGCGAAGTGATACCGCCGTGAAATACAGACTCACCTGCCACCCGATCCCGTGCCCCGCACTTCATATAAAGACCTCATTACACCGATCCTGTCAATCGACAATCCAGGCCAACAAGGGCTCCCCAGCTCTCATCAAAGGGTTCTCCAAAAACTTCAGAACCCCAAATCTGGCCAATACACGATGGACACCCTGATCTTCCTGGATCTCTGACCGTAATGTACCCAGGTCTCTCTCTCTCCAGTTGACTCGTATATCTGCCATATCTACACAAACACATCATCTTTGTCAGTATACAGATAGGAAACACTGTAACCAATCACAAAAACCCAAATCTCAGCCCTAAAACAACACTAAAATCTCCTTCATCCTCCAGGTCGCACTTTTTTTCCCAATCTTGGGACAGGTCGCAGTTTTTGGCTCAAAAAATGCTTCCCAGGTCGTATTTTTTGGCCCAAAAAGTGCGACCTAGCCGTAGAAGTGAAAGAGGGTCTGTTCCTGAGATTCTGGGCCCTAATCTGAACTTTCAATCCATCAAAATGAAAGAGTAAGGTTAGGCCTCTTACCTGCAACTGACGGATCTCGATTCCAACGATTGGTTTGTCTGCTACGCTCACCACAAGATTTAGGGCCTTCTCTCCTCTCTACATTCACCACAGCAACACTAGCAAATAAGTGAATTTGGAGGGAAAACTGCCTTATTAAAAGAGAACCCTTGTTTTTTCTTTCACCTGCTGTGACCACACCGTAGCTCCGTTTGAAAAACCGTCTGAACCGTTGGAAAGCTCTCACCGAGCCCTCAAATGGGTATCTATTAGTTTTTTTTGATTTGATACTTCACTAGGACACATTTTGTCCAATATGGGTCACTTCACCTCCCCCCAAAATCGAATTTCCTCACTTACAACACTTGTATTTGGGGCACCACTTTGCCTCCATACTTGTCTTTGTTCGTGTCGATTTTCGTCATGAGATACCATCTTGTATACATGTTTTCATGGTCCCCCATGGGACCTTTTCTGTGTGGTAGCACCATCGATTCGCCCTTGTTTAGAGCATCCAAGTTGAGTCATCATCGCATTCATGGAGTCTATCCCGAGTCCCTTTGTACCCCGCTATAGTCCTCCATCCTTCATTGCTTGGTCTCTCTCTTGTGTCACACATTATGGCCTTCTACCCCCACTATCCCCCATCCCCGATGATATCAGGTCACTACGTCGATGTCATTCATGTCTTTTATGCTCTGGGAAGAAGTGGGAAGTCATCCATTCACATTTGGCCCATTCCACCCAGTCATCATTTGTATTAGTCCGTCCGTCGCTCTACTATTTTCTCTCGTGTCTAATAGGATCTCTCAGACAGCTCGGCCTATGGCAGACCTCATTCTCGTCGACATCACTCATTCATTCCAAAGATAGGTCTAGGAGGGCGGTGGTGCCTTGGTTCCACTTTCCACTCTTGTTCTAGGCTGGAATCAGTGTGATTTCTCCTTTCTTCTCTTTGATCATCATTTCTCCACTCCACTCCTTTCAGCTATGAGATCGAGATTCTCAGTTGATGGTTCCGTTGACGTGCTGTTGTGATTCCCTGTGTGTGTGAGATGCTGTGTCTCACTTCATGAGTGTAAGTGGCTCCTGCAGGCCCCCACATGCCCGGATGACCTCTTCATTGCAGCCTTCGATGCAGCTCCATATATTTGATGATGTCGGCCTTAGCCCCTTGCAGCGCCTCTTTGATTTTCATGTATCAGTCAGATTTTGTGAGCCCTTCCCCGCTTAATGTGGGCATTTGGGTTGTATTTGTATCTCATGTACTCAGATATTATTGTATAAGTCCGAGCTGTTATCCCAAGCACATCATGTATATGGGATCCCTCATTGTATTTTTATCTGGCTCATGTTTATGCCGACTGTACTTTATGGTTTGGTCCCTTGTTTATTGGACACACTATTCTTTTGTACTTTGTCTCAGTGGGCATAGGTATGCCTCCCCCGCTGCCTTTAGCACATGTACCTTCTCATAAAAAGAGACTTGTTGCACCTGCAAGTCTCGTCTCCTCAGGGCCTAGTTCTTCAGCACATTAGTCTACCTTACATTTCTCTCTCTGACTTCCCTTGTTGATGTTTGGTGATTGAGTTCTTACAACGTACTTCGGTCATACGATTTTCTCCTAACACTCGCACGCTGGGGGGCAATCTGTTACACCATTTTTTGGTCATCTAACCTACTATCATTAGATGGACCTAAGTACACCATGTAAGACCAATTTTACCCTAAGTAAAATTGCTTTCACTATGTAAAATAACTTAATAAAACACATTTATTAGGTTGTTTATGGTCTAAACAGGAAACCCCAAAAGGAAATATTAAACAAACCTATATTTGTTTGATTTTCCTCAAGGAATAATTAATTAAACAATAATTCAATTATTATTCCTGTCATGTTTAACCCAAAACAAAGAAATTAATTAGATAAATCTTTATTTATCTTATTATTTTCTAGGAATAATTATTTAAATCTTATTTAAATAATATTCCTTGTTAAATATGACTAAATCACCCATAAATAATTAAATAAATCATTATTTATTTGATTATCTTTCAACCACTTTCTTAAAATGATAAATAAATCATTTATTTATTTATTATTTACAAATAAAGGGATTTGACCCAAGTCAAATACTTTTTCCCTCCAACAAATATAATAAAATATTCCATAAAAGGTGGATCTTGATTTGGTTAATGTTATTTTAATCATGCACCAAGATCTAGAATGACCCAATATTTTGTTATAAATAGGAGGGTTTCTCCTACCATTCTTCACCTTTTGTTGCCTATTAGATCACTCTTTCCGTGGTAATTAATCACTTTTGAGCCATTATCATTGTCAAATTTTCCATTATTTGTTGTGTGAGCTCCCTTTGAGTTCTATCTTTGTCTAGGTTTTCTACACCAACAAGAGAGAGAAATACTATATCTGAAGTACTGTGGACTTTCAAGAACCCATCCCATTGAGGAGAATTGGAAACACCTTCTTGTTTTCCTCCCAGGTGCCCTTAATACAAAAAATTATTTCAAAAATATTGTTCTTGTCTTGTCTATTGGATGTATGGAGCAAAACCTTAATTTTACTGCTTAATGTCTCTTTATGCATAGATCTGGATTTTTGCAGCATTTGTCTTGATCAACTAACTGCAGATCTGAAGATATTGCAAGCCATATTTGATGTTAGGGCTATAAGTTATGCGTAGCTAAAGTGGTATTTTTCGTACACTTCGACAAAAGATTCATACTAACAAAATGAATCCCAATAACTGACCGGATGTAACCGTGAAAACACACTTGTTCGGATTCAGCATAATATTGTAGAAACGACATCGTTCAAATACTTGATGGAGGTGAACAGGATGATCAATTCTCTTTCGAGAACGAGCAGCTAAATCATCCAAATACGCCTCGATAATATGTTTGATATCGTGGAAGGCATATGACATGGCCTGCTGAAAAGTACCCCCAACATTTTTAAGACCAAAAGGCATCTTCTTGTAAGAAAAAGTACCCCAGGGACAAATAAAGGCAGTCTTATGCTGATCTTCAGGACGGATAGTAATCTGATTGTATCCAGAGAAACCGTCCATGAAGGAGAAAATCTCATTACTGGCACACTCATCGATAATCTGATCTATAAATGGTGTGGGGTAATTATCTTTCAGACATGCTTTATTAAGATCTCTGAAATCAATGCAAAATTGAATTTTTCCTTGTTTTTTATCCACGGGAACAGGATTCGAAACCCACTCTGTCAAAGGAACAGGGAAAATAAATCCCGCCTTGAGAAGCTTCTCCACCTTAGATTTGATAGCTGCAGCCTTCCTAGGATTGACCGGACGAAGCTTTTGCCTCACAGGCTTAGCATTTTCGTAAGTCTTGATCTCATGCTGGACAATAGATGGATCTATACCAGGCATTTCCTCATAAGACCAAGCGAACACATCCCTAAACTCTTTAAAGAGATCGGTGTAAATTTGAATCTCTTCAGGGGAACATTAAGCTCCGATGAAGACATTCTCGATAACATTTGGATCCTTGGAAATGTTCACCGGGATAGTTGGAGAAATCACAACCATGTTCCCTTCAACATATACCTGTGTTGGTGCTAAAGGGTTCAGGACTGGGTGAACAGGACCAAGAGACAAAGGACTTGGAAAACTTGATTCAACTTCACTCAAATCAGGTAAAAAGTAAGACCGATGATGCAAATCATCCCATGGTCTATCTATACCAGTCATAGCTTCCAGGATGGCCTCTTCAGATGGAAGAGTGGTATCAAGGAAATCCTGGGTGGAAGAAGAACTAAGTGTCCAAGCCGGAGCCACATCGCCATCCAACTCCTCTGGAGAAAGAGAAGCTGGAATGGTCTCTGCAGAGTCAACAATAAATTGATAAGAAATCTCAGTTGTAGACATTGGAAATTCCATTCCACCCACTTGACCTTCTGCTAATGTGGAGGTAGGGGAAGGTAAGGTCCAAGGGTCCGAAAAATAATGAGTTCTGAAGAACTCTCTTCGAATAGGAGCCCTGGAAGATGAAATTGCATTTACATGAATGGTAGGAGGTGGAATATCAAAAGTACCCATCAAAGAAGAATACATTCCAACCCCTAAATTCTCGACAGGAGGCTTGGCATTATCCACCTTTGGAATAGTTGAGTCAGTAGATGCATTCGGGTCTACAGGAGAACAGTCCAGTTGATCCACTGTAACAATCCTCTCTTCGTGAGGGAAACAAATAACCCAAAATAATGAGGATTCAATGGCATCCATCTCATAAATCCAGTTTCACCCCAATAGAAGGTTGTAGTCCAAGCTTTCATCAACTATCTCAACCTCTATATTTACAGTTTCCCCCCCAACACAGATGGGAAAAGCTGGGACAATACCATGCGGTCTATGAGAATGACCATCAAACGCAGTCAGAAGAGTAGCAGATGGAATAGCTGCGGGAGATCCAATTCCCTTCCAGCATGCGAGAGACATCACACATGTGGAAGCGCCCTCTTCAATGACCGTTCGAAAGATATTGGATTTCCGAAATGACGATTTGATATGAAAAGCCATATGATGGGGGAGTCTCTTTTTAAAATTAGACATATCAAATGTAATCACAAGAGAGTAATTTGGATCGATAGCCCCAATAGCAGTGAGTAGAGCACTGCGTTGAGTTGGAAAAGACTGGAGCACCTCAAGAGCCAACATGGCACAAGGACTCTGCACCAGATCTTCCATAATAGAGTAGTTTTGGGTAGCCCTGGCATTTGGATTAATCGTCGTACGCTTGGTAGATGCTTTTGGCATCCGAGGTATAGGCTCAACAGTAGGCCTCGTGATATGAAGCGACTCAGTACCATCGGGAACACCCTTGGCTTTCAAAGACTCATCTTTGCCATAATCACGGGATCTCGTGGCAATATCCGCATGAGCACTCATCATGTATATGTTTGACGGATTTTCCCCTTCCTGGGTGCCCCCAGAGGAAGCCCCAGTATTTTGATTTGCGCCAACAACTAGCTGTTGCCCTTGGGGAAATGGGTTTGTCAACACAACCTGGGAACTGGAAGAACCATGCTGAGCTAACAAGCGTTGCGCATCCTGAATTTTAGGGCAAAGGTGAGTAAGATGGTCTCCAGCACATAACTTGCATGGAAACTTCACTTTATTTTTATCCTTTGGACCCTCACCAACATGCTCGTTGGATTTATTTGCATTACCCTTCCCATTCTTGCCCTTTTTCTTATTATTGTTCCATCCCTTCTTCTTCCCTTCGGATTTTTGATTTTATTTAGGGTTAGAAGTTTGAATGGCATTTACCGACAAAGATTGAGAAGGCGATGACTCAGCAGGCACAACTTGACCAAAAGAATCAGATTGTATAGACAACTGCTGCAGTTGACTAAGCAGGTTAGCTGCACCACTATTGATCGACCCAATAAGTCCGTCACCATGAGGATCAGGTTTAGTCTTGGATATGTCTAATTTGGAGCGAGGAGCATTAGGCAAATATTTATGAAGGACACCAGACTGAGAATATATCAATTCAAGCTGTTGGGCCCTAAAAATAGCCTGCTCCTCAGAAAATACCCCTGAGAGGGATACATCCTTAGAAATATCTGCTTGTAGAGATTTAAAAAACCATTCCAAAAGAAATTCTCCCGGAATATAAGCTTTAATGAGCCTCTTCCTTCTCCGCCATTCCTGAATATGATCTGAAATGTGGGTTGCGTCGTCCTGCTTAAAATTAGCTAGGATTTCAGTCCCGACATCATAACGGACAGGAAACTGGAAATGATTTAGAAATATAGTAGCCAGATCTCCAAAAGTAGCAAAAATGCCCCCAGTTAACTCAATGTATCACTTGGCAGCGTTTTCAGTCAAGGTGCATTGAAACAACCTCAACCTAATCGAATCCTCGATCAGGGAGTTAGATGAACACCATAACTGGAAAGTGGTGATATGATCAGTCGGGTCCTCTCCATTCTTTCCTTCAAACTTTGGAATGTCTAAAGGTAGTTTGGTAGGAACCGGAAGCCACCCCGGACTATATCGGATTGGATCATTCGTCAATTTCAAAAAATCTGGCAAGTTCAACGTTGCCAGAAAAGGTAAACAAGGAGGAGCCTGAGGATTCCATCCTTGGTGGGATGAATTCCCAACATTCTGAAAAGAATAACTTGGATTTGATGAGGCACCAGGTTGCCAGAAATAACTCATAGAAAATGTTGGGCCATAGGACCCAGCATTTGGAGAAGGACCCCCTCCCAACGTAGAGTTACCATAGACCGGACCAGTTCCCCCCCTGAAGTAGTGAATAAAGAGGAAACCCCCTGGTAGGGGTTCCAAGCGATAGAAAGAGGGGAAAAAGTCTGATAATCACTCGAAGAAGGGAAAGAAGCATTCCCTTGTTGACCAGCGAAAAACTGATTCCCTGCCCCCACTGCTGTAAATACAAGGTTCCAACCTGTAAAGGTAGTCGAACTCTGACCTCCAGACCAAGGGTTAAAACTCTAAGTCTGAGAAGTAAAAGGAAAAGACCCTAAGGAAGGATTTGAACTAGGAATATTCCCACTTCCGAAGGGGAACCCTTAAAAAGAAGCTGACCCACTAGCCATGGAAGACATGGGTGCAGACGCAATTGCAGCAGCGGAAAAGGAAAATGAAGGAATCCCACTACTGGACATTCCAAAAAAAAAGGGACCAGATTGAGAAGCATGTGCTTGGGTGAAACCAGAGCCAAACACAACAGTACTAGAAGCAATCGAAGATATAGCAATTGTGCCTCCTCCTTCTACTGAAGCAGGAGTCTGAATGCGTGCAGCACTCACAACTGAAGCCGCGTTCCCAGTCGTGGCCATCGAAAGGTATGAATAGGATGGATAAGGACTTTTTGGTATTTCTGAGTCAGGTTCGATGTACTCAACAACAAACGGATAATCAGGAGGAAGAGGAGATGGAAGTGATTCAGAAAGCTGAGATACTTCCTCTACTTCTACTTCTTCTTCTCGCGGAAATAAGACTCTCGAGGTGAGTGAAGCGCTCCTCTTGGAACCAACATTGGAACCAACTACAAAACCTTCAAGCCCTTGTGGAGGATCTCTCTCCGCTGCGTCAGATACCACTAGGTGATATTCACCTGCTATATTACTCCTACGCCTTCTTGAAGAAGGCTCAACACTTTTGGGAGATAACCCCCGAACTCTCCTCGATCGACGAGGCGCTTGATCAGCCACTTTAACAGATTAATTAGACTCAAAAAAGTATAAAGCTAAGCAAGCTAGGAGCAAATAACACTCACTACAAAAATCCCTAAGATGCAACCAAGCAAGCAGCCTTCAGGTATTTCCGCTCCGTGTGATTAGGACCGGACACCAAAATATGAGAAAGCGAAAAATAGGACCTCCCGAAAGAAGTCTGGGATAATTACGGCCTAGGCCTACTAGCGAAGGTAACAGAAACAGTTACGCTGACCTCCTAACAACAGCCTTTGCCGGTGAAAGTACCCAAGCTTCGCCGGGGCACCCTCCAGAAGTACTGCTGGAAGTGATACGATGTCTGCCTCAGGTACCACGGGTATTCCCCCCGTAGTCACCTGTGTGATACTTAGGAATGGCAACTAAGGGCACTAATCCGTGTCAGCAGCCGGGCGGAACGGTCTTAAGGCAAGATCCAGTAAATCAGAGAGGGGGTATCTCTCTTCTCAACCTTCACTTCCCCTCACGCTAGACTCTCTGGAGGAGAGCTTTCCTGGTCCACCTAACGGTGTTGGATTTCGCTCATTTAATAAAATTCTATGTTTTAGTTTGAGTGGCCTTGGAGAGTTAACTCTCCACTCACCTAATCCAAGGCCCTACAACCTAGCTAGTTGATGTATGACACTTAATAAAAAAACTTGCTAGTTGTTTTTAAATTAATGCGCTTAATTTAGTTAGATGTTATATTAAGTCAAGGGAATATGGAAATGAAACTCGTGAGGTTTTATGATGCAGAAAAGAAATTAATGAAAACAAAACTACATGCAGATGCATTAATTGCCTTTCGATGAAAATAAATTTCTACATGGGTTCTACAAGACTATTTTTTCTTTTTAGATATCAAACCTCACACTCACAAAATTTATGAAAAATAATACAAATGTTTAAGTGCACCTAATGCAAATTACTAAGAGCATGCCAATTCTAAGATGAAAAATCTAACAAAGCAAAGAGAAATTCCCAAGAATCCCCCAGTTCTATCACTTTTCCGGCTATCCACAAAGCTAGTTCCCAAATCAGAAACTCTCAGTATAAAGACACCAAAATATGCTTGAAATAAGAGAAAGAAACCAATTAAAATTCCCTTCCCAAATCAAGTCAGAAACTGAAGATAAGAAATCTCATCAAGGCTTAAAAAGATGGAAAGAAACCAAACAAAAATGCAAAACAAAGGCAATGACAAAACAAAATGTTTTTGAGCTTTTGAATTTTATAAAAAGAAGATTTCAAAGAGACCAAGAAGAACTATCTAATTCCTCTGAATTTCATGCAAAACTTCAACAAAAATGCTCTAAATCTTATAATTCCACTTAGTAGCAAGATTTATACGAGCAAAAGGAAGACAAGAAACTCAATAACTCATCCCAGAAGAATAGCACAATCTTGCAGCAAACAAAACTTCAAAGACCCAAAAATGACTCCTCAAAAATTGCAACAAGACCTAGTCAAATGAAATCAAGAAAACCAACCGAAAAGCAGGAAAAAATTAAAGTGCAAAGCAAGACATGAAGTTAGGAAAGAGCATATGAGTAGAAGCTCTCTGTCCTGATTAAGCAGAACAGCCAAGAATCCCCAGAAAGAGATATTGGTACTCGAACCAGAAGTGCAAGCACTAAAAAACACAACATTTTCCAAATGAGCCAGTCTTCAACTAAACAAGAGAGAAAAAGACCAATAACCACCTTCAACACAATCTAGAGACTAAAAGGACACTACGGGAACAGGTCTCCACAGGTAGACAAGACCAAAAAGTCAAAAAATAAAAAATTTCAAAATTTGCCCAGGCATACGCTACTTATCAGTTTTGAAACAAGCGTGCATATGCGACTGTGGCAAAGGAAAAACGCGTATACGCGACTCACTTTGACAAAACCTGCGTGTATACGCGTTTGTGTATAGGCAAACTAGCGTATGGAAAGGTAAATATTGAAAAATAAAAATGATCAAGCCTAGCTAAAGAACCAGGTCTTTAGTCTGACTGAGAAAAAACTAACTGGATTGGAAATAATGATTAAAAATGTTGGAAACCTTTAAAATAGCTGAAACCACCCAACAGGGGAATCACAAAAATGTGATCCCCAGTAGAGTCGCCAGTTCTGTTTCGGGAAATAACTCCCTAGAGGTTGTTGGGTCAAAAACCTCCACAGATCAGGGCATGCTATTCAAGAAGGACTCACACAACCAAACTTGTATGCTAAAAACTAGATAACATCGATTGTAGAACTCACCCATAGGTCCTACGTTTGATGTAGATCCCACGAGGTCCAAACCCCCAGCAACCCTTCTTTCTATTCAACCTGGAAATCAAGAAGAGACATGCACAGAAATCTAGTTGTACAACATCTATCTTTCCTAAATGTCAGTGTAATCCATGTGAAACATCATATAAACAATAAAAAATGCTTAATTAAAAATATTTTCACATATGCAAGCAGATATTAACACGTGAATTCGGGAACAAGATGGTTCTTCTTCATTACTAACAGCATGTACAATAATAGAAAGGTGGAGAGATCACCTGAATCCTTCCACGATCTTCAAACAGACCGTCGTCCGGATCCGTCCCGCCCTTGCCTCGCTAGGATACTTTCAAGACTTGTGCACACGAGATGACATATAAGCTGATGAAAATCTCCAAGAAACAAGGGTTTCCTATAAAAATCTGGGAAGTACAAGTGGCACGGGAAATCAGACTTGAATTGGGCTCCAACATAGTATAATTTCTATAATTTTCTCTCCCCTTAGGCCATGCATGTGAGGGGCTTTTATACTCCCTCAAAGTAGTTTTAATCTGTTGGAAACAGTTGGCCACGGGATGGGGTGGTTGAATTACGGGAATAACCATCAACCGAGCCTCGAAAATAGGGATTTTTATATATTTTTTAATGATTTTAATGGCATACGCGGAAAAGTATCTATGGACTCGCGTATACACGTGGAAAAGTCTGGGCATACCCGCGTATGGGATTTTAAACACTGTTTTTTATGAAATTTATTCAAGTCTGTGGGAATGGGTGCCCAAGGCCAAAGAGACAATCATGAATCACTTGAGGGTGAAAAATGATGCTATAACACTTACTATTGTAAAATATATTTTTACTGTGTAAAAACAACAAACTATTTTTTATCCTCTTCATTGAAATTTGACTTTTACAATAAGTCAGATAGTTTTACCCAAAATTCTTCATCAGGGATTTTGGTCTTTTTCAACTTCCTAAGGTTCTCATCTACCTCTGTATATCTAGAAAATGTTGGTTTTACCACAAATAAGTGTTTTATCTCATGTTGTAGATAAAACAAGTCTTCAAAGCTTTTATGTAGAACTTTTCCTGTAGGAATTCCTTGTCCTTTTGTTTTATTTACCTACTATTTTGCATAATCTCTGATCTTCTTGTTGTAGTATTCTTGTGGCATAAGTTTATCATTAAGAACAAGGATGTTTGGAAAACCTTTTTGCCTTAAGATCTCAAATTTAACCATAAATTTAGTTATGGCTATGTTCATGTTTCCACATTTTTCTTCTAGCCGCTTCATCAAATTTTTCTTTGAAATCACTTTTCTTATTTCAAGAATTGTCTCTGTTCTATCAATAATTTCTATCTCATCCAATTCTTGTTTGTTCTTACTATTGAGAAATTTTATGATCTCTAGGGCCTCTTCAGTTTTGGAACCTAGTTCATTCTTTGTTTTCTGAATCTCCTCTTGAGCTGCCTTTAGTAAATCTTTTTGCTCATATATTACCTGTATTGATAGCCAAACATCATTGATGGATTCAATGATTTTGGTCCATAGTTGATTCTTCCCATAGGACATTGGTTCTTTCAAGGTTAAATCCTTTTCTAAATTATTTAACTCAACATTCAACCTGTTAGCCCTTTGTTCCTAAGTTTTGGCATTAATTTGGGCCATCTTCTTAGTGTCTTCCATATTTTCAATCATTTTCTTCAACCTATTGATTTCATTGGTTTTAAGTGACATTTCCTCCATGGCTTTGATAAGCTTGTTGGCTTCATCTGTTGGCTGCACTATTGATGTAGATGATTTTGTAGTTGATGTAGTAGAAGATGTCATGGAAACAGTTGTTTCCAGTGGTAATTTTGGTGCCAACTCCTCTGCCAGTATTGAAGGGACAACTGTAGTTTCCATGGGAATTACTGTAGGAACTTCTTGTGATTTTGTAGTTTCTCTTTCATGGAAAAGCTTGTCCATTTGGATTTCCATCTCTTTAATCTGAGTTTTCAATTGTAAAATAAAGTTCATATCATATTTTTAGCTTGCCTCTTGCACAATTTCCTTGGTTTGTGGATGTTCTGTTGGTGGAAGCTTGAGTTGTTTTCTAAGTGCTGCAATGTCAGCATTCTTTTTCTTCACCAATTCTTCTACACCTTTCACATTGGTAGGGTCATATCCTACTTGAATTACCAACTCTTATAAAGACTTAATTCTAAGATCTTTAGCATATGAGGAAGCCTTTTCAACTTTAATTTGATCTCTCATATTTATTACTGTGTTCTGGAGCTTTTGGGCACTCATTTCCTTGTTAGTCATAGTAGAATAAATCATCTTTGAAGTTTGTATGTGAAATTAAATTTGATCTAATGGATGAATGCTATCAACAGGTACTTCGAAGTCAATTTTTTTTTAATTTGTTGTTGATTTGGTTTATTGAATTTTGGTTGAAGTACTGACATAATCAACCTCTTGTTTGAATAATCAAAAGTTGACAGAAGTCTATTCTGGATTCCTAGAGTTTGCTGTAAATATTGAGAATAAATCTCATTTTTGTTTTCTTCATTCTTGGCTTTTATATGCTTGTAGTTCTCTCTGATGTCAATATCTTTATCATCCGCTGGCTGTGAGGAGGATGCTTCCATATTTTCCTATTTCTAAATTACCTGTGTGTCTGAAGTATCATTTTCCTTCTCATTTATAATGACTGTAGCAACATCTATGTTTGTATCTGGAAAATTTGTATCTTCCACTTCTATGGTCTCTTTTTCTTTATCAACTATATTGAGCTTAGGCGTTTTATTATACCTGAGTTTAAACCTCGTCTTTGTAGTTGTTTCAGCAGTGTAGGTACCTTCTTCTCTGACTCTTTTGGTAGCTTTATCTTCTTGATTCATGGTTTCCAAGGTGTGACTAGTATCACCCTGTTTAACTACTTCTATCAAGGTATTTTCCAACCACTCTGCTTGATTAGAAAACTGTTCAATCTCTAGCCTTTTCTCATGTATATAAGGGTTCAATTTAAATTTTTCCCTCATTTTACTTATAATTCCTTGGGGATCATAATTCCATAAGAAACTGAATTCAAATTTGTATTCCAACAAATGTTTTGTTACCTCTATTATTGCATCTCTATGATTGCAAATGAATGGTCCTACATGATTCTTCAACTTGAATTGAGTCTTCTTCTTGGCAGCTAAGAAGTTGACAAAATTTGAATTTAGTATTTGCCTGATGTACTCCAAGGCAAACATTCTCATTGGCACATACTTAGGTAGTTTATAGGGTAGAATATTGGACCCAAAAATTCTGATTTCTGTATAGTTCTTATTTAAGTACCAATCTCCATTTCTAATTTGCTCTAATAGTTATAGAAATTTATTTCTCTCATCACTGATTCTTGGTTGTACCTTATTTGTAAGCATATTAACCAACGGATGAATAAAGGAATCTGTAAAATCTGCATAACTGAACTCTGTGGACTCTTTTTTGATCAAAGATGTCCAAAATATGACTGATATAGGATTCCCTTCTACATCCAATTTCTTGAGGTTTATAGAGAAATTATCTGCTTGAAAGAAAATAAACATGTAGAAAAGGAAGGATGAATATCTGAAGACTCCTTCTGTAAGAAATTTCACAAGCTAATAATGGATATTATCAAATATGTATTGAACATAATTGCAGATAATAGAAGGAGGTTGACTTGGTACAAAAGTGGATAGGAAACCTAGAATTGACTTGTCTATGTGCTCATCAGTAAAATAATCTAGGATGAAGGATAACATATAGATGACATGCCTTGACCCTTCATGAAATTTTGAAGTAGAATAAGGAGGGTTTAGTTTTGGGGTTTCAACATAGGTAGGCATGAAATTTTGGAAAATCTAAAACCTTTTAAGAAAGTCTAGATTAATGTAAAGCTTTGAGAGTGCTTCTATGGATAAGGGAACTGCATTGGGATCTGGTTTGATCTGAAGCATTAGGTTAATTGAATCTGCAGTAATGGTAAAAAATATTTCTTTATTAACATTAACCATGGTTCTTTGTTCAGGTAAATAATAGGATTGACACAACCTAATGACTTCTAGACATTGATGAGTATGTGGGAAAACATACTTGGGTAGATTTGACTCCCAAATCTGGACTTCATCTCCTTGATCTAATGATTTTTTAAGACTCCAACAATGGAGTTCTGAAAGATTAAATTCTATCACTGGATCAACTATTTTTTAATCCACATCAGCTAGGGGTGTGTGCTCCACATCTACAACAGGAGGTTGTAGGGGATTTATAACAATAGTGGTTTTGGAAGTCATTGTTGGGTTTGATTTTGACATTTTTAGACCTTCTGAATGATTAAAACTCTGTATTTAGACTTTTTTTTACCCTTCTATAAGCTTAAACTGTTTACAGAAGGTATTTCTGGCTTTAAAAGAGGTTTATTGAATAGAAATAGGCATAAAATGGCTTTCTTTTTGGTTTAAACCTTTCAATTTGGTTACAAACTGATCTTCAGAATCTTTTCAGGTTCAAGAAATGATAAAACAAGGGTTTCTTTGGATAAATTGGGTTTAAAAATGGTTGAAATCAGGCACAGAAAGATTGGGATTATTTGCAAAGGGTTTCTGTAATTAATCACAGAGTTTTTGAAGTCTATAAAAGGTTAGAATTACTTCAATTTTGATAAAAAACCAGATATAGCATCGAAAACTGGGGTTTTATCAGAGTTTAGCAGTGAATCCATTCTTTGCAAGCAAATATAGGTATTCCTATGGGTATATGGGCTTCACAAAGCTTAATTTCTCAGAAATGGCTATTTTTTATGACCAGGATGTTATTTTTTCGAAGAATACCTGTTTTTCACAGGTATTTGGTCTTTAAACTGATTCTGAGGCATCCGAGAGGTTTCTAATGGTTTTTTAAGTCTTTTGGAAGAAAACTGGAAACTTCAATGATCTTGGAAGAAATTTGAATGGCTTTTTGGTCCTTTGAGCGTGAAAATGGTGTACATGATTTGATTTTTTCAGTTGGGAAAGCTTAAGCATAGACAGAGAATACATAAAAAGTTTTATCTGTGTGCATATGGAGTTTTATAATGTTTTAGGTTTAAATCGGATTAGCATTGAATGGCAGTCAAACCATAGGACAAGTGGTTTTGGCGCTGGAGGCAGAAATACCATTGGTGGTTAGTGCACAGGCTCAGGGCGGTAAGTGGTTTCCTTGGATTGAATGGGATCCAGTAATAAATCGCCACGTGGAGGAGAGATAAAGGCACACAACTGCCCATTTCGCAAATTTTGAAATGATTATTGATCGTGCTGGTGAAAAAGCGATATGACATCTGGGTCGTTGGATATGGGGTTAGATGTGCGAACGACGGAGATTTATTGAAGGAGTTGCTCGACATATGTGGGCGTGGGGCCCATATATTTATATATGATGGGGTTAGTTTTAACGTTTAAAACATAGTTTTAAATGTAAAACAAATGTTTTATTATGATAGGCGGGCGAGATATTTTTATAGCAAATGGGATATTTACATATGTTTTGTTATCATAGGGCGGGATTATATAATATGTTTTTAACCTTTATGGATAGGTGGGCTATATATATATATATATATATATATATATATATATATATATATATATGTAATATAATTTAACCTATGGGATTCAAGGGGTATGTATCACGTGGGGAATATAATCGTAGGTTAAAAAGTTAATAAGTGGGTTTTTGGGATATTTTAAATAAAATGAATTAATATATATACGGGAAAGGGTAATCTAAATGATTTAATACATTATTTTAAAATTAATTTGAAATGAATGAGAAATGAAAATACATAAAATAAACTAAGTAAAGTGTAACATAAACTTTTTTAAGCACAATGATTGTACCATTAAACATTTACACTTAAACTTAGGATA
This sequence comes from Pinus albicaulis, assembly GCA_034641835.2. Taxonomy (NCBI): domain Eukaryota; kingdom Viridiplantae; phylum Streptophyta; class Pinopsida; order Pinales; family Pinaceae; genus Pinus; species Pinus albicaulis. The sequence goes on from CM076584.1 coordinate 503,834,877, forward strand.
AATTGTATTTTATGGGTTTTTTGAGTGTTTATGGATGAAATGAAATTAATCAAGAGGGGATTTTACTTTTTCTAAGAAAAAAAGGTGTTTTACTTGGGAAAAGGGATTATATTTTTGAAAATTGAGAATATGTTGAGGAAATGGGATTTCATGAAGGGAATCCACTACTTTTACCACTCAGCTATTAAGCCTTGGGTCCAGTCCCAACAGAGGTCAGAGAAATGCTCTGAGCCTCTTTAACTGAAGGTTTTGAATATTGGATCTTTGTGGGGGAGGGTAAACTATTAATTTTCTAGATGATACTTTATTACATGCCTTGCACAACTGCTTTCTACCTACCCATCATTATTCTAACATTATTACTTCATTTGCATGGGTGCATTTAAGCTTGCAACCCTAAATCCATTTTTCTTTTAAAGCATAAAACTATCTAATTCTAACCTTATTTCGTTCGAGGGCTCAGATTAAATTGTTGAGCTCCTCATTTATTCTATAACTATCTACTGATTTGTCAAGTTTAAACAGTTTGAAATATCTTTATTCTCTATCTAAAACATGAAATTCAAAGCATGAAAAATTTAAGATTAAACTATTTAACTGATCATGGATTATGGCGTTTTGAACAATCTGCACATAATCATTATTTTTGCAGTAAAAGTAAATAGTATTGGAATTTTGACTTGCTCACTTTCTGGTCTTATTCTTATCTATTTTTTCTCTTTTGGGGTTCATTTTTTATTCTTTTTGATCTTTTATTTTCAAGTCCTTTGATCTTTCTTTTAGGACTTTTATCCTCTTTTCATTTTTTATTATTTTTCAAAATATGGGAAAACAATTTGCAGAAAGCAAGGTATGTACATATTTACAAGACTATCAAACTTAATTAAAAAATTATGAACCCTATTATTATAGGACCCTAACAAGAACCACCACATTCGAAACATTGATATGAGGAAGTTTGATGGCAAGCTTATGGTAACATGGATACTACAAATGGAGAAATATTTTGATCTCCATGATGTGCAACACTCACAAAAGGCAGATGTTGCACCTTTATATTTAGAACCCAATTAGTTTGTATGGTATAGATGGATTTTTTATCATAAACCACTTGCGGAGGAAATGATAGCACATTATGAGGATACAAAGAGCAACACCTTCTTTAGCCAATTGATAAATCTAAAAAAAAGGGTTCAATGTCAGAGCACATGGAGTACTTCAAAAAATTGAATATTAGGGTAGCAGATATTCTAGATGAGCATAGGATTGATGTCTTCATTGGGACTTTAATGTATAACATCCAATATGAGGTTTTCCTTTGGGAACCTAATTCATTGGAGAAGGCATTCAGGGTGGCAAGAAAAGTTGAAAGGAAAATTATGGCAACAAGGAAGTGTACCAATCACAACTATTAAGATGGAAATGTTGTTGCTTATAGCCTTCCACAACCTACAAGGTTGAAACCATAACAATTGGAGTAAAAAAGAGCACAAGGGCTCTGTTATAGTTGTTACGTTTTGATGCACCCTAGGGTATGGGTTGGTAACCCTAATAGATAAAGAAGCATAAAACAACAATATGCTTGCAAATTCACAATCCTAATGCTTAAAATATTAAAATGGGAAGAATGGGTAGTACCCGTAGGTCCTACGTTTGAAGGAGATCCCGCAGGGTTTAAACCATATGTTTCTCTTAGTGCTCCAAAACTTGCAACTCACTCAATAAAAGCACATATACTAGTAATAATTGAAGGCATGTTCAAGATGTTAGTGCTACATCATATAAGCATATAAGCATAACAACATGAAATCATTCATAATAGGATCACAACATATATAAAGCATTAAGATCATGAACATCAAGAACAATACATAAATTCTTTATTGATGAATGTAGAGAAGTGTGGAGGAATACCACCTGATTTAGCCATGGCTCCAAGCGAAACTGTCCTTCAGATCTGTCCAACCCAAGCCTAAAAAATCTCCTTCCAAAAGCATAGACATGGATGCCATATAAGAGGAATTAACATATCTGTGAGGGAAACAAGGGTTTCCACAATCTGGGAGTGTAGGAGGCACATGGATAAATCAGACTTGATTAGGGAATAAATGGCTATAATATCAATACTTATCTCTCTCCTCCCTTTAGGCCTTCCCATGAGGTGTATTTATACCACCCCAAAACAATTTCTTCAATTGGGAGGCAGTTAGGCCACAGGCTATTGTAGGTAGGTTTCCGGTCTAACCCATCAATCCCGCCCATAAAATAGGGATTTTATATTTTTTAAATATTAGAATTATATACACAGATGGAGTATAGTTGGACCCACATGTGCACATTATTTTGATAGGGCAAGGTCACATATGTAATTTAAAATATTTTTTTTTTAGATAAAGGACCAAGTCTGAAGGGAAAGGGATGGCCAAGGCCATAACTCAGAGCATAAAATATACAGAGGTGGAAATTGATGATATAACAATAGTTTTGATAGAAAATACACTAAATTTCATAAGTGCGTTGGGAAGAAATTATTTTACATATATTGTGAAGAGGAGGAACAAAAGGAACAAGAAACATCAAAATAGGAGGATATACGCCAGGAAGCAACCCCAAAGAAGGAAGAAATGAATCCAACCATATCCTGTAATGTACTGGAAAGAATTACCACTCCTCAAACTCTTGATATAGAAGGATATATCAAGAAAAAAGAGAGGTAATAGTGCTGATTGATTCAAGTAGTACCCATAATTTTATTCATTGTAAGATATCCAAGGAAATGAATTTCTTCCTATATCCAACACTAGAGTCTCAAGTGATGGTTGCAAATGGAGGAACTATAAATTTCTCTATAAAGTGCCATAATATCAATCTAACCATGGGGGAATATGTTGAATATTCCAATTATTTCTATTCCAATGGGTGGTGTTGATGTTGTACTCGGAGTCCAATGGTTACAATCTTTTGGGACTATAACTTTTAATTTTCAAGAAATTTTCTTGAATTTTTTTTGGAAAGGAAAGGAAGTTGAATTACAGGGTATTGCAGGGAAACCAGGAACAATCATCATCTCTAATGTCATGAAAAATCTTCCGAATAAATAAAAATGAGGCATAATTGTGCAATTATGCTCACTACAAGTTAAAACATTGAAATCATCTATTTCTCCAGATCTCCAAAAATTCTTGGACAATCATTGAAGGGTTTTTGAGACTCTCAAATTCCTCCCACCGATTCGTGCTCATGACCATGCTACTAATTTGATTCCAGGAAGTGTTCCTCCAAAAATTAGGCCTCACATATATCCTTATTCACAAAAGAGCGAGATTGAACGTATGGTTGCAGAAATTCTAGAGGTCGATATAATTCAACCTAGTCAAAGTTCTTTCTCTACTCCGGTAGTATTGGCACACAAGAAGGATGGATCATGGCGCATGTGTTCCTGTTATAAGGAGCTCAACAAGCTCATTATTAAAGATAAATTTCCCACTCATGTCACTGATGAATTATTGGATGAATTACATGGGGGAATTTACTTCACCAAGTTGGATATTCATTCAGGATATCATCAAATAAGAATGAAGACTGAAGACATTCCACAAAAAACATTTAGAACTCATGAGGATCATTATGAATGTTTGGTGATGCCTTTTGGCCTTACCAATGAACCTTCTACATTTCATGGTTTCATGAAATCTGTTTTGAATCCCTTCATTAGAAAATTTGTGTTAGTATTTTTTGATGATATACTAATCTACAACAAGTCTTGGAAGGATCATGCTCAACATGTTGACAAGGTGCTCAAACTTTTGAAGGAGAAACAATTATATGAAAAAACCTCCAAATGTTTCTTTGGAGTACATAAGGTGGAAATTTGGGTCATGTTGTATCCCATGGGTGTGTTAAGGCAAACCCTAACAAAATTAAAGTGATTAAGGAATGGAAATCCCCACAACCATAAAGCATCTGTGACGATTTCTCGGGTTGACAGGGTATTATTGCAAGTTTTTTAAGAATTATGGGAGAATAGCAGCACCTCTAACAACATTATTGAAGAAATATGCATTTTCTTGGACTCCAGAAGCAACTAAGGCCTTTGAACATATTAAAGAGGCAATGTGCCAAGCACCGGTCTTAGCTATGCCAGACTTCACAAAAAACTTTATTGTGGAATGTGATGCCTCAGGAAATGGAATTGGTGTTGTTTTAATGCAAGAAGGAAGACCCATTTCTTTTGAAAGCCGTATAATCAAAGGCAAGTATTTACAAAAACCTATTTACCAGAAGGAAATGTTGGAAACACTACATGCACTTAATAAATGAAGACCTTACCTAATGGGAAAAAACTTCAAGGTAAAAGTAGATATGATAGTATTAAGTACTTTTTAGAAGAAATATTATATTCAAAAGAGCAACAAAAAAGGGTCACAAATATGTTGAGTTACGACTTTGAAGTCATCTACAAAAAAGGGAAGCAAAATGTTGTTGCAAATGCACTCTCAAGAAAGGATGAGGATGTGGAAGAATTGCTTTGTGCCATTTCTATTATACAATCCAATTGAATAACTGAAGCAAGGGATGAATGGAAGAATGATGAAGAAGTGTGGGCACTCATTCAAAATTTGTAGCAAGATCCTAGTACATTTGATACATTTAGCTGAAAAAATGATTCATTATGGTACAAAGATCACTTACATATTTATAAGAATTCACAACTCAAACAAAATATTCTTTGGGAATTGCACACCTCTCCCATAGGAGGGCACTCAGGATTTTTAAAAACTTACCATAGGGTTAAGAAGGATTTTTTTGAGATGGCCTTATATTTGGTATTCAAAATTTTGTGATAGAATGTTTGGTTTTCCAACAAAATAAAGTTGAGACAATTAAGACCCCGAGTTTGTTACAACCTTTATCCATTCCAAGTCAATGTTGGGATGAGGTTTTAATTGATTTTATCACAGGTTTAACCAAGTCCGAAGGAAATAGTTTCATCATGGTTGTAGTTGATAAACTTACCAAGTATGCACACTTTTGTGCATTATCACATCCATTTAAAGCCAGTACAGTTGCTACTGCATTTATGGAAATGATTCAAAAGCTATATGGAAACCAAAAGATTATTATAAGCTATAGATATCCCATTTTCATTGGAAATCTTTTGACATAATTAGTTTCTTGTCTGGGTATTCAATTAGATCATATGTCATCTTATCATCCTCAATCTAATGGGCGAACCGAGATAGTGAAAAAATGTTTGGAAGGATATCTTTGTTTCTTTGTATCTGATAAACATACACAATGGGTAAAGTGGTCACCTATGGCTGAATCGTGTTATAACACTTCCTTACATATTGCAAGAAAAATGACCCCATTTATGGAAATTTACGGATATCATCCACCATCCATCACATCATCTTTAAGAAAAAATTATAAGGTTCAAGCAGTGGAAGATCACATCGAGCATCAACAACAAGTTCTCCAACTCTTAAAGGATAACCTCACTTTGATGCAAAATATAATGAAACAACATGCATATCAACGTCACAATGAAATAAGTTTTGATGTAGGTGACTGGGTATTTTTACGGCTACAACCTTACAAACAAATTTCCCTCAAGAAAGCTAAGAAGGATAATAAATTATCACCAAAGTATTATGGTCCTTACAAGGTGTTGCAAAATATTGGTACTATGGAATACAAATTGGAGCTTCCGACATCTTCCCAAGTGCACACATTTTTTCATGTTTCATGCTTAAAGAAGGTTATAGGTGACAAGCTCCCAGTTCAAACAATATTGCCAGAACTTGAAGAGGAAGGAAAAATCATATTGGAACCTGAAGTAGTCGCGAAAAAAATAACTCGACAACTACACAGAGAAAATGATTAATTTTTCATTGTGTATAGGGTGAACAGAGAGAGAGTCAGAATGAGCATTAAAAGGAATTTGTAATATTCCAAAATTAGCATGCAGCTAATTGGAATATAAATTTTTGCTCATGTCACTTAGGAGATAAATAAATGGGTAAGGAGGCCCATACATTTCAGAAATAAGAATAAAATCCCTCATAGTGTGAAAAGGGAACATCATATGAGCTAGATTTCACACCCTCATGTGTGAACAGGGTCATTTTCATGTGGATAAGGTCAAGTTTGACCAAGTCAACAACGCTGGGATAGGAGGTGCAGAACACTTGGAGAGACATTGCAGTATGAATGGGAGGAACATTCCTTGGTGGAGGAAAACCTAATGAGTGGGACCCATGGTGAGAGGGCTTCCATTTGTTTAAAAGGAGGGCAAGGCAGCCATTTTTATTCATGTTATGGATTATTTATTTCTTGGTTTGCTTAGACTTTGTGCATTCTTCTGTTGTTTAGTAGAGTTGCAGTGCTGCTTAGCACAAGGAATTCCTGTTTAGGAATTCCTTCTCCTTCTAGGAGAGGCCTCTTGAGGGAGCTTCTCTTCATTTCTCCACATCCAGGCTTGAGGCCAAGCATCCTCCTTCAGCTACAATGTTATTTCTGCTGAAGTATAATGTTGTGTTGTAGGGTGTTGCAGTGGAGGTTCTACAACACCACTTCCGGAGCTATTTTTCAGAGGAGGGAGCCTCCTTCCCTTTGGAGGATCAGTAAGGAAGCACTTTAGCTGATTCCCATCATATTTGTAATCAGGCCAACCATTTTCCATCATCTACAACACATTCCCTCTCATTGACTGCGTTATTTTCATTGATCATCTGCAATGAGGGTTGCAGTGATTGTTTGGAGGGAAAGATCTTCAGTGTTAGGATCAGAATTTCACTTGGAAGATTCATTGGAGGAGGTTCGTTCATATTGTGAATCATATACAACCATATCCATCCAGTTCTTTAGTTGCAGCTACTACCCAGCCTGCTACTCCGACATTTTTCCATTTTTGCATATTTCAGGAAATCCTTCCAGGATTTTCTTGGAATTATCTTTGGGGGTTTATATCTTGTCTCCCCACATTGTATGAGCTGTATAATTCCATATATATGTATTTAAATACTCTAGCAATATTTACCTCTAATAAAATGTGCTGTCATAGCCTTGGATATTTCCTGTGTAGCAGTGTACTTCTGTAATATCCAAAAATTGGGATTGCACAAAAAGCTTGTTGAAATAACACACTTCTGGGATATTTATGCAAATAAATTAGTTTTCAACCCTTGGATCCCTTAGATCAACAAATCTAGAGTCTAGATCCAAAAGGGGAGAAAAAACAAATCAAACTAGGTGTGGTAAACAGATCTCCCACCACCTAGTCTAGCTGAAAAACACACTACGAGAGGGGCTGCAACTATGCACAACAAACTGCTTCATAAATAATGTAATATTGGAAAGCATGAGTAGGAGGCCATCATATGAAATCAACTTGTGAATATACAGCATAAATCAGAATTACAATGATGCTCTTACATTATACAGTAGAAGACAGAGGACAATAGAGAAAGAAATCTTTAGAAAAGAAGGCTACAACACATATATAAACTGAAAAATGGCTTAACAACGTTATTTTAAGGAGCTACAACAGCTAAATGTTACACTTCAGATCTAGGATAGATCTGTGGATGAAATATCAGATCCATTTCAGATCTGTTCTCTAAAAAGACTCTATTACAGGATCCCCTTGGGGTTTTGACCAAATCATGCATTACAAAGAGTAGAACTGAGTTTTAAGTAGCAGATTTGAAATATTATTTAGAAATTTCTGAAGATGAATTTAAATTAAAATAGATCAGATCTAAATAGAACATGGATTAGCAAGCTAATCCATGGATCACCAAAGTGAAAGGCAAAGCGCAGCACCAGAGATCTCTCATAAAAAATGGGATCAAAACACCTTGCAAAACCTCCACTGAAAATAACGCAGTCCCCCAAGGAAAAATGCATTGTAGCTTGAATAACAGATTTTTCCAGATGCCAAGATACAAATATTAAGCTCAAATAGTGGATGCACTCTTCCAGGAGGTTAAAATACATTCTCATTAGGAAGAGGCTCCAATACAAGCTAGATCTGAAAAGATCTAGAGTTCCACTTGCTGCAGCCTACAAAAGCAAACAAACCCTCACTGGAACTGCGTTGCAGTTGGAAGTAGAGCTTGGCCCAAAGCTTGATAGTGGATCAAATTAGCAAGACTCCTCCAATAATCCTCAATGGAAGAGGTGAAATCCCTTCATAGGAACTCCAAATGCTAAGCAGAACAATTCTCTACTGAACAACAGAGAATGGTATTTATCTAAATAGACAAGATACTTAGAAATATAGACAATCAACAACCTTCTCTTGCTGCCTTCCCCTCCCTTTTATAAGATGAAAGTCTTTACAAACCCTAAACCACCTTGATGATTTCGCTCTTTTCACATGAGGGGCCTCCTTCTAGAACTGTGTTGTCCCTTCATGAAGTGCATTGTATCTAGACAACGCTGTAGATTTGGTCAAGGTTGACCCAGTCTCACAGCTCAAACCCATTTCACACCCGCAAGTGATTTATTTACATGGCCCAGATTTATCCATGTTCATATGGGCATTGATTTATTCATTCTTTTAGGAGTTTTACATGTCCTCCTTTATTCAATTATTCATGCAACAGAAAATGAGACAATTTGCATATTCCTCTTAGCCTAGGCTAAGTAGGAATATTACACTCCTCCCCTCTAAAATGTTGCTTGTCCTCAAGAAAATGATAGGGTGAGAACTGTAGTACTTCCCCTCCTCCCTTGATGACATCATCAATGATCAAGTCCTCATCATAATCCAAATGATCATCAAGCCAATACATGATGAATTGTTCCTCCAAGGTCAACATAAGACGTGCATAGTCCATCCCACCAGGAGTGAAAAATTCAACAGAAATAAACATGGTTGGAGAAATGCTCCATCTAAAACATGTAGCATGAGGCACAGGAAGAAGTTCCAATCCATGTGGTACGTACAAACTGCCCATCCTCCCTCCATGCAATCCCATGAACAATACAACTATATCATCCAAGTATGGAAGCAAGACTACATATATGCAAACAGAAATATGAGCTTGAGGAGGTGGGTCAAAATCCCACATTTGATGCCAGTGCAGTGCATCTCCTTCCTACATAAGATCAAGGTGTGGTAAGTGGCATTCCCACCACACATTTTCTACATGAGTCACCTCAACATGGCTGAAGATGTTAGATAAGTTCGGTGCCTTTGGAAAGCACCCGTCATGAGAAGGAACCTCCCTTTGCACAACAAGGGAGTGGCCAAGTTCAACATTTCTATTGGCCCACCATAAGCCATGAGATCCACATGATCTCTCACTCCCTTTAGGAGTCATATCCTGCAAAAACATGGTAAAATAATATGACAAATTAGAAGATAAAGCTTGCTCTACATGATCAGATCCTTTACCATCAAAGTTTCTCATACGCATGGAGTTGTGCATGGACATTTCCTCTTCCTCAAAATAAGGGAGGAATGGCTGTAATGAATCTTGCGTAGAGTCCATTGGCTGTCCCAACTCCATATAGCTCATGCACTCTTGAAAGTGCTGATATAGTTCCTCTCTCAAGCCTTCCCAATCAAAGCTCCTCATGATCAGGGTATAGATCTTCATTGAATGCATATGGTTGAGAAATAATTCTTAGTGGGACCTTTGTAGTATCTTTTGCTTGAACTTGGAAGCTATAGCCAATAAGATCCTACCATGATGATATATGACTCCTAATTGGACTAATTAGCCCTCTTCTTGCTGCATGTCATCTAGTATCATACCTGTGTGGAGATCTTTGGAATACTCTACAAGCAGTTGAGATTTCTAATACTGATCCACACTGTTTAATAATGACAACACTGATGATACATCCATGGAAGTTCCTGTCATGTTTTTGATCTCCTCTTTGACATCTCTCATGCCAAATTTGTGTGTCGAGGGGCTGATCCTCCCATTCTTCTCCTCCCACAACACAAATCTAGAAAGGAAAGAGGGTGACAGTGATGCAGGGAGAAGATCACCCTCATTCTTGAGCTATCCCAAGCTGTCTAGCACTATAGCTTGGTCTCCCATTGCTCCAGTCCCTCCTGGATATAGATTTGGAGCATCACTTTGTGAGGCCTTCCCCACAATATCTGAATCTGGTGGCCTCCCAGGTGGTTTACCACTAGATAGGAATGTCCCTTGTAGAATTCTCATGAACATAAGAGAAGGGACTGTGAGATCCTTGCTTCCACTACGCAAATTCATATCTGTTGTTTGTGTGGAAGTGCTAGGTGAGGGATAAGTATGCATGTCTTGGATCATTTGGGGTTTACCACTCTTCATGTCCACCCACTCCATTTGAAAAGATTTCTAATCAGTGGTGACTTTCCCCAATGTAATCAACCATTGGACACCGAAAATGATATTGGTGTCTGGTATGTCAACTACAAAAAAGTGATCCACCAAAGTGTAGGACCCATAGTGACTGAGAGTGATGGGACATATTGCATGCATTGCATTGTACTATCTCTTGGGACCAAAACAGAAAATCCCTCAAAATTATCAGTGGGGCTTGCTCTCCTCTGAAAAATATGAGCATCAATAAAGTTATGGGTTGCCCCACTATCAATTAGTACACATACCCTCTGATTCATGATTGAACCTTGTACTCTTAGGTTCAAGTACTTAGGCACTCCTCTCAAAGATGCAAGAGTTCCACCCATTGGAGAAAAGGCTCCATCCCCATCCCCAGATGGTTTTGGATCTCCCTCAACATTTTCAGTGCTGTGACCCCTCCTTGGTTCATCATCTTCATCTTCCTCCTCAAAATTTGAGAAGAATTCTATGTAGTGTGCTTTCCCAGAAACACATTTATGTCCAGGTGCCCATGACTCTTGGAAAGTGAAACATAGTCTCTTCTTTCTCATCTCCCTCCTGAGTTTAATATTAAGAGGCTTCTTGAATGAGCTCTCCTTGGGAGGAGCAAAGTTGCCTTTGATTTTGGCAAGGCATCTTGGAAGTCTCTAGCCCTCTCAATGGCATCATGGAAGGTTATGGGCTTGGTAGATTTAACCAACCCATGTAAAGGTTCATCCAAGCCATCGATGAACATGTACACCCCCCTTGCTGCAGACAGATCATGAGCCATAACAGAAAATCTTAGAAACTTAGAGATATAAGTTTTTGCATTTCCTAATTGCTTTAACTTTGCAAGGCTCATGAAAGGTGCTTCTGGATCCTTTCTGTCAAACCTCTCCACCAATATTATAGTGAATTCAGAGTAGGCAGTCACATTAGCATGGCCCAATGTAGACAACCCATGGAACCACTAATTGTGTGCTTCACCTTCAAAGTGCAGCACTACAATCTTGATGGCTTCAATATCAGGGACTTTGTTCAACTGAAAGTAGATATCCAGCTTTTCTACCCATGCCTTGGCAGAACTGGTGGATGACCCATCAAAATTGGGCAAAACGAATCTTCCCATAGAGTGGTTTCTATCATGATTATGAAAGAACCCACCATATCTATACTGATGCCTTGGTCTCCTTTTCTCCTTGAGGTGAAAAAACTCTTGGAAACTCAAGTGGTCTCTAAATTTCTGATTCTGAGATTCATATTCCACAAAGTAGTGTTCAAGGGATTCTTTCTCTTGTGTTCCTTCATTCTCCATAGCCAATAAGGTAGGCATAGTGGAGCATTGTGGAGCTTGTGGGGCTTGTGGCTGGTTCACTGGTTGACTAGTCCAGTGGTGAGAGATGTCATAGCTTTCCCCAGGATGAAATCTCCCAAGAGATTCCCTCATTCTGTCCATCCTCATTTCCTTGATCTCTCTAGCAAGATCCTGCATGGCCACCAAAAGAGTTCTTGCAAACTCTTCTCCTTCTTTATCACTTGCAGTTTTAGGAGCTTTACCCTTGTCTTGATCATCAATGGTGTAATCAAACTTCTTGTGACTTCTATTTTGATACCTCTTCTCCCTCTTAGTAAGAGGCTCTTCTTCTTCTGAATGCAACATGGTTGAGGTTCTCCAATGAAAGCACAGGCTGTGCCTGTTGGATCGAGGGATCCTAACCCAGGTTCGGTGTGCAAGGTTTGCCAACAAACCCCTATACTACTGGCCCTTTCGGTAGTGACCTTCTTGCACAGGTCAAAGTCTCACCTGAAGTAGTATGGGTGGGTGTTGGAACTAGGTTTCTGCACCCTAAGAAAGGATAGGTAAGGCAAGCAGAGCTGCGCTAAGCCCTATAATTCCCCGATTACTTTTCTCTACACAGGGTTAATTAGGTCTCTATTCACATCCATGTGTGCTATATCTATAATTATATGCCTTTATGATAGTAACAAAACATCACATAAACAAAATAGAATAGAATAGAACCAATCCAGATACCGAAAACACACTTACATAGATCTTTGCAGCTTAAACACAGAAAATACACAGTGCAGCAATTACCAACAATTCGCATCAAGAGTACTCACAGATTCAATTCTCTATCAATATTTCTTATTAATTCATTCATCAATTCTTCCTTACAATTCCCTTCCCAACCTGCGCACACAACATCAGGGTCCGCACACAGCTGGACTTGGATCTCCGCGCACACAACCAGCAGGATTCCTTTCCCTAAAACCCAAAAATATAGCTTAAACCACAATTCACATCAATAACTTCTCCTTCCTCTCCTTTACAATACAAAATGTCCCTCTATTTATAGAAATCTAGCCTAGAATTTCCTATGGTCCGCAAACTCTGGTTTTCGGACCCCTTGTTTACCCTTTTACCCATTACAATGCTTTCGGAGCTTTGAACTGCCCCAAAACCCCTTTGCTAGATTAAATCTAATAAAAAATATTCAAAATGGAACAGTTTCATAGCTTGTAGGAGACCTTGTTCCAACAGTCCCCCAACACAATCTTGTGACTCGTCCCGAGTCAGTGCGGTGGTGCGGCCTCGATCTACGCACGCAAGGTATGAAGATCACTGCTGAGCCGAGGGAGTATGTCCTGACTTTGAGCTGCAACATTATGTGCAAGATCTACCAGCGTTTGGGAGGGCGGTCTGTCAGTGGCCGAGGTAACGCTTTCAAGAAGCTGATAAAGTCGCTTGGTCGTGCCATCAATGTCTTGTGATAATCGGAGGGTTGTGGCAGTCCAAGGTTTCAGACGTTTAGCCATGATGTGTTGTTTATGCCAGAGTTTCTCAATCTCACCTTGGAGATCATTGCTGGTTTTTAATCAGGCTAAGCGCTAGGCAGGAACCAAAGTAGGCAGCGTAGCGTTGATCTGTTCGACAACTTCTTCCTTTTGTTGTAAATATTGATTGATTTGTTGGAGGACTGGGTCACGCGGGACCCTATTCCAGAGTTGGAGGGCTGACTCCAGTAGCTTGGCGCCTTGAGCAATTTTCCCTGAAATAACAGCGGTTGCCTCGGTGACTAGGGCGGTACGCTAGGTGTGGACTTCCGGGGGTGTTTTGGGTTGTAGCTTGGCCTGCAAGTCAGAGATCTGTTGTTCCGGCTGTTTCTTGATGGTGTGTATTTCCATCAGAGATGCTTTCAGAGTGGCAACCATTTTTTCCACCTTATCCCGAGGCGTATCCACAACCGGGATCTCATCAGCAACCTCCGTGCAGAGCTGGTGGATCACATTTTCAAGCTCCGCCTATTGTGACCTGGCTAGGAGCAAAGTAGCAACCTACTGCGCAATGGTGTGCTCAGCTGTACTAAGCCATTGGTGCGCTTGCTGATCACAGGAGTGAAACTCCTTGAAGACAGTGTGATGTAGGCCGTGTAAGGCTGCACGGTGAAGCTTAGCCAGGTCTAGCTGAATCCCTGTGGCGGCCGGGGGCTGCATTCCTACCAAGGCACTGCTAGGGATATCCCAGGGACTACTTGCCTCCCCGAGGGGCACTGAATGACTGTCAACTAACAAGGGGTGTGCCTGGCTAGTTGGGAGGGTATCAATTTTGATTTGGAGAGTGTTGAGTCTCAAAAGTGTTTTCCATATTCATACATATTTCCATTATGTCATAACCATTCAGCTCTTATTTCATAGCCATCTGACCTAAAACCCTACATCAAGTAACCATTTTCATAAATATATGGGTTAGGATCCTTGTCTTCCAAAGTTATTTATTTTATGTATTTAAAATGAATTTATGATTAGAAACTAGAAAATTAACATAGTTTCATATATCTATATATGTGTTATGAGTTTTGTGACATGTGTAGGTCAAAAGGAAGCTTCTAAAAGACCTTTATGTGGCCTCCCATAACCAAATTCGAATTTGAGTGGAGAAGATCATGGTATCATGAGGACATGTGTCTCACTTCCTTGTTGTATTGAAACTCTAAGAGGATATGTGTCTCATTTCTTAGTTGTGTTTAAACTCTAGAAATACATGTGTCTTATCATTTCCTATTTTTATTGTAACTCTAGAGATGGAGGGAGAGATTCATGGACTCCCATAAATGAGATAACCCCTCATATTTTGTATAAATAGGAGAAGCTTTCTCCTATCATGGGTAGTGAAAAAATAGGAGAAGAAAAGAAAGGATTAGAGAGTGTTTTGTAACAAAGCTTAAGATGGAATGGGATGTAGATTTATGAGTTTATCAATACAGAAGTTTAGTTCTTTGATGCTGTTTTGATCACATCTTCAAGGAGTTAAGGATTACACCAAATTGGTAGCAGAGGGCCCCTGCTATTCGAGGAGGTTTTGCATATTTTCTAGATAAGTCATTTTCAATTCTGTTTTTTCATATTTCCTTACTTAGATTTCTTTCTGAAATCATAGCTTTTAGCATTATGTTTCATGTCATTTGCTTAGATAAAGGATCCTCATGATATTGCAGTTAGTCTCTTTCTCAAGCTCTGATCAGGAGCTCAAGTCCAAGCCATGGAAAAAGGCTAAAAAATGAAGTTGCTCAGAATTGGTTCGAAACAGATCGACTGGAAAGAGCTCGACGATACAATCCCAACGCCGCGAACGACACTAAAAACCGACGCTGTATGAAGAAGTTGTTGCATTTTGAAATCGCCCAATAACCTTCAATTTTGAAAAGGAATTTTTTAATTTTATGTGTTGGAAATATTTTTATTTTAATTATAGTTTAATTAATGTTTTTTATATATATATAAATTTAATATTTTATTTGATTTAAAAAATCATATATTATATTAATATTTATATATATATATATTAAATATTAAAAAAAAACTGTAATTAAATAAAAAAACCCACAACATTAAAATTAATACAAAGTATTAAAGCCCAAAATGCAATGTTTGAAAAAAAAGATCAAATGGCAACGTTTACGTTCAAGGTTTAAAACCACATGGTTAAATTTCCATGGGTTACGTGGCAAGTCAAAGGTATGGGAAATCACGTGGTTTTAAATGTCACGGTTACAACGTATGGTTGAACTACGTGTGAGGAGTAGAGGTTACTTTGGAAGGTGGGCAGAAAACTAGCCCCCTCCCCCATTCACGTGACCATCGACGTGACCAGCGGCATATTAAACGTCAGACAGTGCATCTAAAACAGGTAACGGTTAGCCAATTTCCCATGTGAACACGGAATTTTCGAAACCATCAAATTTAATGTTGCCGCCATATTTGGCGCCTGTTCCCCAAATTAAGGCGGATGTGCCAGATTAGTTGCAGTTAACTAATGTTGGCCCACTTTTTGTGGGATTTTTGCCTAATATTGGGCAAAACTTCAGTTAGCCATAATTTTGGCTAGGAAAGTCCTTTTTGGACGAATTGTTTTTTGATTCTGGGTCTCTTCGACATTCTGGAGCTGTTGGGAGTGTTTTCAGAGCCATCAAGGCTCTCTAACAGAGAATTTACTTGCGTTTTTGGTCGTGGAGCCACCAGGGCCTAAGGGAAGAAGAGCTGTTTTGGACTACCTTCATCCAATGGAGGTGATTTTGTAGTCATTTTATACTGATTTGAGCCTTCTGAATCTTATTTTGCAGTGTATTTTTTCCTTTGAGGCTTCTATACAGTTGTATTCACATTTTGAGCAATTTAATCAAAGAGGAAAAGCCCATTTTGGGAGGCTTGATCCAGCAAAGGTAGCCCAAGAGAGGGGTGAACCGCTTAAAAAATTATTGGCTGTCATACTGTATAATTTTGCTGCATTATTTCAAATTCTGATCCTCTAAACAGTAAATTTTTATAAGCAAACTTTTCCCAAGCAGGTTTAAACAGTGAACAAAACTTATCAGTTCATCTTCAAACCACTACACTTCATTTGCAGAACATGTATACTTGTCTATTCACACATTAAATTTGGATCAATGAATACTTTACAGTTAAAACAAATACTTTCATTGATCGGATCTTTGTGATTACATTTTATTTCTTTAGGCAGAGTCTGTAGAAGGGCCAGGTAGCCTCCGGATTCATCCTTTCTAGTAAAGGAGAAATATCCGGTGAATGCCCCTACAGTCAATCTCTGTATGAGAAATTCGTTGTTCTCACGATTTCAGATTAGGTTGGTATCGGAGCAAGTTTTTGCTTAAGATTTTGTGAAATTTGTGCAAGTAAATTGTATTATTCTGCAAAATTTGATGCTTACTAGGTTGAAATTGCAAAGAGGGGAAGGCCAATTGGTTAGAGAACAGTTTAATCCTCAACCAAGGAGGGCTAGAGTGCCATTATATCCACCTTCCATTTCATCCTCAATAGCCTTAGAATCAGCCACAAACATGTCATCTTCTTCTACACGTGAAGTTTCCTCCTTCACGAGATTCTTCAATGATGACATGAAGAATGAGTTTTTTAAGGTGAAGGACATGGTGCAGATTCTCATTGAGGATCAAAGAGAAAGCGTTAAGCTTCATGCACAATTGCTAGCTATGCAGGAAGAGAAAGAAGCCATTCTTCAAAGAATTCATGATATGGAGTTGCAGCTTCTTCAAGCTCAAGAAGCTTTGTCCAAGAAAATTCTTGAGGAAAAGGATAATCGTTCCAACTTGTCTTCAAGTTCCTCCATTGAAAAGTATGTAGGTTCTTTCGAAAAACATACAAGAGGTATTGGGTCCAAATTAATGTTGAAAATGGGCTATCAAGAAGACAAAGGTTTGGGAAAGCATGCACAAGGCATTGTTGAGCCTATTTGTGTTGTGGAGCATCCCAAGAATATGGGTCTTGGCTATGAGTAGCTTAATGGCGAAGCTTTGAGCACATGCATTCAAGAATGTGATGCAAATTTAAAGAGAACCTTTATCCCAAGTTCTCAATGTCATGATGGCAATCTTCCTTGCCATTGTTTGAAGCCTTCATTGCAGCAAAAGAGGTATAATCATTCACATGATCAATTTGATTATGTTTTAACAAAGAATGATAATTTTTCTTGTTTAAATGGAAGAAAATTTTGTTGCACATTTTGTGGTGGAGTTAACCATCATGTTTCGAGATGCTGGATGAGGAAGAAGGCACACAAGAAGCAGATGAAGAAAAGACTACTTTCAAAGAAGGTGCATATGATTTGCACATTTTGCCAAAGGAAGGGACATGATGTCTCTCATTGTTGGACTTTGCATCCAACAAATCGTCCAAAGCATATGCAGCTAAGGGACAAACAGTTTGGTGCAAGTGGATCTATGGAGTCCATTATCGATGTGGAAATGGAAGATTCACATGAAGAATTGCAGTTGCAGCAAAAGACGCCATGGAGTTGGCTTGGTAGGAAGTGGATTAACTTCTTATTGCAGTAAGTCATTACTCATTTTGTACATGCAAATTTCAGATTGGTATGCATGTATTTCAGTTGAAAAGTTGATGCAAGATTGCATGTATAAGAAGTTTCAGTTGAAGAAATTTCTTTGTTGTTGCAAAATTTCGCCATGGAGGTGTAAAAGATGAGTATGATACTCACTTATGTTGCAGCAATGTCTTTTGGTTCAGCTCTTGATCACCCACAGGTTTTTGGGATGATGTATTTGTTGGTATTTGAAAAGAAGAGTTGAAGTTGCACATGTACATAGAGGTTGTATGTGTAATTAACGAACTGTATATAGTTCATTGTACATGATACATACACATATGTTTGTCAAGATGTATCTTGTTGTTTATCGACTTGTGTCATTTGTGTGCACACTTGTTACAGAGTTTGTGTGACATTTGTATAGCACATTTCATTGTCAACTGGTTGTTGATGTCATATGTTGCACAAGATGCTTTTGGTGTCGTTTGTTGCAGAGAACGAAGTGTCAGTGCAAAGCAGTGCAAGATTCCATGAGTTGGAAAGGCATGCAAGCAAAGAGGGCACAAAGTTTAGCAAGTGTCATTGCTGGTTTCAGTATGGTAGATTGGTATGGCAAGAAAACTTGGTCGGGATTCGGCACAAGTACATGGCTCATTCAGCAAAATTCGCCATGTGAACAGTTGGAAATTCAGGGAAATTTTTGAAGGCTGAAGAGAAGAGGATGTTTTTATTCTATCATTTGTTGTACTATAGTTCAGCTCAGCATTTCAGTAAGCTTTTGGGGACCAAAAGCCTCTCATTTGGGAGGTGTGATCAGGAGCTCAAGTCCAAGCCATGGAAAAAGGCTAAAACATGAAGTTGCTCAGAATTGGTTCGAAACAGATCGACTGGAAAGAGCTCGGCGATACGATCCCAACGCCGTGAATGGCACTGAAAACCGACGCTGTATGAAGAAGTTGTTGCATTTTGAAATCGCCCAATGACCTCTAATGCTGAATGGGTTCATGATTTTATTGTGGAGAAATATTTTTAATATATTAAAAATTAATTAATGTTTTATATATATTAAAAATTTTAATATTTTATTTGATTTTAAAAAAAAAATCATATATTATATTAATTTTTTTTTATATATTAAATATTAATTAAAATATATATATTAAATATATTAATTCAAATCCATATTCATTAAACCCACATATATTTGAAATCAAAATCGAAATATGAAAAAGGTATAAAACCCATAAACATAAAGTTTGGGTAAAATTTGTTAAGGGCACGTGCTACATTATTCTTTGGATGACGTGGTATATTCACGTGGGGTTTTCAAACATGAACAAAGGTTGGAGCGGAAGATTTTTTAAAAAAAGTGTTGGTATACGTGTCAAGGCACGTGGTTTATTTAAAACATGGTGGAGCGGTTCAAACATTGCAGCGGATATGTTAACAATTATATTAACCGTTTGCATGAGAACGATAATTTCGACGGGCTTATTTGACACGGTTTACAAAACCGTTACCTCCAACTGTTATGCCGACATCCATGTGACCACGTTTCAGTCGGCATTTAATTTAACTGTCCGTTTTATTTGGAGCGCCCGCCAAATTCAGAGTCGTTTCCTAATTTGTCGGAGTTATACGCTGGAATGGCAGATTTGGTCACAGACTTTTGGTAAAGCTTAGGTTAGCCATAACGGAATAGGAAAGTCCTTTTGAATAGAATTTTTTTGATTTTAGGTCTCTTCGACATTAGACTCTTTGCAGGAGTGTTTGTAGAGCCAATAGGTGTTACACCATTTTTTGGTCATCTAACTCTGCATCATTAGATGGACCCAAGTACACCATGTAAGACCAGTTTTACCCCAAGTAAAACTGCTTTCACTATGTTAATTAGGAAACCCCAAAAGGAATAATTCATTAAACCATAATTTAATTATTATTCCCAGTCATGTTTAACCCAAAAACAAAGAAATTAATGAGATAAACCCATAATTATCTTATTATTTTCTAGGAATAATTATTTAAATAATATTCCTTGTTAAATATGACCAAATCAACCACCATTAATCAAATAAATCATTATTTATTTGATTATATCCCAACCACTTCCTTAAAAGATAAATAAATCATTTATTTATTTATTTTTCACTAATCAAGGGATTTGACCCAAGTCAAACACCCTTTCCCTCCAACAAATAATAATAAAATATTCCATAGAGGTGGATCTAGATGTGATTAACATTATTTTAATCATGCACCAAGATGTAGAAAGACCCAATATTTTGTTATAAATAGGAGGGTTTTCCCCATCATTCTTCACCTTTTGTTGCATACTAGATCACTCTGGATCTACACACTTGGTCTCATTTTTCTGCCATTTTGCTCCCATTGAGCTCTACCTTCTACATTGGGTTTTCTACATTTACAAGAGAGAGAAAGCTTAGATCTGAAGTGCTGAGGACTACAAAGAACCCATCCCATTGAGGAGATCTGGATACACCTTCTTGTTTCCTCCCAGGTGCCCTGTAATATAAAAATTCATTCAAAAATCGTGTTCTTGTCTTGTCTGTTGGATGCATGGAGCAAACTCTTTACTTTACTGCTTACTGTCTTTCTATTTATAGATCTGTTTGTTGCAGCGCTTTAACTACTAATTGCAGATCTGAAGATGTTTTGCAGCCATTATTGTTGTTAGGGCTATTAGTTATGCGTGGCTAAAGTGGTTCTTTTTCGTACACTTCGACGAAGAATTCATACTAACAATGGGGGTGCAAAAACGGAAAAATTTACGAGAATTTTAATTAGGTAAGACCCCTTTAGGGCCTAGGGAAGAAAGAGGCTACATTTTGGTCTACCTACATCCAATGGAGGTAGATTTATTAGTCGGTTTATGCGATTTGAGCCTTACGAATCTTAATTTGCAGTGTATTTTTCCCTTTGAGGCTTCTATACAGTTTTATTCACATTTTGAGCAATTTAATCAAAGAGGACAAGCCCATTTTGGGAGGCTTGATCCAGCGGAGGTAGCCCAAGAGAGGGGTGAACCGCTTAAACAATTATTTGTTGTCATACTGTATAATTTTGCTGCATATTTTCAGATTCTGCTCCTTTAAACAATAAATTTTTATAAGCAAACTTTTCCCAAGCAGGTTTAAACAGAGAACAAAATTTATCAGTTCATCATCAAACCTCTACACTTCATTTGCAGAATATGGATACTTGTCTATTCACACATTATATTGAAAATTAAAATATTAGAGCAATGAAACACATAAAATATGCGGAAAAATAAAATCACACACACAAACACATAAAACCGGAAGAGATAGATATATACGTGGTTCACCCGGTTGGGCTACGTCCACCACCGAAGGTTCGACTTCCTATCTATTATCAAATAGTAAATGAAGGAATAAAACCTACGAGCGGATCATTTGTAATATCCTCTTGTTCTCTCTCGGTCTCCCTCTCTTGTTTCTCGCTCCGAGAATACATATAATATTCGGCTTCGCAATACAATGCCCTCATATATACAAGGGGGTTGCCTTCTAGGGCAAAAAACCCTAATCTAAACATAACTTCTACCGTGAGATCATTTGCCTAATGAACGGCCCAGATTGACTAGAAATTACTATACTTTTACAAGGCAATTTTACATCTGTTTTTAGCTTCGGGGGCGCTGCCGCCCCCCCCTGGACCCCCCACGGCAGCGATTAAATTTCGGGCGGCGTTGCCGCCCCTTTTAAGGTACAGGGGTCCAATGCTGTGATACAAAGTAAACAAGATAATCAGGCTCCACACCCAACAATCTCCCACTTGGAGACTGATTGTAGTAACTCCACCGCTGCTTCATTTGCTGGAAAATGACTCCTCTTTGGACCTGGCTATTTCTCATCTTCATCGTCATCCTTGAAGACCAATTGAAACTGAGCACATTCTTATTTTCTCCCTGGTTACAACTTTTGTTAGCATATCTGCAGGATTCTGGCTAGTGTGTATCTTTTCCAGCTTCAACTCTCCATCTTCCAATACTGACCGTATGAAATGGTACTTGAGATGTATGTGTTTAGTCCTGGAATGAAATGCTGAGTTATTTGCAAGATGAATAGCACTTTGGCTATCATTGTATAGTGTGCCCATATCATGCTTCTTACCCAATTCATCCATAAACCTTTGTAACCAAATCATTTCTTTACTAGCCTCTGTAGCAGCAACATACTCAGCTTCTGTTGTTGAAAGTGCAACAACACTTTGGATTTTTGAAACCCAACTAACAGCTGTTCCACCTACAGTAAATACATATCCTGTAGTGCTCCTCCTATTGTCTCTATCACCTGCCATATCTGCATCAACATATCCCTATAGAGCAATGTTTGAACCACCAAAGCATAATGCTTGATTTTTGGTACCTCTCAAATATCTGAGAATCCATTTTACTGCCATCTAAATAATTCTTTCTGGATTCACCATGCCTTGCTCCCTCTTGTGGCACAATATGGGCCTTGATATGAATAACTGCCATTAACCATCACAGAACATATGAACTTTCAAACTTATAATCCATATATTGGATCATTTGAGCTGATCTCCTTACTAGTTGAAAGTAACAGCAAGGGTATAACTGATTTTGTCTGTCAAATCTTTCATGCCTTTCTATTATCATTGAGGCAGTGTTATTCAGATTTTCTGTCTATATAATTATCCTCTTCAAGGACTGCTTTGACTCTAAATCCTTCATTTTAAGTGATTTTTAATTTTCTTTGGCTTTGTTTAATTGCCTTATTTGAACCATAATTATAATCTTATACCATGTGTATAATATAGCTGCCATCATTTTTCTTTTTCATATAAATATAATGATCAGAGTGACATCTAGTATAACCTTGTTCGGACATAAACCTGTCAAATTTTAGATACCACTGCCTTCGAGCCTGTTAAGCCATACAAGCTCTTCATTAACCTGCACACTAATTTTTCTTTCCCTTTGACCTCATATCCTTCTAGTTGCTCCATATAGATCTCTTCCTCCAAATCTCCATGGAGAAATGTTGTATTTACATCTAACTGTTCAAGATGCAAATCTTCCGCTACTACAAGACTTAAAATAGTTCTAATTGAAGTCATCTTAACAACGGGAGAAAATATTTCATCAAAATCAATACCTTTCTTTTGTGCAAAGCCCTTCACCACAAGTCTAACTTTGTACCTCTATTTTCCTCCATCTTCTTCCTTCAACCTGTAAACCCATTTATTCTGCAATGTAGTTTTACCTGCAGGCAACCTGACTAAGTCCCAAGTCTAGTTATGCATTAAGGAGTCCATCTCTTCTTCCATGGCTTGCTCTCACTTCTTCCTGCTTTCAACCTGCATTTCTTCTTCATAACATTCGAGTTCACTAGAATCAGTCAAAAATAAATAATATAATGAAGGAGAGTATCGTTCAATGGGTATACTTATCCTGGTAGATCTTCTGACACCACTTTCAGGCGTTTGAGGTGCTTGTTGCTGTTGTGGTGGTTGTTGTTGCTGTGGCTGTTGATTATTATTATTTTCAAGCACCTTTATTTTCAGGCACCTTTACTTTTTCAGTTATCTCATCAAGAACCGTGTATTCCTTGCTTTATTTTTCCTGTTTCTTTTCCTGCAACTAATTCTTATACAAGACCTTTTCATTGAATATTACATCTCTACTCCTAATGATTTTGTGATTTTTCATAATCATATAAGTGATAACCAAAATCATTAACACCATATCCAATAAAGGTACATTTCTTTGATTTTGCCTCAAGATTTGTTCTATTTTCTTTATTAATATGGACAAAGGCCTCACAACCAAAAGGATTAAAAAAAAAGTAGTTTACCTTTTTACCTATCCATGCTTCCTCTGGAATACCACCATCCAAGGAACTTGAACGCCCTCTGTTTATTAGATAAACAATAGTATCTACAACATCTGCCCAAAATTTTAAAGGCAATCTTGCATGCAATCTCATGCACCTTGCACACTCCATGATTGTTCTATTCATCCTTTCTGACACACCATTTTCTTGTGGTGTTCTTGGAATTGTCTTCTCTCTACGAATTCCATGCTCTGAACAGTACCTATCAAATATTTCTTTTGCAATACTCACCTTTTTTGCAATACTCACCTCCATTGTACGACCTAAGACACTTTAACTTCTTTCTGTCTCAATCTCAACCAAAGCTTTCCATTTCTTGAAAGTGTCAAATACATCGGATTTATTAGATACAATAAATCCATGTTTTTCTAGTTGCATCATCAATAAAAGTAACATAATAACGAGAGCCACCGAGAGATGATACATGAGAAGGTCCCCATACATATGTATGCACAAGCTACAATTTTTCGCTCTTCTTTTCTTTCCCAACTCTGAGAAATCTAACTCTCTTCTGTTTTCCATAAATGAAATTCTCACAAAAATCCAAATCAACATTCTTCAAACCTGGCAGTAAATTTCTTGAGTGAAAAATCTTCATTCCCTTCACACTCATGTGTCTGACCATATGATGCCATAATGCTACATCTACTCCTTTGGAAGTTAAAGCATTAACAGAGTTAGAAATACCATTGCATAAATACAATGTACCAACATTTTCCCCTTTTGCTATTACCAGGGCTCCTTTGGTGACCTTCCAAGTTTTATCTATGAAAGTTGTCAAACCACCTTCTTGCCTAAGCACCTGTTGAAATCGAGATTTTTCTTCGGATACGGAACATGCCTTACCTCCTTTAGTAGCCATTGTTTTCCGTGTTGTTTACGAGAACTTTACCCATTCCAACAATTTTACGGGGTTTATCATCACCCAAACGAACTTGTCCAAATCTCCTTGAACATAGTCATGAAAATATTTCTTATCGGGTGTGGCATGGAATGAGGCCCCTGAATCTACCACCCAGGAATCAGTAACATTTTCGAAAGAAAGAATCAAAGCATCTTGTAACACATCACCTGTCACATTTGCTTCATGATTGTTTTCTTGCGGTGTGTCTCCTTCTTTTCCCTTCCGAAATCTACAGTCTTTCTTTAGGTGTCCTTTCTTTCCGCATTTCCAGTACACTATCCCCGATCTGGACTTGGATCTGCCTTTCCTTGATTTACTGCGATATCTTGAGCTCTTTCCTCTTTCCATTTTTCTTCCCCTAGACTCTGCACTCAAAGCATTACCTGATGTCTCACCGGAGCTTTTCCGTCGCATTTCCTCGCTAAGGATAGCACCGACAACATCATCAAACTTTAAAGTACTAGATCCGAACGGAGTTACTAATGGCCATAACTAAACCATTCCGGCTTTACGGTAATTGAGCACAAGAATAACGAGCTCTAACTTCATCTCCAATCAAGTTTACCCCTACAGAACTTAACTGAATGGTAGCTTGTATTAAATTCATTTAAATGGTCTGCAACAGATCCACCTTCCAACATCTTCATATTAAATATTCATTTCATAAGAAATACCTTGTTTGAGGCTGAAGGTTTTTCATATAGTTTCACCAACGTTTGCATCAAACCCTCTGTTGTTGTTTCCTTCGAAATATTGAAGGCGACTGATGCCGCAAGACACAACCGTACTATTCCAAGTGCCTTTCTATCGAGAATGTTCCATTCCGCGTCTTTCATGGCCACTGACTTCTTTGTTTTTCCACTCAATGGTAGGTACTTATCTTTCTCATATAGATAATCTTCCATCTACATCTTCCACGACGCAAAGTTTTGGCCGTTAAATTTCTCGACCCTAAACTTACCATCTTCCGCCATTTCTCCCACTCGAACCAGGAACCCTTCTTTCCTGTGAGTTTATCAGCCAAATAGACCTTTGGCTCTAATACTAGTTGTTAGAAAATTAAATATTATAGAGCAATGCAACACATAAAATATGCGAAAAAATACAAGCACACAAACCACATAAAACCAGAGAGACACGGATATACGTGGTTCACCCAATTTGGGCTACATCCATCCCGAACAGCCAGTCCTTCCTTTCTATTATCCAGCAAAATGAAGAGACAAAACCTACAGTAGATCCACTGTAATATCCTCTGTTCTCTCTCACAGTCTCCCTCTCTGTTTCTCGCTCCGAGAATACACTCATAATCCACAGCCGCAATACAATACCCTCATATATACAAGGGGTTTCCTTCTAGGGCAAAAAACCCTAATCTAAACATAACTTCTACCATCAGATCATTTGCCTAATGAACGGCCCAGATTGACTAGAAATTACTATACTTTTACAAGGCAATTTTACATCTGTTTTTAGCTTCGGGGGCGCTGCCCCCGAACCCCCGCCAGCGATTAAATTTCGGGCGGCGTTGCCGCCCCTTTTTAAGGTACAGGGGTCCAATGCTGTGATACAAAGTAAACAAGATAATCAGGCTCCACACCCAACACATTAAAGTTGGATCAATGAATACTTTGCACTTAAAACAAATACTTTCATTGATCGGATCTCTGTGATTACATTTTATTTCTTTAGGCAGAGTCTGTAGAAGGGCCAGGTAGCCTCCGGATTCATCCTTTCTAGTAAAGGTGAAATATCCGGTGAATGCCCCTACAGTCAATCTCTGTATGAGAAATACTTTGTTTTCACAATTTCAGATCAAGCTCTTCCAATACATCTCTATTAAATGAATGGTATTCAATTGTGATATTTTGAGTTATTAGCATTTCATTTTCTGTTATTTAGTTAAAAATAAGATTCTCATTTTCCAAATCTATTTAGTGTTTCAATTATATTTCTTTAGGTAGAGTCAGTAAGAGGGCCAGAAGCTTCTGGTTTCATCCTTTCTAGTAAAGGTGAAATAACCAGTAAAATCCCTTACTGTCAATCTCTGTATAAGAAATATTTGTTCACACAATTTTAGATCAGATTCCTCATTATACTACAGTTAGTCTCTTTCAAAAAGTTTTCCAATAAACCTCTAATTCACGAATAAGACTAAGTTGTAATATTGTGAGTTATTGATTGTTTTGCTTCATAGAAGATCCTTATCACATTATGATTAACCTCTTTCAAAAGCTCTTCCAATAAACCTCCAACTCATGAATGAGATTTAGTTGTAATGTTATAAGTTGTTTCAGCTTTTCTTTTATGTTTTAGGAGATCCTCATTGCATTAGAAATAATCTTTTTCACAAGCTCTTCCAAAAAATCTCTAACTAAATGAATCAGATTAAGTTGTAGTGTTTTGAGTTACTTTTCATTTCATGAATGTTCATTTAGAAGCTATAATATCCATGGATTAGGACTCTCTGTTTTTATCATTTTCTAGTTAGGAACATAATTTACAAATAAACTCTGTTTTCATTTATTCATTAACATTTTCTTTTCTCCCTTTTTGACATAAATATAACTTCATCTTTTTAGCATAGAGTAGCATACTAAAGATCAAACATTAAAAACCCCAAAACATCAATAAAACACTAAAAACAACGAAGTAAGAAAAAGGGATACTTAGGCACATATAGTGCATCACACTTCATCAGTTTACTAGCCCTGGTTGATAATTTATGTTAGAAATTTAGGACGCTAAATTTACTAAATAGAGAGCACAGAGTTTCGCCTGGAGGGAGTCGACCCCGGCCTGCCACTAGGTCTCGAAAAATGCCCACTTATATTTTGTAGCTATGGTAACCATGTCCGCAATATGTTCCAAGTCACCTTCCATTAGTGTGACTGTCGCATCGTATTGTGCACGATGGGCATGTTGTTTCTTTCTGGGTCTTGATGCCAATTCCCCTGTCCTTTTAGTGCCTAGGGGAGGAGTGGTAGTGTTGTTGGAGCCTACCTGGGCCGGAACTACTGTGGGCTACTGCAACGGGTTATTTCTGGGCTCGGTTGCAGCTACTACCTGCTGGTGGGGTGCTGCAGTCTCTCTAGGAGTGTCGGTGAGGCCTTTTTTCCAAGCAGGGGGCCAGAGCGAGATCAGTAGGTCAATTTCTTCATCGGCTACCATATAAGGGAGTTCTGTCCATGTCTCATTGACGAGGCTACGAATCCGGACATGGTGCATGGTGATTTGGAATGCAGCAACATTCTTGTATTTGTCATATATGGTCGGGGATAACCGGGGTCGGGAGTTTATGGCAGTTGCGACACTGCCCTGGAAGAGGATCCAAAAGACCTTGTTATCCTTGATGCACTGCTTATCCTTATAGTCCCATAAGTGAGCATATTGAGCGCCTTTGCACATCCCCTGAGGGAGCTCTAGAATGACCAACTCCTCGGGTTTGTCCCAGGCGACTAGTGCTATCAGAAATAATACCCATGAATAGAGGAAAGGTGTCCCTTTCTCGTGGGGTTCGCGAACATTGGATATAAATTCTTCGCACAAGTACTCAGCCCAATTTAGAAAAAAACCCTTCGCGCACTGTCCATCTAGTTTGATTACATAGGCGGGCACAGTCGCAACCTAGCACTTCCTCAGTAGTTTGCAGGCTAAGATCCGAGTACCCATCTTCATGGCAAGGTCATTGATAGTCTGGATTACAAACCCTCGCTGATTTCGTTGTACCACATAGGTCTCCCGGACAAACGCAGTGGTAGCGGCTTCGTACTTCATTCCAACCTGGGCTAGCAGGTGTGGCCCTTGCATCAGGAGGCCTGTAATCTTATGGATTAACACAGCATCAATAGGGACCCTCTCGTGAATCCATAAGCAAGTATCATGAATGAGAGCGAGTAACTGGAGATCCAACCGATCTGTGACATTTTAATGGACAAAGTGGGGCATTCGGAGTAGATTTAGAAGTCTAGATCCCGCCAAGCAGCATACCCAACGCCGAGGTACTATCGTGATTCCATCATCCTTATGGATTTTATCAAAGTATAGGGTAGGGGCCAATTCTGGGAGGGCGTCATAGTCTACCAAATCATGATCATCAAACTTGACCTCATGGAGGCGTCCGCAGGGATCATTGAGGATGGGGACTTCTCCTGGGGTTAGGGGGGTTTTCAGGTAGGTGACCAAGCCATCCAAGTTTTTTGGTGTTCGTGTAGATGGCCCTTGCGACTGAACAAAGGGGGGTAACCAATTGATCGGGTTAGCCGACAGAGCACCCTCTTGTTCATCTTGTTCTGAGGGTGGGGGCCTGGAATGTCTTGGGGAGCTTCGAGGCCGTCTTGCTGATTTCAGGGTTTTCCCCGAGCTTTACTCTTTTTCCTTACCTTTCCTTGTGACCATCGGGGGGGGGGAACTTCTGCTAATTCAGGCTTGACTTCTAGGACTTCTTCATCATCCGGATCAGTCGGGGCTGAGGGTTCGGTAGGGTTAGTAGCCGACATCCTTGTGCGAAAAATGAATCATGGCTCTGGGTGACCACTATCAGACAGAGGAGGTTGACCATACATGAGAGGGATACTGCGGTTATGAGGATGCTTGTTGCTCAAATGCTTCCATGAGATGCTTGAGGTAGGCCAGTTGTAGAAATGAGATGATACCTCTAACTGGACTATCCTTCCCCCGTATAAGCACTTCCGAGTGTGTGATAGAGAAGGACATTTTACTAGGGGCGGGTTCCTTGAGGAACGGTAAAAATTTCCCATAACTCGTCCTGCTAAAAGCATGGGAGCCGCTTCTCCCAATGGTAACTTCTACTTTTTACCAGTAGGTACTGTTCCAATGGCTAGTTCGCACATCCTCAGTGATTTTGACGTACTTGTCACACTAGGGTTACCTATTGGTGATAGCTGCATATCTTCCCCCAAAATAGGCTTGCTTCCTAGGCAACTCCTGACCCAAGATCAAGAGAAGTTAACCATCTGTCCTACTAAGGCCCCAAGGGGTGTTGTTGTCAGAATATACCGCCTGAACCTTAGCTGCTTTATCGCTGTAGGGGTGGCTCGATGCATGGGGCTACTACCTACTGAGCTTATAGCTATCATAGGAAGCCTGTTGCTTGGTCATGGGCCATCCTGATCCTTTCCCGGGGTGGGTTTGTAGCAGTTGATCAAGCCTAGCTCCGTCTAGGTATTTTCCTTCGGGACCATAGGGAGGAAGTCCTTTGTGATGCGAAGACAACGCAGCGTAGAAGCTTCACCTAACCTGTTCTGCCAAGTTTCTAGTTCCTCACTAGGATCAGACATTCCCTCAATATCCCCCTCGTAGCATAGTACTACATCCTTGGTTGGGTTGTCCTTATTTTGCGCCGTCAACTTATAGATATAATCCACATCTCCCCCATTGGGTATGGGTTCCGTATATCGGTTACCTTCTACAGTGTCTAATGGCATGACTACCCTTGTACCATTATTTTCAAATACCATGCTTCATTTTTTTAAGTCAATGATACCACCCATGTCGATGGCCCAATCCAATCCCAGTAGCGCAGGGTAGGGGTCCGCATCCCCGATGATCTGAATGACTTCGAAGTCAGCCCAGAATCTTATCCCTGCGACATCCATGATAATCCTAGAGAGCCTCCCCAAAGGTACTATTTTCTGGTGATTGGCCATTCAAAGCTAGATGGTGGACCTTTCCAGCTTTGGTTCCCCCATGCGTTGCCAAGTTTGCTTAGGTAATACATTGGCGTCCGATCCGAGGTCTAAGATAACCCTATCCATTTTGTAGTTTCCGATCTGGACTGTCAGCCACATCTCCCTGCCAGTGCGTCTTTGATATTTGTATAACTTAAGCACATCCTTAACGTCGGGTGACAGGGTAGTGTGTGCTGTGCAGCTTTCTAGTAACGCCTGTAGATTCCATATTTCCCGAGGGTTGTACAACAGTCTCATACATGCCTGCAGGAAAGGTTTAGCCTCCTCTGCTACCTTTAAGTCCTCAGAGCAGGTGGATGTAGAGGCTGTAGTCTTGAGGAAGTCCTTCCGAGCTTCTATAAACGTTTCCATCGCTTTGGCCAGGTCCAACCCTTCTTGGTTGCTAAATTCTCTTTGGATCAGTGTTTCAGTTTCATCTTTCTCCTTGATTCCCCTAGTTTCCAATCTGCTACGCGTTACAACATTTACCTTCAAGTCCTTACTCCTTAGCTCAGTCTGGACCCTTCGCATCTTCTGCGTAGATGCAACTGCTTTTCCTGTATCTTCGTTTTCAGAGCTGGAAAATTATCCAGCGTATGGCCCAACTGTCTACAATACCTATACGATTGTCTTGGGGGGTATGGGAAATCCTTCACAAAATGCCCCATGCCCCCACAGTTATATCAGATCAACTAGCCCCGACCCCAACCTGTGCTTCTACTTCAGCTCCCGTCCCTTCCTTTGAAGGGGGAGACATCCCTGGCCGTGGGGGTTTTCGGAGAGGCAGGGTCTAACTGTACTTCTGGAAGATTTTCCCAGTCTATTACTAAATTATGGATTTGGCAGTCCTACTCCTCATAGCCAATTGACTGGAAAAACCGGCACCAGTGTTGCTTTGATTTTAAAACATTGGTGCCCAGACATGGGTAGCGGTTGGTATTATGCAACCCCTCTACATGACTATCCCCATACCTGTTAGGTCCCTATATTACTAGTATAGTCCCTTATTGTTGTTAGTGTAACCCCCTTATTGTTATTATTGTACCCTTGTAACCCCCATTTTGTTATTATTGTTAGGTCGGCTAGGATTACATTGTGGCCCACTAGAATTACATTATGGCCCCATGGACTCCTATATATAGAAATAAGACTTTGTAAATTGAATCATCCAAGAATTGTTCATTTATGTAATGTATTGGAGGTTTCCCCCTCGAATTGGCTCATTTCTAAGGCGTTGATATCTCTTTTCTTCTCTTTTTGGAGCTGGTTACACAACATTTGGTATCAGAGCTTTGAATTCTAGGGTTTTTTTGCTCCAAACAGGTCATCGTGGAATTTTAGCTATAACTTTTTTTCTACGAAGTTTCAGAAGCTGAAATTTTTAGGGTGGGAAGCCAAAATCCTGAGGAAGATTTTCTAAAAATTTTAGAGCTTGGTTCACAATATTTTCGGAGATATGATATGTGGAAGTTAGGTCTTTTTTCAGGCTCCTAAATAGGTCATCGTGGAATTTGCGCTATAACTTTTTTTCTACGAAGGCTTAGAATTTTAAATTCATATGGTGTGAAGCTGAAATCCTGAGGAAATTCTTCAAAACATTTTAGAGCTTGGTTCACAATATTTTTGGAGATATCATCTGTGGAAGGTAGTCCTTTTTCAGGCTCCTAAATTTCATCTCAAAGAGGTGATCGTGGGAAAAGTTCAATAACTCTCTCTCTGGGCATCAGATTGGAGTGCCGTAAAAAATGGTCACAAGGAAACGGACTTTAGTTTCTTGAATATCAATTTCAGAGACAAAGGACGAAACAATGACACGTGGAAATTCGTACAAGTTCGCTCTACTGAACTAGTCCATAATTAGGTCATTGTGGGAGATTGGACACAACTTTGCCTTGGAGAATCCAAATCAGGTCAGACCTGTGGCATTTGAAAGATAATTCAGAGGGATACGTTGGTACTAAAAGTCAGATATTAAAGTTCTGTAATCACAGAGATAATTAATTTCAATATCGAGCTCCTCAAAAGTAAGAAAAAGGTGTGTATTTTTTTTCCGAATTGCATAAGTCTTGTTTGAAGAATCAATTTGAATTGATTCCAAGGGCATATTGTAGAATAGATATCAGTATTGGGTTCTAAAATATACCTCATAAAAATAATTCAACACCCATTAGGCCTTCAGAAGGGTCTACTATGACTCATGAAGATGAAGAATTGCAACATGATCTATCAAAATTACATGAGCAAGTGCAACAAATTTCACTCTCGCAAAGAGCAACAAAAAATGAAATGGAAGTTTTGAAGAAAGGCATGGAAGCTAAGATGGATGGCATGGAAGCTAGCATGAAAGCTAAGATGGATGACATGAAAGACAACATGGAAAACAACATGAAAAACATGAAGAATGATCTAAAAGCAGACATCGAAGGTTTGACCAAGTTGATACAAGAAATGTTTCCTAATGGTGAAAAGATAGTAGAAGAACCTCATGATGAAAACAAAATAAATGTTAATCACGATTTCATAAACTCTAATGTTGGCGGGAAGAACCACCATATTCCAAAAATGGATATGAGGAAGTTTGACGGGAAGGATCCTGTAACATGGATACTACATATGGAGCAATATTTTGATCTCCATAATGTGCAAAACACACAAAAGGTACGCATTGCAACTTTAAATTTAGAAAAAAATACATTTGTATGGTATCGATGGCTTTGATCCCGTAAAAAAATTGTCACTTGGTCAATTTTTACGGAAGAAATGATAGCACATTTGAGGATACAAAGAGAAACACCTTCTTTAGCCAATTGATAAATCTCAAAAAAAAGGGTTTAGTGGGGTAGCACATTGAGGACTTCCAAAAATTTAATATAAGGGTAACTGATATTCCAGAGGAACACATGATTGATCTCTTCATAGGAACTTTAAAGGATACCATCCAACATGAAGTTCGCGTTCTGGAACCTGATTCATTGGAGAAGGCATTCAGGTTGGCAAGAAAAGTTGAATATAAAATTATGGCGACAAGGAAGCCTACCACTCAGTTCTATAAAGAAGGAAGTGTTGCTACACCTAGATTTCCACAACCTACAAGGTTGAAACCACAAAAATTGAAAGAAAAAAGAGCAAAAGGGCTTTGCTATAGTTTTGATAGCAAATACACTAAAGGGCATAAGTGTGCTGAGAAGAAATTATTTTACATAGATTGTGAAGAGGAAGAAGAAAATGAACAAGAAGAGGATATACACCTGGAACCACCCCTTGAAGAGGAAGAAATGAATCCGACCATATCGTGTAATGCGCTGGCAGGAATTACCACTCCTCAAACTCTCAAGATACAAGGACAAATAAAGAAGAAAAAGGTAATAGTGTTGATTGATTCAGGTAGCACCCATAATTTTATTTATTGTAAGGTAGCCAAGGAATTAAATTGTTTCCTATACCCAGCACCAGAATGTCAAGTAATGGTTGCAAATGGAGGAACTATAAATTTCTCTGGAAAATGCCATAATATCAAGCTAACCATGGGGGAATATGTATTGACTATTCCAATGCTTTTCATTCCTATGGGAGGTGCTGATGCTGTACTAGGAGTACAATGGTTACAATCTTTGGGGACGGTAGCTTTTAATTTTCAAGAACTTTTCTTGAAAATTTTTTCAGAAGGAAAGGAATTCGAATTACGGGGTATTGAAGGGAAGCCAGGAAGGATAATAAGCTCTAATGTCATGAAAAAGCTTTTAAATAAAGAACAACGAGGCGTAATTGCACAATTATGCTCACTAGAAGTTCCGACATCAAAATCATCTATTTCTGCAGATCTCCAACAAGTCTTGGACAATCATTCCAAAGTGTTTGAAACTCCCAAAGGACTCCCACCTATTCGTGATCATGATCATGCTATTCATTTGATTCCAGGAAGTGTTCCTCCAAATATCAGGCCTTATAGATATCCTTACTTCCAAAAGAGCGAAATTGAACGTATGATTGCAGAAATGTTAGAGGCAGGTATAATTCAACCTAGTCAAAGTTATTTCTCTGCTCCTGTAGTATTGGTACACAAGAAGGATGGATCATGGCGAATGTGTCGAGATTATAGGGAGCTCAATAAGCTCACCATTAAAGATAAATTTCCCATTCCTGTGATTGATGAATTATTGGATGAATTACATGGAGCAATTTATTTTACCAAGTTGGATCTTCGTTCGGGATATCATCAAATTAGAATGAAGACTGAAGATATTCCAAAAACAGAATTTCGAACTCATGAGGGTCATTATGAATTTTTGGTCATGCCTTTTGGCCTTACCAATGCACCTTCTACATTTCAAGGGTTGATGAATTCCATTTTCAAACCCTTCCTTAGAAAATTTGTTCTAGTGTTTTTTGATGATATACTAATCTACAACAGGTCTTGGAAGGATCATGTTGAACATGTTGACAGGGTGCTCAAACTATTGCAGGAGAAACAATTATATGCAAAAACATCCAAATGTTTCTTTGGAGTACAAGAGGTGGAATATCTGGGTCATATTGTATCTCACGAGGTGTTAAAGTAGACCCTAACAAAATTAAAGCCATTAAGGAATGGAAAGTCCCCACAACCATAAAGCAATTGCGAGGATTTCTCGGGTTAACAGGGTATTATCGCAAGTTTGTTAAGAATTATGGGAGAATAGCAGCACCACTAACAACATTATTGAAGAAAGATGCATTTTCATGGACTCCTGAAGCAACTAAGGCCTTTGAACGTCTTAAAGAGGCAATGTGCCTAGCACCAATCTTAGCTACACCAGACTTCACAAAAACCTTTATTGTGGAATGTGATGCCTCAGGAAATGGAATTGGTGCAGTTTTAATGCAGGAAGGAAGACCCATTGCTTTCGAAAGTCGTCCAATCAAAGGAAAGTATTTACAGAAACCTATTTATGAGAAGGAAATGTTAGCAATACTGCATGCACTAAAGAAATGGCGAACTTACCTAATGGGAAGACACTTCAAGGTAAAAACTGATCATGATAGTCTTAAACACTTTTTGGAGCAAAGACTATCTTCAAAAGAGCAGCAAAAATGGGTCACAAAGATGTTGGGTTATGAATTTGAAATAATCTACAAAAAAGGAAAGCTTAATTTTGTTGCAGATGCACTCTCAAGAAAGAATGAAGAGGTGGAAGCATTGCTCTGTTCCATTCTATTATCCAACCAGATTGGATAACTGAAGCAAGAGATGAATGGAAGAAGGACAAAGATGTATGGACAAGCATTCAAAAGTTGCAGCAAGATCCTAGTACATCTGATACATTTAGTTGGAAAAATGATTCCTTATGGTACAAAGATCGCTTATATCTTTGTAAGAATTCCCAACTAAAACAAAAGATTCTTCTGGAATTGCACACTTCTCCTTTAGGAGGACACTCGGGATTTTAAAAACTTACCACAGGGTGAAGAAAGAATTTTTTTGGGATGGCCTTAAATCTGATATTCGAAAGTTTGTGGCGGAATGTTTGGTTTGCCAGCAAAATAAAGTGGAAACAATTAAGACCCCAGGACTTCTACAACCTTTATCCATTCCAAGTCAATGTTGGGAGGAGATTTCAATGGATTTTATCACATGTTTACCTAAGTCCGAAGGAAAGAGTGTCATCATGGTGGTAGTTGATATACTTATCTCATCCATTTAAAGCAAGTACAGTTGCTACTACATTTATGGACAGAATTCAAAAGCTACATGGAAGCCCAAGGGTCATTGTGAGCGACAGAGATCCCATTTTTACTGGAAATTTTTGGACAGAGTTATTTTCTTGTTTGGGTACTCAATTAGCTCATAGCTCATCTTATCATCCTCAATCTTATGGTCAAACTAAGATAGTAAATAAATTTTTGGAAGGATATCTTCGTTGTTTTGTATCTGATAAACAAACACAATGGGTCAAGTGGTTACCTCTCGCTGAATAGTGGTATAACACTTCCTTCCATACTGCAGCAAAAATGACCCCATTTATGGCACTTTATGGATATCATCCACCATCCATCACATCATCTTTAAGGGAAAATTCGAAGGTTCAAGCAGTGGAAGATCACATCGAGAATCAGCAAGAAGTTCTCCAACTCTTAAAGGATAACCTGAATTTGGCACAAAATCGAATGAAACAACAGGCAAATCAACATCGCAGTGAGAGAAGTTTTGATGTAGGAGATTGGGTATTTTTACGGCTACAACCATACAAACAAATGTCCCTCAAGCAAGATAATAAGGATAATAAATTATCGCCAAAGTACTATGGTCCTTACAAGGTGTTGCAAAAGATTGGTACTGTGGCATACAAATTGGAGCTTCCTGCTTCTTCGCGAGTACATCCAGTTTTCCATGTTTCATGCTTAAAGAAGGTTATAGGTGAAAATCTTCCGGTTCAAACAATATTTCCAGAACTTGATGAGGAAGGAAAAATCATATTGGAACCTGAAGCAGTCATGGAAACAAGAACTCGACAACTACGAAATCGATCAATTTCAGAGTATCTCATCAAGTGGAAGAACTTACCCACTGAAGATTCTACATGGGAGGATGAGAATTTTATACAGAAGCACCCGGAGCTACTCAAGCATTGAGGACAACACTTTTTTGAAGGAGAGGGGCATGTTAGGTCCCTATATTACTAGTATAGTCCCTTATTGTTGTTATTGTAACCCCCTTATTGTTATTATTGTACCCTTGTAACCCCCATTTTGTTATTATCGTACTCTTAAATTATTATTTTTAGGTCAGCTAGGATTACATTGTGGCCCACTAGAATTACATTATAGCCCCATGGACTCCTATATATAGAAAGGAGGCTTTGTAAATTGAATCATCCAAGAATTGTTCATTTATGTAATGCATTGGAGGTTTCCCCCTCGAAGTGGCTCATTTATAAGGCGTTGATATCTCTTTTCTTCTCTTTTTGGAGCTGGTTACACAACAGTACCAGACCATAGATCCAGTTGAGCTCCGCTGTTCTGGAATAGGTTCTTGTATTCGCAGGTGGCCTGACAGCTGTCCTAGTTTTATGCCAGCCTACCTTTCTTTTTCTTGTGGTAGATCCTGAATCTCCCAGTGCATAGCCCCAAGATGTGCCTCGATTTGCTATACCTCCAACGCAACATCTTTCCTCGGCGTAGCTTCTAGTTTCATGGCAGCTTCCAAAGCTTTATCTTGCAAATGAAAAGTTTGGTGATCCAAAGGTATGTGTAAGTGAGGGAGTAGCATGGCGATGAACCATTCTGTAAGCTGTCTGTCATTATACTGAAATTATCCTTCTCAGATAGCTTTTTTTAGGCATTGATCCGCTTCCCACATAGACTCAGTTGCTCCCTGTTTGAAATCTTTTACATTGGCTACAACCTGAGAGTAGGATTTAGGTTTTCGAAACTGCTGTTTTAGAGCATCCTTTATGTTTTGAATAGATGCGGCCCCATTTTGGGATACGTAATCCATATACCAGTACAAAGCTCTTTCTTCAAAGGCTAGGGATAGCTGCGCTTTTTCACTATATCGCCCACCACGCCCTACGCAACCCATACCAAATCTGCCACAAACCAGAATTGATCCATGTCTTCATCAGCCGTGCCTTTAAAGGTAGGTAATTTTAAGTGCACCACCATGTCTCCTTTTTTATAGGTTTCCCAAATTTTCTTGTTAGTACTCAAATCATTTCTCAAAATTCTCGAGTCCCGGCAATGGAACCATTGGTTGGCTCGAGGGGTCCTGACCCAGGTTTGGTGTGCAAGGTTTTCCAACAAACCCCTATACTACTGGCCCTTTCAGCATTGACCTGCTTGCGCAGGTCAAAGTCTCACTCAAAGTAGTATGGGTGGGTGCTGCAACCAAGTTTCCGCACCCTGAGAAAGGATAGGTAAGGCAAGCAGAGCTGCACTAGGCCTTGTAATTCCCCAATTACTTTGCTCTACGCAGGGTTAATTAGGTCTCTATTCGCATCCACGTGCCCTATAACTATAATTATATGCCTTTATGATAGTAACACTACATTACATAAACAGAACAGAACAGAACAGAACCAATCCAGATACCGAAAACACACCTACACAGATCTTCACAGCTTAAACAAAGAAAATACATAGTGAAACAATTACCAACAATTCGCATCAAGAGTACTCACAGATTCAGTTATCTATCCATCTTTCTTATTCATTCATTCATCAATTCTTCCTTACAATTCCCTTCCCAACCTGCGCACACAACAACAGGGTCCGCGCACAGCTAGACTTGGATCTTCTCCCACACAG
The DNA here is from genome assembly GCA_034641835.2 of Pinus albicaulis. Classification (NCBI taxonomy): domain Eukaryota; kingdom Viridiplantae; phylum Streptophyta; class Pinopsida; order Pinales; family Pinaceae; genus Pinus; species Pinus albicaulis. The sequence continues at coordinate 503,873,345 of CM076584.1, forward strand.
CCAGCAGGAGTCCTTTCCCCAAAACCCAAACAGATAGCTTAAACCACAATTCACATTAATAGCTTCTCCTTCCTCTCCTTTATAATACAAAATGTCCCTCTATTTATAGAAATCTAGCCTATAATTTCCTATGGTTTGCAAATTGTGGTTTTCAGACCCCTGGTTTACCCTTTTACCCATTACAATGCTTTCAGGGCTTTGACCCGCCCAAAAACCCCTCTACTAGATTAAATATAATAAAAAATATTCAAAATGGACCAATTTCGCAGCTTGTAGGAGACCTTGTTCCAACAGTGCCAAGAAAGAGCTCTGATACCACTGTAATATCCCAAAATTGGGATTGCACAACAAGCCTACTGAAATAACGCACTTCTGGGAGATTTATGCATAGAATGAGTTTGCAGCCCTTGGATCCCCTAGACCAGTATATCTTGAGTCTAGATCCAAAAGGGGAGAAAAAACAAATCAAACTAGGTGTGGTAAATTGATCTCCCACCACCTAGTCTTGCTGAAAAACACCCTACAGGAAGGGATGCAGCTATGCACAACAAACTGCTTCAGAAATAAAACAGTCTTGGAAAGCATGAGCAAGAGGCCAACATATGAAATCAACTTGTGAATATACAACAACAAATCATAATTACAATGATTCTCTTACATTATACAGTCGAAGAAAGAGGACAAGAGAGAAAGAAATCTTCAGAAAAGAAGGCTACAACACATATATAAACTGAAAAATGGCTTAACAACGTTATTTTGAGCTACAGTAACTGAATGTTACACTTCATATCTAGGATATATCTGTGGATGAAATATCATGAGATCAATTTCAGATCTGTGCTCTAGAAAGACTCTATTACATGATCCCCTTGGGGTTTTGACCAAATCATGCATTACAAAGAGTAGATCTGAGTTTTAAGTAGCAGATCTGCAATATTATTCAGAAATTTCTGAAGATGACTTTACATTAAAATAGATCAGATCTAAATAGAACATGGATCAGAAAGCTAATCCATGGATCACCAAAGTGAAAGGCAAAGCCTAGCACCAGAGATCTCTCATAAAAAATGGGATCAAAACACCTTGAAAAACCTCCACTGAAAATAATGCAGTCCCTCAAGGGAAACTGCATTGTAGCTTGAATAACAGAGTTGGTCAGATTCCAAGATACAAATCTGAAGCTCAAACAGTGGATGCACTCTTCCAGGAGGTTAAAAGACAGACTCACTAGGAAGAGGCTCCAATATAAGGTAGATCTGAACAGATCTAGAGTTCCACTTGATGCAGCCTACAAAAGCAAAAAAACCCTCACTGGATCTATATTTCAGTTGGAAGTAGAGCTTGGCCCAAAGCCTGATAGTGGATCAAATCAGCAATACTCCTCCAAGAATCCTCAATGGAAGAGGTGAAATCCCTGCATAGGAACTCCAAGTGCTAAGCAACACAATTATCTACTGAACAACAGAGAATGGTATTTGTCTAAATAGACAAGATACTCAGAAATATAGATAATCAACAACCTTCTCTTGCTTCCATCCCCTCCCTTTTATAATATGAAATAATTTTCAAACCCTAAACCACCTTGATGAGTTAACTCTTTTCACATCAAGGTCCTCCTTCTAGAACTGTGTTGTCCCTTCATGAAGTGCATTGTAAGTAGACAACATTGTAGATTTGGTCAAGGTTGACCCAGTCTCATAGCTCAAACCCCTTTCACACCTGCAAGTGATTTATTTACATGGCCTAGATTTATCCATGTTCATATGGGCATTGATTTATTCATTCTTTTAGGAGTTTTACATGTCCTCCTTTATTCAATTATTCATGTAATAGAAGATGAGACAAAATTGCATATTCCTCTTAGCCTAGGCTAAGTAGGAATATTACAACTTCATTTCCATTGTATATGTTTCTTGAGGCTTATTCTGCCATTCTTTTGTGATCATTTCCTCAAGATCTTATACACATTTTGCTGCTGTAACATTAATAAGATGGCTATGAGTTCTTCTTACATTTTATGAGTTGATTTATCACTGCAACTCCAGTTTATGTTTATGTATTGTTGGATCTCCACTTTTGGAATATCTTGAGATATTCCCATTGTTGTAGATTTTCCTTATTTTTGGATACTACAATGGTATCAAAGTATCCATCTTGGCTCAGCCTATGAGTTTCAGCCAAAGAAGATAGAAGAAGATCAGAATGTTGGAGAGGATGAGTTTTGTCTCATCATTCTTCAGATCTATGAAGAACCTCCCCAAGGAGGATAAGAAAATAGGAGAGGAAGGACCATGCACTTCCTATTCTCACCAAGAATAAGAAAATAAGCATGAGAGATACTTGGATCATTTGATTCTAAGTACCTTTTTGAGTACAAAACTCAACATAGAGTCTTCAAAGAAACTCTAGCTCTTCCATAGTTCATTCAGTTAAAGGAAGAGAGGAGGTCCTGCAACAAAAGAGAAACCAAGGTAATAGGTTTCTATTTCCTACATATGATGGATCATCTACAGCAAGAGCTTGGGCAAGAAAGCTTGAGGCATTCTTCCTACTAAATCCAGTGGTAGAGAGGGAGGTAGTAGAAGTTGCAGCGCTGCACTTGGAGGGTGAAGCCAATATTTGGTGGTTCAACCACTTGAGCCATGCAAAGGTGAATACTTTTGTAGAGTTCACTCAAAGGTTGATTAGGACCTTTGATAGAGAAACATCAGAGGAGAAAAATCCCACACCACTGTGGGAGGAGACTTGTACCAGCGCTTGGAAGAGAAGCCTTCTACATTTGCAAATGGGGCAGCCATTTCATTGGAGGAAAGAACTATTGCAGCCATACAAGGAGCTCCCAAGTTCCATCAAGGTATGAATGCAGTTCCACTTTATATTTCAGAAAATATTTTGGAGGATTGTGGAAATTCATATTTAGATGTCCAAGAATCAACATACATTGGTAATATAGAGTAGCAAGATTGCATTGCGTTGTGCAACATTGAAACATTCAAGGAAGAAATAAACCATCATCCTCATGAGCCATTTTCGGAGTGCATACCACACTTGAGGTTGGGGTTTGAACACTTGAAGGAAAGGATGATAGATAGTAGACATCTTGAGATGAGAAAAAATTTCTCCTTTCCAGATGACACTTTCTCAATGAGCACCTCTCAGCTGAAAGAGAGACTTCTACTTTCAGCAGATCCAAGACCTCATTGGTTTTTGAGGACTATTGATGAGAGGGAAATCTCATGGACAGATCCCATTAGAGATGAAATTCAACATGTCATGGAGTGCAAGGTTCATAAACACATGGAGGATGGTAGGAGACATCCACAAGTGGATGAATGGGTGTGGATGGAGAGCAAGAAGCTGGTAAGATACTTGCAAATTTATGACATTGGGCAGTAGGAGGCATGGCTGCGTTGGCTACTCTTAAAAGAGTTTGGCCATCTTGAGACATATCATCTTTCAAAGGGTATGAGGAGCCAACAAAACTTTTGTTTCTATGGTTGTTCTTGAGGGAGCAAGGGCAGATTTTCTCTCACACTTTGCATGATGTTGCAGGAGTAGGAGATGGCACTATCATGGTGCAAAGGGGCTACTCCTTGGCCTCAGATGATCAATAGGTACTTCCACTTTGTGAGGGACTTATTATGTATATCAGCATTATGGGAGATGTCTTTGACAAGATGCATGTCAAAGAATGGATTTATGAGTTGGCAGCAGCCTATTTGCATAGGCCAACAATGCTATCACTTGGGAGCTTGGGGTTATTGATGGAGTGTCCCCAGGATCACTTCACACTTGATGCACTTGGTGGACAAGGAGGAGGTGAGGATGATGAAGTAGTGGATGGAAACATCTATTACATTGATATGATCTTCTTAACTTGGATATCCAAGCATGAGAAGAGTGATCTTCATGTAACACATGGTTTATTCCTCTTCATAGTAGTGTGTCATACCACTATGGAGGCATTATTCACATACATATGCATCATATTGCTCTCAAAACATGGTAAGAATATTGTTTTTGCATCCATGGATTATCTAACACAATATTTGGATACTCTTACCATTCATATTCAGTGCCTTGCTCCACAAGAGGGCAAGATTTTCATTGAGCTCCATGGTCAACATTGGGCCAAATTGTATGATGGAGACAACCATCTCTTATATGGCCTTCGTCAAGTTTTTTATTTCATGTATGTTCAGTTGATTTACTTAGCCATTTTCTACTTATCAGTAGATTTCATGGCATACATAATTATCCATGTAACAAAAAACAACTTGCCATGTAATTTTCTACGGTAGCAGTTTGAAAAACTGCGCTGTCACTTTTGGGAAAACTATTAATACCTTCTTGCACCACATGAAACCTTCAGGATTTTCCTCATTTTGGTGCCGATCATGATTTCATTTGATGATATTGATCTTATATTTATTGAAATCATGATTGGGAGAGAGACACATTAGTTGGATGTGTCCCTTGGGGAAGAGTTTTCCCACATTGTTTGCATTGCATGTTCTAATGGGAGCATGAGAGGTAATATGACCACCACAACAAAAAAATTGTTCTTTTATGAGGTGATCCATGGGATTATTTGGATGCCATATGATGGTGACTTACAACTCATCACATATGAGATTATTTGGGCCAACATGTTTCATAACGTTGGAGAAGAGATCCTTGGGGGTCTAGTCTTTTTCTTTCCATTTGAGGGCAATATTATTGCAGCCCAGGATCAGTAGACACTCTACACTTATCTTAAGTGGAGAGGAGGATAGCGTGGGGTAGACTATTTTTTCTACCAAGATCAGATTTTCAGCCCACCTACATTGTAGGAGCCAAAGGTGGAGGAGAATGTTCTGGAGTTGCCATGTTGGGAGGTGACTCATTTTGTATGGATGATTGCTTGGGGATGGAGGATCCACTTGGGAAATATTTTTTCCCAATACATTTCAGCCTCCATGCCTTGGGAGGAAACTTCTCAGTTCTAACCTTGAAGTTTCTTGAGGACAAGCAACATTTGGGAGGGGAGGACTGTAATATTCCAAAACTAGCATGCAACTAATTGGAATATAATTTTTTTCTAATGTCACTTAGGAGATAAATAAATGGGTAAGGAGGCCCATACATTTTAGAAATAAGAATAAAATCCATCATAGTGTGAAAAGGGAACATCATAGGAGCTAGATTTCACACCCTCATGTGTGAACAGGGTCATTTGCATGTGGACAAGGTCAAGTTTGACCAAGTCAACAATGTTGGGATAGGAGGTGGAGAACACTTGGAGAGACATTGCAGTATGAATGGGAGGAAGATTCCTTGGTGGAGGAAACCCTAATGAGTGGGACCCATGGTAATAGGGCTTCCATTTTTTTAAAAGGAGGGCAAGGCAGCCATTGTTATTCATGTTATGGATTATTGATTTCTTGGTCTACTTAGACTTTATGCATTCTCCTGCTATTTAGCAGAGTTGCAGTGTTGATTAGCACAAGGAATTCCTATTTAGGAATTCCTTATCCTTCCAAGAGAGGCCTCTTGGGGGAGCTGATCTTCATTTCTACATATCCAGGCTTGAGGCCAAGCATCCTCCTTCAGCTACAACGTTATTTCTGCTGAAGTATAACATTGTGTTTTAGGGTCTTGCAGTGGAGGTTCTACAACACCACTTTCAGAGCTAATTTTTTAGAGGGAGCCTCCTTCATTTTGGAGGATCAGTAATGAAGCACCTAAGCTAATTCCCATCATCTTTGGCATCAGGAAAACCATTTTCCATCATCTACATCGTAGTCCCTCTCATTGACTACATTATTTTTATTGAGCATCTGTAGTGAGGGTTGTAGTGATTGTTTGGAGGGTAAGATATTCAGTGTTAGGATCAGCCTTTCACTTGGAAGATCCATTGGAGGAGGTTTGTTCAGGTTGTGCATCATCTACAACCATCTCCATCCAGCTCTTGAGTTCCAGCTCCTACCTAGCCCTGCTACTCCGACATTTTTCCATTTTTGCATATTTTAGGAAATCCTTCCACGATTGTCTTGGAATTGTATTTGCGGGTTTATATCTTATCTCCCCACATTGTATGAGCTGTATAATTCCATATATATGTATTGACATACTCCAAAAATAGTTACCTCTAATAAACTGCACTTTCATAGCCTTGGATATTTCCTGTGTAGCAGTGTACATTTCCATTGTATATATTTCTTGAGGCTTATTCTGCCTTGCTTGAGTGATAATTTCCTCAAGATATTGTACAAATTTTACTGCTGTAACATTAATAATATGGCTATGATTTCTTCTTACATTTTATTAGTTTATTTATCATTGCTACTCCATTTTATGTTTATGTATTGCTGGATATCCACTTTTGGAATCTCTTGAGATATTCCCATTGTTGTAGATTTTCCCTATTTTGGGATACTATAGTGGTATCAAAGCATTCATCTTGGCTCAGACTGTGAGTTTCAGCCAAAGAAGATAGAATAAGATCAGAATGTTGGAGAGGATGATTTTTGTCTCATCATTCTTCAGATCTATGAAGAACCTCCCCAAGGAGGATAAGCAAATAAGAGAGGAAGGACCATGCACTTCGTATTATCACCAAGAAGAAGACAATATGCATGAGAGATACTTAGATCATTTGATTCTAAGTAAGTACCTTGTTGAGTACAAAACTCAACGTAGAGCCTTCAAAGACACTCTAGCTCTTCTAGAGTTCATTCAGTTAAAGGAAGGGAGGAGGTCCTGCAACAAAAGAGAAACCAAAGGTAATAGGTTTCTATTGCCTACATATGATGGATCATCTACAACAAGATCTTGGGCAAGAAATCTTGAGGCATTATTCCTACTACACCCAGTGGTAGAGAGGGAGGCAATAGAAGTTGCAGCGCTTCACATGGAGGGTGAAGCTAATGTTTGGTGGTTCAACCACTTGAGCCATGCAAAGTTGAATACTTTTGCAGAGTTCACTTAAAGGATATTAGGAACTTTGATAGAGAAATATCAGAGGAGAAAAATCCCACACCACCATGGGAGGAGACTTGTACCAGCGCTGTCATAGCCTTGGAAGAGCAACCTTCTACATCTGCAAATAGGGTAGCCATTTCATTGGAGGAAAGAACTATTGTAGCCATACAAGGAGATCCCAAGTTCCATCAAGGTATGAATGAAGTTCCACTTTCTATTTCAGTAAATATTTTGGAGGATTGTGGAAATTCATATTTAGATGTCCAAGAATCAACATACATTGCTAATATAGAGTAGCAAGATTGCATTGCTCTGTGCAACATTGAAACATTAAAGGAAGAAATAAACCATCATCCTCATGAGCCATTTTTGGAGTGCATACCACACTTGAGGTTGGGGTTTGAAGACTTGAAGGAAAGGATGATAGATAGTATACATATTGAGACAAGAAAATATTTCTCCTTTCCAGATGACACTTTCTTAATGAGCACCTCTCAGCTCAAAGAGAGACTTCTACTTTCAGCAGATCCAAGACCTCATTGGTTTTGGAGGACTAATGATGAGAGGGAGATCTCATGGAGAGATCCCATTAGAGGTTCAATTCAACATGTCATGGAGTGAAAGTTTCATTAACACATGGAGGATGGTAGGAGACATCCACAAGTGGACGAATGGGTGTGGATGGAGAGCAAGAAGTTGGTAAGCTACTTGCAAATTTATGACACTAGGTAGCAGGAGGCATGGCTGCGTTGGCTACTCTTAAAAGCGTTTAGCCATCTTGAGACATATACTCTTTCAAAGGGTATGAGAAGGCAACAAATTTTTTTTTTGCTTTGGTTGTTCTTGAGGGAGCAAGGGCAGATTTGCTCTCACACTTTGCATGATGTTGCAGGAGTAGGAGATGGCACTATCATGGTGCAAAGGGGTTACTCCTTGGCCTTAGATGATCAATAGGTACTTCCACTTTTGGAGATACTTCTTATGTATAGCAACATTATGGGAGATGTCTTTGACAAGATGCATGTCAAAGAATGGAGTTATGAGTTGGTAGGAGCCTATTTGCATAGGCCAACAATGTTGTCACTTGGGAGCTTGGGGTTATTGATGGAGTGTCCCCAGGATCACTTCACACTTGATGCACTTGGTGGAAAAGGAGGAGGTGAGGATGATGAAGTAGTGGATGGAAACATCTATTACATTGATATGATCTTCTTAACTTGGATTTCCAAGCATGAGAAGAGTGATCTTCATGTAACACATGGTTTATTCCTCTTCATAGTAGTGTGTCATACCACTATGGAGGAATTATTCATATAAATATGAATCATATTTCTCTCAACACATGGTAAGAATATTGTTTTTACATCCTTGGATTATCTAACACAATATTTGGATAATCTTACCTTTATATTTAGTGCCTTACTCCACAAGAGGGCAAGCTTTTCATTGAGCTCCATGGTCAACATTGGGCCAAATTGTATGATGGAGACAACCTTCTCTTATATGGCATTGGGAAAGTTTTTCCTTTCATGTATGTTCATTTGATGTACTCAGCCACTTGCTATTTTTCAGTAGATGTCATGGCACACATAATTATCCATGTAACAAAAAACAACTTGCCATGTAATTTTCTGAAGCAGCAGTTTGAAAAACTGCACTGTCACTATTGGGAAAAATGTTGGTACCTTCTTGCACCACATGAAACCTTCAGCATTTTCCTCATTTTGGTGCTGATCATGATTTAATTTTCTAATATTTATCTAATATGTATTGAAAGCATGATTGGGAGAGAGACACATTGGTTATATGTGTCCCTTGGGGAAGAGTTTTCCCACATTGTTTGTGTTACATGTTCTAATGGGAGCATGAGAGGTAAGATGACCACCACAGAAAATAATTTGTTCTTTTATGAGGTGAGCCATGGGATTATTTGGATGCCATGATGGTGACTTCCAACTCATCACATATGAGCTGATTTGGGCCAACATGTTTCATAACGTTGGAGAAGAGATCCTTGGGGGTCTAGTCTTTTTCTTGCCATTTGAGGGCAACATTATTGCAGCCCAGGATCAATAGAAACTCTACACTTATCTTAAGTGGAGATGAGGACAACGTGGGGTAGACTATTTTGTCTACCAAGATCATATTTTTAGCCCACCTACATTGTAGGAGCCAAAGGTGGAGGAGAATTTTCTGGAGTTGCCATGTTGGGAGGTGACTCATTTTGTATGGATGATTGCTTGGGGATGGAGGATCCACTTGGTAAAAAAAATTTCCCAATACATTTCAGTCTCCATGCCTTGGGAGGAAAATTCTCAGTTCTAACCTTGCAGTTGCTTGAGGACAAGCAACATTTGGGAGGGGAGGACTGTAATATTCCAAAATTAGCATGAAGCTGATTGGAATATAAATTTTTGCTCATGTCACTTAGGAGATAAATAAATGGGTAAGGAGGCCCGTAAATTTCAGAAATAAGAATAAAATCCCTCATAGTGTTAAAAGGGAACATCATAGGAGCTAGATTTCACACCCTCATGTGTGAACAGGGTCATTTGCATGTGGAGAAGGTCATATTTGACCAAGTCAACAGTGCTGGGATAGGAAGTGGAGAACACTTGGAGGGATAGCACAATATGAATGGGAGGAAGATTCATTGGTGGAGGAAACCCTAATGAGTGGGACACATGGTGAGAGGGCTTCCATTTGTTTAAAAGGAGGGAAAGTCAGCCATTGTTATTCATGTTATGGATTATTGATTTATTGGTCTGCTTAGATTTTGTGCATTCTCCTGCTATTTAGCAGAGTTGCAGTGATGCTTAGCACAAGGAATTCCTTCTCCTTCCAAGAGAGGCCTCTTGGGGGAGCTGCTCTTCATTTATCCACATCCAGGCTTGAGGCCAAGCTTCCTCCTTTAGCTATAGCATTATTTCTGCTGAAGTATAACGTTGTGTTGTAGGGTGTTGCAGTGGAGGTTCTACAACACCACTTCCGAAGCTATTTTTCAGAGGAGGGAGACTCATTCCCTTTGGAGAATCAATAAGGAAGAACTTGATATGATTCCCATCATCTTTGGCATCAGGCCAATCATTGTCTGTCATCTACATCGCAGTCCCTCTCATTGACTGCGTTATTTTCATTGAGCATCTGTAGTGAGGGTTGCAGTGATTGTTTGGAGGGTAAGATGTTCAGTGTTAGGATCAGCCTTTCACTTGGAAGAACCATTGAAGGAGGTTTGTTCAGCTTGTGCATCATATACAACCATCTCCATCCAATTCTTGAGTTGCAACTGCTACCCAGCCCTGCTACTCCGACATTTTTCCATTTTTGCATATTTCAGGAAATCCTTCCAGGATTGTCTTGGAATTGTCTTTGGGGGTTTATATATTGTCTCCCCACATTATATGAGCTGTATAATTCCATATCTATGTATTTAAATACTACATCAAAAATTATCTCTAATAAAATGCACTGTCATAGCCTTGGATATTTCCTGTGTAGCAGTGTACTTCATTTCCATTGTATATGTTTCTTGAGGCTTATTATGCCTTGCTTGAGTGATCATTTCCTCAAGATATTGTACAAATTTTGCTGCTATAAAATTAATAATATGGCTATGAGTTCTTCTTACATTTTATGAGTTGATTTATCATTGCTACTCCAGTTTATGTTTATGTATTGTTGGATCTCCACTTTCGAAATATCTTGAGAGATTCCCATTGTTGTAGATTTTCCCTAGTTTGGGACACTACAGTGGTATCAAAGCATCCATCTTGTTGTTGTGCTCAACTTAGTGTTCCTAAATTGAGGTCATAAATTATCAACCAGGGTCAGTAAACTGCTGAAGTGTGGTGCACTATATGTGCCTAGGTATCTGTTTCTCACTACGTTGTGTTTAGTGTTTTTATGATGTTTTTGGTTTTGTGGTTTTATGTCAAGAAGGAAAATAACTAAATGTTTAAAAAGAAAAGTTTTTGGTCACACTAAAAATAGAGCAAAGCCTATACTAGAGAACAGAAAATGCAAAGTTTGATACTGACTCATAGCAAGAAAATAAATCACAACATGAACTCAATAATTCATAACATAAACTCATCCAATTCATTCATTAGAAATATGTTGGAATAGCTTGAGAAAAGGACAATTTTAGTACAAATTAGGTTCTCCTAAGTAAACAACCATCTTACAATAATACAAAGAATCTCATCCATGGCTAAAAGTTTATTGGAACACAATTGGAAAAAGACTATTTGTAACACAATAAGATTTCTACTCTGAATTAACTTGTCATGCTAAGATCAATTCATTCTGCAGCTCAACTTGTCACTACTAAACCTTATTCGAAAGTTAGAGATTTTCTAAAATAATTTTTTTTGGAAAAAAGGCTTAATTGTGAAATTGCAAAGGGTTGCAGAACTATCAAGGCCTTAAACTGATATCACTAACTCATTCCTGTTCATGTGATAATGCATTAATATAAAGTCAGAAAAAGATTAGTTTGTAAACAATGAAGGCCGTGAAGTCTATTTTTGACAGTTATTACAACTTAAAGAACAATGGATAACACTGAACTAGAATGCAATTGATCAAGCTCGAAACACAGTGATCACAACTAACCTAGAATTTAGCCTAACTTTGAAATACAGTGATTTGGAACTGAACTAGAATGTCACTAATCTAACTTAAAGTACAGTGAACAGAGTTATACTAGAGTGCCATTATCAAACTTGAAACACAGTGACAGAATTAAACTAAAGTGACATCTACCTCCAGAGTACTACAACTAGACTAAAGATGCAACTAATCGCTAAAATGTCTCAGCTTTGTCTCATTCGAAATTAGTGGTATTTTGGAATAATTTATGGAACAGGACTGGCTGCAACATGTTATGTAAATGAGCATAAAAGCATACAATTCAACAAAACACAACAAAGCTCTAAAACACCACAGCTATGTCCCATCTAGAATTAGTGATATTTTGGAAGAGTTTATAAGATCACGACTAGCTGTAACAACTGATGTAATAGAGCAAAAAATCATAAAGTTCAAAGAAATGCAACTAACTCCTAAATAATACAGTTATATCCCATCCAATGTGAGTGATATTTTGGCAGAGTTTGTAAGGATAAGACTAACTGTGGCATCCACTGCAAGTAAGTATAAAAAACACAAAGTTCAGAAAATGAATTAAACTAAGAATGAAACAAGGCTAGGTTACTTATCTAAACCATATGAACAAAGCTTCTCAGGTAGCAGGGGCCCTCTACCACTGGATTAGCACGCAAATCTACTCAATATTGACTCAGGTCTTGCAATAAAGTGATGCTTCTTTCATTAAAGGAGAAATTCTTCAAAACAAAGTATTTACGGTCTTCTCAGATCTAACAATAAAACATAAATCTAGCTAAACTGTTTCTCCGTCTCCCGAGCCATAATTATAACAAAATTACATAACTGCCTTTGAGATAAAACAGGAGTAATTTTCTTTTCAAACTAAAATCAAACTAGGACTCTGGTGGTGGTCTCGTTCTATGATTAAGGACATCTGTACAGTCCTTGTCCTATTAGAAGGCTGTCACCTAGTTTTGGTTTCCCACGTGCATAACCGCCTATAGACTCGAGCTCAGACTTCGTGGAGAGCAAGAAATGATGGGGGAGTGATGTGTAATATGACCATATGCATTTTTCCTTGTGGTGACACCTGGAACTTGCGTAAACATGAGAACGGCTGCGGAATAGGCGACTAACTACAGAATGACTGTGTTCTGTAGCCAGTCTAGTAAAAAATTGCTACAATAACAAAATCATGAAAACTTAGCAAGTTAGTCATTATATACATTATTAAAGTAATCCTAATTAATCCTATTGATCATTTAAGCCTGTAATTGATGAGGGACAAAGAAAATGAAGTGAAATGTGGTGGAAAAGAAGGACATCTTCGGGGCTCAACACTTGTCTCAGCCTATGAGTTTCAGCCAAAGAATATAGAAGAAGATCAGAATGTTGGAGAGGATGAGTTTTGTCTCATCATTCTTCAGATCTATGAAAAACCTCCCCAAGGAGGATAAGCAAATAGGAGAGGAAGGACCATGCACTTCGTATTCTCACCAAGAAGAAGACAATAAGCATGAGAGATACTTTGATCATTTGATTCTAAGTAAGTACCTTGTTGAGTACAAAACTCAACCTAGAGCCTTCAAAGAGACTCTATCTCTTCCACAGTTCATTCAGTTAAAGGAAGAGAGGAGGTCCTGCAACAAAATAGAAACCAAAGGTAATAGGTTTCTATTGCCTACATATGATGGATCATATACAGTAAGATCTTGGGCAAGAAATCTTGAGGCATTCTTCCTACTACATCTAGTGGTAGAGAGGGAGGCAGTAAAAGTTGTAGCGCTGCACTTGGAGGGTGAAGAAAATGTTTGGTGGTTAAGCCACTTCAGCCATGCAAAGGTGAATACTTTTGCAGAGTTCACTCAAAGGTTGATTAGGACATTTGATAGAGAAAGATCAAAGGAGAAAAATCCCACACCACCATGGGAGGAGACTTGTACCAGCACTGTCACAGCCTTGGAAGAGCAGCCTTCTACATCTTCAAATGGGGCAACCATTTCATTGGAGGAAAGAACTATTGTAGCTATACAAGGAGCTCCCAAGTTCCATCAAGGTATGAATGAAGTTCCACTTTCTATTAAAACAAATATTTTGGAGGATTGTGGAAACTTTGCTAATATAGAGCAGCAAGATTACACCGCGTTGTGCAACATTGAAACATTCAAGGAAGAAATAAACCATCATCCTCATGTGCCATTTTTGGAGTGCATACCACACTTGAGGTTGGGGTTTGAAGACTTGAAGGAAAGGAGGATAGATAGTAGACATCTTGAGATGAGAAAAACTTTCTCCTTTCCAGATGACACTTTCTCAATGAGCACCTCTCAGCTCAAAGAGAGACTTCTACTTTTAGCAGATCCAAGACCTCATTGGTTTTCGATGACTACTGATGAGAGGGAGATCTCATGGAGATATCCCATTAGAGGTGCACTTCAACATGTCATGGAGTGCAAGGTTCATCAACACATGGAGGATGGTAGGAGATATCCAAAAGTGGATGAATGGGTGTGGATGGAGAGGAAGAAGTTGGTAAGATGCTTGCAAATTTATGACACTGGGTAGCAAGAGGCATGGCTGCGCTGGCTACTCTTAAAAGAGTTTGGCCATCTTGAGACATATCCTCTTTCAAAGCATATGAGGAGGAAAAAAAAACTTGTGTTTCTTTGGTTTTTCTTGAGGGATAAAGGGCATATTTTCTCTCACACTTTACATGATGTTGCAGGAGTAGGAGATGGAACTATCATGGTGCAAAGGGGCTACTCCTTGGCCTTAGATGATCAAGAGGTACTTCCACTTTGAGAGGGACTTCTTATGTATAGCAGCATTATGGGAGATGTATTTGACAAGATGCATTTCAAAGAATGGAGTTATGAGTTGGAAGGGGCCTATTTTCATAGGCCAACAACGCTGTCACTTTGGAGCTTGGGGTTATTGATGGAGTGTGTTTAGGATCACTTCACACTTGATGCGCTTGGTGGACAAGGATGAGGTGAGGATGATGAAGTAGTGGATGGAAACAACTATTACATTGATATGATCTTCTTAACTTGGATTTCCAAGCATGAGAAGAGTGATCTTCATGCAATACATGGTTTATTCCTCTTCATAGTAGTGTGTCATACCACTATGGAGGAATTATTCACATAAATATGCAACATCTTGCTCTCAACACATGGTAAGAGTATTGTTTTTGCATCCATGGATTATCTAACACAATATTTGGATACTCTTACCATTCATATTCAGTGCCTTGCTCCACAAGAGGACAAGATTTTCATTGAGCTCCATGGTCAACATTGGGCCAAATTGTATGATGGAGACAACCATCTCTTGTATGGCCTTGGGCAAGTTTTTTCTTTCATGTATGTTCAGTTGATGTACTCATCCATTTTCTATTTTTCAGTATATGTCATGGCCACATACATAATTATCCATGTAACAAAAAAAAACTTGCCATGTAATTTTCTGAAGCAGCAGTTTGAAAAACTGCACTGTCACTATTGGGAAAACTGTTGGTACCTTCTTGCACCACATGAAACCTTCAAAATTTTTCTCATTTTGGTGCTTATCATGATTTCATTTGCTGATATTGATCTTATATGTATTTAAATCATGATTTGGAGGGAGACACATTGGTTGGATGTGTCCCTTGGGGAAAAGTTTTCCCATATTGTTTGCATTGCATGTTCTAATGGGAGCATGAGAGGTAATATGGCCACCACAGCAAAAAAATTGTTATTTTATGAGGTAAGCCATGGGATAAATTGGATGCCATATGATGGTGACTTCCAACTCATCACATATGAGATTATTTGGGCCAGCATGTTTCATAACGTTGGAGAAGAGATCCTTGGGGGTCTAGTATTTTTCTTGCCACTTGAGGGCAACATTATTTCAGCCCAGGATCAGAAGAAACTCTACACTTATCTTAAGTGGAGAGGAGGACAACGTGGGGTAGAATATTTTTTCTACCAAGATCATATTTTCATCCCACCTACATTGCAGGAGCCAAAGGTGGAGGAGAATTTTCTGGAGTTGCCATGTTGGGAGGTGACCCATTTTGTATGGATGATTACTTGGGGATGGAGGATCCACTTGGTAAAGATGTTTTCCCAATACATTTCAGTCTCCATGCCTTGGGATGCAACTTCTCAATTCTAACCTTAAATTTTCTTGAGGACAAGCAACATTTGGGAGGGGAGGACTGTAATATTTCGAAATTAGCATGCAGCTAATTGGAATATATATTTTTGCTCATGTCACTTAGGAGATAAATAAATGGGTAAGGAGGCCCATACAGTTCAGAAATAAGAATAAAATCCATCATAGTGTGAAAAAGGAACATCATAGGAGCTGGATTTCACACCCTCATGTGTGAACAGGGTCATTTGCATGTGGACAAGGTCAACTTTGACCAAGTCAACAACGCTGGGATAGGAGGTGGAGAAAAATTGGAGAGAAAGCGCAATATGAATGGGAGGAAGATTCCTTGGTGGAGGAAACCCTAATGAGTGGGACCCATGGTGAGAGGGCTTCCATTTTTTTAAAAGGAGGGCAAGGCAGCCATTTCTATTCATGTTCTGGATTATTGATTTCTTGTTCTGCTTAGACTTTGTGCATTCTGCTGCTGTTTAGTAGAGTTGCAATGCTGCTTAGCACAAGGCATTCCTGTTTAGGAATTATTTCTCCTTTCAGGAGAGGCCTCTTGAGGGAGTTTCTCTTCATTTCTCCACATCTAAGCTTGAGGCCTAGCATCCTCTTTCAGCTACAACATTATTTCTGCTAAAGTATAATGTTGTGTAGCAGGGTGTTGTAGTGGAGGTTCTACAACACCACTTCCAGAGCTATTTTTAAGAGGAGGGAGCCTCCTTCCCTTTGGAGGACTAGTAAGGAAGCATTTGAGTTGATTCCCATCATATTTGGCATCAGGCCAACCATTTTCCATCATCTACAGTGCAATCCCTCTCATTGACTATGTTATTTTCATTCAGCATCTGCTGTGAGGGTTGCAGTGATTGTTTGGAGGGTAAGATCCTCAGTGTTAGGATCATCCTTTCACTTGGAAGATCCATTGGAGGAGGTTTTTTCATCTTGTGCATCATCTACAATCATCTCCATCCAGTTCTTGAGTTGCAGCTGCTACCCAACCCTGCTACTCTCGCATTTTTCCATTTTTGCATATTTCAGGAAATCCTTCCAGGATTGTCTTGGAATTGTCGTTGGGGGTTTATATCTTGTCTCCCCACATTGTATGAGATGCATAATTCTATATCTATGTATTGACATAATCCAGTAGTAGTTAACTCTAATAAACTGCACTATCATAGCCTTGGATATTTCTTGTGTAGCAGTGGACTTCATTTCCATTGTATATTTTTCTTGAGGTTCATTCTGCCTTGCTTGAGTGATCATTTCCTCAAGATCTTGTACACATTTTGCTGTTGTAACATTAATAAGATGGCTATGAGTTCTTCTTACATTTTATGATTCGATTTATCACTGCTACTCCAGTTTATGTTTATGTATTGCTGGATCTCCACTTTTGGAATATCTTGAGATATTCCCATTGTTGTAGATTTTCCCTATTTTGGGATATTACAGAATTCATTCATCGGAAGAGCAGAGACATGTTCGTGTAAATATTATTAAAACAGAGCATGGAAAGCATGATTTATATCTATATACTGATAAGATTAAGAAACAGAAGAATATATGTGAAATAAGTCTAGCATAACATTCAACTTGATAAGATTAGAGAGAAAAACAAATTCTCAAAGGCATAACACTGGAGTCTCAACACTATGTCTGCAACACTGGCATCGATTTCATTTAAAAAAAATTGTGCAATGGCTCCACTATAAATAACCACTCTACAACCTCTAAAATGACCGGAGGTGGAATAATTATAGAAAATAGAATTCATGACACCTCATAGGGTCAAAATCCTATCAAAAATCATCATAATTACATAAGATGAGTAATTTCCTAGAATATAGGGAAGTTAGCTAAATAGTAGGAGTGTGTGTCTCCTCCATTAAATTACGTGTTTCCTCATCATAAGAGGAAAAAAAAAAAAATCAAATAAACCAAATTACACCTCATGGGACAACTAGAATCAAATTCTAAAGTTTTCCTAGCATGACAGCTGTCTGAAAGGAATCCAATAGAGAACTTAGCTCCTTTAGCAGAAGCGTTGCGCTAGTTTGGTAGAAGCACCATGCCTATTCAAGGGTGATTTTGACCCACTTAAAAGATTCCAAATGAAAGTATGAAGGTTGTGATGAGTAGATCTATGAGTCTACTTTCCAATGCACCTTGAAATTTGAGAAAACACCCACAAGAAGACCTCCAAAACTTGTTTTTCCCAACCTCACTCCAGAAGCGACGCGCTTGGTCAGAAACACTCGTAGAAGCATGAAAATAAGGATTTTTTTTGGATTTTTCTCCAAAACCAAGTGCTTTCATGAAAAACCAAGACCTGATTTGAAATGTTAAGGTGAAATGGCATCTATCCATGGAGACACGATTTCCTGAATTTTCCAAAAATCAACAAAAATATAAAAAATGCTCAAAATTGGTCAAAATTTGTTTTGTGACACCTGTGGATGATAGGCTAAACAACTATGGATGCCTTAGAAAGGAGGTTTGAGTTATATTTATCTTTGAGCTTAATTTGAGCCTCCTTAAACTTTTTCTTCATTTGTTTGAGCCTGATTTGGGAAATTTTGTTTCTGGCACAATAGTGATTTGCCATATGTCTATGGAGGTTATTATTGTTTTTGGCTTTCTTCAAAAGAATCTTAAGGTGTCCATTGACCCTTTCAAGCCAATAACTTATATCCTGATTGATTTCATCAAGAATTAATTCATCAAAAGTTTTCCAACCTGATTTAGGATATGATTCTCTTTATTTCTGAAGCATCCTCTTGTGGCCTCTTCTCCTTGGTCTCCTCTTTTTGTTTCAACTTCTGCATCCTCGAGCTGATCATCATCTACTAGCTCTTTTCCTTTTCCTTTATCTGCCTCAACATGTACATTTGGCTTGTCTTGGAGGAGTAGTTTCACTTTTAATTGAATATTCTCTTGTTGTAAGAAGGTGATCTGGGAATTTTCTATTGAGAAAACCCCCCCTCAACTATGCTATATCTTCATCCTTTTAATTTATGATTTCCTAAACTGACTTATCCTTCACTTGCTCTACCATGTCAACTTATAGGGGTGATTTTTCATCATGGTGCTGCAATGGTGACTCACCATCATGATTAGGTGGCTGATCCACTATTTGTCTTTGCTCAAGTGTAGCTTTAGGTTCTAGTACACCTCTGATGGTCTTAGGATAAAAAATCATTCTCTTACCCTTCTAATAGGTTTGAGTGATCTCAACCCTAGGTGCTTTTGAAATATTTTCCTGCCTTCTTGAAGAGAAAACTTCCTTTGGCTGTGATGATGCTGTGCTATGAACAATAGGCGAACTAGTAGCAGGATCTGATGCTAATTTCTCCATGAAAGCTTCCTAGGTCATATTGTTTGCTGAGATTTGGTGCAAAAAAATCAACTTGACCAAACCATGGTGGAATAGACCAGGATGAGTATTTTTACCTTTTCTCTATGCCTTTTCCACCATCTTGTCCATACTCCTGAATAGATAGTTAGAAAAATTGAGTGATTTTGTGGCTGTGGAGTGCATTTGTAACCTGACATGGTATTGACATAGTCTTGAAAATATCCCCTCACATGTAAAATATTTCATGATTAGCTTCATTAATGGGGAATAATTATCAAGTAAATTCCTAAAAGGGAAAACATGTTCATGTTCATCTCTGCAATGAGTTTTTAGGAACATTGGGTAGTTCTCAAGGTCAAATTCCACGCCCTTGAACCAAACGTCTCCTTCATTTTGAATCCATGTTGCTGATGTGATGGCCTTTGCTGATAGATTGAATTCAATGCCTGCTATGATGGCCTTGCCTCTCCTGAATTTAGTGGAAAAAAGGGTAGTCAATTCTGCATGAAAAGCTACCTCCATTATTCTCTCACAGAATCTCAAACATCCAGTGTTTTCAAAACATGTCTTTGCATAAGGGGTGAGTTCTTGCAATGTGGATGGATCAAACCTGGAATGGTGGCCTCCCTTGTGAGCCTTATTGTCAGCCTCCATACTACTTTTGAACATGATGAAACCCTTCTAGATGAAATGAGTGGGTAGGGATAGTGAATTTTGGAAAATACGGGATAGGGATAGGGTTGCTTTAGGGGTTGTGATGAGGTATAAGGAGATTAAAAAAAATTCCCCAAAAATTTGAGGAAGTAGGGTGATGTGTTAGCTTGAGGTTACAAGTGGAATTTCTTGAAATAGGTATGGGAAGGTGGAAAAATTTGTGAAAACACAAGGGTTTTCTGGTTTTCTTATGGAAATGTAGTGGGGACTTAAGGTTTTGATGGAAACAAAGATAAATGGGATTGTGAGTGATAAGGGGTTTGGGGTAGGTTTTGTGGAGGATAATTGAAGTTTTTATATGGTGGTATATGAGTTTTTAATGAATAAAACCAATCAAGAAAGGAAACCCTAAAATGTAGTGGAGCAAAAACCCTAATGAGAGATATAACTCATACACCGATGAATTGACTTAAAAAAATACTTGAAGTCTCCACTTACTGATTTTGAAGGCCAAAAAAGGTTTGAATACTTTTTTTGAGGCTTGAGTAGTTGATTTGGAGGCTGAAACCCAAAATCTAGCACTTTTGGTAGAAACGTAGCGATGTGGTAGAAGCGTAGCACCACCTCCCAGAAATGTCATGTTGCTTCCTAGAAACGTCATGCTGCCTCCATAAGTATAGCATAATGGATTTGTTTTCAATTTTCTCTGGCTTTATTTCACCTTTGGAAATGGTAGAGTGTTATGAACGTGATAGAGGAGCTCTATCGATCAAGAGAGGATAAAATTAGTGAAAGAAATAACTTTTTCCCTTTATAACATTATAAAGGACCCTTTTTTGTCCTTTAGTGAAAACATGATATTTTAAGAAACACTTTGCTTTTTTGTATAATTTGACAATGTAACAAGAGTTTGAAAGAAGACAAATTGTCTTTCTTTATTTTCATACCTAAGCTAACTCCCTTTTAAGAATAACTTGTATGATGGAAATGACCCTTTTTTTACATTCTTTATGACAACATTTGGACATTTATGGTGGCAAACTGAAAGACACCTAGACACTAACCTAGGTGAAAACATGGGACTGACCTAAGTGTTATCACTCATAATTTTTGAAACATCACTTGAAAAAGTCTTAGAGGTTCATGTGTCAAAGGTAGGGTCAAAGAATTCATTTTTCATTACATGGTCAAGGGAAATTTTTAATTTTTCTTATTTAGCCTATCCTAAGGTCTAAACTCACCCTATTCAAATTCTTCCATGTTACATCAATCATTATTTTCTGAAATTTTTCATTTCCCTGGTTTATAACACCGAAAAAGTCATTTTATCCAAGAATCCACACTTTTGTAGCGAAATACACAAAGAAAATGCACTTTTCACTACAAAACTACTAATACTTTCGTAGCGGAAATGCCCAAAATTACACTAAGCACGCTACAAAAGTAAGGATTCCTATCTGTCTTGTCAAAAAAACTGCTAGGTGTTAGTTCATGATTAGAGGAGATAGGGTGGAGGTTATTCAAGTCTTTTATGGTTAATTCAAAGGTACATAACCATGTATGAGGTCATCATTACCCTTTTGGCATGTGTGTGTCATGATTTAAGCATGAGTTATCATTTCAAAAAAAAATACCTTATCCTAAGCTGCTGCTTGTCACTCAACATTCATTCTTGCACGTGAAACATTTCAATGTCACTTTTTGAGAGCTGCTTCATCACATCAAGCATCTTGCTATCCAATTTGGATTTGTAAGTGTCACCTTTTTAATAGGGAAGCTTGGTTATAAAAGGAGATGGTCATGTACAAGAAATCACACAAAGGAGGCTCTATGGATAAGATAGAAGCTCATGGAACTTAAGCTATTCGTGGAGGACCCTAGCTTTTCTAAATCATACATCAGTTCAAGTTGTTTGAATTTCTGCTGGAGCTAACAAGGAAATTGCTATGTTTTTGGACTGTTTGAGTAGTAAGTTTAAAGATAATATTATGGATGAAAAGAGATGAAATTTTCAATACTGAGAGAGGTTATTGTCAAGCACAGGACAAGAAAAAATAACCTCTCTCACTTTTCTCACAGGTGCTATTAGTTTGGAGATACAAGGATTTATTTGAGCCCTATTTTCAGAAAACAGAGTTTTCCTGTTTTACACATGTTTTACAAATGCAGGTTCTGGACAACTAGAGATGGTTTTCAAAACACCAAGAGATTTTTTTCTTCATAACATTATTATTGAAAAAAACCTCATCTAGGTTTGAAAAATACATCTTGGATTCGGATATATAAGCTCTGTTCTAAGACCTATTTTTCAGAAAAAATAGGAAAAATATGCAAAGTGGTTTTAAGTATGAAAGGTGAGATAGATTGTGTTCCTCATTAGTTTCATGAGGTCCATAACATGCAGAAGGGTTCATGTCATGTTTAATACCAATTTAAATACCTCCTAGATCAGTTAGAATTTAACCATGAGGAGCTAGAGAAGAAGGGTTTTAAAATGACTGTAATTGAAGAGCCCATAGCTCAACTCATCATCAATGGAGAAGAAACACCTCAAGAATCATAATGTGATATGGTTTATGATTTTAAAGGTTAATGTCATGTTTGAAACAAGTGTTTTATATTTGGAAGATGTTAGAAATGTTGTCATTGATGGCAAAGGAGATGACAAAGGAAATATCCATAAGGCAAAAGAGATAGAGAGGTAGTAGTTGAAGCAGAAGAAATACAGAGGTTTATTCATGAATTAGGGGTGTAATACAGGATGCAGATGAATTATTGAGCAATTATTGAGCATAGAATTTGATTGAAGACTAAAACCCTGTGATAAAGGCTTAATATGCTTGGGGATGAGTTGGAACATTGCTTAAAATGGCAGAAGAGGACTGGAGAGGGAGAGCTCGAGAGTTGGAGAGAGGCAGAGAACCTCTTCAGCAACAGAATAGGAGGATAATAGCCATCGAACGGAATATATGGCTTATTATGAAACTATAAGGGTTTGTTTGAGATCTACCACCTGTATATATACACATATCTGTATAGGAAGAATTGTATATGAGTTCTATATGTATTCTTGATCGAATCATCTGAGGAAATGGTCTCAGTGTAACTGTATATCAGTTGGATAAATCGGGATGGAGAATACTGGTATTTACTGGTGATAATCTTGCGTGAATCTCCCTTAAGTTCTTGTAGAAGCTGGATTGTGTAAATCAAGCTACGAGTCTACCTGTGTATTCAGAAAGGAAAGGGTATGATAATGTGTAGATATGTACCTTGTCATTTTGGGATAAATTGTCAATGATTGTCCAAACTGTATGTGCCTTGGTTGTATTGAGGTCAGCGCAAGCACTGCCAGTAATTTGAAATAAGGGTTTTGATCGCCTTCTGAGAATTGACGAGAGGTGAATGAGATTTCATGACAAAGTACACATATAAGAAACATACAACAGAGCCTATAAAAGAGCGGAACTCTGCGTTACCATAAAGAATATATATATATATATATATATATATATATTGGAGGCGGAACCATAGTCTTATCAAAGAATATATATATAATTGAAATCATAAAGGATCGGAACCCGGAGTCAACGAATGCGAGGGAGAACGTAACTCCCATTAACTTTGGTTAAACACTGTGGAACCCGTGAGTGGTTTTGGAGAGTGGATTTCCCCAATTCTGCACCGCCTTTCAACGTTAAGTGGTATTCCTGGTGTGTGGAGTGATTCCATACAGGAATCGACACGTGTCCCAAGCGGTTTTGATTAAAATGAAATTTCGCGCATTAACGATCGGCGGAAGACGCCCAGCGAAATGAATAAGATCCGTTGATCTGGGCAAAGGCTATCCAATGGTGGGCGATCACAGGACTTGCACGAGGTTTAATAAAGGTGCGTGGACGATAAGTCATGTATGTTGTGTGCATTCGATTGGCGGTTGATGGCATTGTGGGCCCAGCGGAAATATACGTAATGAAGTTGGGTTATTAATTTAGTATAAGGCCTGACGGAGTATAAAAGAACTTATGTATAACGACGGAGACATATTAACCTGTGTAATGGATTAAATACAATATGATTTAAATATTTATCACCGAGGGTTATATGATAAGGTGGATCGTATATATGTATATGTTCGGCGCCGGGTTATTTGCATTGATATATATTAAGGTTGCGAGTAATTAAAGAACGCAGTGATATATGTATGTCTTGGAGAGCACATTATTAGAGGAGTCATTAAAATAAACCCTTAGATTTATTGATTATTATCTAAGTACCAACCGAGAAAATAGCCAGCCTTACTTAATTGAAATTGCCAGCGTAGAATAAGTGCAGAGAGAGAGATTGCTCGGGTTGGAATATGATTGAGCATGAAAACTTAAATGCAATTATGAAAAAGGAAAAAGAAGAGGAGAGCATGCAGAGATAAACTGAGATTACAGGTTTGACAGGTATACATTCACATGTGCACACAATTACAGTGAACCAAGGTATGCAGAACAAGTTCTTAACATCAACAAGAAAAGACAAATCCAGTAAAGCCAAAATTTGGAAAAGTAGCTGAGTGAAATTGAAATATGTAATTAAAATGTGAAATTAAATGTTGTAATTAATTTTTTATTGTTTGTGATGCAAAGGAAAGTATCCTAAAGAAAAGACAAAAATTCCACTGTAGCATGAAATATTGTACATATTATTATGATTTTAAATTGAGTTGGACAAAGAAATGAGGAGGCAGAAGACCAAGAGATATGACCATTCATTTCGAATTCCTAGAGGAATACAAATAGTCTTGTGAGAATTCCTATATAAGATCAATTTGATAAGCTCAAAATGGAGAGAGAGAGAGAGAAAGAAGATATAGAGAATGCAGAATATAGAAGAATAAAGTAGAGAAGATTAAGAGAAGAAGAGCAGATATAGAACAAAGATGATATCTGGAGTAAATCAACAAACATTCAGCTTAATAGCTGTCAGTTGTAGCTGACAAAGGTTGAAGCCTCCTGTAGGTTGGTGCCTATAGAAAATTGAAGGTAGTTGGTGCTTCCTTGCAAGTTGTAGCTTGTAGAATTGAGGTTGGAGCCTCCTGTAGGTTGGTGCCTGCAGAAAAACAGTGGTGAGAGGGAGTAGGAGCTTGCCTTTGCATCACAACAATAATAAGATGTGGTTTTCTCCTGTTATGGGTTTCCACTTATATCTGGTGTCTCTGTGCATGATAGTTATGTATTGAATCTGATATGTATCATCTGCTTAATACCTGCAACTCTCATATTAAGTCTACTGCTATATTAAACTAATACTTGTTGCTTGCATTCTAAGATTACTTGCACATTAAATTGGATATGAAATGAAGGTGTAAGTAGCTTAATGAAAAGTTTTAAAAAGATCAGGAATGCATTAAACTGATTCACCCCCCCCCCCCCTCTCAGTTTAATTAAAGGTTCAACAATTGGTATCAGAGCAGGTTCCTTTGTACAAGTCTAACAATTGAAAGGAGATCCTAGGTTCCCAAGATGGCTAGTAAAGAAGGATGCTCAACCAATAAAGCCCCTTTCTTCACTGGTGAAAATTATGCTTTCTGGAAAATCAGAATGAGGACATACATAATGTCTCTAGGAATAGAAGTCTGGGCTGTTGTGGAATTAGGATATGCCCCAAAGGCAACTGACACAGAAAAAGAAACAAAACAAGACTTTATGGCTAATGCAAAAGCCATGAATGCCATCCTGAATGGATTATGTGAAGCAGATTTTATCAAAGTAATGCACAAAGACTCTGGCAAAGAAATATGGGATACTCTTGAGAACATACATGAGGGAGACAAGAAAGTAAAGACTGCCAAACTTCAAGTCTATAGTGCCCAGTTTGAGAACTTAAAAATGAATGATGATGAAGACATTGCCAGTTTCTTCCTAAAAGCTGCAGAAATTATTAATAATATGAAAGCTCTTGGAGAAAAAATGCCAGAAAGTATAATTGTGCAAAAGATTCTAAGATCTCTTCCATCCAAGTTTAATCCAAAGGTGTCTGCAATAGAAGAAACAGCTGATTGGGAGACCTTGACCATGAACCAGCTACTTGGAAATCTAACAGCTTATGAAATGAGGCTCCCACAGAAGAAGCCTAGTACGAGGGAAACAACCTTTAAAATAGAAAAGAAGGAAGAAGAAGAGGGAGACATATGCTCTTGCTCATATGAAGAAGGGGAAAAGTTTGTCAAGAAATTGGATAGAGGCTCAGGTAAATACAAAGGTAAACTCCCCTTCAAATGCTTTAACTATGGAAGAGTGGAACACTATGCTGCTAAGTGTCCTCACAAGAAAATAAGGAATCGGGCTCAAGAGTTAGAGAAAAATAAATCAAAGTACTGGAAGAAAGGAAATAAGTTCAGCAAAAAATCCTTCTATTCTCAATAAGACAGCAGTACATCTGAAGACTCAGATGAATCCTCAGGAGAAGAGGGAACCTCTGAATTTTTGCTAATGGCCATAGAAGATCTTGAAGGATTCTTGCTAGAAGAAGAAGAAGAAGGTGAAGTAGACCTTGAGGGGGAGCTAATAAGTGCTCTAGAAGAGATTTATAGACTCAAACTGAAATGCAGAAAAAAAAAAAAGATTCTCCTCAAATGTGTGAAAGAAGAAAAAAATTCAGAAGTCCTCATGCAGCTGAAGGTAAAGCTTGAAGAAGCCAAGAAGATAGAAGATATGCTACTTCAGCAAATCAAAGATAAAACTCGAGAACAAGAGAAGCTGGAAGAAGAAATTCTGTGTCTGAGAAGGAAATTAGAAAGTGCTCAACAGAAAGTTTCTATATACCCTTCTCAAATGACAAGTTCTAGTAGGTTGAATGAAATCTTGGATGCTCAAAGATCTCCTCTAATAAAAACTAGGATAGGCTATGAAGGAGAATCAAGTAAAGGAAAAGAAAAGGAAAACAAAAATATAATTTTTGTGAAAGCAAAGAAGGTTGATGAAGCAGCCCAAATAATTCCTACAAAGGAAGAAACATGTAATGAGAAAGACAGAGACCAGAAGAAACCTCTAATAACAAAGATTTTAACAAATACTAAGACAACAGAGAAAAGATCATATATTCCTGATTATATCAAATTTGGAAGCCATCAAAGGAGATTCTTGCCTCCTATGAAGAATGCCACCTGTTATGTCTGCCACAAGCCGGGACACATTGCTGCATATTGTCATGCAAGGAGGAATTATTCAAACCAGCAAAAATTGCAAGCATGGAAGAGACAACCTTACATCAGGTATGCAAGTAATTTCTATGGTTATTTTTTTTATTGTAAGGATTTTGGCCATAGAATTATTGAATGTAGAAAGTATGGACAAAGACTGATGTTCAATACCTCAAGGAGGTTTATGAGTCAAAGAAATTTTGTTCATGCTCACAATTCTGCAAAAACTATAATCAAATGTTGTATATGCAATCGGGTTGGACATATATCTTCCAAGTGTTCTCTAAAAGGATATAATTCATCACCTCACAAAAGATACCAAACAAAAGGGGGCCTCCAGTGGATAAAGAAGGTGAATAAATGTGACTTGGCTTTAACTGCTCAAGATTTGAAGAGTCAATGGTATTTTGACAGTGGATGCTCTAAACACATGAAAGGAGATAAAAACAAGTTTATTACTCTTGATGAAAAGAAATCTGGCAATGTTACTTTTGGCAATGATAAATCTGGTAAGATCAAGGGAAAAGGCTCAGTCAGCATAGATAATGGAAGAGGAAAGGCCCAAGATGTACTATTTGTAGATGGGCTGAAAGCAAATTTACTGAGTGTCAGTCAGATGTGTGACAAAGGCTGTGAAGTTCTTTTTAGAGAACAAGATTGTGTAGTCAGGTCAAGCACATCAGGAAAGACTCTGCTCAAAGGTGTTCGAACAGAGAGTAATGTGTACATAGTGAAAGAGGAAGATGAATTCTGCCATCTTAGCAAACTTGAGGAGTCATGGTTATGGCATAGGAGATTGGGACATCTCAGTTTCGACCATATCATCAGACTTAGCAAGAAGAAAGTTGTCAGAGATATGCCAGAAATAAAAAGACCTTCAAATACCATATGAAAATCTTTTCAATTGGGGAAACAAACTCGCACATCCTTTAAATCTAAAGATGAGCTATCAACAAGAAGACCACTCCAGCTTGTGCACATGGATCTGTGTGGACCTGCTAGAACTAAGACACCAAGTGGAGAATCCTACTTCATGTTGATAATAGATGATTTCTCCAGAATGACATGGGTTGCTTTTCTCAAGAACAAATCAGAAGCACTGGAAAAGTTTAAGATATTCAAAGCATTAGCATAAAATCAAACTGGATGCAAGCTAAAATGTATCAGATCAGATAGAGGAGGAGAATTCACAGATTATGACTTTGCAGACCTATGTAATGAACATGGAATAAAGCAACAATTTACCATTGCAGGGACACCTCAGCAGAATGGAGTAGCAGAGAGACAAAACAGGTCTGTACAATAAATGGCTAGAGCTATGATGCAAGAGAATAACATTACTCAAACCTTTTGGGCAGAAGTTGTACACACAGCAGTACATATTCTAAACAAAGCCCATTTAAGACCTAATAGTGATAAGACACCTTATGAGCTATGGCATGGTAAACCTGCATCAATCAAGCACTTTAGAGTCTTTGGCAGCAAGTGCTACATAAAGAACAATGATGAAAATCTGGGGAAATTTGATGAAAGAGCAGATGAAGGAATACTCTTAGGATATGCATCCAAGAGTAAAGGATACAGATGCTACAACAAGACTATTAGAAAAATTGTAGAAAGTATTGATGTAAGATTTGATGAAGAACTCCCAAACAAGACAAGAGATATAGACTGCAGCAGCCATCCTGAAAATCATGAAGAAGAGGACCAAGATGATGAAGAAATAAGAAAAACATCAGAAAATGCTGAACTGAGCTCAAAAACCCCCTCAAGATACACTCAGAAGAACCATCCAGAAGATCAAATCATAGGAGACAAGAGTGTAGGAGTGCAAACAAGAAGGCAGCTAGCTGAACAGACAAAAGAAGTATACATAGCAATGTTATCACAAATAGAGCCAAAGAAGTTTGAAGAAGCCAGCAAGGACAAGTATTGGGTAAAAGCAATGAATGAAGAATTGGACCAAATTGAGAAGAACAATACCTGGGAACTAGTTCCTAGACCAACTAAGAAGAATATCATTAGTTCAAAATGGGTATTCAAAAAAAAAATGAATGAGCAAGGTCAAGTAATCAGGAATAAAGCTAGGCTGGCCTGCAAAGGATACTCAAAAATAGAAGGACCTGATTATGATGAAACATTTTCCCCTGTAGCCAGAATGGAAGTTATCAGAATGTTCCTGGCATTTGCATGCTACCAAGATTTCAAGGTATATCAAATGGATGTAAAATCTGCTTTTCTTAATGGAGATCTAGAAGAAGAAGTATACATGGAACAACCAGAAGGCTTCTCATTGACAGACAAAGAAGACTATGTATGCAGACTGAAGAAGGCCCTATATGGACTGAAACAGGCTCCTCGTGCTTGGTACTCAAGACTGGATAAACATTTTCAAAAACAGGGTTTTAAAAGAGGTGGAGTAGACATCAATCTATACATAAAAGCCCATGAAAATGAACTCCTGATTGTTGTTGTATATGTTGATGACATTATGTTTGGAAGCAACAGAGATAAGCTAGCAAAAGGATTTGCAGAAGAGATGAAATCAGAGTTTGAAATGTCCATGATTGGAGAGCTCAGTTTCTATTTAGGACTTCAAATTCAGCAAAGGAGCACAGGTACATTCATCTCACAAGAAAAATACTTAAAGGAAATGCTGAAAAAGTTCAAAATGGAGGAATGTAAACCTGTGTCAACTCCCATGACTATAGGTTGCAAGCTATGTGCTGATGATGGGTCTGCTGATATAGATCAAAAACTCTACAGATCCATGATTGGAAGTCTATTGTATCTTACTGCATCAAGACCAGACATCATGCTAGCAGTAGGACTAGTGGCTAGATATCAAGCAGCACCTAAACAAAACCATCTTCTGACAGTAAAAAGAATACTCATATATCTACAAGGAACATCACAATATGGACTTTGGTATCCTAAAACCAAAAACTTCACTTTAACAGCATACACAGATGCAGATTGGGCTAGCTGTGTTGATGACAGGAAAAGTACAAGTGGAGGTGCTTTCTATCTAGGAGAAAGTCTGGTGGCATGGTTAAGCAAGAAACAAACATCCATCTCTCTGTCTACAGCTGAAGCAGAATATATAGCAGCAACAACATGTTGTACACAAGTCATGTGGATGAAGAAAACTCTTCAAGACATGAAGGTAAGCATTGATGAACCTATTTCAATCAAATGTGATAATACAAGTGCTATAAGTATATCCAAAAATCATGTACTTCATTCAAAAACTAAACATATTCCAATCAAGTATCATTTCCTCCGAGAACAAGTGGCTCAGAAGATAGTAAAGCTGGAATATGTACCAACAAAAGAACAGATAGCAGATATATTTACCAAACCTCTTGCTAGAGAATCATTTCAATATTTGAGAGATAAACTAGGGGTAGTATCTGCAGATGCTACTCTCTGATATAAAGAGAAAAGCACAACTTCAGGGGGAGAACAAAAACGAAAATATCATTTCAGGGGGAGAACAACCAACAAAGAAAGCATGAATCAGGTCCTAAGGATTGAAGGATTAAGGCAAAAGAACACCAAGTTATTATCCTAGAATTATCTGCATTATTCAAGCATCAAAAGTCTATGAAGTATCATTATTCTCACTCTTAACTCTATACAAGTAAAATAACTGTATCAATTTACAGTGTACATTCAAAATTGATAATCCTCAAAGTGTTCTCTCAACAAGTCTTATACATGGAGCAGCGTGGTACACGGTTAACAGAAGAGAGCCTAAACATAACTCAGAAAGAGGAAACGCAAAAAGCAACCCTTTTCCATTGATGACAAAGGGGGAGGAAGAGCAGGCAAATAGGAAGAGAAAACAACAGGAGAAAGAACAGGCAAATAGAGAAAATGTATTGCCATCAATGCCAAAGGGGGAGACTGTTGGAAATGTTGTCATTGATGGCAAAGGAGATGACAATCCGGAAGGCAAAAGAAACGGAGAGGTAACGAGGTCTGACAGAAGCAATACATAGGTTTATTCATGAGTGGGGGTGTATTCGAGGTTGTAGATGAATTATTGAGTTTTTATTGAGCATGAACTTTGATTGAAGACTAAAACCATGTGATAAGGCTTAATATGCTTGGGGATGAGTTGGAACATTGCTTAAAATGGCAGAAGAGGACTGGAGAGGGAGAGCCCGAGAGCTGGAGAGAGGCAGAGAACAGGATAGGATGATAATAGCCATCGAACGGAATATCTAGCTTATTACGAAACTATAAGGGTTTGTTTGAGATCTACCACCTGTATATATACACATCTGTATAGGAAGAATTGTATATGAGTTCTATATGTATTCTTGATCGAATCATCTGAGTAAATGGTCTCAGTGTAACTGTACGTTAGTTGGATAAATCGGGATGGAGAATACTGGTATTTACTGGTGAAACCCCTGCGTGAATCTTCCCTAAGTTCTTGTAGAAACTGGACTGTGTAAATCAAGCTACGAGTCTGCCTGTGTATTCAGAAAGGAAAGGGTATGATAATGTGTAGATATGCACCTTGCCATTTTGGGATAAATTGTCAATGATTGTCCAAACTGTATGTGCCTGGTCGTTTTGAGGTCAGCACAAGCACTGCCAGTAATTTGAAATAAGGGTTTTTGATCGCCTTCTGAGAATTGACGAGAGGTGAATGAGATTTCATGACAAAGTACACATATACATCTAGGATAAACGAACGCATATAAAAAGGACGGGCTCTGTTACCATAAAGTATATATACAGATATATATATATATATATATATATATATATATATATATATATATATATATATATATATATATATATGTATATTAGAGCGGAACCATAGTCTTATCAAAGAATATATATATAATTGAAATCATAAAGGATCGGAACCCGGAGTCAACGAATGCGAGGGAGAACGTAACTCGCATTAACTGTGGTTAAACACTGTGGAACCCGCGAGTGGTTTTGGAGAGTGGATTTCCACAATTCCGCACCGCCTTTCAACGATAAGTGGTATTCCTGGAGTGTGGAGCGATTCCATACAGGAATCGACGCGTGTCCCAAGCGGTTTTGATTAAAATGAAATTTCGCGCATTAACGATCGGCGGAAGACGCCCAGCGAAATGAATAAGATCCGTTGATCTGGGCAAAGGCTATCCAATGGTGGGCGATCACAGGACTTGCACGAGGTTTAATAAAGGTGCGTGGACGATAAGTCATGTATGTTGTGTGCATTCGATTGGCGGTTGATGGCATTGTGGGCCCGACGGAAATATACGTAATGAAGTTGGGTTATTAATTTAGTATAAGGCCCGACGGAGTATAAAAGAACTTATGTATGACGACGGAGACATATTAAACTGTGTAATGGATTAAATATAATATAGTTTAAATATTTATCACCGAGGGTTATATGATAAGGTTGATCGTATATATGTATATGTTCGACACCGGGTTATTTGCATTGATATATATTAAGGTTGCGAGTAATTAAAGAACGCAGTAATATATGTATGTCTTGGAGAGCACATTATTAGAGGAGGCATTAAAATAAACCCTTAGATTTATTGATTATTATCTGAGTGCCAACCGAGAAAATAGCCAGCCTTACTTAATTGAAATTGCCAGCGTAGAATAAGTGCAGAGAGAGAGATTGCCCGTGTTGGAATATGATTGAGCATGAAAACTTAAATGAAATTATGGAAAAGGAAAAAGAAGAGGAGAGCATGCAAATATAAACTGAGATTACAGGTTTGACAGGTATACATTCACAGGTGCACACAAGTACAGTGAACCAAGGTATGCAGAACAAGTTCTTAACAGCAACAGGAAAAGACAAATCCAGTAAAGCCAAAATTCGAAAAAGGAGCTGAGTGAAATTGAAATATGTAATTAAAATGTGAAAGTAAATGATGTAATTATTTTTTATTGTTTGTGATGCAAAGGCAAGTATCCTAAAGAAAAGACAAAATCCCACTGTAGCATGAAATTGTGTACATATTATTATGATTTTTAAATTGAGTTGGATAAAGAAATGAGGAGGCAGAAGACCAAGGGGCATGACCATTCATTTCAAATTCCTAGAGGAAAACAAACGATCTTGTGAGAATTCCTATATCAGATCAATTTGATAAGCTCAAAATTGAGAGAGAGAGAAAATATTGAGAATGCAGAATATCGAAGAATAAAACAGAGAAGATTAAGAGAAGAAGAGCAGATACAGAACAGAGCTGATATCTGGAGTAAATCAGCAAACATTCAGCTTAATAGCTGTCAGTTGTAGCTGACAAAGGTTGAAGCCTCCTGTAGGTTGGTGCCTACAAAAAATTGAAGAGAGTTGGTGCTTCCTTGCAAGTTGTAGCTTGCAGAATTGAGGTTGGAGCCTCCTGTAGGTTGGTGCCTGCAGAAAAACAGTGGTGAGAGGGAGTAGGAGCTTGCCTTTGCATCACAACAATAATAAGATGTGGTTTTCTCCCGTTATAGGTTTCCACTTATATCTGGTGTCTCTGTGCATGATAGTTATGTATTTAATCTGATATGTATCATCTGCTTAATACCTGCAACTCTCATATTAAGTCTACTGCTATATTAAACTAATACTTGCTGCTTGCATTCTAAGATTACTTGAACATTAAATTGGATATGAAATGAAGGTGTAAATAGCTTAATGAAAAGTTTTAAAAGATCAGGAATGCATTAAACTGATTCACCCCCCCCTCTCAGTTTAATTAAAGGTTCAACAATTGGTATCAGAGCAGGTTCCTTTGTACAAGTCTAACAACTGAAAGGAGATCCTAGGTTCCCAAGATGGCTAGTAAAGAAGGATGCTCAACCAATAAAGCCCCTTTCTTCACTGGTGAAAATTATGCTTTTTGGAAAATTAGAATGAGGACATACATAATGTCTCTAGGAATAGAAGTCTGGGCTGTTGTGGAATTAGGATATGCCCCGAAGGCAACTGACACAGAAAAAGACTCAAAACAAGATTTTGTGGCTATTGCAAAATCCATGAATGCCATTCTGAATGGATTATGTGAAGCAGAGTTTATTAAAGTAATGCACAAAGACACTGCCAAAAAAATATGGGATACTCTTGAGAACATACATGAGGGAGACCAGAAAGTAAAAACTGCCAAACTTCAAGTATATAGAGCCTAGTTTGAAAACTTAAAAATGAATGATGATGAAGACATTGCCAGTTTCTTCCTAAAAGCTGCAGAAATTATTAACAATATGAAAGCTCTTGGAGAAAAAAATGCCAGAAAGTATAATTGTGCAAAAGATTCTAAGATCTCTTCCATCCAGGTTTAATCCAAAGGTGTCTACAATAGAAGAAACAGCTGATTGGGAGACCTTGACCATGAACCAGCTACTTGGAAATCTAACAGCCTATGAAATGAGGCTCCCACAGAAGAAGCCAAGTACGAGGGAAGCAACCTTTAAAACAAAAAAGAAGAAAGAAGAAGAGGGAGACATATGCTCTTGCTCGGATGAAGAAGAGGCAAAGTTTGTCAAGAAATTGGATAGAGGCTCAGGTAAATACAAAGGTAAACTCCCCTTCAAATGCTTTAACTGTGGAAGAGTGGGACACTATGCTGCTAAGTGTCCTCACAAGAAAATAAGGAATCAGGCTCAAGAGTCAGAGAAAAATAAATCAAAGTACTGGCAGAAAGGAAAGAAGTTCAGCAAAAAATCCTTCTATGCTCAATAAGACAGTAGTACATCTGAAGACTCAGATGAATCCTTAGGAGAAGAGGGAACCTCTGAATTTTTGCTAATGGCCATAGAAGATCTTGAAGGACTCTTGCTAGAAGAAGAAGAAGAAGGTGAAGTAGACCTTGAGGGGGAGCTAAGAAGTGCTCTAGAAGAGATTGATAGACTCAAACTGAAATGCAGAAAACAAAAAGAGATTCTCCTCAAATGTGTGAAAGAAGAACAAAATTCAGAAGTCCTCATGCAGCAGAAGGTAAAGCTTGAAGAAGCCAACAAGATAGAAGATATGCTACTTCAGAAAATCAAAGATAAAAATCGAGAACAAGAGAAGCTGGAAGAAGAAATTCTGTGTCTGAGAAGGAAATTAGAAAGTGCTCAACAGAAAGTTTCTATATACCCTTCTCAAATGACAAGTTCTGGTAAGTTGAATGAAATCTTGGATGCTCAAAGATCTCCTCTAATAAAAACTGGGATAGGCTATGAAGGAGAATCAAGTAAAGGCAAAGAAAAGGAAAACGAAAATATAATTTTTGTGAAAGCAAAGAAGGCTGATGAAGCAGCTCAAATAATTCCTACAAAGGAAGAAACATGTAATGAGAAAGACAGAGACCAGAAGAAACCTCTAATAACAAATATTGTAACAAATACTAAGACAACAGAGAAAGGATCATATATTCCTGATTATATCAAATTTGGAAGCCATCAAAGGAGATTCTTGCCTCCTATGAAGAATGCCACCTGTTATGTCTGCCACAAGCCGGGACACATTGCTGCATATTGTCATGCAAGGAGGAATGATTCAAACCAGAAAAAGATGCAAGCATGGAAGAGACAACCTTACATCAAGTATGCAAGTAATTTCTATGGTTATTGTTTTTATTGTAAGGATTTTGGCCATAGAATTATTGAATGTAGAAAGTATGGACAAAGACTGATGTTCAATACCTCAAGGAGGTTTATGAGTCAAAGCAATTTTGTTCATGCTCACAATTCTGCAAAAACTATATTCAAATGTTGTATATGCAATCAAGTTGGACATATATGTTCCAAGTGTTCTCTAAAAGGATATAATTCATCACCTCACAAAAGATACCAAACAAAAGGGGGCCTCCAGTGGATAAAGAAGGTGAATAAATGTGACTTGGCTTTAATTGCTCAAGATTTGAAGAGTCAATGGTATTTGGACAGTGGCTGCTCAAAACACATGACTGGAGACAAAAGCAAGTTTATAACTTTTGATGAAAAGAAATCTGGCAATGTTACTTTTGGCAATGATAAATCAGGTAAGATCAAGGGAAAAGGCTCTGTCAGCATAGATAATGGAAGAGGAAAGGCCCAAGATGTACTATTTGTAGATGGGCTGAAAGCAAATTTACTGAGTGTCAGTCAGATGTGTGACAAAGGCTATGAAGTTCTCTTTAGAGCACAAGATTGTGAAGTCATATCAAGCACAACAGGAAAGACTCTGCTCAAAGGTGTCCGAACAGAGAGTAATGTGTACATAGTAAAAGAGGAGGATGAAGCCTGCCATCTTAGCAAACTTGAGGAGTCATGGTTATGGCATAGGAGACTGGGACATCTCAGCTTCGACCATATCATCAGACTGAGTAAGAAGAAAGTTGTCAAAGATATGCCTGAAATAAAAAGGCCTTCAAATACCATATGCAAATCTTGTCAATTGGGGAAACAGACTCACACATCCTTTAAATCTAAAGATGAGCTATCAACAAGAAGACCACTCCAGCTTGTGCACATGGATCTGTGTGGACTTGCTAGAACCAAGACACCAAGTGGAGAATCCTACTTAATGCTGATAATAGATGAATTCTCCAAAATGACATGGGTTGCTTTTCTCAAAAACAAATCAGAAGCACTGGAAAAGTTTAAGATATTCAAAGAATTAGCAGAAAATCAAACTGGATGCAAGCTAAAATGTATCAGATCAGATAGAGGA
Organism: Pinus albicaulis; assembly: GCA_034641835.2. Lineage (NCBI taxonomy): Eukaryota > Viridiplantae > Streptophyta > Pinopsida > Pinales > Pinaceae > Pinus > Pinus albicaulis. The sequence goes on from CM076584.1 coordinate 503,909,936, forward strand.
GGAGAATTCACAGACTATGACTTTGCAGACCTATGTAATGAACATGGAATAAAGCAACAATTTACCATTGCGGGGACTACCTCGACGGAGATGGAGTAGCGAGAGAGACAAAATAGGTACGTACAACAAATGGCCGGAGATATGATGCAAGAGAATAACATTACTCAAAACTTTTGGCGGCCTTCACACACAACGGTACCAAGCAGGCCATTTAATACCTAACGGTGATAAGACACCTTATGAGCTGTAGCATGGGATAATGCATCAATCAAGCACTTTAGAGTCTTTGGCAGCAAGTGCTACATAAAGAACAATGATGAAAATCTGGGGAAATTGATGCAAGAGCAGATGAAGGAATACTCTTAGGATGTGCATCCAAGAGTAAAGGATACAAATGCTACAACAAGACTATTCGAAAAATTGTAGAAAGTATTGATGTGAGATTTGATGAAGAACTTCCAAACAAGAAAAGAGATATAGACTGCAACAGCCATCCTGAAAATCATGAAGAAGAGAACCAAGATGATGAAGAAATAAGCAGAACATCAGAAAATTCTGAACTGAACTCAAAAACCCCCTCAATATACACTCAAAAGAACCATCCAGAAGATCAAATCATAGGAGACAAGAGTGTAGGAGTGCAAACAAGAAGGCAGCTAACTGAACAGACAGAAGAAGTATACATAGCAATGTTGTCACAAATAGAGCCAAAGCAGTTTGAAGAAGCTAGCAAGGACAAGTATTGGGTAAAAGCAATGAATGAAGAATTGGACCAAATTGAGAAGAACAATACCTAGGAACTAGTTCCTATACCAATTGAGAAGAATATCATTGGTTCAAAATGGGTATTCAAAAACAAAATGAATGAGTAAGGACAAGTAATCAGGAATAAAGCTAGGCTGGTCTGCAAAGGATACTCACAAATAGAAGGACTTGATTATGATGAAACATTTGCCCCTGTAACCAGAATGGAAGCTATCAGAATGTTCCTGGCATTTGCATGCTACCAAGATTTCAAGGTATATCAAATGGATGTAAAATCTGCTTTTCTTGATGGAGATCTAGAAGAAGAAGTATACATGGAACAACCAGAAGGCTTCTCATTGACAGACAAAGAATACTATGTATGCAGACTGAAGAAGGCCCTATATGGACTGAAATAGGCTCCTCGTGCTTGGTACTCAAGACTGGATAAACATTTGCAAAAATAGGGTTTCAAAAGAGGTGGAGTAGACATCAATCTATACATAAAAGCCCATGAAAATGAACTCCTGATTGTTGTTGTATATGTTGATGACATTATGTTTGGAAGCAACAGAGACGAGCTAGCAAAAGGATTTGTAGAAGAGATGAAATCAGAGTTTGAAATGTCCATGATTGGAGAGCTCAGTTTCTATTTAGGACTTCAAATTCAGCAAAGGAGCACAGGTACATTCATCTCACAAGAAAAATACTTAAAGGTGTCAAACTAGGAGGTAACTCCTCAAAATCAGAATATGTATTAGCTGAAGAATGCATATGGATTTATACATGGAGGTGAGGCTATTGGGATTCATCTCCTAATGACTCTTGGCCTTCCTTATTTCCTAATATTAAATAATATACAATATTAAATGTGCACACCCATCCCATAGGATTAGGTGTCAACATTCCCCCCTTTAATCCGAAGGGATGTTGGTGAGTCCAAGCATCGATCTGAACTTTTCAAACCTTTCTCTTCCAAGTGCTTTGGTGAAGATGTCAGCAGTTTGCTCATTTGTGGAACAATGATGTAGATGGATGGTTTTGGCCTAAACATGATGTCGAATTAGATGGTACTTTGTATTGATGTGCTTTGTTCGATCATGGAACTTTGGGTTCTTGGCCAAATTTATTGCAGAAGTGTTGTCGATCATGAGTGGAGTGGAATACATTTGTTTCATCTGCAAATCTTCCAGGATCTTCCGGAGCCACACAATTTCTTTTGTTGCTTCAGCTGCTGCCACATATTCTGCCTCGGTCGTGGAATCTGCTGGAACTGACTGTTTGCGTGATCTCCATGAGACGGCTCCTGATCCAAGACTCATGGTGTAACCTGTAGTAGACACCCCTGTTTCTTTGTCGCCATCAAAGTCTGAATCAGAGTATCCGATCAAGCTGAAGTTGCCTACCTGTGTATATTTGAGTCCAAAGTCTTGAGTCCCCTTCAAGTACCTTAGCACTCTTTTTGCAGCAGACCAATGTCCTTCACAAGGTTTTTGCATGAACCTTGAGAGGATTCCAACATCAAATGAAATGTTAGGTTTGGTGGTGGTCAGGTAGATAAGACTTCCTACAAGATGTCTATACTTAGTTGCATCCTCAAATTCCTTCCCTTCAATAGATGTGAGCTTCAAGTTTTGTTCCATTGGAGTGGTTAAGGCGTATTAAACAAAAGGCGTATTAAACAATGGAGACAACGATGTATATGGAGCGGTATATAAACGATGAAATCCGGCAGCAATGGACAGCGTTGGATATTAAACGATGGAGCGATATTGTATGTATGACAGCGTTTTAAAGTTTGGAAGGAACGGACAGCGCTGTATATAACAGTGATAGTGTTGATATATAAATGGAGCCCAAACCATCCGGAGTCGAGCATGGCAGTATGCAGCTGACTGTGTTTTATATACAAAGACAAGAGGGCGCTGGAGATGTATGCAGCGTGGAGATATGGACAACGTTACACAATGTAAGGGCGGTAGTATATGAACAGTGGCAGTGTGCTAAGATCGATGAACAATGGTAATATATGTAATGAGGGCGGTAATATATGTAATGAGGGCGGACAGTATATATAAAGCAGACTTGACTGTATATGTAAGGGAGCGGACTTGACTGTATATGTCAAACCAGGATACAAAAACCAACACATCTTCATAAGTGGGTAGCATTGTATTATACGACTGTCAAATATGGATGGGAGGGGCCGGAAGGGCCAAAACAGTGAAGAAGTCCTCTCGTCAGATAATAGAGAGGTACTACTCTCGTATGACACTCGACTTCCATACCAACAAGAAAATTGTTGAGGAAGTTGCCATTATTCCCTCCAAACGTCTCAGAAACAAAATCGCCGGATTTTCAACGCATTTGATGAAACGTATTCAAAGGGGGCCAGTAAGAGGAATCTCGTTGAAGCTTCAAGAGGAAGGTTGGAGATGCGTAGGTTGAATTGCAGAGTGCAGGTGCGGTAGAGTGGCTCATGGGCAGATGAGGGAAGTGTGAGGGGCATTGGGTAGGTGAGGGAACGTAGGGAGAGAGTAGGATGTGAGGTGCGTTACAAATATCTGGAATGGTAGTTGCAGGTGCTGAGTTGCAGGAACTGCAGAAATTGCAGGGGCTGCAAAATACTCAGATATTGTAAGAGTTGAACCTGCAGAAGTCAGAGACTGTAGAATGCAGAAATAGAAAAAAAAAAAATGCAGAATTTCAGTCTAGCAATAAAGAGCAGCAAAAAACTATTAATAAAAATAATTGAGCAAAGGAGAGGGAGTTACACCACAAGCATAAATGCTAATAGTGGGACTGGCTCTGATACCATGTCAAACCAGGAGGTAACTCATCAAAATCAGAATATGTATTAGCTAAAGAATGCATATGGATTTATACATGGAGGTGAGGCTATTGGGATTCATCTCCCAATGACTCTTGGCCTTCCTTATTTCCTAATATTAAATAATATACAATATTAAATGTGCACACCCATCCCATAGGATTAGGTGTCAACAAAAGGAAATGCTGAAAAAGTTCAAAATGGAGGAATGCAAATCTGTGTCAACTCCCATGACTATAGGTTGCAAGCTATGTGCTAATGATGGGTCTACTGATATAGATCAAAAACTCTACAGATCCATGATTGGAAGTCTATTGTATCTTACTGCATCAAGACCAGACATCATGCTAGCAGTAGGAATAGTGGCTATATATCAAGCAGCACCTAAACAAAACCATCTTTTGGCAGTAAAAAGAATACTCAGATATCTACAAGGAACAACACAATATGGACTTTGGTATCCTAAAACCAAAAACTTCACTTTAACAGCATACACAGATGCAGATTGGGCCAGCTGTGTTGATGACAGGAAAAGTACAAGTGGAGGTGCTTTCTATCTAGGAGAAAGTCTGGTGGCATGGTTAAGCAAGAAACAAACATCCATCTCTATGTCTACAGCTGAAGCAGAATATATAGCAGCAGCAGCATGTTGTACACAAGTCATGTGGATGAAGCAAACTCTTCAAGACATGAAGGTAAGCATTGATGAACCTATCTCAATCAAATGTGATAATACAAGTGCTATAAGTATATCTAAAAATCCTGTACTTCATTCAAAAACTAAACATATTCCAATCAAGTATCATTTCCTCCGAGAACAAGTGGCTCAGAAGATAGTAAAGCTAGAATATGTACCAACAAAAGAACGGATAGCAGATATATTTACCAAACCTCTTGCTAGAGAACCATTTCAATATTTGAGAGATAAACTAGGGGTAGTATCTGCAGATGCTACTCTCTGATATAAAGAGAAAAGCACAACTTCAGGGGGAGAACAAAAACGAAAATATCATTTCAGGGGGAGAAAAACCAACAAAGAAAGCATGAATCAGGTCCTAAGGATCGAAGGATTAAGGCAAAAGAACACCAAGTTATTATCCTAGACTTATCTGCATTATTCAAGCATCAAAAGTCTATGAAGTATCATTATTCTCAATCTTAACTCTATACAAGTGAAAGAACTGTATCAATTTACAGTGTACATTCAAAATTGATAATCCTCAAAGTGTTCTCTCAACAAGTCTTATACATGGAGCAGTGTGGTACACAGTTAACAGAAGAGAGCCTAAACATAGCTCAGAAAGAGGAAACGCAAAAAGCAACCCTTTGCCATTGATGACAAAGGGGGAGGAAGAGCAGACAAACAGGAAGAGCAAACAACAGGAGAAAGAACAGGCAAATAGAGAAAATGTATTGCCATCAATGCCAAAGGGGGAGACTGTTGGAAATGTTGTCATTGATGGCAAAGGAGATGACAAAGGAAATATCCATAAGGAAAAAGAGACAGAGAGGTAGCAGTTGAAGCAAAAGCAATACAGAGGTTTATTCATGAATTAGGGGTGTAATACAGGTTGCAGATGAATTATTGAGCAATTATTGAGCATAGACTTTGATTGAAGACTAAAACCCTGTGATAAAGGCTTAATATGCTTGGGGATGAGTTGGAACATTGCTTAAAATGGCAGAAGAGGACTGGAGAGGGAGAGCCCGAGAGCTGGAGAGAGGCAGAGAACCTCTTCAGAAATAGAATAGGAGGATAATAGCCATCGAACGGAATATCTGGCTTATTACGAAACTATAAGGGTTTGATTGAGATCTACCACCTGTATATATACACATATCTGTATAGGAAGAAATGTATATGAGTTCTATATGTATTCTTGATCGAATCATCTGAGGAAATGGTCTCAGTGTAACTGTATATCAGTTGGATAAATCGGGATGGAGAATACTGGTATTTACTGGTGATACTCCTGCGTGAATCTCCCTTAAGTTCTTGTAGAAGCTGGACTGTGTAAATCAAGCTATGAGTCTGCCTGTGTATTTAGAAAGGAAAGGGTATGATAATGTGTAGATATGTACCTTGTCATTTTGGGATAAATTGTCAATGATTGTCCAAACTATATGTGCCTTGGTCGTATCGAGGTCAGCGCAAGCACTGCCAGTAATTTGAAATAACGGTTTTGATCGCCTTCTGAGAATTGATGAGAGGTGAATGAGATTTCATAACAAAGTACACATATAAGAAACATACAACAGAGCCTATAAAAGAGTGGAAATCTGCGTTACCATAAAGAATATATATATATATATATATATTGGAGGCGGAACCATAGTCTTATCAAAGATTATATATATAATTGAAATCATAAAGGATCGGAACCCGGAGTCAACGAATGCGAGGGAGAACGTAACTCGCATTAACTTTGGTTAAACACTGTGGAACCCACGAGTGGTTTTGGAGAGTGGATTTCCCCAATTCCGCACTGCCTTTCAACGTTAAGTGGTATTCCTGGAGTGTGGAGCGATTCCATATAGGAATCGACGCGTGTCCCAAGCGGTTTTGATTAAAATGAAATTTCGCGCATTAACGATCGGCGGAAGACGCCCAACGAAATGAATAAGATCCGTTGATCTGGGAAAAGGCTATCCAACAGTGGGCAATCACAGGACTTGCATGAGGTTTAATAAAGGTGCGTGGACGATAAGTCATGTATGTTGTGTGCATTCGATTGGCGGTTGATGGCATTGTGGGCCCAGAGGAAATATATGTAATGAAGTTGGGTTATTAATTTAGTATAAGGCCCGACGGAGTATAAAAGAACTTATGTATAACGACAGAGACATATTAACCTGTGTAATGGATTAAATACAATATAGTTTAAATATTTATCACCGAGGGTTATATGATAAGGTTGATCGTATATATGTATATGTTCGACGCCGGGTTATTTGCATTGATATATATTAAGGTTGTGAGTAATTAAAGAACGCAGTGATATATGTATGTCTTGGAGAGCACATTATTAGAGGAGGCATTAAAATAAACCGTTAGATTTATTGATTATTATCTGAGTACCAATCGAGAAAATAGCCAGCCTTACTTAATTGAAATTTCCAGCGTAGAATAAGTGCAGAGAGAGAGATTGCCCGGGTTGGAATATGATTGAGCATGAAAACTTAAATGCAATTATGGAAAAGGAAAAAGAAGAGGAGAGCATGCAGAGATAAACTGAGATTACAGGTTTGACAGGTATACATTCACAGGTGCACACAATTACAGTGAACCAAGGTATGCAGAATAGGTTCTTAATAGCAGCAAGAAAAGACAAATCCAGTAAAGCCAAAATTCGGAAAAGTAGCTGAGTGAAATTGAAATATGTAATTAAAATGTGAAAGTAAATGTTGTAATTAATTTTTTATTGTTTGTGATGCAAAGGCAAGTATCCTAAAGAAAAGACAAAAAATTCCACTGTAGCATGAAATATTGTACATATTATTATGATTTTAAATTGAGTTGGACAAAGAAATGAGGAGGCAGAAGACCAAGAGATATGACCATTCATTTCGAATTCCTAGAGGAATACAAATAGTCTTGTGAGAATTCCTATATAAGATCAATTTGATAAGCTCAAAATGGAGAGAGAGAGAGAGAAAGAAGATATAGAGAATGCAGAATATAGAAGAATAAAGCAGAGAAGATTAAGAGAAGAAGAGAAGATACAGAACAGAGCTGATATCTGGAGTAAATCAGCAAAAATTCAGCTTAATAGCTGTCAGTTGTAGCTGACAAAGGTTGAAGTCTCCTGTAGGTTGGTGCCTACAGAAAATTGAAGGGAGTTGGTGCTTCCTTGCAAGTTGTAGCTTGCAGAATTGAGGTTGGAGCCTCCTGTAGGTTGGTGCCTGCAGAAAAACAGTGGTGAGAGGGAGTAGGAGCTTGCCTTTGCATCACAATAATAATAAGATGTGGTTTTCTCCCGTTATGGGTTTCCACTTATATCTGGTGTCTTTGTGCATGATAGTTATGTATTGAATCTGATATGTATCATCTGCTTAATACCTGCAACTCTCATATTAAGTCTACTGCGATATTAAACTAATACTTGCTGCTTGCATTCTAAGATTACTTGCACATTAAATTGGATATGAAATGAAGGTGTAAATAGCTTAATGAAAAGTTTTAAAAAGATCAGGAATGCATTAAACTGATTCACCCCCCCCCTCTCAGTTTAATTAAAGGTTCACATTTTTTAAGCTAGACAAACATCTGGAAATTTTACTATTTTTAGCAGTTTCATAGTGTACCTAGGCTTGGCGAACATGAAAACGCTACGAAACCACCTGTAGCTTTGTTTTTGCATTTAAAACCATTTTGGGAAGCTTCCAAGGGGTGAAAATGATATGGAAGATGTGTTAATTCATGATGAGGACCATGCAAGAGAAAATAAGGAAAAATTTTGATGGCAGAAGTCTATTTTTGTATGCTACGAAAGTACGCTACGAAACTGTCATATTTTCGTAGCGTGCTGTGTTGGAGGTTTATGAGCTGTTTTGGACATGTGGATACCTTCAAAGGGTCAAAGGACTATGCCAGCAGTCATCCAAGACTTGAAGACCATGAGATGATAACATCTCATCTGCCAAACCATTCGTTGAAGATAATGATCATTTTTCCTTAAAAAAGGGTTTGTTTCCAGGTTTTGAGGAGGCTAATTAAGATGTCATGTACTGATGAGTTCTATTATAGCCTATTCGAACATGTGAAGGATTAGTCATCAAATATGTAACTATTTTTAGGAGATAAGGTAGTTTATGTATTAAATAGTATTTTGAGTCCTATTAGGAAAAGGACTGTTTCATAATGTAGTTGTCATTTTATCATTAAAGCACATGTTTTCTTGTTATGCAAGGTGTCATTAGGAAATGTTCGATGAATCTAGCCAAGAGGCAGACCATCTCTCTTGTAACAAGTCTATTAAAGGGCAGAAATTGGAGCTTGTAAAGGGTTGGAGACTTTTTGGCAAAATTGCAGCTTTATGTAATTGACTGTTTTAGTAATACAATAGACTTGTTTCTTGACCAACCTAAGATTCTGATTGAGTTTTAGTGTTTATATGATCTATATTTTCTATGTGTACTATTTTCAGTGGTTTTCATCTTTAATACTCAGAATTCATTCATGTAATGCTCTGACTTCCTTTATAGATGAATTGACTATGTTATTTCCTATTTCATGAGTGCTTACCTTTGCTAAAAAATCTTACCTACCTCAGCTTCCATGTCAAGTGAACTTACTACTGAATTATTGATTTGCTGACTCCATAAGCCTAATGTTTTCAGACTGATGTTCTTTTCAACCTACAATTATCACAAACAAATCATTTTCCAAGTAGTGTTATCCATCTAGTTTATCATTATGAAATATCATTAACCCTTTTTGAGAGAGCCCTCTTAGATTGAAGAGGCTAAGCTTCAGTCGCAAGTTGGTTTTAAACAGTTACATAAAGTTGTCTGGTTGCCAATCAGGTGAAATTTTGTGATAGCATTTTGGTGTGTTTGCCAGGAGCCTGAAGATTATACTTTCCCAAAAATTTTAAGCTGAACTCTTGAAGGTAACATGAGCTCAAAATCTGTTCGAGGCTACAGAACTAGCTTGGCGACTCCATTTTTGAAGAATTCAAAATTTCATAGATTCATGGTGATTCCACTGGACTTATGAAGAGCTCAGATGCTTCCATTCTTTTTTCAAGGTATGTATGTGTATATTTTTCAGGAATTTATGGTTTCTCAAATCATTTTCCCAAGGATGCATATTTTTTAAGGAAAGGTCAAAACTTTAATGGAGAAGATTTGAGTTGGACTTTGAAGCATATATCATATTTCTATGACTTTATTGAGCTTCTTAGAGTCAAACATGAAGATGTTTGCATCATATTATTCTATGATTCATTTCAAGGGAAATGTAAAAAGTGGATTGAAAGCTTTCCTGTCAGATCTATTAAGTCATTTGAAAATTTCTGGCTTATGTTTTTAGAAGAATGGATAGACAAAAAAGAGTTGGTGGCAGACTTTACTTTAATTCAAGGTTTAAAAAAATGGAGTGATGATCATACTAATGTGGAAGTAGATGAAATTTTTTCTTTGTCCTTGTCTTCTTATCTAAAATCATTTGAGTGCAAGTCAGAAGATAAGATTCAATTTTTGGATGAAGTTGCTAAGAACATTGAGAATGACATTGAAGTTTTAGAAGGTCAAATTAAATCTTATAGGCTTCATGATCAAGATCAGTCTTTTCAAAAGTTTTTCATGCCAGAGCACAAAGAGAGGGTGTTGCTACCTTTCTCTTTTGAGATTAAGGAAGAAAACCTTGTTCTTGAAAATCAGTTTGAAAATGAGTTTGATAGCACACATCTGAAATCTTATGTTGCTAAAGAAAGAATATATGAGATGTCTGAAACCGCAGTGTCTAAAACTGCAGAATGTCTTGAGAAAAAATAGATTATGTCTTCTATGATCCTATAGCTGACTACATGGAAGAATTATACAATCCAAATTTCTAGTTGTTTTTTCATTATGAAGATCAGATACATCTTATGTTGCCTTGGTCATTTTAGTATCCTGTTTACTTTTGGTTAAAGCATAGTCAAGAGTTTCAAGTGTCAGATCAGATCACTGGCTTCATTGGAAGTTTCATGTTTCTTGAATCAAACATGAAGATTGAAGTTGTTAGGGTAGGTAGGAGTGTGTGTGAATAAGCTCAAGTATACTCAGCATATTTTCAGTAGGTACTGTTATAACTCAGAAATTTCTCCAGGTTCAAGAGAAATAGTCCGAGGTAATCACAAACCTACTTCAAACTCTAGGATCTAGCCTTCCTAGGGTTCAGAGAGGGCTCTCTCTTTAAAGTTTAACTTTGTTTTAATTTGTAAATACTAGGCTAGCTATGAAAGTGAAATTTTGGTTTGGTTTTTTTGGATTTGGTGGGAAAATTTCACTTGGAGGGTAGATAGAGGAAAATCTACTTTTCCATTGGGCTATGGAGTCTAATTCAAGCTAAAAAAACTAGGATCAAGGCCTAAAAGGTAAAATGTATGCAGGGCAAGATAGATAACCCTTGGAGATCTTGGAAAATTGGTTTTTGAGATGTTATGATCGAGATAAAGGGCACTTAATAATCCTTAAATCCGAAAAAGGGAAATAGAAGATAGAGGTCAAATGGGAGAGGGAGCAACGAAGAATTCCCTACACCGGAAATCAGAAGAAAACAAAGAAATGATAACTAGTTAAAAACAGGGTACTTTTAACATGTTTTCTAGTAATACTCCTAATTATATATTCAAATTTAGAATTAAAACACAAATGTATGCATGTAACAAAATAAGATAACAATGACAAGTTTTAGAGAGTACTTCACTCCAGATAGCTTATCCCAGGGATCCTAAAGTATGATGCCAAATAGGTGATCCAGTCTTCTACTCAAAATCGAAATCCAAAGCCTTCAAGTCAACATAATATCTATGGTAATCTCTAGAAATTTTATTCCACCCAAAATACTTCAAAATTTGAAGTATATATACAAATTCTAAACTAGAATATCTTGAAAAATTATCAAGATTGTTTTACAAATATCTCCAACTGTTTTACATAAATAGAACTTAAGTAAAGGACACTCAAAACTAATGCATATATTTGGAACTATTTTTTTATGGATAGGTGATGAAAAAGAGGATAATTCAAATTTGATCTCAACTCTTAGTTGATGATGAGGCATCCGAGTCACTAACTGTCTCCTTTCTTTGTGCATTCTACTCCAGCAATTCTGCAAAATCTGGGTCCAATGATACCTTTGTATTTATCCATATGAAATATATATGTAAAAAGTGAAAGAGGTTATTGTAGATACATATGTTTTTGAGATAAACCTCTCTCAGTTCCCTAAAATTCCTCTCCAATTGTTCACAATAGGCTCTGCAAACATATGTGTAAAACATAGTTTTGCAAAGACTGAAAAATAGGCTGTAAATATGTGCATGTATCTCTCATTTTGTAATACCTGTGGTAAAAGTGAGATAGGTTTTTGTAGATGGATATCTTAGGAACAAAAAAATCCTCCAGGTTTGTAATATGTATTTCTTATTGGCCACAATCGTCTCTGCAAAATGATGACTTAACAGGAATTTTATGTAAAAATTGCTTTCAAATATTTTTTAATATTTCCAAATCCATAATGGTTGTTAGAAAAGTGAGAGAGGTTTTTGTAGTTGGAGATCTTAGGAACTTAAAAGTCCTTCAGTTTTTCAAAATTAATCTTGGATTGGTCACAATAGTTTCTACAAAACAATGTCTTTAAATAGGAAATTTCTGCAAAAATGTCCCTTCTTGCTCTGTTTTCATCTTTTAACCTTATTGTTCTTTTAACTGTTTTTACTTTCACTTTGGATAAAATTTATTGTTGTTGAAAGTATTTTCATCTTTATTTACCATTTACTGCCTCTGTTTTGATTTTTACTATTTTACCTTGACTGCTCTGTAACTTTTTTCTAACCTTCATTCTAACTTTCATCTGATACCGTTTTAACTTTGATGCTCTTTGACTGTTCTATGTTTTCACTGTCATTGTGACTTCTTACTTTACTTTGAAATTTAACCTTTACTGTGAGTTCTTCCTTTTACCCTAACTATTATGAATGCATTGTTTTAATCTTTGCATTAAAATGCTCTTTTATCTTCCACAGGATGACTGTTCTTTAACTCTGATGCCTAGAATATTTTATGGGAAATCCTTTGAATTCATTTCCTTGTAAGTTCTTGGAGTAAAACATATATTTAACTAGTATCTAGATTGTTTTATCCAAATTATCCTTTTGCTAATGACCTGCAAAAATCAAACAATTCATTAATGAAATCCAGGTCTGCAAGGAGGGATTATGGCTTTGATGAATTGGGAAGACCTATGGAATGAATTTTGACTTTGGAGGTTTAACTCTTTTGGAACTGAGTAATTGAGTGTAACAATTCGGGATTATGAGCATTGGTAAAAGAGTTTGAATCTTTCAAAGGGCTTCTAAAGACGTGGAAAAGGCTAAATTTCTTCAATTTTGATTTAAATACAGATTGCAGTATCAAAATCGTAATTTTATCATGGTTTAGCAGTGAATATGTTCTTTTGGGGGTAGATACATGTCTTTTTGTGGGCAAAATAGTCTTTACAAGGCTCAATTTCTCAGAAAATTGGTTCTTTTCAAATTGATAACAGGCTTGATTTCTTGAAAAATACATGTTTTACACAGGTATGGGTATTTGATAATGGCTCTGAGGCATTTGATAGATTCCTGGTGTCTTCTGGAAGTAATTCAGGACTTCTAGCAATCTTCAATGGTGAATGGCAGGATTTTTGCAAGTTCTTAGCAATAAAATAGTGAAAATTTTCTTTTTTCTGAGTCAGGAAAGAACATATAATGAATAGGCATAGAGATAGGGATAAAAAGTGGATTCCAAAGGTTTAATGGGAAAATTAGGTTTAGTTTACAAGTAATGAATGACGGTCAAATCGGGCGGGAAAATGGTTTTCGCGTTCCAAAGGTGAAAAACCACTAGTGGTTATCATGTGACTTTTAAGTGGTAAATAGTTTTAATCAAAACCCGCGTGATCGAATTAGAAGGGGTCACATGGAGGGGAGGGGTCAGAGAAAAATCGACCATTTCGGGTGGCTTTTGCCTTGGAGCGGTCGGGCATGTTATCTGTGCGATATAAACCCTCAACCATCGGATCTAAAGGTTGGAAGCGAACGACTGTGATTGTTTCGGGAGCTGTGTCGGGATGGAAAGGTGGGACCGAGATGGATCAAATGTAGCGGAAGGATTTAATATATGTCGGGGGCTTATGACAGGTTTAAAACCTTTTATGACGTGGTTGAGGGGTAAAAAGGTATAGAACCTATATATAAGGGTTTATTTCTATACAGCGGCAGGATTAATAATGGTTTAAAACATTATGATAACATTTAATACAATATAAAAAGGTGTGGGATTTAGAATTGGTATAATATATGGTGGTTTAATGTTTTTATTTAAAACATTTGTTAAATGTTTTTAATAAAACATAAGCAGGGGGGTTTATTTATTGTATTTATATAGTTTTTTAACCTTTTTCAAATAGTTTAAAAAACTATAAGGTGGGATATTTGAATAGCGATAATATTTTAGACCAAAGGGCTTTATATATTGGTTTTTTCATTTACGCACATGGGATAATATACTTTGTTCCAAAGTTTATAATAGTGGGTTTTTGGGGTATTTAGATATAATGAAATTAATAACTAGGAAAGGGTATTTCTTAGGGATTTAATAAAATATGTTAAATTTTAATATGAGAGGGGAGTGAAATGTAAAACAAAGTACACATTATCTACAAGTATAACATAATAATCAAGCATTGCTCATTTTTGTAATTTGTTTCACTAATACTTAGGATAAATGTAACTTTGTGGGTTTTTATGAATTCTTATGAAGAAATGAAGTTAATCATTCTAGGATTACAATTTTACCAAGCAAGAATGTGTGCTTACTTAGGAAAAAGGGGCTTTAATACATGAATGCAGGGTAAATGATGATAAAAGAGGATTTAACATAAGAACTCAGTATTTTCAACTAACCAGTCATAGAGCCTTGGGTTCGGTCCCAACAAAAGTCAGAGAAATGCTCTGAGCCTGTTTGACTAATAGCTTAGAATACTGAAAACTCATGGGGGAGGGGAAATTAGTGATTTTTCCAGATGATGTATTATTTACATGATTGCTCCACTGCTTTATACCTACCCAACTTCCATTTCTAACATTTTTTCGTCATTTTTCAGGTGCATTTAGGCTTGCAACCCTAAAACATTTTCTTTCAAAAGCATAAAACAATATAAATCTAACTTATTTCATCTGAGGGCTTAGATTAAACTATTGAGCTCCTCATTATTCTCTACCTATCTATTGATTTGTCAATTTTAAACTGTTTGACGAATATTTATTCACTATCTAAAACATGAATTTGAAACATGAACAATTAAGATTAAACTATTTAACTCATCATGGATTATGGCATTTATTGACACTCTGCACATAATCATTATTCTTTGCAGTAAAAGTAAAAGTAGTGGCATTTGAACTTGCTCACTTTCAGGTTTTATTTCTCTTTTTCTTTTGAGGTATATATTTTTCTAAGTCCTTTGATATTTCTTTTAGGACTTTTTACCCTCTTTTTGATTTTTTATTATTTTTCATTTTTTCAAAAGATGGGAAAACAACCTGCAGAAAGCAAGGTATGTACATATTTACAAGACTTATCAAATTCAATTCAAAATTTTATTAACACTATTATTATAGGACCCTAACAGATACAAATTTTGTTTTTTGACAGTAATCATCAAGCTTGAGCCCAAGGTGAAGGCCATTAGAGTTTGAAGGAAGCTTGGCAAATTTCAAAGTTTTTATTTCTAAGAAAATGGATGGCACTGGAACTATAGGTTATTTGGTCTACCACAAGGGCACACCATCCCAAGTGGAGCCACTTTTATCACTCATAATTTTTGAAACATCACTTGACAAAGTCTTAGAGGTTCATGTGTCAAAGGTAGGGTCACAAAATTCATTTTTCATTACTTGGTCAAGGAATTTCTTTTATTTTTCTTATTTAGCCTATCCTAAGGTCTAAAATAACCCTCATTCAAATTATTCCACGTTACATCAGTCATTATTTTCTGAAAATTTTCATTTCCCAAGTTTATAACACCTAAAAATTCATTTTAGCCAAGAATCCACACTTTCGTAGCGAAATACACAGAGAAAATGCACTTTTCGCTACGAAACTGCTAATACTTTAGTAGCGAAAATGCCTAGAATTACACTAAGCATGCTACGAAAGTAAGGATTCCTGTTTGTCTTGTAAAAACAACTGCTAGGTGTCAGTTCATGATTAGAGGAGATAGGGTGGAGTTTATTCAAGTCTTTTATGGTTAATTCAAAGGTACATAACCATGTATGATGTCATCATTACCCTTTTGGCATGTGTGTGTCATGATTTAAGCATGAGCTGTCATTGAAAACACAAAACTTATCCTAAGCTGCTGTTTTTCACTCAAAATTAATTCTTGCATGTGAAACATCTCAATGTCACTTTTTGAGAGCTGCTTCATCACATCAAGCAACTTGATGTCCAATTTGGCTTTACAAGTGCCACCTTTTTTAAAGGGCAACTTAGTTATAAAAGGAGATGGTAATGTACAAGAAAGCACAAAAAGGAGGCTCTGTGGATAAGATAGAAGCTCATGGAACTTAAGCTATTCGTGGAAGACCGTATCTTTGCTGAAGCATACATCAGTTTAAGTTGTTTGAATTTCTGCTGGAGTTAACAAGGAAATTGCTGTGTTTTTGGACTGTTTGAGCAGTAAGTTTAAAGAGAAGATTATAGATGAAAAGAGATGGATTTGGAAATATTGAGAGAGTTTATTTTCAATCACATGACATGAAAAAATAACCTCTCTCACTTTTCTCACAGGTGCTATTAGTTGGGAGATGCAAGGATTTCTTTGAACCCTATTTTCAGAAAACATAGTTTTCCTGTTTTACACATGTTGTTAAAATGTCGGTTCTGGAAAATTGGAGATGGTTTAAAAAAAAAGGAAGAGGTTTTTCTTAATAACATTCTTATTGACAAAAACCTCCTCCAGTTTTGCAAAATACATCATGGATTTGGACATATAATCTCTATTCTAAGACCTATTTTTTAGAAAGAACAGGAAAAATATGCAAAGTGGTTTTAAATATGAAAGGTGAGATGGATTGTGTTCCTCATTAGTTTTATGAGGTCCATAACATGCAGAGGGGTTCATGGCATGTTGAAGACCAAGTAAAATACCTCCAAGAGCAGTTAGAATTGATCCATGAGGAGCCGGAGAAGAAGGGTTTTAAAATGATTGTAATTGAAGAGCCCATAGCTCAACTCATCATCAATGAAAAAGAAACACCTCAAGAATCATAGTGTGAGATGGTTTATGATTTTAAAGGTTAATGGAATGTTGGAAACAAGGTTTTTACAGTTGGAAGACACATTTTTTAAGCTAGACAAAAATATGGAATTTTTTTTGTTTTCAGCAGTTTTGTAGTGTTCCTGTGACTTGAAGAACAGGAAAACGCTATGAAACCACCTGTAGCTTTATTTTTTCATTTAAAACCATTTTGGGAAGCTTATAAAGGGTGAAAATGATATGGAAGATGTGTCAAGGCATGATGAGTACTATGTAAGAGAAAAGAATAAAAAATTCTGATGGCAGAGGTCATTTTTTGTATGCTATGAAAGTATGCTATGAAACTGTCATACTTCTGTAGCGTGCTGTGTTGAAGGTTTATGAGTAGGTTTTTGGGCAGTTTTGGACAGGTGGATACCTTCAAAGGGTCAAAGGACTACTCTAGCAGTCATCCAAGACTTGAATACCATGAGATGAGGACATCTCATCAACCAAACCATTCATTGAAGATAAGGATCAGTTTTCCTCAAAAAAAGGGTTTGTTTCTAGATTTGGAGGAGGCTAATTAAGATGTCATGTAGTGATGAGTTCTATCACAGCCTATTTGGACATGTGAAGATTAGTTTTCAAATATGTAACTATTTTTTAGGAGATAATATATTTGATGTAATAAATAGCAGTTTGAGTCCTATTAGTAAAATGACTGTTTCATAGTGTAGCTGTCATTTTATCATTAAAGCACATGTTTTCTTGTTATGCAAGGTGTCATTAGGAAGTGTTCGATGAATCTAGCCAAGAGGCAGATCATCTCCCATGTAAAAATTATATTAAAGGGAAGATATTGGAACTTGTAAAGGGTTGGATACTTTTTGGAAAAACCGTAGCTTTATGTAATTGACTGTTTCAGTAATACAATAGATTTGTTTCTCGACCAACCTAAGATTCTATTGATTTTTTAGTGTTTATCTGATCTATATTTTCTGTGTACTATTTGCAGTGGTTTTCATCTTTAATACTCAGAATTCATTCATGTAATGCTCTGACTTCCTTTATAGATGAATTGACTATGTTATTTCCTATTTCATGAGTGCTTACCTTTGCTAAAAATTCTTACTTGCCTCAGGTTCCATGTCAAGTGAACTTACTACTAAATTATTGCTTTGTTGACTCCATAAGCCCAGTATTTGTAGACTGATGTTCTTTTCAACCTACACTTATCACAAAAAATAATTTTCCAAGTAGAGCTATCCATCTAGTTTATCATTATCAAATATCATTAACCCTTTTTGAGAGAGCCCTCTCAGACTGAAGAGGCTAAGCTTCAGTCACAAGTTGGTTTGAAACAATTAGATAAAGTTGTCTAGTTAGTAGCCAATTAGGTGCAATTTTGTGATAACACTAAGAATATAGATGATAATGGTGGACATGACTCATGAAATGACAATAACCATGAATATACTGGAGCGAGTAGCTTTTAAAGACCTACGCATATTCAACGAACAAAATTTTATCTGAAAACTAACATGGAAATATAAAATTTTGACCTTTGGACCACTACTAAACAAATTTGAACGAGTACATTTTTATCACTGAATATTGGACATTAACAGAAGGAGAGGGGCATGTTATGTCCCTATAAATTAGTGTATCCCCTTATTTTTATTGTTAGTGTATCCCCCTTATTGTTATTGTTCTACCCATGTAGTTCCCATATTTTTATTATTGTGCCCCCTAGAAGCCCACTATTGTTATTTTTGCGCCCTTAAATTATTATTGTTATGCTAGCTCTGATTATATTTTGATCATTATACCCCTATATATAGAAATGAGGGATTTTCATTTGAATCATCCAAGAATTTTTCATTTATGTGATGTAAAGGAGGTTTCCCCCTCAAAGAGGCTGATTTCTAAGTCGTTGATCTATATTTTATTCTATTTTGTGAGCTGGTTGCATAGTAAAAAATATACATATAGTCAAAATATGGTTATAAGCCTCCAAGTAAACTAATTATAATGCTCATGGTATCATGCCACTGCACGAGCCATATTTCACAATAGCCAACTGATACGGTCAGGCACACAAATAATATGTCACTGCAGTCTCATAGGAAGTTGGTCGACCCTAATCTCAGATATGCCATAGGTCAACCCCTACATGTAATGCTCAACCTTTTTAAGGGTCTCGACCACATTTAGATCCTGTAGTACCTCTCATCTTGCTGCAAAAATCTGTACTTCTGCCGGTACGTGTTGTGGGTCTCTTGCATGCTGAAGATAAGAAGAACCCACAGGTTGAACGAGTCCAATATCTACATGTAGAAATCAATATTTTAGTCTCAGATACATCACAAATCACAAAAAAATTGTAATACTTAAAATCCAAAAATGATAAAAATATTTCTCATTTTACCTATGCCACCCCATTGCTCACTATAAGGAAGCACGAGCTTTGGGTATCTATGGAAATCAATCCCACAATATGGATAATCCTCTATCATAATAAGCTTCATGCGTGTCCATCTGAAGAAAACTGGTGTGAAACTCATCGATGATGGACCTACATGTTTGTACATGAGATCCACCCACCTCCTCATCCATGGGAATATTGGATATACGGGCTCGAGTGAGATATGTCGTGCCCTGAGCAATGGAATCCACTCTAAGGAAAATGAAATTAAGATCAAACCATAGAAAAATTTCTTCAACCATCCGTCCTTTGCCTTGGTCAACTATTCTTTCAATGTTTACTAGTACTTCCTCACTCCAGTTGAATACAATTGGCTCTAAACATTCTAGAACGTACTGCATGTATGAACTATTGGCCAACTATATAGTAGAACTACCTGCCAATCTAGAAATAATGAATAAGATCATTCTAAGAGGTAATCATATCACATCATTTATCTCAATCTTCCCATCCTTGGTTGGTTGAGATCAAGGTCTATAGTGTGCATTGATATAATCTTTGACTGTCTCTCCACTCGTTCTCACACTAGATTACGAGACGGGGGGAACCTCTCCTAGATAAACCATTTAAAAAGTATATTTCCTCCACTTGTATCTTGAGCGTATGTAGTCCAAGTCTAAATTCATGTGCCTTAACATCCCATGCTCGCATAAGAAATTCTACTAGCTCTATCTGTTGCCTCATACCAGGAAGCCAGAATAATTTCAGTAACCCACAATTCCTTAATGCCTGGATAGTGGTCGGATCATTAGATGCATCCATATATTGTACTTCATGCTCTCTTTCTCACCATATTAAATGCATTTTATTCCAGTAGAAACCCAAAACATCAAAAAAAGGATAATTAGGGTGAAATTCATGCAAAAATTTGGGATAATTTTGAGGGAAAACAACAAAACCACTTTGTGAAATGCACCCAATGCACCCTACCAAGGGAAGATAGTGCACTGCAGTGCCCTTGGAAGTGTAAATTTCCCTTGTTTAATGCTCCTTTCAAATTTACATGGGTGCGCTGGAGGTAGGGCTAGAATTGAAGCCCTAGGTCTCACAAAAACTAAAAAAACTTGCATGGAATGACGAAATGGAAGCATGCAAAGAAATAGTAAGGTTATAGCTCTTTCCTAGAAGTGAAGAAGCTCAAAATGGTCCACCGGATTGGTCGTAATTAGGTGTATAATATCGAGGGAAAAAACACTCAGAACTCACTCACCAAGAGGTAAAATGTGAAATGGTAAAAAAGAATTACTTTTTTGATTATTTATGGTCATTTTTACAATTATTTGATTAATATTTTAATGCTTTGGACCTAAATATGATTCAATTTTAACTTGAAACGATTTTTTTAAATATTTTGGTGATTTTGTAAGCAGGTTGATAGCTCTCTGATGAATTTTATCATTTTTTGAATAAAAAAAGATAATTTTGACCAAGGAGCACACTTTTATCACTTTTTGGGGCTACGTAAATTTACGAAAAAGGGACAACCTATAGTCCTCTTTGAGATCTTTTCAGGCTCCCAGAATATGAAAATATTTTTGAGCACTTGTCTTTTTGAACTCGATAAAGTAAATGAAACGACGTCTAATCAGTATAAGTTTAATCCTTTTCTGGACTAAGATATAATATTTATGAAAAAGGAATACTTTAGTCAAACATGGCTAAGAGGTTCTCTTGAATATTATTTTCTGCCTTTTCAGACTCAAGAGACAAATTTACAAAAATGAACCTTTGGCGTATTCTTTTTCGCCTCTTTTTCAAACTCTCTAAACATGAAAAAGGAGCTGAGTTTTACCTTCGTTGGAATCATAAAAACATCAAACAACGATGGACTCGTCAAACATGACAAAACCGAACCGCTCCTTCTTAGGGTTCGTTAAATATACTCAGAGGGATTCATCAGAAGGATGAATTTACATATCAAGCATATGTTATCCTCCTCAAGCTTGTTAAAAAATAAAGAGGTATCTACAAGAAATGGTTGGGGAAATTTGGAAATAGGGTACTCTACATATTATTGGAAACAAGTCACTCTTGAAAATGACACTCTTTCACATCATCTTAGTGATTGTTGGGTTGGGAAATATGCTTGTGTTTTGGTTCATCACACCATATCAAACCCTCCACTTTTGGTTTTGGGTCAATGCTGCAAACTCCATTCAGAGTCGCCAATGTGTTCAAGAGAAGTCCTCTAGTTGATATTTGCTACGATACTCTTAAGCCTACATTCTATGTATTCAATTCCCGAACTAGTTCCACATCAACATTAGTCTGTCTCAAATCATGATACTAATTTCGTGTTGTTGATGGGGGATACATTAAGGCCCTCCTGCGATAGGTTGCTTCCTATCGACATCAACTCATTATCTAGGAAGTTGAATTATAAACTCTCCATTTGGTGCCATGGAGCTTGCGAACATCAATGATAGGTTTCCTCGCTCTTAACGACATGATTTAATCATTGGAATTTGACCAAAATATTTTGTGTGGTGTTCAACTTAAAATCATTCATTCACACCATATAGATTTTACTAGTTTACCTTGAGAGCCATTAACATCATTGGTGGTGTTGTCACCTGCTATATTTTCACATGGGGATAAAAAAATAATTGATGTGTCTAACCAAAGGAAAATATTTTCAATTTTCCATATGCAGAACTGATTCGAGCCCTAGCACTCACGGGGAAGGTGGCACAACACAAAACCATAATTGGCGGTTCCTTACTCACGCTAAACCACAAAAAAAAAATTAAAATAAATAAATTTTTACAAGCGTAGGAGGAGGTTAAATTTCATGCAACTCTCAGGAAAATCACCATTCATCTCTTCTTAGTGAAGATAATTAATCAACTAATAAAACACTAATAAAATAAATATGTAATATCCAAAAATCAGGACTGCTCAACAAGTATGCACTAAAAACAAATTTCTAGCAATATGTTCTATAAAATAATGAAATGAACTCTTGGATCCTATAGATCAATCAATGTAAAACCTAAATCCAAGAATAGAGCTGAAACAAATCAAACTAGGTGGGTTAAACAAATCTCCCATACCTAGGATTGCTAGAGAGAGCTAAAAACCCAAACACTGCAACACAATAAATTCTACATAAAAGTGACTGCACAGTCTAAAAGAGGGTTTATACACATAAATGGTAGATAAAAGTAGATATAAAATCATATTAGACAATATGCTCAGAAAAATGAGATCTAGTCTCCTTCATACAAATACAAGAGAACCCGGCAAGGGTTTCTTGTCAAACACTCTGCATACAAAATGTGATATTAAGAAATTTACTGAATCATCATTGCAAAACTGAAGCACTAGAGTATAAAAGGCTGTAAGAATATGAATCTACTTCAGATCAGATCAAAGGTCTCCATCCATGGAAGATTCTGTTATCAAATCACAGGAAAACTCCCTGAAAGAGCCACATAAGACATTGCTACAAATGCCTTCAGAAATAACGAAATTCCTGAGTGGAATAACACTGTAGGTGAAGAAAATGAGTTTTCCTGCTGCCAATGATTTGATACCAGCCCAATAACTCTCCAAACCAATCTCCCACAAGAAGGAAACCTCCCTCCTTTGCAAAATCAACTCAGAAAGTGAGTTTCTCAACCCTCCGCTACAACTCCCTACAACTAAGCTCAACCCCCTGCAGAAACTGCACTGAAACTGTAGACTGAAGCTTGGCACCAATGCCTGATATGAGGAATTATGGATCAGATCTCTCTCCAAGATCTCCTCAAAGGGAAGAGAAGGAATTCCTGAACAGGAATCCCTTAGTGCTAAGAAGCACCTGCAATCTCAGCTAAACAACTAAGAGAGAAAAGGTCTAAGAAAACATGAAAATTTAATACATAATATAACCCCAAATGGATGCCGTCCTCTTCCTTATAAAATAAGTGAGCCTTCTCACCTTGGGTCCCACTCAATAGGGTTTCCACCTTCACAAAAATAATCTCCCTCCAAAACTGTGTTGTGCCTTCATTAGAGCCACTCCTCTAAACTGCGCTGTTTGATTTGGTCAAGGTTGACCACTTCAACTTGCTTCAGCCCTTTTCACACCCAAGGGTCTTCAATCCAGCTCACATGTAGCTATCTATGCTGAACCACATTCACATTGAGCTCTTTTATTTGCTGATCCACTCCTCCTACATTTATGTTGTTGACTTGGTCAAACTTGGCCTTGTCCACATGCAAAATGTCTCTGCTCACACATGAGAGTGTAAATCCAGCTGGCATTATGATCCTTTTGCACAACATGAGGGATTTTATCCTTATTTCTAAAATGCATGGGTATCCTTACCCTTTTATTCATCTCCTAAGTGATATGAGCAAAATATAATATTCCAATTTTCCGCATGTAAATTTTGGAATATTATAGTCCTCCCTTCCCAAATGTTGCTTGTCCTCAAGCAACTGCGAGGATAGAATTGAAGAGTACCCTCTTCTTCCCCTATAGAAACCTCGTAAGATGAAATCCTCCAAGGATCAAGGTGCTACCTCATCAATAGGTCTCTAAGCTATCATCCATGCAAAATGAGCTGCCTCCCAACATGGCAACTTTTGAAATTCCTCCTCCACCTTGAGCTCCTGTAAGGTAGGTGGGCTGAAATGCTAAACATGGTAGAAAAAGTGGCCTACCCCACGTTGTACTACTCTCCACTTAAGATAAGTGCAGAGAATTTTATGATCTTGGGCTGCAACAATGTTTCCCTCAAATGGAAAGAAGGAAACTAGATCTCCAAAGATCCCTTTCCCAATGTTGTGAACCTAGCTGGCCCAAACCATATCATACATTATGGATAAGAAATCACCACCATATGTAACCCCATTCATCTCATGGCCCTCCTCATAAAGAGGCAAATATTTTTTCTGTAGTGGCCATGTCTCTTCACATGATCCCCTTAGAACATGTAATGTAGAAAGTGTGGGGATCCTCCTCCCCCAAGAACACATCCACCCAATGTGCTTCTCCCCTAATCATGATCCCCTTAAAAGAAAGAAAAACATCAAAAAATGGGCTCATGATCAACATCATAATGAAGGGAATACTGAAGGTTTCATGTAGTGCTAGAAGGTACCAACAGTCTCCCAAGTTGTCACAGCACAGTCTTCCCCACTGCAACTTTAGAAAATAACCTGGCAAGTTGTCTCTTGACAAATGGATTGTTGTGTAAGTCATCACATCCACTAGTAAATAGTAGATGGCTGAATATATCAATTGAGCATACAAGGAGTAACCAAACAATTGCCCCAGGTCATATAGTATATGGTTTTCTCCATCACAATAGCTGGCCAAAAATGGTCCATGGAGCCTAAAGAAAAACTTGCCCCTTTGTAGAGAAATCCACTGCAAAGAAATGGTAAGAGCATGCAAATATTGTGTTGAAAAATAAATAAATGCAAAAACAGAATTCTTACCACGTAATGGAAGTAAGATGGTGACAGGATCCATAAATGAGCCCTCCACAGTGGTATGACATACTCCTATGAAGAGGAATAAATCATATGCTGCATGAAGATCCCCCTTCTCATGCTTGGAAGTCCAAGTCAAGAAGAACACACTATAGTAATAGATGAACCCATCCACTACTCTATTAGTCTCACCTCCTCCATGTCCACCAAGTGCACCAATTGTGAACTGATCCTGGGAACACTCCATCAACAAGTCCCTGCTCCAAAGTGACAACGCTGTTGGCCTATGAAAATAGGCTCTTTCCATCTCATAAATCCATCCTTTGACATGTTCAATGTCAAAGACTCCTCCCATAATGTTGCCATCTCCTCCTACTGCAACATCATGAAAAATGTGAGAGCAAATATGCCCTTGCTCTCTCTCAATCCTCCAAAGCAACAAAAGTCTTTGCTGCCTCCTCATACCTCCATCATACAACCCATGTGGTGAGGGCATAATGATCATATCATCATGATGCATCCACACTCTTTGCTTCCCCATGATGCAAGTACCTTGCCAAGTCCCTTCCATTCACATACCCTTGGAAGAAGGATATGTCCCATGATAGCCAAACTCCTTCAAGAGAAGCCAACACAGCCAAGCCTCCTGCTGCCCGGTGTTATATATTTGAAAGTATCCTACCAGCTTCTTTCTCTCCATCCACTCCCATTCCTCCCGATGTGAGTGCCTCCCATCATGATCAACCTTGGTACCCTTCCTAAGAAGACTACCCTCCTCCCAAATCAGATCATTAGGGGAATTTTGAGGTCTAAAATGGGCCTCATAAGAAAAATGTACAACAAAAATAAACTTTATAACAACCAATAGGATTCAAGATGATGATGTCAACCATGGGGGATGATTCACCATTTTTAAATAAAAGGGTAAAAATATTAAAAAATAATAAAATAATAAAACTACTTTTTCAACTCGTATTTTCAACTTATCTCCCAAAATTTTTACTCAAATTTCGAGCGGGAGTACTCGTTGGATGAGAAATTTAATTCCTCATCCAAGGAGTACCCATGTTGCATACTTTCGATGAACTCTACTACACGAAAAATGAGAAATACATAAAAAACGTGATTGTAATCACGTTTTTTTTATGTATTTCTCATTTTTCGTGTAGTAGGACCCATCGAAAGTATGCAACATGGGTACTCCTTGGATGGG
This sequence comes from Pinus albicaulis, assembly GCA_034641835.2. Taxonomy (NCBI): domain Eukaryota; kingdom Viridiplantae; phylum Streptophyta; class Pinopsida; order Pinales; family Pinaceae; genus Pinus; species Pinus albicaulis. The sequence continues at coordinate 503,935,626 of CM076584.1, forward strand.
GAATTAAATTTCACATCCAACGAGTACTCCCGCTCGAAATTTGAGTAAAAACTTTGGGAGATAAGTTGAAAATATGAGTTGAAAAAGTAGTTTTTCCATTTTTCCCTCTAAAATTTGATGATGTCATCAAATCTTATTTGATTTTTTCCACTATTATTTTATAATTTCCTTAGGAGGCCCATTTTAGACCTCAAAATTCCCCTAATGTTTTCTTCTTGAATTCCATGGGATGCTGAAATGCAACTCCTTAGAGATATCCTAGGAAGGATCTCACATGAATGATCATCTTGAACCCATAAGGATCCAAGTGGAATAAAGGAAAAGCCTCCTCACTGCTACCTCTTGACAGTGCTGTAACTGTCTTCCATGGTGTTTTGGTTGTCTCATGTCTCAACTCCAGGATGAACATATGGTTCTGCATAAATTTGTTTGGGGCAAAGTTCACCCAATCCTCCAAGAATTCACACCCCAACCCCACATGTGGTGTTCAGCCCATCAATGGCCCATTAGGGTGGTGTTTCATCCCTTTCTTGATCAAGTCAAGGTGGCACAGCTCAGTGCAATCACGTGGTTCCAAATAAGCAGTATGCAATGGTATACAATCCTCCATATGGTTTGTTGAAACAATAGGAGATGAAAATTTTGGCATACCTTGATGAAATGTGGGAGTATCTTGTATGGCTGTAAGGGCTTCTCCCTCCAATAGGTTGGTTCCTCTAACTGAAGATGTTGAGGACTGCTCCCCCATAGTTGTGACAACGCTGGTACAAGTCTCCTTCACTAGTGGTGAGGGCTTCTTCTCCTCTGATCTTCATTCACCAGATTTTCCCATAAACCTTCAAGTAAATTCAGCAAAATTGACTACTCCTATATGGCTCAAATGGCTGAACCACCAAATCTGTGCTTCACCTTCTAGGTGAAACACTGCAATCTATACAGGCTCCTCCTCTACCACTGGATGTAGTAGGAAAAATGCATCAAGTCTCCTTGCCCAAACCCTTGTTGCAGATGACCCATCATAAGTAGACAATAGAAACCTATTTCCCTTGATGCTTCCTTGGCCACAAGGTCTTCTTTCTTCCTCCAAATGAATGAACTGAGGAAAAGCTAGAGTCTCCTTGAAGGCTCTAGGTTAGGATTTGTACCCAACAAGGTATTCACTTTGAACCATGTGATCCAAGTGTCCTCCATCTTCCGAAAAATTTTCCTTCCTTTCAAAAGGAAAGGATATGTCCCAATGCTCTGGTGCTCTCTCCAACACTGGTCTTTTCTCCCGATCATAGGAAGTGCATGGCTCTTCTTGCTCTTGAAACTCTCTAAGAGTTCTATTTCTCCTTTTCTCTTCTTCTTGTTCAACCTCCTCGAAGAGGTTCTTACTGGATCTGAAAAGTGATGATAGTAAGCTCATCCTCTTCATAATTCTGGACTTTCTCTTTCCTTTATAGCACTTTGGCTTGAATTCCACAGGCTGAGCCAAAGATCTTGCTCTGATACCACTGTAATATCCCAAAATCGGGACTGCTCAACAAGCATGCACTAAAAATGCATTTCAAACAATATGTGCTATAAAATAATGAAATGAACTCTTGTATCATGTATATCAGTCAATGTAAAACCTAAATTCAAGAATAGAGTTGAAACAAATCAAACTAGGGGGGTTAAACAGATCTCCCACACCTAGGATTGCCAGAGAGAGCTAAAAACCCAAACACTGCAACACAATAAATTCTGCATAAAAGTGTCTGCGCAGTCTAAAAGAGGGTTTATACACATAAATGGAAGAGAAAAGTAGATCTAAAATTATATTAGAAAATATGCTCAGAAAAATGAGATCTAATCTCCTTCATAAAAATACAAGAGAACTCGGCAAGGGTTTCTTGTCAAACACTCTGCATACAAAATGTGATATTGAGAAATTTACTGAATCATCACTGCAACACTGAAGCATCAGAGTATAGAAGATGGTAATAATAGGAATCTACTGCAGATTAGATCAAAGGTCTCCCTCCATGGAAGAATTCGTTATCTAATCACAGGAAAACTCCTCGAAAGAGCCACAGAAGACACTACTACAATTGCCTTCAGAAATAACACAATTCCTGAGTGGAATAACGCTGTAGGTGATGAAAATGAGTTGGCCTGCTACCAATGATCTGATATCAGCCCAAGAACTCTCTAAACTGATCTCCCATAAGAAGGAAACCTCCCTCCTTTGCAAAATCAACTTAGACAGTGGGTTTCTCAACCCTCCCCTGCAACACCCTTCAACTCAGCTCAACCCCTTGCAGAAACTGCGCTGAAAATGTAGACTGAAGCTTGGCACCAATGCTGGATATCAGGAATGATGGATCGGATCTCTCCCAAGAGCCGCTCAAAGGGAAGAGAAGTAATTCCTGAACAATAATCCCTTAGTGCTAAGCAGCATTGACAATCTCAGCTAAACAGCTAAGAGAGAAAAGGTCTAAGCAGACATGAAAATGTAATACATAAGATAACCGCAAATGGCTGCCCTCCTCTTCCTTATAAACTAAGTGAACCTTATCACCTTGGGTCCCACTCAATAGGGTTTCCACCTTCACACAAACAATCTCCCTCCAAAACTGCGTTGTGCCTTCATTAGAGCCACTCATCTAAACTGCGTTGTTTGAGTTGGTCAAGGTTTACCACTTCAACTTGCTTCAGCCCTTTTCACACCTAAGGGTCTTCAATCCAGCTCACATGTAGCTATCTATGTTGAACCACATTCACATTGAGCTATTTTATTTTTTGATCCACTCCTCCTACATTTATGATGTTGAATTGGTCAAACTTGGCCTTGTCCACATGAAAAATGTCTCTGTTCACACATGAGAGTGTAAATCTAGCTGGCATTATGATCCCTTTGCACAACATGAGGAATTTTATCCTTATTTCTGAATTGCATGGGTCTCCTTACCCTTTTATTCATCTCCTAAGTGATATGAGCAAAATTTAATATTCCAATTTTCTGCATGAAAATTTTGGAATATTACAAAATAGAAAAAATATACATAAACCAGACATGGCGGAAAAGGCTTGAGAACCTCACTGCATTCCTCACATTCTCAATATTCAAATAATGTGTATAAAACAAATATAAATACAAGAGGAGAATGTGTCTCAAGATAGTGCATCTATCTTGGAAAATTTGGTTGAGGAAAAATATCAACAACACACTAATCTAGGAGCGAGAGAATCTCTCAACCAACTTATAGGCCTAAACTAACTCCTAATTGAGAGGAAGAAACTCAATGTAGAAAATTAGGAATAAATTTCTAATTTTCATGATTTAATTAATTTAATTATTTTGGACTTTGAATTGTTTTTCTCACGTGAGATTGAGGCTAACATTCACCCCCTCAATGATAAGTCCAAAATAAGAACTAGGAACCATCTTCCAAGTTCTCATGCTAAAACTGTTGATCCTAAAAAAAATTGCCTGAAAATCTGCCAAATATGGACGCTGAAAAAACTTCAATTTGAAGAGAACATGAGTCAGTTGCAAGCCTGATTCATCTTTGAATTTTGATTGAAAACTCCATCACATGCTAAGCGGAAAAAATATCCATCTGTCCTTTTCTTGCAATCAACATCCTTTGTCCACTGACAAAATGTTGATGAATCATGATGCCCATTGGATAATTTTCTTGTCCACTGACAAAATTTTGAGAAATCCCACTGGCAAATTTGCTGACATGGAAACTGCTTCTTTTGATGTTGATAATGCCCATTGGCGAATAGATGTTGACAATGTCAAAAAATACTCATTGCTGCTTTTGTTGTTGACTGCCTAATGGCTAATGAAGCTGCCCACTGGTTGCTTTTGCTGATGTTGTCAAGACTTTCAGTCTGACAACCACCTTCAATTTCAATATCATTTTCCGCCATTTTTCAGCTGAAAGGAGAGACAATCATTTTCAAATTATTTCTGAACTCCCCCCCTTCAGGTGTAGGAGTGTTTCACTGGTGTACTCCCCCATTCAACTGCACAAGAGTACCATCTTCATTTGACTGTTGGCTGCAATAACTGTGATTGAATTCGATTGTAAAACTTATACAATCTCTTGACTGTTGATGACCATTCCGAAGGATCAATCCATGCATAATTGATCTTCAATCTGGCTGGTTGGTTTTGGCTGCAACATTTCTCTAATGAATCATTCTACTCGCCACAATGATCATAACAATGATCTTCCATATGATATGTTATTTGAAAATGTGTGCATTTCAGTTTGTCTTCAAATTTCTCATGGATCATTATTTGATCAAGAAATATCGCATTGATAAACTTGATTGGCTTTGAAGAATCTGGGATATGCAAGTTGTTGTCATTTTTTTCATATCCTAATCCTCGTCGATTTTTATTGTTTTTGTTTTCTTCCCACGGCTTGATGATTGGCTTGGAAGAAGTAAGTTGAACACGATCATGGATGACTTCTACACTTGAAGTTGTTTGGATGAAAGGCTTGGAATCATCATCTTTATCTTCATCGGTATGGGTGAATGGCTTGGAAGCATCACTTTTCTGTTGTAACTCATTAATTTTGTAGTTGTGACTCTAGTTGAAGGAACTCAATTGTTTCATGGGCTCGTTGAAGATGCACTTGAATATCAACAAGAGTTTCTTTGCTGATTTTCACCAAGTCATCAGCTGATGATAGAATCAGGTTGTTAAGAACTTGGAACAGTTGAATGTGCTTCATCATGTGAGCTTGCTCACTTGAATTCAGGCTCATTTACCGTAGATTTGAATGTCTTTGATGATTTTATTTATTTATTTGAACTTTCTCACTTGATTTTAACTTGTTTGATTGAATTTTCTCTCTTGATTTGTTTCTTGAGTGACACACTCGCTTGATTTTTTGCTTGAATGGCACAATCGCTTGCTTTCTTATTGCATTTGTTTTCAACATTTGAACTAACGCTTGCTTGATTATGATCGCTTTCTTGAACTTGTTTGATTGCTTCACGCTCATTTGAATAATTGAATACTCACATTTGTTTGTAGTAGATTTGAACTTGTTTTTTGTTTGATTTAGAGTTGAAACTCACTCACTTGATGCTTTGAATTTGTTCACTGGCACTCTATACTTCCTTGAATTTACTCACTTGATTGTGCTTTAATTAAATTCACGCTTGCTTGAACTCACTAACTTCACACTCTCTTACAATGATTTGAATAACTCAGTTAAAAACAATGGACTCACTTGGCATAATTGACTTAGTTGAAGATAATTGACTCACTTGACGTCCTTATCAAATTCAAACTTGGGTATTGGTTTCAACTGAGAATGTAATCTTACAATTCAACTAAGTTTTTATTTGAATTGGATTACAAGTTAAAACTTACAACTTTTGATGTACAATTTACACAATTTTTTTGTTGATGTTGATGTAGACTTTGCTTTGGAATTCTTGAGTTTGCAGCTTCATTAACTTGATTTCCTTGATAGAATGATATTTAATTGCTTGTTTATTTTGATTATGTTTTACAACTTCTGAATTTTCTTGTAGTTTGCTAATGTATGCTTGATTACATGAGTTTGAAGAGAAGTTATTATGTGCATAAAATTATTTAACTTGTGTACTCCATGTGGATCATATGAAAAAAATGAGTGTGAAAGAATTGGACACACAAAACATAAACATCATCAAGAATTGTGCACCATCAAAAACATATTCATGGTGTATTTAGATCCCCTTATTCAATTTCGGGAGGATCTAGGACAAAATCACCAAAAAAAGAATATCTCTTTATTAAATTTTAAGTACATCAACTTTCACATCATCATGGAATCTTCTCAAAGTTCTAGACCTCCTTGGAAGTAAATTGTCTTCAAAAAGTGGGTGTTCCCTGACCCAATCTCTCTCAAAGTAAAATGTTACTTTAGATTACAACAATAACTTTTCCTTATAACTCCAAATTTACAAAACATAAATCATGTTATCTCTTCATAAGAGAAAAATTTAATGCATCTCCAAAATCTTTAATGCACCATATCACTTTCAAATTACAAAAAACACTCCAGAAATTACTTCACTCCTTATATTTCTCAAAAATCACACTTTATAACCTTATCACCTCATTACATAAAAAAAAATTCTCCTTATTGAAAATATTTAAAAGTTTTATGAACTTTCTTATCCCTCCATTATGATCACTCTTTAAAAATGCCTTTATGATCATGCTTTTCCATACTTCCCATTAAAAATAATATAATGAAAATAATGAAATCACTTTATAAAAATTATATAAAAAGTGATTAAAGATTTCCTTTTAAAATTAAAAATTATACACCATACAGTTCCTTTGAGATATCAAACGAAATATTTACCACCGTATATCTTGAATGGTTAATGCTATTCACATTCATGAGCATAATTGACGACCTTTAACACACACCTCCGTTGACCCTCCTAACGCAACTTAAAAAAAATGCAGATCAAAAAGCTTCTACAAATGACATCACAGTCAGATGAGACAGATCTTCAAATATTGGGTCACCGTAGAGGCAAGATGTGTGATAGATCTCTTTTTCTGCCACCACTTGGTAATGATAATTATGCTCCTCCGAAAAAATATCAGCATGCACACAGTTTCAAAACAAATTTCCCCCGAAATCGTTGTGTTGATTCCTTTGCACGATCTCTAAAATTCAAGATATGGTTCTCCCTGAGCTTCCACAGCTTAGAAAAGTAGTAGAAATAGGCGTCCAAATAAGGCTTAGATGCGTCTGGCGACTATATGGAGTGGTTGCTGAAATGTATTTCAACACATAATTAGAAGCTGAAATTGATTAACAGTTGAGGGCCCAAACCTGTCACATCAAGAAATCCACGGTAAAACAGTACGCTTGCAAATCGATTGCTAAGAAGAAGTGACACATGAAATTTGATGATTCTCTAATCTCACAAAATCGTATTATTTTTGTCTATTTTTCCATCACAGCCAAGGTAGTGATACACATATTTTTAGCTTTGATTCACAGCTAATTACTTCCCTACCCTAGTAGCAAGGTCCAATCACCATGGGTTCAAACACATATATGGAAGATTATGGATTTGAATACTTGGAAGAGGAAACAGAGGAGCAGGACGTCGACATTGAAAATCAATATTACAACTCTAAAGTTTTTTTGGAGTCTGACCTACAGGAAGCTCTTGTTGGCTTTGTTGAAGTTGTGAAAATGGAACCATGGTCACCATGGAAACATTCAACCTTAGCTACAAGAATATGTTGCCTCTTCCTGACACTATTAATGTAGTCACCAGGAAATGCCACCAAAATAATGCCCCACAACTCGATGTTTCTCTTATTTAAGAGGGTGGCAACTAATCCGATGGAAATTTCACCTTCTCCACATGCAGGATGTCGATCAACTCCATGTAGTCATCTCTGAAACTGGAACTAGGTTTAAACTTTCTATTGGATCTTCTCAACTTTACACATTGAGAGCTCCACGAAAAAGAACGCCTGAAAAACAAATGATGATCCTTTCGACCTTAAAAACGTTAATCCACAACATACAATTTTACAGCCAATTTTTCTTTAAATAGTGTCTCGATGAGTTCAACTAGCCACGCTTGTGATGAATCTCTCATGCAAAGGTTGAGATTCAACAGGATGATGAGCTTAGTGAAAAGAGTCGCCTTCACTAAGTGGGCCCGCAGGGTTTTTTTGGTGCAAGTCTATTTTTAGACTATGTCTATTTTTAGACATGTCGATCATATTTTAGAAGTTGTAGGATGCTATTTGTGGATGGTTGATAAAGTTGGAAAACAAATGAAATTCTATTTTTAGAATATTGGGCGAAGTCTATTTATAAATCGTCAATCTAAAAATAGATGCATTTCGATTATTATTAGCTTTTAATAATAATCAAACTCTAAACATCAACTTATTCTCTTGGAGCACTTTAGTTCAGTGCACAGATGTGGCACAACAACGGACAGAAGGAATTACACTATTCCTAAGGGTTTACTGGAGCTATTGCATAGAGGACTCAGTTAGAACTCAAGTGGCAGAGTTATGACACCGTTGGAAGAAGTAGTTATGGAGTTATATTCAGTTTAACTCAGTTAGACTCAGTTGAGCTAGTTGTATCTAGTCTAACTGATTGATACACTAGTGAGAGTGGAGTGAATTAATTAGTTAGTCAATTCAAAAATAATAACTCATTAATCAACTGAACAATACATCAGTTAACTATAGTGCATGGCAGTTTCAGTGGAGACCAGTGGAGAGATAGGTGAAAGGGAAAGATAGACTATTTGTTGTGACTATAGTGATGCATTGATTGCATCACACACACAGTGGAGATGCCAATGAGGATTGCACAGTCAAGGATGGAGTAATTCAAATTCATTCAAAGCTATTCTTTAGCAGATATTGCGCAGTGGAGGCAGGCTAGCAAGTGGCAAAGATTGGTGCATGGATTTGCAAGATTAGGCCTGATTAGTGTACGACGATTGTACTGTACTAAGGGCTTGTGATAAGCGTTGTATGCTTTGTATGAGATTTTCATATGATCTCCATGTTACATAATATATAGTTATGGTTTTCAACTTTAGGCTTTCTCGGTTAAAAACAATGTTATGTGCGATTGATTATTTTTGTTTATGTTTCACATGTGTGTGCAATTAAATTTTCCGCAAAAGATTAACAAGTGGAATAGATTCATTATCTTGCATAAAGTTAAATAGTGTGAGATCAGGTGGATCTTGGACATATGCGTGCTTAGTGCATATAATTTCCACATGGTATCAGAGCATTGTTGATTGAAGATTGCAATTGTGAAGTGAGTTTGTGCTGGTGGACAATTCGAATTTGCTACAGAAGATTCTTGGTGCAGAAATCGAGTATACATTGAAATGTATTTCAACGGGTTGATATTGGAGTATTCCCTTGATGGGAGCTTGAATTACATAGCCTGGAAGGATATGATGGAGGCGGTGCTGGAGGATAATGGGCTGAAGGAGTTCATTGATAGCGATGTTCCTAAGATGGGATCTAGCGATGCTGCATTACTTGATGCATGGAAAAAGAAGACTGCAAAGACGAAGAGGATTCTGTTGGAAGGTGTGAAGGATCACATTGTGTCCAAACTTCATGGGAAAGCCAATCCATTCTTAATGTGGAAGGCTTTGATCAACTTTTTCCAAAACAGAAGTGACCAGAGGAAGTTTGCGCTTAAAGACAAGCTCAGAAAAATAAAAATGGAGAAAGGCGACAGTATTCCAAAATACCTCACAAAGTTTGTCCACTGCAAGGATGAGCTGGGAAGTGTGGGGGTTACTGTTGATGAATAAGACTTGGTGATCTTGGCTCTCCTTGGGCTTCCAAAGAGTTGGCATAGCTACGAAGACTCTGTCAATGGACGGGAGAAACTGCGGGGATGGGAGAGACTTTGGTCGGATCTTGTGCAGGAGGAGATAAGGCGGGGTATCAGGGATGGATCTTCATCGAAGAATGAAGATGAAGAGAATTGAAATTTGGCTGCCAAAGCAAGGAAAGGGAAAGGGAAGAAAAATCCTTCAAAATTTGGTGCTAAAGGTAAGAAGCTGGACTTGTCCAAAATGAAGTGTTTTCACTATCACGAGCATGGACATTTCGCCACTAACTGTCCACAGAAGAAGAAGAATAAGCAGGCTGCTGGATCTGCAGCTGGAGAGGCCTTAGCCTCACAATTTGAACTGGATTTTTCTTTGATCGCATGCTTTGTTTCAAGTTGCATGGGATTGGTGTGGTATCTTAACAGTGGTGCGTCTTTCCATATGACGGGAGACAAAGAATTGTTTAGTGACTTGGAGGAGAAGGACCTCCAGATCCATATAGAGATGGGCGAAGATGGTCGGTACAGTGCGACTGGCATTGGGACCATTACCTTTGAGAGGGAGTTCGGTAATCCATTCTTGTTGAAGAATGTTAAGCATGTTCCAGGTCTGAAGAAGAACTTGGTATCAATCGCAACGCTGGAAGACAAGGGTTATGATGTTGTTTTCAGTGAGGGAAAAGCCTTCCTTTGACATAAAACAACAGGTCAAACCAAGAAGATAGGGGTTAAAACTAAGAATCTCTACAAGCTAGAGGTAGATGGCTACGCTGCAATGGTGGGCAAAGCAGAAGAAGTGGTGAGCCAGGATGAGGGCGAGTTATGGCATAGGAGATTGGGTCATCTTCACCATGGCACTTTGAAGATTTTGCAGTGAATTTCTACTGGAATTCCCAAGGGTACTCTTACGCAGTCATATCAGTGCAAAGGATGTACAATGGGTAAGTTTGTGAAGACCACCTTTCATGAGAAGGAGAACCGTGCTTCGGTGATCCTGGAGAGAATTCACCCAGACGTGTGTGGAACATTCTCGGTTGCTTCAACAGAAAAACACAGGTATTATGTGATATTTGTTGATGATTATTCTCGTAGATGTTGGATCTTATTCATGTAGAAGAACAGTGAAACGTTCTCAAAGTTCTGTGAGTTCAAGGCATTGGTGGAGAAGGAGTCGGGGAAGCAGGTGAAAGCTCTAAGGAGCGATAATGGTGGTGAATACATCTCAGGAGAATTCAAAGACTTCTGTAGCAAAGAAGGAATTCAAAGAGAACTCATAGCACCTCATAACCCACAGCAAAATGGGGTCGCGGAGAGAAAGAACAGAACGATCGTGGGTGTTGCATGAGCGATGCTGCATGACCAGGGCCTACCAATGCACTTGTGGGTGGAAGAATGCAACACTGCGGTTTATGTGCAAACCATTGTCCTCATAGAGTACTTGGCATGAGGACACCCAAGGAAGCTTTTACTGGTAAGAAGCCTGATATTTCTCATTTGAATATTTTTGGCTCACCTCTTTACATTCATGTGACGAAGGATGCCAGGAAGAAGTTGGAGCCGACTGCAGAATTTGAGATATTTTTGGGGTACACAGAAACACCCCATAACTATCGTGTGTATTTGCCAAAAAATCGGATGACTGTTATGTGACGGGATATAAAATTCAATGAGGTGAAATCCATGAAGTTTTCGCTTGAGAGGGAGCTACACTTGCATGCGGAGGAGGAACTTCTTGTTCCCAAAGATGAGCCTCTGGATGTGGATCAGCGACAGGAGGAGATTCATGGAGTGGAGGAGTCCACTCATGCAGAACCAAACATCAGACAAGGTAGGAAGCATACCACAGAAGCTAAGAGACTGAAGGTGGATGTGGCACAAAATGTAGGAGTCCCTACATCACAGCGCAGACAGAGACAGTCACTTGACTGATATACTAGATACATGGCTATTATGAGCAAGTGTATTGTGATAGAGCCATCTTCTTTTGAAGAAGCAGTGCAGGAGCCCACATGAGTAGATGCCATGGTGGAGGAGTATGACTCCATTGTGAAAAACAGTGCTTGGGAGATTGTTCCAAGGCCGGTGGGAAAATCAGTTGTAGGCTCAAGATGGATCACAAGGTAAAGCAAGTTGTTGATGGGAGCATCAAGAAGTATAAGGCAATATTTGTTGCCCGGGGCTTCTCACAGATTGAGGGGATTGAATATGAAGACATTAGGGGAATTTTGAGGTCTAAAATGGGCCTCATAAGAAAAATGTACAACAAAAATAAACTTTATAACAACCAATAGAATTCAAGATGATGATGTCATCCATAATGGATGATTCACCATTTTTGGAGTAAAAAAGTAAAAATATTAAAAAATAATAAAATAATAAAACTACTTTTTCAACTCGTATTTTAAACTTATCTCCCAAAATTTTCACTCAAATTTCGAGCAGGAGTACTCGTTGGATGCGGAATTTAATTCCTCATCCAAGGAGTACCCATGTTGCATACTTTCGATGAACTCTTCTACACGAAAAATGAGAAATATATAAAAAACGTGATTGTAATCACGTTTTTTTTTATATGTATTTCTCATTTTTCGTGTAGTAGGACCCATCGAAAGTATGCAACATGGGTACTCCTTGGATGTGGAATTAAATTCTGCATCCAACGAGTACTCCCGCTCGAAATTTGAGTAAAAACTTTGGGAGATAAGTTGAAAATATGAATTGAAAAAGTAGTTTTTTCATTTTTCCCTGTAAAATTTGATGATGTCATCAAATCTTATTAGATTTTTTCCACTATTATTTTATAATTTCCTTAGGAGGCCCATTTTAGACCTCAAAATTCCCCTAATGAACCTTTGCATTTGTCACACGGTATTCTTCCATACGGACCATCCTTGCTTTCTCAGCGCAGATGGGTTGGTACATTCATTCGATGGATGTGAAGACTGTGTTCCTTAATGGGATCATTGAGGAAGAGGTGTAAATTGAGAAGCCTGAAGGATTTGAGATCTTCAGCAGTGAGTCGCATGTGTGTAGGCTCAAAAGAGTGTTGTATGGGCTAAAACAATCACCCCATGCTTGGTACACTCGGATCGACAGCTATTTCACTGGACTTGGCTTCACCAAGAGTGAGGCAGATGCAAACCTGTACCATATTATGGTTGAGAGAAAGCTTTTAAACATTGTAATTTATGTTGATGATTTAATACTAACAGGTGATGAGCAGTTGATACACTCATGCAAGGCAGATCTTGCAAAGGACTTTGAGATGAAGGATTTGGGCCTCCTTCATTATTTCCTTGGATTGGAAATATGGCAGCAGGAAGGTGAACTGTTTGTGTCTCAAGCCAAGTATGCCCGGGAGATACTAGAGAAGTTTCACATGCAAGGTTGCAAGCCTATTGACACTCCTCTTCCAGGAAATTGGAAGAAAGAGGATGCTACCTCGGCAGAGGTAGTGGATGCCACTATTTATCGACAATTGGTGGGTTCGCTCATGTATTTAGTCAACACAAGACCAAACATATGCTATGCGGCGAACCAGCTTTCACAAGCGATGGTTAAGCCTACCAAGCTCTTTTGGAAGGCGGGCAAGCATGTCCTGAGATATCTCAGGGGCACATTTGGATATGGTTTATGGTATAGACAGACGGATGAGGTGAAGTTGCATGGCTTCACAGATGCAGATTGGGCAGGAATCCCAACAGACAGAAAGAGCACATCAGGAGGGATTTTTAGTATCAGATCTACGACAGTTTCTCGGTACAACATGAAACAAAGATTTGTGGCACTCAGTTCAGCGGAAGCAGAATACATGGCAACAAGTTTAGTTGCATGTAAGGCTATCTGGATGAGGAAGATTTTGGTTGGTTTGTTCAGTTCAAATTTAGATCCCACGGTGGTTCATTGTGATAATCAGAGTTGCATTAAACTCTCAGTTAATCTTGTGTTTCATGATAGATCTAAACATATTGATATCCAGTATCATCATAACAGATATTGTGTGTAGCAGAAGATCATGTTGCTTCAGTGCATTCCTACGAAGGATCAGGATGCAAATATTTTGACAAAGGCGCTCACCAGGAGCAAATTCAAATATCATAGAGGCAGGATTGGGGTGAAGGATAATCCCTATCTTGTTGAGAGGGAGTGTTGAGATTCAACAAGATGATGAGCTTATTGAAAAGAGTCACCTTCACTAAGTGGGCCCGCAGGCTATTTTTGGCGCAAGTCTATTTTTAGACATGTCGATCATATTTCAGAAGTTGCAGGATGCTATTTGTGGATGGTTGATCAAGTTGGAAAAATAGATGAAATTCTATTTTTAGAATATTGGGCCAAGTCTATTTATAGATCGTCAATCTAAAAATAGATGCATGTCGATTATTATTAGCTCTTAATAATAATTAGACTCTAAACAAAAACTTATTCTCTTGGAGCACTTCAGTTCAGTGCACAGATGTGGCACAACCACTGACAGTTAACTACAGTGCATGGTAGTTTCAGTGGAGACCAATGGAGAGATAGGTGAAAGGGCAAGATAGACTATCTGTTGTGACTATAGTGATGCATTGATTGCATCACACACACAGTGGAGATGCCAATGAGGATTGCACAATCAAGGATGGAGTAATTTGAATTCATTCAGAGCTATTCTTCAGCAGAGATTGCGCAGTGGAGGCAGACTAGCAGGTGGCAAAGATCGGTGCATGGATTTGCAAGATTAGGCCTGATTAGTGTATGACGATTGTACTGTACTAAGTTCTTGTGATAAGCTTTGTATGCTTTGTATGAGATTGTCATATGATCTCCATGTTACATAATATGTAGTTGGGGTTTTCAGCTTCAGGCTTTCCTGGTTAAAAACTGTGTTATGTGCGATTTATTATTTTTGTTTATGCTTCACATGTGTGTGCAATTAAATTTTCCGCAAAAGATTAACAAGTGGAATAGATTCAATATTTTGCATAAAGTTAAATAGTGTGCGATCAGGTGGATCTTGGACATATGCATGCTTAGTGCATATTATTTCTACAACAAAAATACCATGAATTATCTTGCCCAAAGAACTATATATGCTCTGATACCACATGAAGAGAATTAATCAACTAATAAAACACTAATAAAATAAATATAAGAAATATACATAAACCAAACATGGCAGAAAAGGTTTGAGAGCCTCACTACATTCCTCACATTCTCATTATTCGAATAATGTGTATAAGACAAATATAAATACAAGAGGAGAATGGGTCTCAAGATAGTGCGTCTATCTTGGACACTTTGGTGGAGGAAAAATCTCAACAATAAACTAATTTAGGAGCCTAAATAGTTGGAGAGAATCTCTCAACGAACTAGGCCTAAACTGACTCCTAATTGAGAGGAAGAAATTCAATGTAGAAAATTAGGAATACATTCCTAATTTTCATGATTTAATTAATTTAATTATTTTGGTATTTGAATTTTTTTTCTCACATGAGAGTGAGGATAAAAATTAGAAGCTCCCTAGAACCAGATCAACAAGGTAAAGTGTGCAAAGGTTAATCTCTTTGGACCCCCCAATTTTGAAATGTCAACAAATGATTCGATGATCGAGATAATTGCGGGGGGTTAGGATAAGCTCCACCCACTCGCTAGCTGACCCATCGAGGTTGGTGGGGACTACCCACAACGCAGGCCAACCCGCAGACGCCTATGAAAAGCGAGCATGATGAAAATATAATAGTAAGGAAATGGCCCCCGCCCCATACATATGTAAATCACCCTCATCCAATCTAGTTGAGACACATGTTTCCCCCTAATGATGTCATGCCACATCATCCTATTGTTTCCCCCTCCAGCTATATATACAATCTTTCCTGCCTCATAACCCATGATTATACTTGGTGGTTCTTGAAACAGTTCCTCTCACTAGGCGCCTGAAAAAGACATTGTTCGAACACACAACTGCTCAAGAACTCCATCCAAACATCACTTTCGACCTCATCCATGACCACCAGGTATTACCACCTCCCTTATCCATCTGTAATTCTTTTTGAGCACTCGTAAGATGAAGAAGACTCTTGAAACTCCATAAACCTATGAGGTTATGCCTACTTCTGGCCCCGAGTCTCTCATGGACACAAAATTCCAAATTGGTGTCCCCATTTTTTCCTATCACCTCATCGACCTACATTTCATCCTAATTTTCTATCATAAAAGAGGGGAAGACCCTTTCTGATAGGTCAACTCTGTCCTTTATAACCAAGTCACCTCTATTGTGAATTACTTGCCGAAATTCATCTCCTAGCTCGTGATAGATTATGTTGAACAAAAGGAGTACTTCGTCTCTTCCAAGGGGAATAAGATACTAGAGGTCACTCCTGAACTAATCTGAAAGGCCCTGAATGATCCTACTTCTCTCGAGCTACAAAAATTCACTGATGTTACTCTCTTGTATCACTATGCTGACCTACCAGCTGAGTAACAACAATCCCTCCTATGGATAATTCTAGCTCTAGGCTCACAGAACCTACCAGTGATTGAAAAATTCTCTGTCTCCTTATTTGTTGAACTTTTCCATCCCATTCTGTCCTTAATTTCATGTTTTCTCGAATAGGATGATGCTGATTTGGCAAACAAATCCTCCATGGGGTTTCTAAACCTGATGATACAACCTGACCACCTTTTTGATATCCCAACCTACTTGTATGCAACCATAAGGTTCCAATTACACCATATTTCTACTAAATCCTGCTTCTAGTAATATTAACTAATGTTCTACTTGTTTGTGTACATGCATGACGAGCAATTTGAATGTCCCGACATGAATAGGGTTACCCACAACAAGCTGTTTCAGCTCAACAAGATTGGTACCTGTTCGAAGATTATATAGAAATAAGAGTTTATGGTTGTGAGATTCCCCCCTCAATTTTTAGTGTTCATGCCTATTGTTATCTCAAAATCAGACCCTGATAGGCTGCTAATCAAGAAGACTCTGAGTAACTATTTCAAACCAGACTTTTAGTTGAGGCTTAGCCTCCTCAACCTGAAAGGGCTCTCTTAATAGGTTTATGATTTTCAAATAAGGATTAGATGGCTAAATCTATGAGTAAAATGGATAAAAATGGATAATTGGTTGTACTTCTAATAAAAAAAAATCTATTGGGCTTATGGAGTCAAGTGTGTTTTCACAAAACATGAGTATCAGCTTCAGATGGAAATCAGGGCATTTCAAGGTTTAGATGCATCAACAGAATAGTAGGACATAAAATAAATATAGTTCATGAACATATGAAGGAAGTTAGAGCACCTTCAGTGAATTCTAAGTAACATACATTCATGTCACTGCAAGTAATTGAAAGAGGAAAACCATGAGAATATCAAACATCAATAACTTTTTTTGAATCCTGAGTGATGAAACCAATTCAGAATCTCCAAAAACAGAGATATTTCGAGCCTTCATTTTTTTAAGAAGATCTAGACCCAAAATCAAAGACTCATATTCAACCATGTTGTTTTTGCAATAAAAATTTAGTTTGTAAGATTAGAACTTACTCTCATCATTTGGAATTGTAATCCAAATCCCTGCTCCTGGCCCCTCTTTTCCTGCTGATCCATCAAAGTATAGTGACCACCATTCTTCCATCTGCTTGTCATTTACTTGCTGATTTTCTGTTTGCTGATTTTCTGCTCTTATTTTTTCATCGACACTATCAATTGAACCATTAAAAAGAATGGAAGATCCCAGCTTAGTATCAAAATCATAAATAGGAAAATTCTGAGGCTTATCTTTTCTACTTACCATGTAAGTCATTCTAGTCTCCCGATACAATCTCCTTTGTTCACCAAAAACTGGAATAGTAGCATAGGTAAGATCCATATGCATTGTGCCTTTGATTTTCGCTGCCCATGATCTTGACAATAGCATACCAAACTTTGGAGGAACATCAGCCATAACAATGTCCATAACAATTGTCTTTGCTAGGATTTGTGTTAGAACAACAACAACATCCTTGATTAGACCAATACATTGAACTCTCTTTGAATCAAAACAAAACAAATCCTTATATGGTCTTGTGATTTGTAATCCCATCCTTTCCATGATTACTTTGGGCATAAGGTTATGTGAAGCCCCGGAATCCAACATAGCATTATGTAAAGTCATATCATGAATACTAATGCTTACATAAAAAGGAGGAAACTCTTCATTTTTTCATCTTCTATCCTTGACATAACTTCGTGGCACAACTTTGTTCAAATCAGTATCCATAAACTCTTGTTTCAAAAATATTTTGCAGGGTTTCATTTCAAACCTAAAATTCTTGAACCATCTATCTTCCCCCCTTGGAATTTCTGTGACTGCTGATATAACTTCAGAAGAAATTGGTAAATTGAGAAAACCAACCTTTATTTTTGACCTTGTGAAGTTATTAGCAAACTTTTTGGTAACCTGATTATGCCCTCCTTGAAGCTTTTTGCAGAACCTCCAGCACCCTAGCTTATTGAAGGCTTTTTCAACAGACTTATCTCTTATGAGAGCTTCTAAACCTTCAGGTTCTATTCTTAGACAGTGACCAGACCTGTGATTTCTCTTTTCTTTTGTCATATTCCTCCTAAAAACCCTGTGTCTTCAGCAAACTTGTAATAGTCCTCCTTGTTGGATGAATTGGCTCCCTTGAAAATTTGGTTCAGCCTTGCTTGATTAGAAATCCTGCTTCAACTAGCAATTATTTTCAAACTCACTTGATTAGAAAGTATCGAAACTGCTGATATAACATCAATTGGATTCAACCTCACTTGATTTGAAATTCTACCTCGCTTGATTGAAATTCTGCCTCGCTTGAAAACTTAAGGAGAGCTCTGGTTTCTTATCATGAGCTTCACTTTCAAACAATAGATATGCATGCAGTGTTTTCTTTGCATGAGAAAAAATTGATGATAACCAACCCTTTTTCAAACTTGAAAAGGACTAATGACAAATGACCCCTAACAAATCTCATAATGATTTCATAATTGCTTTAGATGGTTGCATGCGTGAGGGAGGATTCGTGGACTGACACCTAATCATGAAAATTTAACCAAAATTGATGGATGTGACAACTAAACCGAAAAATTTCGAATCCCCAATTTCGTAGCACTGGTAATGTGATTTTGGGATTTTGCGCTACGAAAATACCATCGTTTTCATAGCGCAGAAGCAGTTTTTTACACTGAGCGCGCTACGAAAACATGGTTTCATGGCTTATTCAAATTTTTTTTTTTAAAGACTTAAAATATGATTTTCAAAACATGGTATGAGACTTCTAAAGAGTAAAGCAAGGTTTATGAACTTTATTTGGTGATGAAATGAGACTTGTAACCTATGGCTTAGACCCTATAAAACATTAAAATGACTCAAACCCTATCTAATACCATGACTTAGGAGCATGTATAAACTGACCAAGTTTAGAAAATTTTAATAGTGATAACACCTATGAGGATATTTGAAATATAATTCATTATTCAGATCCTTAATGAAGGCTAGCTAAAATTTGTTCCTGCAAAGAAGGGGTATATGTTTAAATTGGGAAACACTATAGGGAATTTTATTATCAAATCAAGACAAGATTTCAAAGTAGTTGAGGATCTTCTTAGAAATATGGAATTGCAATAGGGATTTATTTGGCATTATGATCTTAAGGGTGTCATTTCCCGAAGGAGAGAAAATATAAAATATTCAACCTATGTACATGAACCCAATCTTGGAATTGAATGGAAAGCTAATTTTGATTCATTTCCTTTCGATATAAAGATGGAGACTAAGACCCTGATTGTGAAAGACAAGCTGCCAAAATGGACCATTGACCAAGCTAAAGAAATCTAGATAATGGAAGTACATGTGAGTAAAAAGGTAAGGACTCAGGAACTTGAAGAGGAGGAATTCAAGATTAGGCTGGTAGACACAGGACTAGAGCTACTAGGTTTTTAAGTCATTTTAGAGGATCCTTCACCAACTATTGCCTCATCTTCCTCAGAGATAACTATTTTGGGTACTAAATATAGCATTGCTGCTGCTCAATCAAGCTGGCCTGCTAGAAGGGCCATTATGGAAATGAATAAGAAGGTAAGGGAGGATATGAAAAATAACATAGCACTCCATTCAAAATCATATCACACTAGGCTCATGGCTTTCATGGATTTGGAGAGAAATCAGATGAAGTTTTCATTACAACATCCATAGGCACAATCCTTGCCTTCAGGTTCATAGTTTAAATCATTAGATGTCTCTCTGGATCTACTAAGTGTTCCCTTGGCAGATAAGGTAAAATTTCACAAACAGGTTGGGTAAATGATATAAAATGAGCTCAGTAAAAATTAGATGACTATTGATTATAAGGAAAATAAATTTCTAGAAAAGGTTGCTACTAGATTGAAACAAGACAAAGCCAACTCAAGGGCCTTCCATGTGGAAAATGAGAGTTATAAAGAGCTGATTATGAAAATGGGGGTGGATCCAGAAGACAAAAAAAATATTGAATCTATTCTTAAAATTTCCCAAAAGGAAATTTAGGAGTTGAGGCACAAACTGAAAATTCCAGGTAGTGAGCATGTGCAGTCTCAGGAACTTGCCTAGGTGGAAGCTGAGAAAGAGATCCTATCCCAAGAGATCATCAACTGAAATAATGAGATAATAGATCTCAAGAAACAGGCTATAGAGCTACAAAGGAAAATAAATTCCCACATATGTACAATGGTTGTACCTGAGGATCCTCAAAATCCCACTGATCAACTTAGCAAAGCCTTGACTGAGCTCCAAATCTATGAAGGAGAGCTTGATAAAATGCAAAGAGAATTGGATGTTGCTAAGGAGAGTTTAGCTCAGAAAGAGAGGAAACTCAAGTATGGCAGAACAAATACTGAAGTCATCAACAAGAATGTGCAGGCTGTGAATCAAGAGGTAGCTGATATTTAGGGGAAACTAAAGGGGAATATGTCCTTGCTGTAGGCCAAACAACTAGTCTAGGAATAAATATGTGACAAGATAAGGAAACACTAGTAGTATATAACCCTGTTGAATGAAAAGAGGGTCGCCATCAAATAAAATTAATTCCACCTCATATCAAACAAGGAGGATGGAGAAAAGAGCTCCTAGATTGATAAAAGGTTCATCAAGTTTGTCAACGAAAGAATAATAAGTGAGATAAGGCACCTATAGACATGGTGGATAGGGTCAATACTATTATGGAGATCACAAGGGTCATATAGAAATAGGAGGCTAGAACTAAAGTCGAAGAGTGCCTCGATGTAGTGATTAGAGACGTCAAAACCTTTGAATCTGAGTTCAAAAGGGTCATTGGGGTAGGATTTCCCAGTTTCTAGGATATTGGAGGAGAATTAATGCTGTGGGAACAATACAATCAAAGGTTGGTTGAGGCCAATAGTAAGGTTTACTCTATGCATGAAAGAATGACCACTCTGAAAGGTAAAACAATGGTGAATTATCTAAAGAGGGACTTCCAACTCTTAGGATTGGTGAAGAATCTATTCTACTCTAGGCTGGACTATTATGGGATGACCAATATTAGGATCACATATCAACTCTACTCACAGGTTCCTCCACCATCTCCAATATTGTGGAAGAGGTGCAAACAGTTTGTTAATCCACCTGTCGTGCGAATCATTAAACCCTCAATTCAACCTCCACCACCGCCCTCCTACAAATGAATATTTCTTGATAACGTCTATCTAACACTTTTATTTACTTTCTTTTATGTAAATTTTTTTTTTTTCAGTCAATTTTTTTAGTTTTTAGTTAGTTCAGTTGTGCTACGAAGCACAATTAGTTTTTTGACATGATCATGTACTGTAAAAAATCAAGAAATGGATATTTTTATAATGGGTTCTCTCCAAGGCCCTATATGAATAGTCATATGGCACTGAACATGGGTTCATAATTTTGGAAAGAAACCTTTTGTTTCTTAAATAGAATTACTGTGCCTCATTGATGAATGCATTATTTCAAGGAAAATTAATATACAATCATGACGATTCCGACTCACTCTTGTTTTTAGTATGTATTACTCCTATGTGTTTTCCATATGTGTTTATATATTTCTTCCTAGATATTATGTAATTGCACCTGTTGGATGTGTTTTCATAAGATTATGGATTCATTTAATTCAGATATTTATGAAATATGCATGTGTGGCTATGAGAACTAAATTCCTTAAATGTGCTCCATATATCTCTGCACTTCATCTATACTCTCATTCATTCCTTTCACTCTAAGCTTGGTACAATGGATTCTTACCTTCTAATACCATTTCATAAAACTTCCATTCTTTTCTTTTCCTCTGTCATAAACCTATGACATTGACTAATTGACTATAGACGTAAGAAATACTGGCTTCTATAGATCTATAATTTGATGTTTTCTTGAATAATAATTCACATTAGATTATTGTATTGTCTTGAATAGGGAATGTTCTGAATCAATTATTTCATAAATACATTTAATATTGAGTGTGATATTAATTCGTATTTAACTGGAAGAACACTCACTAAATATGTACTAGGCACTGGTCTCGAATCAACTGAGGGGCTTTCTTTAGGAGCTACAACATCTTCTGGTGTTGTTGCTGGGGAAGAATCAGAATATTTTTCTTGGGTATGATATGTGTACACAATTTGGTAAGGTGAGAAGAAAGGGGTGTGGGTTGAATATTTCTCACCTTGGCAACTCGACTGTTTAGATTTCAATTTGAGCATCCTGGCTTTCCCAAGGCCACACACCTACTCAGATACCTCACAACAAAAAACACTTCCTATATCAAACCCAAACCCAAACCCAAATAAGATAATATCTTGGAGGATCTGGAAAGAAATAACACTGACCCCTTCTACTCTTGTGTCTTCTTTCATAGAAGCATCCTCTTCTAGCCATGGAAAATTATAGGGGCTAATATTTTCAAGTGGGCTAATTTTGCATGGTTTTTCCAAAAAATAGATTCGTCGATTTCCTTTTTTGCTAAAACTGATTTGCCCAAATTTTATAGTATACAATTATTTTACCTTAAAAATCGCCAAAATTATATAAAGAATAAATATAAAACCATTATAAATTTGATTTTTTTTACAAATATATCAACAAAAATTTTATAATTTTCATATTAGGTTCTAGTGAGATTCGCCAAATTTTCTAAACTATAATAAAAAAATTCATCCTTAAAATTTTCCTTGCTTCTAGCTCCCGGAGAGCAGTGATAAACTGTCTATATTTTCCCACCAGAGCGTTAGAGTATCCTCAAGAAGGAGGTTCACTACTTGATTCATTCTTTTCAAGAGTTAAAAAACAAAGAAGAGTCTGTTAGTACACCTTCTTTCTCATTCTATCCATGTTTTGAAACAAAAGAGGTTAAAGACATCCTTATAAATAGTCCTACTCATAGTGTGAATAGCCTCCCAACTCAAATAATGTATGTTACTCCTCTAATAATCCCTCTACAAGCACTTGTGGTAAATTTACCTCTTACCATGTGTAGTATGGCTGTCCCATGTTTCCTTATGCCCCATTGGCCTTACCACATCTTTTGAATGATATGCCACATGACTATCTTAAGATTTTACCAAGATTTATAGGTGAAGATGACATTTCAACACAAAGGAACATAGAATTTTTTTGTGATTTTGCATAAAACTTAAATTTTGAACATCTTGATGTAGTGTTGTGACTCTTTGTCCAATCTCTAGATGGAGAATCCCAAAAATTGTTTAAATATTTTCCAAATACTTCAATCACTACTTGGGAAGAGATGGAAAATTATTTTACAAAAAAATGGGGGGAGAAGAGGTATCACGAGTATATCCTCACATAATTTAATTCTATGAAGAAAAAAATAATGAAGATTTTCCTGAGTTTATAAAAAGGATTAATAAGTTGTATAACAACCTCCCTGTAGAAGACAAGCCTCCACAAGAAGCTGCCAAACTAGTTTTTGTTGGGGATTTTGAAACATATTTTGGCTTCACACCGAGGGAGAGGAAGTCTCGGACCTTGGACCAGATTCAGATAGATGCCTTAGAATTTGAAGCTAACTTCACCTCTATTGGAAAATTAAGAGGGAGGACTGATAATGGAGAAAGGAGAAGGGGAAAGAGGAGGCAAGTTCACCAAATCAAGGTAGGGAAACTCGAGAGCATAAACTTGAGGAAACGAATAAATTGATAAGGGATATGTCTAACAAAAATTTGAAACTAGAGCTGGAAAGAAATAATCCTCCTCTCGCCAAAATAAACTAGTCCTCAACTGAGGTTTAAATCCTTAGTATAGGAAACCTCTATTGTAACTCTTACAGAGGGAGAGAAAGGAGCAACAAGACCACATTCAAGCCCCATTATACTTAGAAGATGATCCATAAGAGTAGGTAAAAGAACACATGGGAAGTCAAGAAAATCAATTCTCTCCTTTCTATGATGAGGAATTTGATGCCAAACTGCATCAAGAGGGAGAGGATGATTTAGATGCATCCCCAGATGATGATGAAATTAACAGTTATTGTAGACAATTTTCTAACTTTATTCAAGTTCAGTTACACAGGAAATATGACCTTAGATCTTCTAGGAAGAGGTTTAGGATGGAAGACCAAAATTAAGTCTCCTCATCTCAAAAATCCTCAAAATAGGAAGAAAAAGGAAAAATACCTTTATACTCAATGAAATCCAATGAGAAGGGTTCCCCAGATCCTATTCCTCACAAGCCTAAAGTTTCCAAAGGAGAAAAGTATCCCTTCCCACCTAAAGCCAACTTGTGATAAAGAGAAGGAGTCTACTGAGGTCATTATAGTTGAAAAGGGCTTGGCTATTTTTATTCTCCAAAAGGAACTATAAAAATTCAAAACATATATCCCATTGACCAAATTGTTAAAACAACCAAATTACAAGGCTCAGGTTTCCCAATTCATGTGTCCTCCCACCACATCCCACTTGCCCGAAAATTTGAACCTTTAAGAAGAAATTCCCATGGTAGTATGTGGACCTCATGTCGAAGAAAAATACCCCTCTACTGCTTACCTTAGTAGCACATGACCTCATGTTCAATAAATATATGTTAGATTCAGGTGCTTCCCACAACTTGATGCCTATATATATCATGGAACAACTGGGGTTGCAAATCACTAGGCCATATAAGGATCTTTATTACTTTGACTCAAAGAGAGTGAAGTGTCTAGGGATGATCAAATATTTAGTTGCAAATTTGGCTCAGATACCTACAAATAATATAGTGATGGATATTGTAGCAGTAGACATCCATGCAAGGTTTGGCATGCTCTTATCCGGATCATGGGGATCCAAGATTGGAGGTCTATAAAATTGGACCTGGATTATGCTACTATTCGAGTGTTTGGAGGAGAATAAAGGCGACTCGATAGGCAATCAATATTTTTAAATATGGTTATGAGAGATGATTGTTCGAATAAAACCCCTTTATATGGTAAAGAGAAATATTTCTCCTGCTTTCTACTAGAATAAGATGATCTAGTTATGGAAGAAACACAAGTACAGTCCTCAATTAAGCTAAACCAACAATTACTAAAAGGTATTTAGGTATGGGATTTATACTTTGACGATGCCTATTATAAATAAGGAACGAGTTTGGTGTGTTGATAATATCCCCATAAGGTGTCTTGATTCATGTTTCTTTTAATTAGAGTTCAAAGCCACAAATAATGTTGTTGAGTATGACGCTTTACTCTTAGGTCTGCAAGCTATCAGGAACCTTAATATTGAATTCTTGGTTGTGTTTGGAGATTCAGAACTGGTAGTGAAATAAATAATAAATTAGTGCTATACCAAGCACCCAAGACTTAAATCTTATAGAAATGATGTATGGGATATAACTAATAATTTTTTCTTAGCCTTTAATATTCAGTTCTTTCGTAGAGAACGAAACCAGATGGCAGATTCTTTGGCTATAACTGCTAGTAATTTTAAACTTCCTTGGAACCCACTCCTAAGATATGAGGTTTAAGTAAGATATATACCATCAGTTCCAGAAAATGTCAAGAATTGGCAGGTGTTTGAGGACAAGGAGAAAATAAAACGTTTCATAGAATTTATTGGGGAGTTTTCAAATTTGGTCATTGAACAAGGGGAGGAAACCATGATAAATTCACATCAAAACAATTGGGAGGAGACTGTTGCAGGACACAAAATTTTACAGTTGAAGGGTAACACTATTCCTAGGGGGTTTGTTCCTTTGGAAAGACTGTTTAATTCAAATGACGTAGCCACTAAGCCAACTGCACAAGAGATCAAAGACCATGTGGATGATTGTAACATTGGTTCAATTGAGGATCCCAAGATAATCAAGCTGGAGAAATGGATCCCTCATGAATTCAAACATAGATATATGAACCTTTTTAAAGTTTATAAATATATGTTTTATTGGTCTTATGAATATTTGAAAAATTTTGATACAAATATCATCCAACATAAGATTCCCTTGAAGGGAGGAGTAAAATCACACAAGCAGAAACTTAGGAATATCAACACTCTTCTCCTCCCATCCATTGAGAAGGAGGTAAGGAAGTTACTCCAAGCCAAGATCATTGTACCCTTGAGGTACTCAGATTGGGTGGAAAACCTGGTTCCCGTGAGAAAAAATAATGGGTGATAAGGCTATGCATGGACTTAAAGAATATAAATAAGGTCTCACTAAAAGACAATTACCCGTTGCCTAAAATTGATTACATTTTGTGGAAAGTGGTAGGTTCAGCTCAGATGTCCATGATGGACAGTTTCTCTAGATACAATAAGGTGGTTGTGCATCTTGAAGATCAAAATAAAACTACTTTTAGCACGCCTTGGTGGACTTTCATGTATGCTATAATGCCATTTGACCTTATGAATGTAGGAGCCACATTTCAAAGAGAAATGGATATAACATTTATGGGGGAACAAGACAAGTTTTTTGTTATCTACTTGGATGAAATTAATCTTTTCTCTAAAACATATGAGGAGCATGTTAAAAATTTACAACTCACTTCTGAGAAATGCAGGAAATATGTTTTGTCCTTGAATCCTAGAAAAACACACTTTTCTCTAAGTGAAGGAAAAATGTTGGGAAACATAGTGGCAAAAGAGGGAGTGAAGATTGATCCCAAGTTGGTAGAAGCTATAAATAAAATCCCTCTACCAAGGAACAAGAAGGAAGTTTAGGTTTTTCTGGTAAGGATTAACTTCTTGAGGATATTTATACCAAATTACACATAGATAATTAAAGAGATCACAAAG
Organism: Pinus albicaulis; assembly: GCA_034641835.2. Classification (NCBI taxonomy): domain Eukaryota; kingdom Viridiplantae; phylum Streptophyta; class Pinopsida; order Pinales; family Pinaceae; genus Pinus; species Pinus albicaulis. The sequence goes on from CM076584.1 coordinate 503,962,226, forward strand.
ATGTTGAAGAAAGACAAAGAAGTGAAAGGGACTCTACAGTCTCATGAATCCATCTCAAGGATCAAAATTTATTTTTCAGAAGCTCCAATGTTAGTCAGTCTTGATTATTTGAAGCCATTATTCATATTTTATTTTGTGTCTCCTCACAGATTAACTGATGTATTATTACAGAAGAATAGTGAAGGGCACGAGCTACCAATATCCTTATTCAGTCAAGTGTTGCGAGAGGATGAATTTAAGTATAACATCCTAGAGAAGCAGACTTATGTGTTGGTAAAAGCCCTTAATGTTTTCAATATATACGTTATGCAATCCAACATAGTGGCCTAGTTCCTACAACTATAGTAAAATACATTATGGTACAAGGAGTAAACAAGGGAAAAATAGGCAAATGGATTGTCAAAATCCAGGAGTATGATATGGACTATCAAGCCCACAAATATCATCAAAGGACATGGATCAACTAGTATTTTATCAAAATAAAATTGCTAGGACTTAGGAATAAACCTATTGGCTAAAGTATTAAGAAAAAATGGAAATATAGAGCCACAACAAGGTATCGAAACAACAATTCAGATGAAATATATTGTGTCCTGCTGGTATAAAGACATAGTCCATTATCTGCTTTTCCTGAGATGCCTGGTGAATTTTAATAGAGTTAAATATAGAGATTTGAGACTCCAAGTCCAAAATTTCATTGTCTTGAATGACCAATTATATTCGAAGGACCTTGTTGGAATTTTAATTCTATGCCTGGTGGAGGATGAAGTTCATAGAGTAATGAATGAATTCCATGGTTGTGTCTACAGAGGACGTTATATATGGAGGCTACAACACACAAAATTCCCAAGGCAGGTGTTTATTGGTAAAAAATGTTTGGATAAGTTCATGCTTATTTCGGGCATGTGAGAAGTGCCAAATATTTGCTGAGAAACATAAATTAGCATCTTTCCCTGTCATCCTAGTTTATGTTGAAGAACCTTTTAGGCAATGGGGACTAGATTTTATTGGGGAAATACATCCACCTTCCAACAATCATCACAGGTGGATACTTACAACAACTGACTACTTCGCTAAGTGGGTTGAAGTAGTCCCAACCAGAAATGAAACGAAGGTAATATTCATAAAATTTATGGATGAAAATATACTCCCCCAAGAAGATCATGATAGATAATGCTCAGATATTTAAGTCAAAAAAATTCATAAGTTTTTTCCAGAAGTAAAATATTTTGCTAGGCCATTCCACCACCTATTACCCGTAAAGAAATGGGTTAGTTGAATCCTCAAATAAGACTCTAGTGAGGTGATACAGGTGGATATTGGTGACCACCCACCTATTCCATTTGGACCCACACCATCAGTTGATCTTTCAGTTTTTTAGTTTCATCACAACTTACTATTTTTAGCAATTTTTCGGGTCCTGAACTTCCGGAGCCATTTTGAGGCCCTAAACGACGTTTTTTGCAAAACTAAGAGTAACATGGGTTTTCATATTGATGTTTCTCACTCAAAAATTTTAGTCCTCGGATATATCTTTCTAACAAGGTATTGAGCACGTCAAACAGAGATCGTATGCCAAAGTTACGTCACCGGGAATATTGATGTACCAATTTACCCAAACATGGGCCACAGTTTTGGCACTTCATCTCCTAGGGTTAGGTTTTTGGATGTTTAGGGTTTTTCATTGTTTCTCAACAATAAATAGGCCTTCACGCCTCATTGTAGCATAGATCATAGGCTTGTACCTGCCACATCACTTCTCAGAGATAAGCTATTAGTGCCCTAGCTAGTTTATTTCCATTACGTTTGTAAGAGTATTTTTGTTATTTGATATTAATGAAATGAAGTATTATTTATGCTACATATCTATGTTTATATCTATTTCTGTATTTTATTTCATTCCTGCATAAATCCGGATTAGTGGTATCAGAGCAGTCTGCTCTTTCTCTGTTTTCTTTGCATGTACCCAATGAGGTCAGGGTATAAGGAGTTAGGGCTTGATCTGGTTGAACCCCTGCAAGATCAGCCTCGCAAACCCCGAAGACCTTCCATGGCGAAAGAAAAGAAAGACGAGGGAGCAGGAGATCCTATCAAAATATTTCTTAAGGAGGCCCTCGAGAAACAAAGGAACGTGATGATGGATAACTTTTCCCAGATCCCTCAACGACTGCCCACCTATGACGCATCTGCATCCAACAACCACTCTGGAGGTGCCATTCCCTTAAAGGTACATGTAAAATTTTACATTCATGTATTTGAAGTCTGGATAGATGCAAACGTTTTAGATAGATCGTTGGATTTTCTAGAGGGTTATTTCTCGATCCATGATTTCTCTGACCGAGAAAATATTATTTTTGCACTCCTCAAAGTCGCCCCCCATGTCCAAGATTGGTGGGAAACCTACTATGAGAAAAAGGATGAGAGGGATCCCTCTCCATTCTCGGCCTCACCCACTTGGAATTCATTCCGAGACGAAAACAAGGAATAATATTATCCCATGGGGAGCTATGAGGACAAGTACATCCAATGGACCACGCTATGGAAACAAAGGGATCCAGATGTGCATGAATTGATGAATTTGTTCCATACCCTACACACAAAGTTGGGTATTAAATATTCAGAGAGACATTTGGTGCTCAAGTACCACAACTATTTGCACAAAAAAATTCAGGAGGAAATGAAGTTCCTCTACATTACCTTTCTTGGCATGACATATCGCTATGCCAACAAGATTGAGCAGAAATTTAAGCAGAAGAAACGAGACTTTGGATCCGCGAATCCGAAGCTAGGGAAAGGCGCCCTTGAACCACATAAAAAGGGGAAAATCCAAAGAGGGGTGACTCAGAGCAACACCATAAATCAAAATAAGGACATAGGGAAGTGGTGTGAATTTGATAACATCCCCACTCACAACACAAACGAGTATTGGGCCAAAATGTCGCTGGTGGCCAAACTGAAGGCACCCGAATCAGATGCATGTTCTAATACTGAGCCAGAACAAAATGAGGGAGATGATAAATTGAAGAAAATCATTAATGCTGACCTCAGTGCCATTGTTTACACCACCAATTTTTAGAGGGAGGATCCCGAGGATCCAGAGGAGGGGGAGCGCCTCTTCCATTCGCAAATGTGGGTGAAGGGTTCTCCACTGCAATTCCTTGTTGATAGCGAAAGCCAAAAGAACCTAATTTCAGCAGAGGTTGTGAACCAGATCGACCTACCAACCATGGCACACTCGAAACCATATACCATCAGGTGGATTCACCCAGGGAGAGATCTCTGCATTCGCTAGAAATGCCGCCTTCCATATAACATCAAGCCATTCATGGATGAGGTATTGTGTGATGTTGCTCCTTTTGATGTAGCTGATGTATTATTGGGCCAACCATACTTGTGGAGGTGACATGCTATGTATGAGTCTAGGCCTTTTTCTATTGTTATTACTTTGGAAAATAAATTTTATAGGATACCAGAGGTAGTGATCCCTCCTCCCATCTCCTTGACTATTGCAAAAAAAACTTAGTAAGATTGTTTCCCAAACCAGGAAATTTATTTTCCTTACAACTCGCTCAGAGGGAAAGAAGAATATTGTGGCCACAACTTCGAAACAGGGCTCCCCTACACGGCTGCAGTAGATGGACAAAGTCATGGAGGAATACTAGGAAATTTTTGTCCTTACCCACAGAGGTTCCTCTACAATGTCAAGATGCACACTCTATTGATCTGACCCTCGATGCACCGCCACCTAATGTTGCCATACCTCATGCGATTACATAGACAAAATCCACACATGTACTTCCTGAGGCAACCAAATTTATTGAATGCATCCAGCATGTTCGCCAACACGTCTACCAGTAGGTCCACGACATCTTGGACAAATCCAATACCAAGTTCAACAAAATTTGCCTCTCATGCAGGAAATCAATGCAATGGGGACCATTTATTCCTAAGGAGGGAGGAATGATCCCAGTGGATATTGGTGACCACCTACCTATTCCATTTGGACCCACGACATTAGTTCTTTCATTTTTTCAATTGTAGCACAAATTACTATTTTTAGCAGTTTTTTAGGTCCCGAACTTCCGGAGCCATTTTGAGGCCCAAAACGATGGTTTTTGGGAAACTAGGAGCAACATGGGTCTATAGACTAAATTTTCTCACTCAAAAATTGTATTCCTTGGATAGATCTTTCTAATGAGGTATTCAGTGCGTAAAACAAAGATCATATGCCAAAGTTACATCCCCGAGAATATTGATGTACTAATTTACCCAAACGGGGCCCACAATTTTGGCGCTTCATCTCCTAGGGTTATGTTTTTGGATGTTTAAGGTTTTTCATTATTTATCAACAATAAATAGGCCTTCGAGCCTTATTGTAACATAGTTTAGAGGCATGTAGCCACCACATATCTTCTCAGAGATAAGCTACCAACACCCTAGCTAGTTTATTTCCATTATGTCTGTAAGCATATTTATGTTATTTGATATTAATGAAATGAAGTATTATTTCCACTACATCTCTGTTTTTATGTATATTTCTATATTTTATTGCATTCCTACATAAATATGAATCATGAGGATACTGAAGAAAATCATAGCATAAAATCATAGGAAATGGGACTTGCAGCTGAGGTTTTCATTGTGGGCCAACAGGGTTACCACTAAGAGGTCCACTGGAAAATCACCTGGTGAACTGGTCTATGGAAAGGTTGCCATTTTTTTCCATTCAATGGGCAATGTGCGTAGCTAAAATCCTACAATATTTTTAAGAGGAGCCTAATACCTTAACTATGAGGATAAATCAATTGGTATAGGTTCAGGAGAGCCAACAACAGGTCAACCATAAGCTGATCAATTATCAAGAGAAAATGAAATCCTTGTTTGATAGAAAGGCAAAGGAAATTTTTTTTCATCCATGGGATTTAGTTCTAAGGTGGGATGCCAGGAGGGAAGACAAAAGAAATCATGGAAAATTCGACCCTCTATGGTTTGGGCCTTTCAAGATTTCCGATGACAAGGGGAACGATACCTTCACGTTGGAAAATCTAGAAGGCGAAGTGCTTGAGCTACCAGTTAGAAGTTTATCAAGTTATACTTCCAGTTCTAAAGGTACCACCCTCATTGATTGTAAATAACACTAAGTTATCTATAAATAACTAGTTTTGCTTTATATTTCTATTTTTTTTCGTTTAAGTAAAGTTTTCAATAAAATTACTCCCTACCTAAAGGAGAAAGGCACTAAGTTGTAGGTTCTCAGTGCATTATATCCAATACACTGGCCCCATATGGAGCCAATGTTGTCACCTGCTATATTTTCACATGGGGATAAAAACATCATTAATGTGGCTAACCAAAGGCGAAGATTGTTAATTTTCCATATGTAGAACGAATTTGAGCCCTAGTGCTCATGGGGAAGGTGATACAACACAAAACCATAATTGGTGGATCCTTACTTGCGCCAAACCACACAATATAAAATTTTAAAAAATTAAAAATTGTATAGGTCATGAAACTCTTAGGTGGATCACTATTCATCTCCACCTAAAAGCTCCCCAGAACCAAATCGATGGAGCAAAGCGCGCAGAGGTTAAGCGATTTAGACCCCCTAGCCTTGAATAGTCAACAGATGATCTGACGGTCTAAATTAATTGTGGGGGGTTAAGACAGGCTCCACCTGCCAACCAGTCTACTTGTCGAGGTGGTGGGGACCACCCACGACATGTGCCGACCTGTGAACACCTATGAAAAGTGAGTACGATGCAGATGTAACGGTAAGGTAATGGGCCTCGCCCCGTTCATCTGTCCATCACCCTCGTCCAATCTAGTTGAGACACAACACGTGTCTCCCCCTCATGAGATCATGCCACGTCATCCTACCATTGCCTCCTCCAGCCATATATACAATATTTTTTTCCTCATAACCCCAACTTATACTTTTTGGTTCCAGAAACACTTCCTCCCGCTACGTGTCTACACAAGAAGTTGTCCAAACACCTAACTGCACAAGAGTTCCGTCCAAACGTCGCTTTCGACATCATCCATGAACACCAGGTATTACCACCTCCCTTTTCCACCTATAATTCTGTTTGATCACTCGTAAGATGAAGAAGACAACTCCTGAAACTTCAAAAACACATGAGGTCAAGTCTACTTCTGGCCCCGAGCCTCTCATGGACAAAAAATCCTAGTTTGGTGACCCCATTTGTTCCTATCACCTTTCTGACCTGCGTTTTGACCTAATTGGATATCGGAGAAGATGGGAAGACCCTTTACTGAGTGTTTGAATCCGACCTTTATTACTAGGTCACCCCTATTGTGCATTACTTCCCCAAATCCATATCCTAGATCATGATAACTTACATTGAACAGAAGGAGTACTTTGTATATTCCAAAATAAGAGACTCAAGGTCAATCTTGAACTAATCTGAAAGGCCCTGACTTATCCTATTTCTTCTAAGCCACAAAAATTCACTAATGTTACCCTCATGTATCACTATGTAGGCCTCCCACTTGAGCAACAATAATCCCTCCTGTAGATAATTCTAGCTCCATGCTCACAAAACCTACCTATGATTGAGAAATTCCCTGTCTCATTGTTTGCATAACTTGTCTAGCCCGTTCTATCCTTAATTTCATGTTTGCTCAGAGAGGATGACACCAATATGGCCAAAAAATACTCCATGGGGTTTTTGAACCTAATGATGTAGCCTCACTACCTTTTTCATATCCCAAACTACTTGTCTGCACCCATAAGGTTCCAATTACACCATTTTTCCACTACATCCTATTTCCAATACTATTCACTGCTATTCTACTTGTTTGTGTACATGGATGCCAAGGAATTCAAATGCCTGGGTATGAATAGGATTACCCGCAACAATCAGATCAATATTGTATTTGACTGGGATATCATAGTCAGGAAGAGGATGTGCACTAATGGTTACTCTACTTTAATATCAAAATACTTGGAAATTGCATACGAAATCATTCATGGTGCACCTCCACCTAGATTTTTCCAAAAACAAAAAGAGCTGCTCCAGCTTAGTAAAAATGTCTATGTAGGAGATTAGTACATGTTCGAAGATTATACAAAAATTCAAGTTTATGGTTGTGAGCTCCCCCCCCCATCAATTTCCAATGTTCATTCCTAGGAGGATATTTTCATTAGAATTCATTAGGCAATGCCCTAATGCAAACCGACTCCACTTTGTTCCTAGAAAGAAGGGGTATATGTTTAAATTGGGAAACACTATAGGGCATTTTATCATCAACTCAATATAGGCTTTCAAAGAAGTTTAGGATCTTCTTAGAAAGATGGAATTCCAAAACAGATGTAGGTTTTAACTTTTTACATAAATTATCTGCAAACGAATTATTAAAAACACAAAATAAACAATAGCGAGAGCATAAAACATGAAACATATATACACAAATATTTTCCCCTGGATCCCAAATCGGGACTACTGGCTTGATTTTTCATTATATTCCTTTTAGTGTTACAACACATATATATACATGTTGAAGCATTCATAAACTCCAATCTATTAACTTTGGATTAGAAGATAATCGTAGTTCCCTTGATCAAATCTACAAAATACCATGAGCAGAAAACCATCATGCCCAAAACCATGTGCAAACCCATGCACAAAACGATAGGCGGGTGCACCCACCTAATATAGGGTCTAAATTTTTTTTCCTGGGGCACTGCCCCAAACCTCGTGTAGGGGGGATTTCACCCCCCTTGTGACCCCCCTACTGCTGCCCCCTCCACACCCCTCGGTTTGCGCTTGCTTCTAATCATAGAAAGAATATAACACACACCGAACATTCTCCCACTTGTGGCTTTAGTCGTTGGTCCGACACTGCAACACCCATTGTTTCTCTACATCAAGAGAAATTCTCAGTGTTCACATACTTCATTAATGCATCTGCAAGATTATTCAAAGTGTCCACCTTAATAGCAACACATTTTTATCCTCAACCATATCTCTCAAAAAGTGATATTGAACATCAATGTGATTTGTATTTGAATGATAAGTAGGGTTTTTAGCCAAGAAAATTTCACTTTTCCTATTACAATATATCCTTATAGCTCACTTCACCAACCCCATACTTGAACACAATCTCTGCAACCAAAATAATTCCTTGCTTGCATGAGTGGCTACCATGTATTCTACCTCTGTAGTTGAAAGAGCTACTATAGACTATATTGTAATCATCCAACTGACTATACCTCCAAATAGGCTAAACACATACTCACTTGTAGATCTTCTTTGATCTAGATCTCCAGCCTAGTCTGCATCAACAAACCCACAATTGTCCAAAATCTGTCCAATCCTGGTCTTCCTTGGTAACACACACCATAATCACTAGTGCCATGCAAATATTCGAAAACATGCTTCACTGTTGTCCAATGCTCCTTCCCTAGTTTTGAAATAAATTTTCTCAATACTCCCATTGCATGTGCAATGTCTGGTGTAGTATAGACCATAACATACATTAGGCTACCCACTGCACTTTCATATGGAACACGAGACATGTCCTCTTCTTCTTCTTGTGTATAGGGACACTGTTCAATAGATAACTTCACACCTATAGGAATAGGAACCTTCACCAGTTTACTATCCTACATATTAAATCTCTACAATATTGTCTCGACATATTTTCTCTAGTTTAACCAGAGCTTCCTATTTTCCCAATTTCTCTTAACTTCCATGCCCAACAGATAGTTTGCAGCACCAAGATCCTTCATGTCGAATTTGGAGAACAATTGGGTCTTCAAACCTTGGATAATGTATTTTTAATTTACAACTAGCAACATATCATCCACATACAAGACCAAATAAATAACACGGTCACCAATTAATTTAAAATACACATAGTGATCCTTTTTTCTTCTGGTAAAACCAAGTCCCCATATATAAGTATCAAATTTCTGATACCACATCCTTGGTGATTGTTTTAACCCATACATAGAATTTTTTAACCTGTATACTAGTTTTTTCTTACCCTTCATCGCAAATACTTTAGGTTGCTTCTTGTAGATCTCCTCTTCCAGATCCCCATGAAGAAATTTTGTCTTAACATCATTTTTCTACCTCAAAATAAAATGCAACAGTAACATATAAAATAAATATAATAGAAGTAAATTTGGAAAGAGGAGAAAATATATCACCAAAATCAATTCCCGGTATTTGGGAATGACCTTTTTCTACCAACCCAGTTTTGTATTTCTCCACCTTTCCTTCTGCATTCATATTCTTCTTAAAAACCCATTTTCTCCCAATGGGCTCCCTTCCATATGGAAAATCCACCAGATCCCATGCCTAACTTTTGTGCAAGGATGCCATTTCATCAACCATGGCCTCCTTCTAGAGTTTTCCATCCTATGAATCCACTGCCTCCCTAACTATTCTGGGATCATTGTTTGTGATATTTAAAGAAAAATTTGAACAAAAAGAAGATGGAATATACCTTTCTCGCTGCCTTCTTTCTTGAACTAATCTTCTCACAGCTAGAGTTTGTGGATCTTCCTCTTCTGAATCTTGTTCTATTGTAGAGTCTGATTCTTCCTCCTTTAGCTCAACTCTATCTGCTCAAGTTCCTTTAGTAGGACTTCATGTTTAACTATATCTTTCACCTCTCTAAACACGACATCTTAGCTTTACACAACATTCCTAGTTTCTAGGTTCCAGAGCTTGTAAATTTTTAAACCATCCTTATACCTAATAAAGATGCACCTTTTAGATTTATTATCCAACTTGGTGTTGGGTGTGGAGCCTGATTATCTTACTTATTTAGATGCATCGATGCATTGTACCCTTGTACTTAACGGGGCGGCAACGTTGCCCATCGTTCGATCGCCGTTAGGGGGGTCCAAGGGGGGTAGCGACGACCTTTTGGAGCCCGAGCAATGCCCCCGAAGCTAAAACAAATGTAAAATTTCCTTGTAAAATATTGTAATTTCATAGTCAATCTGGGACGTTCATTAGACGGATGATCTGAGGATAGAAGTTATGTTTTTAGGTTTTTTTTCCCTTGAAGGCAACCCATATGTTGTATGAGGGTATTGTATTGTAGTTGTGTATTTCGTGTATATTTTGAGCGAGAAATAGAAAGTGGGATTGTGTGAGAGAGCAGAGGAGATTACAGTGGATCTACTGTAGGTTGTGTCTCTTCATTTTGCTGGATGATATCAAGGAAGGACTGGTTGTTTCTGTGGACGTAGCCCAAGTTGGGTGAACCACATATATTTGTGTCTCTCTTGTTTTATATCTTTTCTGTGTTTGTTTTTCTCCATATTTTATGTGTTCCATTGCTTTGTAATATATAATCTTGTAACAGCTAGTATTAGAGCTGAAGGTATGTTTGGTTGATAAACTCTCAGGAAAGAAGGCTTCTTGGTTCAAGTGGGAGAAATTGCGGAAGATGGTAGGTTTAGAGTCTAGAAATTTAACGACCAAAACTACCCACTGTGGAAGATGCAGATGGAAGATTATCTATATTGGAAATATTTATACCTACCATTGAGCGAAAAAACAAATAATCCATAGAGTATGATAAATGCAGAATGGGAGATTCTCGATAGAAAGGCACTGGGAACAATACGGTTGTACCTCACAGCATCGGTAGCCTTCAATATTTCGAAGGAAACAATGACAGAGGGTTTAATTAAGGCATTGGTGAAACTATATGAAAAATCTTCAGCCTGAAATAAAGTATTTATTATGAAACATTTATTTAATATGAAGATGTCGGAAGGTGGATCTGTTGTTGACCATTTAAAATAATTTAATACGGTTACCAGTCAGTTAAGTTTTGTATGGTTAAAATTTGATGATGAAGTTAGGGATCTGTTATTTTTGTGCTCATTTCTGAAAAGCTGGAATTTTTTAGTTATGGCCATTACTAAATATATCTCTGGATCTAGTACTTTAAAGTCTGATGATGTTTTCGGTGCTATCCTTTGTGAAGAAATGTGACGGAAAATCTCCGGTGAGACATCGGGTAATGCTTTGAGTGTAGAGACTAGGGGAAGAAAATAGATATAGGAAATAGCTCAGGATATTGTAGTAAATCAAGGAAAAGTGGATCCAAGTCCAGATCAAGGATAATGTGCTGGAAATGCGGAAATAAAGGACACTTGAAGAAATATTGTAAATCTCGGAAGGGAAAAGAAGGAAACACACAACAGGAAAATAAACATGAAGCAAATGTGACAGGTGGCATGTTACAATATGATTTGAATATTTCTTTAGAAAATGTTACTGATTCCCAGGTGCTAGATTCAGGGGCCTCATTCCATGCCACACCTGATAAGAATAATTTTCATGACTATGTTCAAGGAGATTTTGGACAGGTTCGTTTGGGTGATGATAAACCTTGTAAAATTGTTGGAATGGGTAGATTTCTGGTAAAACAACAGAATGTAAACCAATGTTTATTAAAGGAGTTAAGGCATGTTCCATATCTGAAGAAAAATTTGATTTCAACAATGCAGTTAGGTAGTGAAGGTTGTGTGACAAATTTTACAGATAAAACCTGGAAGTTCACTAAAGGAGCCCTGGTAATAGAAAAAGGAGAAAAGGTTGGTACATTGTATTTATGCAATGATATTTCTAATTATGTTAATGATTTAAATTCCAAAGGAGAAGATGCAGCATTATGGCATCATAGGCTCAGACACATGAGTGATAAGGGGATGTTGATTTTTCACTCAAGAAATTTGTTGTCGGGTTTGAAGAATATTGATTTGGATTTTTGTGAGAATTGTATTTATTGAAAACAAAAGAGAGTCATATTTCTTATAGTTGGGAAAGAAAAGAAGAGAGAAAAATTAGAGCTTGTGCATATAAATTTATGGGGACTGCTCAGGTATCATCTCTTGATAACTCTCATTATTATGTTACTTTTATTGATGATGCAACTATAAAAACTTGGATTTATTATATTCAAAATAAATCTGATGTATTTGATACTTTCAAGAAATGGAAATATTTTGTCAAGATTGAGAAAGGAAAGAAGTTGAAGTGTCTAATATTAGAAAATGGAGGTGACTATTGCAACAAAGAGTTGATAAGTACTGTTCATAGCATGGAATTCGAAGAGAGAAGATAGTTCCAAGAATACCACAAGAAAATGGTGTGTCAGAAAGGATGAACAGGACAATCATGGAGCGTGCAAGGTGCATGAGATTGCATCCAGGATTGCCTTTACAATTTTGGGCAGATGTTGTAGATATTGTTGTTTATCTAATAAATGGAGGTCCTTCAAGTTCCTTGGATGGTGGTATTCCAGAGGAGGCATGGACAGGTAAAAAGGTAAACTACTCCTTTTTAAAGCCTTTTGATTGTGAGGCCCTTTTCCATATTAATAAAGAAAATAGAGCAAAGATTGAGGCAAAATCAAAGAAATGTACCTTTATTGGATGTGGTGTTAATTATTTCGGTTATTGTTTATATGATTATGAAAATCACAAAATAATTAGGAGCGGAGATGTAATATTCAATGAAAAGGTCTTGTATAAGAATCTGTTGCAAGAAAAGAAACATGAAAAAAAAACAAAGAATACATAGTTCTTGATGAGATCACAGAAAAAGTAAAGCTACCTGAAAAATAATAATAATCAATAACCATAATAACAACCACCACCACCACAACAACGAGCACCTCAAACACCTGAAAGTGGCGTTAGAAAATATACCAGGATAAGTAGACCCCCTGAACAATACTCTCCTTCATTATATTATTTATTGTTAACTGATTCTGTAATATCCCAAAAGGGAAATATGCATAAATATTAAACAACACTGCTCATAAATAATGTAGTTTAGCAAAGTAAAAGCAGGAGGCCAATATGGAGGCTCAAAAATTAGATTTACATCAGCAAATCAGATTTACATTATGGCCCATAAGATTTAAAATAGAAATAGAAGACTTTTACATGAAGAAAACCTCAAAAATGAGTTGTTGCAACCATATATTTTAATTGAAAAAGCTTGAAAGCGTTATTTTATTGGCTGATAACAGCTATAGATTACACTTCAAATCTAGAGCAGATCTATGTACAAAAAGTTAGATCTATATCAGATATGTACACTAGATAAGCTCCTCTACAAATGCCCTTTGGGGTTTTTAGCAAAAAGTGAAGTACAAGGAGTAGATCTGAGATCTTATGCAGCAGATATGAAGAATGATTCAGAAATTCTGAAGCAAATACAACAGTATTCAGATTAGATCTGAATATGACATGGATCAGATCTGAAATCCATGGATCACCATGGTGAATGGCAGAACCCCAACACTAGAGATCTCTCCTCCAAAAGTGTGTCAAAAAACCCTGCAACTGTACACTTGCAAATAACGTAGTACTGGAATGTAAATTGCACTGTAGGCTCTAGAAAATATGTGGCATCAAGCCAAGATCAGAATTCAGTGCTCCAATCATTCAATACTCTCTTTCCAAGGGGATAGAAGACTTTCCCACTGAAAAAGGCACTAGATTGGCCTAGATCTGAGTAGATCCAACCTCCACTTGCTGCAGCTTACAAAGACAACCAAACCCTCAACTGGATCTGCATTGTAGTTGGAAGAAGAGCTTGGCCAAATGCCTGATATTGGACAAGAAATGCAAGACTCCTCCAAGAGCTACTAAAGGAAGGAGGTGGGATTCCCGATTAGGAACACCCAGTGCTAAACAACATTATTCTCTTCTAAACAACCAAGAGAATAAGAAATGTCTAAATAGAAAAAATATTTAGAAAATGATAATCATCAACAACCCTCTCATGATGTCCTCCCCCTCCTTTTATAATATTGAGATCTTGCAAAACCCTAAACCATCTCAATGATTTAGCTTCTTTCACATATGCCACCTCCAACTAAGACTATGTTGTGCATCAATGAGGATCAATTCTTCTAGACAACGTTGTTGATTTGATCATGGTTGACCCAGTCAAATGATTCAATCCCTTTCACACATAAGGGTGTTTATTTCGATAGCCCATATTTAGCATTGTTCACATGGGGCATTGATTTATTCACTTTTTAGGAGTTTTTATTGTCCTCCTTTACACATTTATTTATGCAACAGGGAAATGAAACAAAATTGTATATTCCCATTAGCTTGGGCTAATTGGGAATATTACAGTCCTCCCCTCAAAAATGTCACTTTTCCTCAAGAAACTAATGAGGTGAGTGCTACAACACTTCTCCTCCTTCATTGGTGACACCATCATGAGTTAAGTTTTCTTCATAAGCTAAGTGTTCACCAATCCAACCCTGCATGAATTTTTCCTCCAAAGTCATTATGAGATGTACATAGTCCATCCCAGCAGGAGTAAAGAACTCAAATGAAACAAACATGGTTGAACCAATACTCTCCCTGAAACATGTAACATAAGGCACATAGAGAGTCTCCATCCCATGTGGTACATGCAAGCTTCTCATCATCCCTCCATACATCCCCATAAAAGGTACAACTATATCATCAAGGTATGGAAGAAAAAATACATACAAACAAACAAAAATTTGAGCATGTGGAGGTGGGTCATAGTCCCACATATGCCACCAGAGCAGTGCATCTCCTGCCTACATTAGATCAAGGTGTGGTAAGTGGTTTTCCCACCACTTAATTGCTACCCATGTTATCTCACTATGGATGAAAGTGTGAGATATGTTTGGTGCCTTTGGGAAGCACCCATCATGATTGAAAATATCCCTTTGTTCATCAAGGGGGTGGCCAAATTCAGAATTTTTAGTGGCCCAATGTTTTCCAATGAGATTTACATCATACATCACTCCTCCTTAGATTCATGGCCTACATAAACATGGTGAAATAATATTTACAATCAAAAAACAAAACATGTTTTACATGATCAGATTCTTCACCAACAATACTCCTCATACAAATGGAGTGGTGCATGGATCTTTCTCCTCTTTCAAAAGAGGGAAGAGATGGATGAAGTAACCCCTTCATGGAGTCATGTTGCTGCCCCAACTCCACATAGTTCATGTACTCTTGAAAATTTTGATTTAGTTATTCTTTCAAGCCTTCCCAATCAAAGTTCCTCATGATGATGTTGTAGATCCTCATGGAATACATATGGCTGAAACATAACTCTTTGTATGCTCCTTGTAGTAACTTTTTCTTGAGCTTAAAAGCTATAGACAAGAAGATCCTACCATGATGATAGATGACTCCTCCTTGGACTAAATAGCCCTCTTCATGTAGTTGGTCATCATGTATCATACAAATGTGTAGATATTTGGAATAATCCACCAACAGTTGGGATTTCCAATATAGATCTAAAATGCTCAACAATGAAAGTGTTGATGGTGTATCAACATAAATTTCTTTCATGTTGCTGATATCCTTCTTAACATCTCCCATGCCAAAGATGTGAGTTTGAAGGCTATTCCTTCCATTCTCCTCCTCCCACGGCGCAAATCTAGAAATGAGAGTGGGTGATGAGGATAAGGAAAGAAGATCTCCCTCCTTCTTGAGCTTATCCAAGTCTCCCAGCGTTGTAGCTTTGTCTTCAATTGCTCCAATCCCTTCTAGATCTAAGCTTGTAGCAGTATGTTTTGAGTTCTTCCTGACAAAATTTGAATCAGGTGGTCTCCTAGGTGGTTTGCCACTAGATAAGAGTGTCCCATGCAGAAATCTCATGAACATAATAGATGGGAATGTAAGGTCCTTGCTTCCACTACGCAAATCCATCTATGTTTTCTGTGTGGAAGTGTTTTGTGAGGGGTAAGTATGCATGCCTTTGATCATTTGAGGTCCACCACTCTTCTTGTCCACCCATTCCATTTGCAAAGCCTCCCAATTAGTGGTGACTTTCCCCAATGTAATCAACCATTAAACACCCAAAATCACATTGGTGTCCGGTATCTCCACCACAAAGAAGTGATCAACCAAAGTGTAGGTACCCATGGTGTTTGAAAGTGATGGGACATAATGCATGCATTTCATTTTTCTATCTTCTGGGAACAAAATAGAGAATCCCTCAAAAGTATCAATGGGTATTTCCCTCCTTTGCACAAGATGAGCATCAATGAAAATGTGAGTTGCCCCACTATCAATCAATACAGAACCATCTGATTCAATATTGAACCTTGAAAATTTAAGGTCAAGTACTTAGGTACTCCTCTCAAAGATACAATATTACCTCCAATAGGAGAAAAGGCACCATTCCCATCTCGTGATGGTGTTGGATCTCCTCCATTAGTGTCAGTGCTATGACCCCTTCTTGGTTCATCTTCTTCTTCCTCCTCAATATATGAGAAGACCTCTATGTAATGTGCTTTTCCAATAGCACATATATGCCCCAGTGCCCATGCTTCTTTGCAAGTGAAGCATAGCTTCGTCCTCCTTATATCTCTCCAGAATTTATCATCAAGAGGCTTCTTGTATGAGCTCTCCTTTGAAGGAGTAGCTTTCTCTTCCTTTCCTTTAGAAGGAGAAGAGGGCTTGTGCTGAAAGTTTGCCTTTGCTTTTGGCAAGGCATCTTGAAGGTCTCTAGCCCTCTCAATGGCATCATGTAAGGTAGTGGGCTTGGTAGATTTTACCAACCCATTAAGAGGTTCATCTAGACCATCGATGAACATGTACACCCTTCTTGTTGCAGACAAGTCAGGAATCGTAACAGATAATCTCAAAAATCCAGAAATATAAGACTCTGTATTACCTGATTGCTTCAACTTTGCGAGGATCATGAAAGGTGCCTTTGGATATATTTTGTCAAATCTCTATATTGAACTCAGAATAAGTAGTCACATTGGCATGAACCAATGTAGACAAGCCATAGAACCACCTGTCATGTGCTTCAATTTCAAAGTGCAGCGCTGCAATCTTGATAGCCTCCATCTCAGGAACCTTGTTCAACTGAAAGTAGATGTCAAGTTTTTCTACCCATGATTTGGTAGAACACTTGGATGACCCATCAAAATTGAGTAGAAAGAATCTTCCCATAGAGTGATGTCGATCATGATTCTGAGTGAATCCACCATCTCTATGTTGATGCCTTGGTCTTCTTTTTTCCTTCAGGTGACAGAACTCTTGAAAACTCAAGTGGTATTTGAATCTCTGATGTTGAGACTCATATTATTCAAAATAGTATTCAAGGGATTCTTTCTCTTGAAACCCTTCATTCCCCATAGACAAAAAGGTAGGCATGGTAGAGCGTTGGGAAATCTGTGGCTGGTGCACTGGTTGATCATTCCAGTGATGGGACATGCTAGAGATTTCTCCAAGATGGAATTTCTTAGGGGAATCTTTGATTCTATACATTCTCCTCTCTTTGATCTCTCTAGCAAGATCATGCATGGCTCTCAAAAGGATCTTAGGAAAATCCTTTTCTTCTACATCACTTCCATATTCAGGGGCTTTACCCTTGTCTCTATCATCATTTGTGTAATCAAATTTCTTCTATCTTATTTTGAGATACCTCTTCTCTCTGTCAATAAGAGGCTCTTCTTCTTCTAAAGAAATATTGGCTTCTTACAGGATGCGCCAATATGATTTTTCTGATGCCACTATAATATCCCAAAAGGGAAATACGTAGCAATATTAAACAAAACTGCTCAGAAATAATGCAGTTCAAAAAAATAAAAGAAGGAGGCCAATATGGAGGCTCAAAAATTACATTTACATCAGAAAATCAAATTTACATTATGGCCCAAAAGATGTAAAACATAAATAGAAGACTTTTACATGAAGAAATCCTAAAAATGAGGTGCTGCAACCATATATTTTGACTGAACAAGCTTGACAACATTATTTTATTAGCTGATAATAGCTGTATATTACACTTCATATCTAGAGCAGATATTTCTACAAAAAAATAGATCTATATCATATCTGTACACTAGATAGGCTCCTCTACAAATGCCCCTTGGGGTTTTTAGCAAAAAGTGAAGTACAAGGAGTAGATATGAGATCTTATGCAGCAGATCTACAGAATGATTCAGAAATTCTGAAGAAAATACAACAATATTCAGATCAGATATGAATATGACATGGATTAGATCTAAAATTAATGGATCACCAAAGTGAAGGGAAGAAATCCAACACTAGAGATCTCTCCTCCAAAAGTGTGCCAAAAGACCTTGCAATTGTACACTTGCAAATAATGCAGTACTCGAATGAAAACTGCGTTGTAGGCTCTTGAACATATGTGGCCTCAAGCCAAGATCTGAAATCAGTGCTCCAATCATCCAATACTCTCTTGTCGAGGGGATATAAGACTTTCCCACTGAAAAGAGGCACTAGATTGGCCTAGATCCGAGTAGATCTAGCCTCCACTTGCTGCATCTTACAAAGACAACCAAACCCTCAACAGGATCTATGTTGTAGTTGGAAGAAGAGTTTGGTCAAATTCCTGATAGTGGATAAGAAATGCAAGACTCCTCCAAGAGCTACTCAAGGAAGGAGGTGGGATTCCCGATCAGGAACACCTAGTGCTAAACAACACTATTCTCCTCTAAACAACCAAGAGAATAAGAAATGTATAAACAAACAAAATCTTCAGCAAATGATAATCATGAACAACCATGTCATGTTGTCCTCCCCCTCCTTTTATAAGATTGAGATCTTGTAAAACCCTAAACTATCTCAATGATTTAGCTTCTATCACATGTGCCACCTCCAACTAAGACTGTGTTGTGCTTCAATGAGGATCACTTATTCTAGACAACAATGTTGATTTGGTCATGGTTGACCCAGTAAAATGATTCAATCCCTTCACAAATAAGGGTGTTTACTTAGATAAACCAGATTTAGCCTTGTTCACATGGGGCATTGATTTATTCATTGTTTTATGAGTTTTTATTGTCCTCCATTACACATTTATTCATGCAATAGGAAAATGAAAAAAAATTGTATGTTCCCATTAGCTTGGGATAATTGGGAATATTATAGATTCTGGTGAACCCGAATGTTATGAAGAAGAAATTCAAGTAGAAACTAAGAAGAAGTGGGAGCTATCCATGAAAGAAGAGATGGAATCCTTAATACATAACCAGACTTGGGACTTAGTCAGGTTGCATGCAAGTAAAACAACATTGCAGAATAAATGGGTTTACAAGATGATGGAATAAGATGGAGGAAAGCAAAGGTACAAAGCTAGGCTTGTGGTGAATGGGTTTGCACAAAAGAAAGGTATTGACTTTGATGAAATATTTTCTCCTGTTGTTAAGATGACTTCAATAAGAACTATTTTAAGTCCTTTAGCAACAGAAGATTTGCATTTTGAAAAATTAGATGTAAAGACAACATTTCTCTATGGATATTTGGAGGAAGAGACCTATATGCAACAACCACAAGGATATGAGGTCAAAGGGGAGGAAAAATTAGTGTGCGGGTTAAAGAATATCTTGTATGGATTAAAATAGGCTCTAAGGAAATGGTATCAAAAATTTCACAGGTTTATGTCTGAACAAGGTTATACTACATGTCACTCTGATCATTGTGTTTATCTGAAAAAGAAAATGATGAAAACTATATTATATTGTTATTGTCTGTAGATGACATGCTTGTTGTAGGGTCTAACATGCAAGAAATAAATGTGTTCAAAATAAATTTGGCAATTTCATTTGCAATGAAGGATTTGGGAGCTACAAAACAAATCCTTGGTATGAGAATAACTAGAGATAGGAAAAATCACAAATTAAGATTGTCTCACAATGAGTACATACAAAATGTGTTGAAAATATTTAATATTTAGAATGAAAAACCTGTTAGTACACCTTTGGATATCCATTTCAAACTTAGTAAGGATATGTGCCCCAAGACCCAAGAATAAATGGATTATATGTCTAAAGTTCCATATGCATCAACAATTTGAATCTTAATGTATGCAATGGTCTTCACAAGGTTTGATATTGCACATGCAGTGGGAGTTGTAAGCAGGTACATGAAAAATCTAGGAGGAACATTGGATGGGAGCGAAATGGATTCTCAGATATTTGAGAGGTACCACAAATAAAGCATTATGCTTTGGTGGTTCAAACATTGCTCTACAAGGATATGTTGATGTAGATATGGTAGGTGATAGAGATAATAGGAGGAGCACTACAGGGTATGTATTTACTGTAGGTGGAACAACTCTTAGTTTGGTTTCAAATATGCAAAGTGTTGTTGCAATTTCAACAACAGAAGCAAAGTATGTTTCTGATACAAAGGCTAGTAAAGAAATGATTTGGTTACAAAGATTTATGGATGAATTGGGTAAGAAGCATGAGATGGGGAAGGTTATATAGTGACATCCATAGTGCCAT
The DNA here is from genome assembly GCA_034641835.2 of Pinus albicaulis. NCBI lineage: Eukaryota > Viridiplantae > Streptophyta > Pinopsida > Pinales > Pinaceae > Pinus > Pinus albicaulis. The sequence goes on from CM076584.1 coordinate 503,982,506, forward strand.
TCATCTTGCAAAGAACTCAACATTTCATTCTAGGACTAAACACATACAACTCAAGTACAATTTCATATGGCCAGTGTTGGAAGATAGACAATTGAAGCTGGAAAAGATACACATAGCCAGAATCCTATAGATATGCTAACAAAATTTGTAACCAGGGAGAAACTGAGATTATGCTCAGTTCAATTGGTCTTCAAGTATGATGATGAATATGAGAAACAACTAGGTCCAAAGTGAAGTAATTTTCCAACAAATGCAGCAGTGGAGTTGCTACAACCAATTTCCAAGTGGGATATTGTTGGGTGTGGAGCCTGATTATATTCCTCATTTAGATGTATCGACATGTTGGATCCCTGTTCTTAACGGGGCTACAATGCCACCCGTCATTTGATCACCGTCAAGGGGGTCTAGGGGGGGCAACGACGACCTTTTGGAACCTGCCCCCCCACCCCCTAGTAGGGGGCTTTGGGGGAAATATCCCTGAAGCTAAAAACATATGTAAAATTCCCTTGTAAAATATTGTAATTTCATAGTCAATCGGGTCCATTCACTAGGCGGATGATTTGAAGTCAACCCATCAGTTGTATGAGGGTATTATATTTCAACTTTGTATTGTGTGTATATTCAGAGTGAGAAATAGAAAGGGGGATTGTGTGAGAGATCGAAGGAGATTACATTGTTGCAGGTTGTGTCTTTTCATTTTGAAGGATAATATAAAGGAAGGAATGGCTGTTTTTGTAGACGTAGCCAAGTTGGGTGAACCACATATATCTGTGTCTCTCCTGTTTTATATTTTTGTGTTTCCGCATATTTTATGTGTTCCATTTCTCTGTAATATATAATTTTATAACAATTGGTCCTTTTCTCTTTTGGAACATGTACATATGCATCACATCCAAATACCCTTATATGTGAAAGAGAGGGTTTCTTACCAGTCCATACCTCATGTGGAGTCTTATCCTCCAACGCTGATGAAGGTGATCTATTAACCTGGTAACATGCAGTCTCCACTGCCTCTGCCTAGAATTCTTGTCCCAACCTGGTACCACTAAATAACACACACCTAACAAGATAGATATTTGGAATTATGATTCTAAGGGTGTCATATCCCAAAGGAGAGAGAATATAAATATTCGACCTATGTATATGAACCCAAACTTGGAATCAAATGGAAAGCTAATTTTGATTCATAGCCTTTGGATACAGAGATGGAAACCAAGACCTCGACTGCCAAGGACAAGACGCCAAAAAGGACCATTGACAAAGCTGAAGAAATCGAGATGGAGGAAGTACATGTGAGTAAAAAGGAAAGGAATTAGGAGCATAAAGAGGAGGATTTTGAGATTAGGCTAGTAGACACAGGACCATACCTTCCAGGTTTTCAATTCATTTTGGAGGATCCTTCACAAGATATTGCCTCATCTTCCTCAGAGGTAACTATTTTTGGTGCTAAAGATAGCACTAATGCTACTCAATCAAGCTAGCCTACTGGAAGGGCCATTAAGGAAAGGAATAAGAAGGTAAGGGAGGATACACAGAAGGACATAACAATCCATTCAACATCATATCACACTAGGCTCATGGATGCCATGGATTTGGAGTGAAATCAGATGATTTTTTCATTACAACATCCATTGGCACAATCCTCGCCTTTAGGTTCACAGTTTAAATCATTGGATGTCTCTCTAGATCTAGCAAGTGTTCCCTTCCAAGATAAGGTAAAATTTCATAAACAGGTTGGGGAAATTCTATATAATGATCTCAATAAGAGTGTAATGACTATTGATAAGGTAGAAAAATTGCTAGAAATGACTGCTACCATATTGAAATAAGAGAAATCCAACTGTAGGGCTCTCCATATGCAGAATGAGAGTCATAAAGAGATAATTTTGAAAATGGGGGTGGATCTAGAAGACTGAACAACTATTGAAGCTCTTATTAAAAGTTCAGAAAAGGAAATTCAGGAGTTGAGGCACAAACTGAAAATGCCATGCAGTGAGCATGTTCAGTCCCAGGAACTTTCCCAAGTGGAAGTTGAGAAAGAGATCCTATATCAAGAGCTCATCAACATAAATAATGAGATAATATATCTCAAGCAACAAGTTGCCAAGCTACAAAGGAAAATATATTCCCACACATGCACAGTGGTTGTACCTAAGGATCCTCAAAATCCCACTGAGAATCTTACCAAATCCTTGAATGAGCTCCAACTGCTCGAAGGAGAGCTCAAGAAAATGCAGAGAGACTTGGATGCTGCTAAGGAAATCTTAGATCAGAAAGAGAGGAAACTCGAGTATGCCAGAATGAATACTAAGGTCAGCAGAAAGAATGAGTAGGATGTGAATCAAGAGGTAGCTCAGCTAAAAGGGAAACTAAACAGGAATGTGTCCTTATTGTAGACCAAACATCTAGCCTAAGATAAAATTATTAACGAGATAAGGAACTACTGGGAGTATATAAACTTGTTGAATGAACAAAAATCCGCCATCAAATAATATGAATTCCACCTCAAATAAAACAAGGAGGATGGAGAAAAGAACTCTCATATTTCTAAAAGGTTCATCAAGTTCGTCAAAAAAATACCAATTAGTGAGCTAAGGCCTATATACATTGTGGACAGGGCCAACACTATTATAGAGATCATGAGGGTCATACAGAAAGAGGAGGCTCGAACTAAAGCCGAAGAGTGACTGGATGTAGTAATTAGAGATGTCAAAACATTTGAATCTGAGTTTGAAAGGATCACCGAGGCAGTATTTCCTAGTTGCTATGATATTTGAGGAGAATTAATGATGTGGGAACAATATAATTAGAGCTTGGCTAAGGCCAAGAGTAAGGTGGAATTAACTCATGAAATAACGAACAATATGAAAGGTAAAACGATGGTGAATTATCTAAAGAGGGACTTCCATCTCTTAGGATTGGCGAAGAATCTATTCCACTCGAGGCTAGACTATTATGGGGTGACCAATCTTAGGATCACATATAAGATATAATCACAAGTTCCACCACCATCTCCAATATTGTGGGAGAGGTGCAAACATTTCGTTAATCCTCTTGTTTCCTTTGTCATAAACCTATTACGATGACCAAAAGACTATAGACATAAGCGAGATTGGCCACTATAGATCGATAATTTGATGTTTTCTTGAATAATAATTCACATTAGATTTTTTTATTTTCTCAAATAGGGAAGGTTTTGAATCATTTGTTTCATAAATACATTGAATATTGAGTCTGACATTAATTCTTAACTGACTGGAAGAACACTCATTGAATATGTCCTAGGCACTGGTCTCGAATCAACCTAGGGGATGTCTCTAGGAGCTACAACAGGTGTTTTTTTTTACCTCTTAATGACTTACATCATCAGCTGGTAATCAGATTTTGTATACCATGTTTGACTTTATTCCTTTTATTTTCATGGTTAGACTCGTACATTAGCCGATTGAGTGAACGATATAGAAGACCCCAGATCTAGTTCCATCCATCTGGGATGCGTGCAGGGAAAATTTTAGGGGCTAATATTCATAGGTGGGCTAATTTTTCGTGTTTTTTCCAAAAAAAAAATTTGCCAATTTTCATTTTTACAAATAATGACTCGCCAAAATTTTATAGTATAAAATTATTTTACCTTAAAAATCACAAAATTTTTATAGAGGCTATATGAAATTATTATAAATTTGAATATTTTTACAAACATATCGCCAAACATTTTATAGTTTTCATATTACGGACTACTAAGATTTTCCAAGGTTTCTAAACCTTAAAATAATTTTCAATCGTTAAAATTTTCCCTCGATGCGTGTTCAGGGTTAATGCAAATATCACAAAGCATGATGGCTATGGTCATACCAATGTTCATCCAATCATGGATCCACCCTTTGTCCTTAGTAGATTTAATTCTTGAGCATTGTACATATAATGCTAGCTTATCTAATGAGCAAAGGGTATGCCTCCCTCAACAAAGATATCATGATGAAATTGTATTGTAAAAAATGATGATCTCGACCAGTTGTTCTTGATCTGGACTTGTCACAAGGTAAAGCACTTTAGTCATCAAATACCGTTTCTAACTTTGCACTTTAGGGGGGAATCTGTTATAGGCCATTATGTCGCTTTTGGTCAATATGCCTACAAAGTGGATTGATAATCATCCGCGAACATGTTTTCATTATCCTTACACAAAGCCCTAAGAATGAGCTTCCAAATTATTGAGTTTCTAGGTCTAAATGCTTTAGAAAAATGCTTTTAAGCCCTAGTGCACCCTGGACCTTTAGAGCATGCATTTAGCAGTAGGTTTCACCTTACCGCACCAAAGGTAATCAACAACAACTTGTCCCATTTTGGGGGTGCGCTGATTCTAGAAATTCAGGAAAATTAAAAAGAATCTAGAGGCTTCTTCTTGCATAATATTCCTGGAGTAGTTTTAACCATTTAACTTGGATAAGACATTTGAATCCTATTTGATCCTACCTTGGAGATTTCACCTCTTATAAATTGAGCTCATCCTCCCATAATATGTGGATCTCAAGCCTATATTGGTAAATGGATAATAATTCCTAAATTACCACACTCTACTATATATTTACTACCATTCACAACATCATGGTTGACTTTTTGAGACTCATCATGCCCTCATGTCGTTGCCTTGAATCTAAGAGAGTCATCATCGTCATGCATTAGGGTGACATTAAGTTGTGCTTTGTGACAGAGAACAAGTCAACTTGGGGAGATATATACAAGATCAACACTATATTTGGTTGTAAAATATATCCTATTTCTATTAATACAAAGAGTATATTGTTTTCCTATATGTGTTATGTTATGTTTACATTCATATATTTCAATGCCTCACTGATTCATTGACTAAATTTATTGATGTTGGGTATGAATTATATTATTTCTACGATTATTCGCATGCACGCGGGGTGGGGCTCACAGGGGGGTGATAGCCCCCCATGTATGTTGCACCAGGCGTGGTGGGTGGGGTGGGGGGGGTCATAAGGGGGGTGGAAGCCCCCTTGTCCATGGGTTCGCAGGGGGCGGGTAGCCCCTTGTGCAGGGTCCGAGGCAATTCCTTGCGATTTTTTTTTCTTATTTTTCAGTAGGCAGACCTGCTTATGGTTTTTTGCATGGGTTTGCACATGGTTTTGGGGCGTGATGGTTTTTTTCCCCTGGTATTTTGTAGATCCGGTCAAGGGAACTATGATTATGTTCTAATCCAGGGTTAATGGATTGGGGTTTATGAATTCTTCAACATGTATATATATGTGTTGTAACACTAAAAGGGATATGATGAAAAATAAAGCTAGTGGTATCGATTTGGTATCCAGGGGAATATCTCTGTGTATATCTATTTTATGTTTTATGCTCTCCCTATTTTTTATTTTCCGTCATTAAGAATTCATTTGTAGATAATTTCTGTACAGGGTTAAAACCTACATTTGGTATCAGATTTGTTTCAGCTTCAAGGGGATGCCTTTGATGCTGAGGGGTTTCTTTCTCGGGCCTGTGGTAGACCCTGTTCAGTGGGAGATCTGCGAGATAGATTCTTGTAGTGAAAGAAGATGAAAAACAGTGGAAAGATAGATATCAAGAAATTAATGGTCAGAGTTTTGAGTTGTGGAAGCTCAAGATGGAGGATTTGCTAGTGGATAAAGATTAATGGATCGTGGTAGATCTAGGCACTAAGCCAATGAAAATGTTAGATGAATACTAGGCGAAGTTAGATCGGAAGGCAAAGAGTACAATATGGTTTCTTACCTCAGATTAGGTATTGTTGAATGTATCTAAGGAAGCTAAGACGAATACTTTGCTGGTCAAGTTAGGGACTTTGTACCAATCTAAGTCTCTGGTGAATAAATTGTCTCTGCAGAAAAAGCTATATAACCTGAGGATGAAGGATGGAGACTCGGTGACAGAGCATCTGAATGCCTTCAATACTGTGGTAAGTTAGTTTTCATCTGTTGATATTAAAATCTGAGATGAATACAAGTGCATCAGTTTGTTGTGTTCTCTACCAGATTCGTGGGACAGTATGGTTATTGCAATAGGTAGCAATACAAATACCTTGAATTTTGATGAAATTGTCTCAGCCTTGCTGTCAGAGGAAATGAGATGGAGAAATATGGAGGGCCAAAATGGAGATGCCTTATCTCTACGAGGAAGGTCCCATAATAGAAAAAAAAAATAACTTTTCGAGTGGGAGATATAAATCTCGAGGAAAGCATGTAAAGGTTTGCTGGAAATGCGGAAAGGAAGGAAACTACAAAAAGGACTAAATATCTAAAGCTCCTGAGAAATGAAAGGGATTTGATGATGCTCATTTTGTAGAGGAAAAAACCACCTCAGATGAAGGTGGGGATGTGTATTTGGATTCTTCTTCAAATACACATGTAGATCATGAGGCATGTTTGATTGACTCAAGTGCATCCCTTCACTTCACTCCCCATAGGGAGTGGTTCTACGAGTATGAGAAGTATGATGGTGGCGATGTATTCTTTGGAGATGATAGGAAGGCCAGAATCTTCGGACATGGAAAAGTCAAGCTAAAGCTGCAAGGTGGAAGGATTAGAACACTTCTTGGTGTTTTGCATATTCATGCATTGGCTAGAAATCTGATTTTTGTAAGAAAGATGGATGATGAAGTGTAAAATAGTGTTCGAGAAATATACCTGTAAGATGGTTTGGGGAAAATGGGTAGTAATGCAAGGACTTTGAATTGGAACTCTATACAAGCTTTAATGTAGCAATGTTATTGATGGGTGAAACAGTTTTGTGGTTCCTGAAAGTGGAGCAGAAAGCCTAGCTGTCTCTAGAGAAAATACCATGCTATGGCATCAAAGGCTTGAACATATTGAAGAGAAGGGCCTTCGGATACTGCATGGTAATGGTATGGTATAATGTATGTCTAATTTCTCTCTGAAGTTCAATTTCTGCGAACATTGTGTATATGGGAAGAAAAATCAATTGAGTTTTCCTTTTGGTGCTAAGAGGACGAACAAGTTATTAGAGCTTGTGCACAGTTATGTGTTTGGTCCCATGTCCGTTCCATCATTGGGAAATTCTGTGTACTATGTTTCATTCATTGTAATATTCCTTTTTCTGGAATTTCTGCAATATGGTCCTCAAGGACGCTGTATAAGGGAGGAAGTGTAAAAATAATATGAAAGGGGGCTTGGAACCCCTTTTTAAATCACTAAACACTTCTCTTCTAGAATTTTAGCTCAAATAAATAATCCTAGAGGGGTTATTCAGATCTCCCCAAACTAGGTCCCTTAGGAAACTACTCAAATAGAGAGCCTACAACAATACATGAACAAAATCATGAAAATATGCAAATATGTACACATCAATAAATGGAATATAATGCAGCCATCATGTTTATTAATATATCAGCTATAATATATAGAAATATCTTGAGGGACAAGCCACTCAAGCTATGAGAACCAATCTCCAATGACCAAGCAACGAAATACATGAGTTGCTGCAATTGCACAAAATGTCAGAGAGCAGTGACATCGCTATATATATTATGGTAGCTGCTCAAATAGATACATATACATGAAATATGGATGAAATATATAAAGAAATGCCCAAGAATAGAAGAATAGGCTCCAATACAAGATTTCTAGCCAATCTAGGAGAGATTTCTAGAAATGCCGGAAAGTGTACAATGTGACAAATAACTTGTCACTGCAACTGAATAAAAATGGGGAAATGAGGCTATAGAAGATCTGATATGATGATGCCATTCTCTGATAGTGAATCTAAGCAAAAGGTTGATCCCTTTACTCAAAACACTCCTCCTGATAAGCACAAATGGCTCTCCCAACAACTGTCTGCATAAATAACGTAGTTTTTTCCCTAAAATGCACTGTGAGAGATGGTGAGTAATTGGACTGGTACCAAAGATCTGAAATGATGCTCAAGAGTCTCTTCTGCTTCTCCTCCAAAGAATAAAAAAGGTCTCCACCGAAGAACAAGCCAAAGAATGACTCTATGAGTTCCTCTGTTGCTGCACCTAGCAACACAACATTTTCTGCCCAACAAAATAATGTTGTAGCTTAAGGTATAATCTTGGTCAAATGCCAGAATGAGGAAATGGAGCTCAAACACTCTCCTTCCTTGAGGATGAGGTAGGGATTCCTGACCAGGAACACCCTTGGGTGAAGAACACTACAACTCTGCTAAACAGCCCGGGGCTGCAAGTCTTTGCAGACCCAACGAAAATAACAAGCTAATGCATAATGAAAATGGGTTGCCATCTCCTCCTTATAAAGCAAGTGAACTCCTCTCACCATGGGTCCCATTCACACTTGCAACCTAACTCATGCAAGTGGAGCCTCCACTAAAACTGCGCTGTCTAAGAAGGTTCAACGTATCTAGATAGGTTTATTTGACTTGGTCAAAATGACTAGATCAAGCATAATCCAATCTTGTTCACACCATGTGGTGTTCAAATCAGCTACTTTATTATTTCTCCTTTCACAAAAGGAGTGTTATTTCTCCATCTAAAGGGGTTAAGGTGTCTCCTTACCCATTTTATTCAACAAAATGAAAACATGCAAACCATAATGTTCCTTTTTTCTTGAGGCTAAAAATTGGGAACATTATAGTCCTCCCCTCCCACATGTTGCTTGTCCTTAAGAAACTGCATAGAGAGAACAAAATTCCTCCCCCTTTCTCTTGTGGCCTCCTCATCAACAATCTCCACCACTACTCAAAATATCCTGCAACGACTCTATCCTCCAATGCTTCCTCCCAAGTATGCAAACCAGAATGGTGCACATCATGGAAAGACAAAAGGTGTAGGTGGAAACCTTCTTGCTCTGCTATGGCCTCCTCAAGGTAGGAGTGATGACATGCATGGGAAAAATGTATCCCCAATGATGATCCTCTCACCCATGCTATCATCTAAATATAAATCTCAACCCCTGGTATATGTAATGTGCTGGGGCTGGATGGAGAGTTGAGCTTTTGATTCCCAAGGTGTTTCTCCCTCCATTTGTGGTACATATGGGGCTGCCTCTATCCTTGGGCTGAAATGGTATGGCCTCCAAGAATGGCCCAAGCCTGCCCATCAAGAAAATCAATCATGAAATGCCCCCTCAAGTTCTCCAAGTGGTTTTTCCCACAAGAATATAAATATAGCAATGTGGAAATCATGGTTTTCCCATGGTGTCTCCTGCAATATAAATCATGTACAATGGAGAGAGTCATGCTCCCAATGGGATGTCCCAAAATATACAACACTCTCACAATAGTGCTCCTTGTGAATGTATAAACATCAGCAATACTAGGAGGAAATATGCAATAAAAACAAGTTGTCATAAGACAACTAGAGAGTGGGTCACTGCTCCACTCATGGGACCAACGCAGTGCACCTCTTACCTGCATCAAAACTAAAAAAAACATGTGATTTTCTAGCTACTTTTTTTCTGCCACAAACATCTCATAATATGGAAACATGCAAATACAGATCGGTGCCAATGGTGCACACCAAGAAGCATGTGGCTTCCCCCACAAACCATCATGAAAATAGCCACTCCAATTGCTGCAATGGGCCACAAGTACATCATAATAAAGAGCATAAGGAGGTGTGATAATCCTTAGCTCATCAAGCTTCTCATATAAAGTAAATAAAGGTAAATCAAAATGAGAGTATATACCTCCTTAACCATGTACTCCAGTCCTTGAGCTGAAATGGCTCATCTAAATGCTCTCCCTCACCTCCAATGAGTAGGGAAATGGTTGTGCCAACCTCTCCAAAATCATCCGGGCTATGCATCTATCCATATGCTAATATAGATCATGTTGAATGCCCTCCCAAGTGAACTCCTCTAGCAAAGCAGAGTATGCATCCAAGTGCATAGCTAGGAAGTCCTTATGTACTACATGCAATAATTTCTTCTTGAGACTAGGAGTCCTAGTCAAGAAGATCTTGCCATAATGAAGGATGACCATATCATTAATCATGTAACTTTCATCTCTATCTGGGTCATCAAAATTCATGCATGCATCTAGATCCTGGGAGTACTCCACCAAGAGCTGAGTCCTCCATCCTGGATCTATCCTCCTCATAGATAGCGCTGGTGATCTATAATGTGATGCTCCCGTCATGTTGTTTCCTGCTAATTTGACATCCCCCATGCCAAATTCATCCTCCAAAATTCTTCCATGCCCATCATGTAGCTGCTCATGCTCAAATAATGATGGTTTCCTTTGGATGTTGGCCTCCCATGAGAAGTTGTCACCCAAAAGGAATCTCCCAAGCTAGGTCAAAGTAAGCATGAGTGGCCTCCATCCACTCCTATGTATGAAAGATTCCTTCCTCAAAGGAAGCATCCTCTCCTCCATAAAATATGTGGAGAAATCATCCTACATCATGAAGATGCCATCCTCCATCCCTGTAGCAAACTCTGTCAGCGCAGTAGAACTGATCAGAGTGGGTGATACCGAAAATGACAGAGTGCCTCCCTCCTCCTTGAGTTTATCCCAAACTCTCTGCACTGTGCTGGACTCCTCCAATGTCTTCACCTCTCTGGAATCCAAGAATGGTGAACCAAATGACAAGATGCCCCTCATCAATGCTAGATCAGGTGGCCTTCCAGGTGGAATGCCTCCATATAGTGAGACATCAAGATCAGAAGTGGATTGTATGTATAAGAGGACTGATTTGTCCCTCTCTCCACTGCATTGTATAGTCTCCTTCTTTTGTGCAAATATTCTCTGTAATAGATAAGGGTGTATCAAACCTTGATGTTGATCCTTCTCTTCCTCCTCCATCTCACAATCCCCAATAGCTGCTACATATGACTCCAGAATTGTGCCATGGTTCCCACATGTTAAAATATTTGGAATCCCTTGCATAGAAACAAGGACTCCTCCTATGGAAGCAATGGCTCCCCTTTCACCTCCATTTGGTGATGGATCTCCTCCCAGTATGACAGTGCTGTTAGATCTCTCATGCTCATCCTCTCCATCAATAAGTGATATTACCTCATCATCAAGGAGTGACCCTAGATCTTGGTCATCTCTTGAAGGAAGTACCTCCATGGCTTCACAAATGGAAGAGGCCCTTCACACAATAGGGGTCTTCCCTTTATCAAGCCATCATACATGTTTTCATCCCCTTCAGAAATATGGAATGGAGTTTGTTTATGGTTTCCTTCAATGCATGCAAAGTGTTTGATGTTTTAATACATAAAGATTCACGATGATTTTCATCAAATTTTCTCACCAAACCTTTATTGAATCCATCATATGATTCTAAATTTGCATGATAACATGAAATATAATTTTCAGACCACAAACCATGAGCCATAACTTTGAGTTGCAGGGCTGCTCCTCCAATGGCCCCATCTTCTTCCTCCATCCTTCCGACAGTGCAAGTGGGCAATGAACTGTGTTGTGGATCTGCATGTGTGTCTGAATGCTCACACCCAACGTGGTTACAACTAGAGCTTGCTTCACCCACAAACCCTCTTAGAAAATATTTCCAATTTTCCCTTTCTATCTCTTCACGATCTTCAATGATACCCTCCATGGTCTGGAAAAGAAAAAGGAAAACCTCCTCTTCTGTCATTCCTCTTTTCTTGTTTTCTTTGTAAATATCCTCTTCTAAATGAGGAGCTTCTCCTTCTAATGGCATTTTATCTTGGGCTGCATAGCTATAAAGTTCCCTTTTCAGGAATATCAAAATTCTATTCTAGAGATTGACTGCAGGGGCATTTACTGGATATGTCACCCTTGAAAAAAAGATGAGATATAGAGGCTACCTAGCCATCTGCAGACTCTGTCTATAGAGTTTGAAACATTCCTCCTTTAGGGGGCCAACACTAAATTGGCTTGAAGCCATAGGCTGAGCCAAAGATCATGCTTTGGTACCACTGTAATATTCCTTTTTCGGGAATTTCTGAAATATGGTCCTCAAGGACGCTGTATAAGGGAGGCAGTGTAAAGATAAGATGAAAGGGGGCTTGGATCCCCTTGTTAACTCACTAAACACTTATCTTCTAGAAGTTGAGCTCAAAGAAATAATCCTATAGGGGTTATTCAGATCTCCTCAAACTAGGTCCCTTAGGAAACTACTCAAATAGAGAGCCTACATCAATACATGAACACAAGCATGAAACTTTGCAAATATGTACACATAAATAAATGGAATATAATGCATCCATCATGTTTATTAATATATCAGCTGCAATATACAGAAATATGTTGAAGATTGCAACAAGAAACATTGAAGGAGGCATCCTGAAACATCATTCTTGATCCTAGTTGGAAAGTGATCACCTAAACTAGGTGGGGCCCACACAGATGATTTTTGTCGCAAAGTCTATTTTTAGACTATGTATATTTTTAGACATGTCGATCATATTCCATGAGTTGCAGTATGATATTTGTGGATGGTTGGTCAAGTTGGAAAAATAGATGGATTTCTATTTTTAGACATATTGTGCGGAATCTATTTTTAGATTGCCAGTCAAAAAATAGATATGTCGAATATTATTAGCTCTTAATAATATTTGGACTATAAACATTATCTTATTCTCTTGGAGCACTTCAGTTAAGTGCACAGATGTGGCACAGTAGCTGACAGAAGGAATTACACTATTCCTGAGGGTTAAGTGGAGCTATTGCATGGATGCTTCAGTTAGAACTCATGTGATAGAGTTTGCTGGAGTTGATTGAGGAAGTTAATGGAGTTGTGTTCAGTTTAACTAATCTAAACATAGTTGAGATATTTGTATCTAGTTTAAATGTTTGATACAATTAGTGAGAGTGGTGTGAATTGATTATTAATTAATTCACTAATTATAAACTCATTAATCAACTAAAGAATACATCAGTTAACTTCAGTGCATGGACAGTTTCAGTGGAGACCAGTGCAGAGATAGGTGAAAGGGAAAGTATGACTATTAGTTGTGACTATAAGTGTTGCATGGTTTGCATCCAACACTTAGTATAGATGCCTATAAAGACTGCGTGAGCAAGGCTGGGGTAATTCGAACTCATCAAGAGGCATTCTTCAGCTGGGATTGTGCAATAGAGGCTGGCTATCAGGTGGCAGAGATTGGAGCATGTGTTTTGCTAGATCTAGCTTGATTAGTGTGTAGCAATTGGAGGTTGTGCTGAGAGCTTGTGAGGAGCTTTGTACAATGATTGTTACATGATCTCTATGAAATATAATATACAGATAGTTGGGGTTTTCAGCTTTAAGCTTTCCCATGAAATACTGTGTTCATATGTGTGATTTTTTATGGTTTTAATGTGTGCATGCAACTAATTTTATTTCCGCATGTAATGATCAATGGTAGAAGAGATTTTTTATTGTGCATGAAGTCAAATAGTGCGTGATCAGGAGAATCTCGGTGAATAATATATCAATTATTCAAATTTCTACAAAATATCTTGAGGGACAAGCCACTCAAGTTATGAGAACAAATCTCCAATGATCAAGTAATGAAATACATGAGTTGTTGCAACTGCAAAAAATGCCAGAGAGAAGTGAAATCGCTGTCTATATTATGGTAGCTATTGAAATAGATACATATACATGAGATATGGCTGAAATATATAAAGAAATTCCCAAGAATATAAGAATGGGCTCCAATACAACATTTCTAGCCAATCTAGGAGAGGTTGCTAGAAATGCCGGAAAGTGTACAATGTGACAAATAACTTGTCACTGCAGCTGAATAAAAATGGGGAAGTGAGGCTGTAGAAGATCTGATATGATGTTTCCCTTCTCTGATAGAGGATCTAAGTAAAATGTTGATCCATTTACTCAAAAAACTCCTCCTGATAAGCACAAATGGCTCTGCATAAATAACGCAGTTTCTACCCTAGACTGCACTGTGAGAGATGGTGAGTGATTGGCCTGGTGCCAAAGATTTTAAATGATGCCCGAGAGTCTCCTCTGCTGCTCCAAATAATAAACAAGGTCTCCACTGAAGAACAAGCTAAAGAATGACTCTGTGAGTTCCTCTGTTGCTGCACCTAGCAACACAACGTTTTCTGCTCAACAAAATAAAACTGTAGTTGAAGGGATAAGCTTGGCCAAATGCCAAAATGAGGAAGTGGAGCTCAAACCCTCTCCTTCCTTGAGGATGAGGTAGGGATTCCCGACTGGAACACCCTTGGGTGAAGAACACTACAACCCTGCTAAACAGCTTGGGGATGCAAGTCTTTGCAGACCCAACATGTTGGGGTTCCTATGTTTTGGCAGATTTGGAAATACCAAAAGATAAGACAACATCAAACCACTTTGGGGCCCTAGGATCTAGCCCTCCTAGACTCGAAGAGGGATCTCTCCAATAAAACAAAGAATGATATATCTTTGAAAGTTCAAATGAGATGTTAGGCTAGTTATGAAGCACAAAGGAGGTTTAAAATGATTTGGTTGGTTGGTTGCTGGGTTGGTCATGAGATCATAGAATGATAAAGTAATGGGAGAAAAGGAAAAAAGCAGCAGGATGCTTCAGCAAAGAGGATAGGTCAAGAAAGTGCCATCCATTGGGCTATGAAGTCATGAAATGGAATTAATTACAACAACTATTCAAGGCTTTCAAAGGGCAAGCCATCTACACTAAAGGATATTTTAGATAGATGGTGGGATGGAACATTAAGGATTGAAAGTGAAAGAAGGAAAGTAACCCGATTTCTGTCTATAGATCAGGACATAGGTCATTTAACTCTAGACCTGCTTGGACCTACTCAAAGGCAGCTCTCAAAGGAGGGACAAAGGGGCAACTTATAGATTGGACCAGAGGTCATTTAACTCCAGGTCAGCTTTAGCATAATCCAAGGGAAAACAGAGATAAGTTTAACAGAGCCAGGGTCTGTAGATCAGAGAAGGACTTTGAACCTTCAATGCTTTGACACCAGCACAAATATCCAAGTAGCAAACCTCTAATTCATACATCATCTAGCAGCATATGGAACCACTACACTGGTTAAATTAGCTGAATTTACTCTTAGATAACACATACAACAGAAAACATTAAAGGCAAGGAGAGCAGAAACATAGGGTACCTAACAAGGGTAAATCCTATGCCATATTTCTGATGCATGCCAGTAGAAAATGAAACAGTATGAAAATGTAATAAACAATGTTAGAAAAACATCACCAACATTAATAGACCAGGATCCTATGAAATGTTCTTGATTAATTGATGAAAAACCAGTCACATACTCTGAGCTCAATGGCTAATACAGTCCAGACTTTCTCCTCCCAGCCTACTACATACAAACTACTCTGCTACTCCCTCCCAGGATTTTCCTACAGTCAAAATGAAATCCCTCTAATGGCAACAATAACAACCTAACAACAACCATCACAATTTGTTCTCGGGAATTCTTATAGGAGAATGAATAATAGCAGGGGTAGATGTTCATTTAATCTGATTCATTAAGATAGAGTGGAGGAAGTGCTCGAGCCCACTTTGCTTAATGGCACCTGCATCACTGTAAGTACTCATGGTATGGCCTGAGAGTCTCTGTTAGGTCGATTTTGACCTCAGATGTGTCCTTGAAGTCCTTTCTGGCTGTTAGGCCCTCTGTTCTGTCTTCCGAAATAAGTGAACTGGATGGAAGGATCTGCAGGCCACTCCATACTCCATAACTGCTACCGGACAGTCTTTTAAGAAGCTTCTGTCAGTGTCCTTAACTTTCCTGGGCTCGAGGAGGCATGGAAGACGCTGTAGGAATGGTGCACTTCTGAGAGAAGAGTGTTCTGCGGATCTGTAGCACTGATATGACTTGTTTTGTGTGCATTTGGTCTTCACACTGCACTCTTATCCTTTGATCACGAGATTAAGTGATAAATCTTCAATTATGGGCTCTAACACCTTAATCTCTACTGCTGTAACACTGGCCGATGTTGCAATGGCCTCTCTGCGACCCCTGCATAATAAATTAAATAAATTATAAAATTCGGGGATGGTGGTGGAAGATTTACTGTGGAGGCCAGAGGAATGGTGGCAGAGCAGTGGAGCACAATGGAAATAATGAAGAGTGGTGGAGAAATGACCACTATTGTAAAAACCCAAAGATCAATGCTTGGGCGAATTACAAAGGAAAACAAAAAAAAATAATGAAGTGGAGCCTTTGGATGTGGGACCCAGCGTGAGCGGAGGGCGATGATATTTGGACCGTTGATCTCAGGAGGATATCAATGGCAGAGGTTGAAAGATGAAGTTATTAAAGCCTCCAATGAAGAAAAGTGATGGGGGGAAGCGATTAGATCCTAGCCGTCGGATCTGAAGAAATGGATGGCCACGATTGAATCGACAGATTGAAATCGGGGCACGGGAGGTGACACCATTTAAACTTTGTGATTGGTGATGGCGCGATTGAGCGCCAACTGTCTGATCTGGGTCAGATCGACGGTGAAGATTCAATCGGCGGGGAGAAAGAAGGGCCAACAGGGTGAAGCGGGAGAAATCTGGACCATTGGATCATATGAAATGGACAGCTCAAATCGGATCAGGGAGTTGCAATCGGAAGGAACAGAGGAGGGGATGCGATGCGACTGGTGTGATGCGATGGAGTGCCAGCCATCTGATTTGGATAGAGATCGACGGTTCAAACAGAATTGGAGGGGAAGAATGGAAAGGGCGTTGAGCACGTAGCAATTAACGCTGGGCCGTCAGATCCATTTATGGATCAACGACGAAGATTGTAATAGGGAGATCGCAATCAAGGATGCAAAGGGTGGCGCGTTTTAAAACTTGCGATTGCGATTGGAGTGATTGAGCACTGGCTGTTGGATCCCTAGACCAGATCAACAGCCCAAATTCAATCGGAGGCCTTGTGAAGGGGTGAGATGGGTACAGAAAGACTTTGCACGGACCGTTAGATCTATTCAGATCAATGGTGGAGATTGCGGCGTGGGGCTATAGACCCAAATCCAATCGCATTGGGATTTTTCGTGTTTACAAAGGAATGCACCCGCCCGAGAGCTCCGATTGTGATTAGTGCTTTGAGACTTTGCGCCTGGTTCTTGGGCAAAGGGCATATGGGGAAGTGGTTTGCGGACTAGGCCGAAAGGGGCTAGGCCTATTATAAGATGGAAAGTGGGTTTTTTGGCCCATTTTTAGTCCATTGGAGGGTGGGAAAAGGTAACGATAGAGGGAAAAAAAGGGGAATTGGACCAAATAATGGGTGTATGTGGGATTTAAAGGGGATTTAGGAATATTTGAAGGGTAAGTGGGGAATTTAGAAGGGGAAGGAAAGAGGATGAAAAAAAATGCTTAGAGGGAATGAAATAAGAGGGAAAAAGAGGCCTTTGGGTATTTCTTCACAAAGAGAGAGGCTTTATAATGGGAATCAACATTGGGGATTTTATCAAAAGACGAAAGGCACAAGGAGGCTTCAAGGATGATGTGTTTTTAGGGGAAATTCATTCCTTGAAGGCTCAAAAACATTTTAGCCCCCTATTTTCTTGTCAAAAAATTTATGGGGGGCTAATAGTGGCTTCACATGGGGATGGCTACTTCTTGAAGGAGTCAAGAATCCAGAGAATGATATTTGGTGTAGGCCAGATGCCTACTGCTTGGCACATCCCTTTCTTTCTTTAGATCATCTGCCACAAATCATGAAGACATCATATCAACAGTGAACATTCTCCCAAACAACTACCTACCCATACTATAGTCCTAACATTTTTTCTCCTAGGGTGCATTTGGAATTGCAGACCCTTTACATCATCAATTTTTACAAGTAGGAAAATAAACCTATTCTATTTCTACCCTTATTACTCCATGAGACTAGATTAGACTATTGGTCTCATATGTTTCTCTACCTAAACTAATATCTGCTAGGATTAAAATGTCTAGCAGATTTCTTCTCTACATTCTAAGACAGAAATTGAAAAATAGTCAAGCCAGGATTAGATTGTCTGACTTGCTAGACTTTGCAGAAATTAGAAACAAATAAATACATACTCACACACTGAGCTTTATTGATCTTTCCTACCTACCCTACTCTACTTGGAAATATCTGATGTTCTAGGTGATACAATAATGCCAATGCAGCCAGTCAAGCAGTAGCAAAAAGGATATGAGCATTGACTTCCTGCCAGAGATAACCACAGGGTGCTCTGCATGTAGTTCTTCCAAACTGAAGTCACCATCAGTAGTGACCACTCCTAATGAATCTGGCCTGTGTTAAAGATCAATGCTAGAGTATTTGAGAAAATTAGGGCCTCCATATATTCTGCCACAGGATCTATGAGCACATGATGTACAAGTTCTTCTTTTAGGCCGTCCATGGCTGGTAGGCTGTTTGTATCCTGGGCAGCTTTGACTCTTGGTTCTTCCACTGCATCCTCAAGGTGGCTCTTGAAAGCTCAATCATCTTCTTCTTGCACATCAAAAAGCAGTGGAATTTATTCTTTTTTAGGAGGAGGAAAGCTTTCCAAAAAGGCCCTCGGGTCTTTGAACTGATATGATTTTTCTTGTGAGTTCAAAAGTTTGATCTCAGCTTCATACCTTTCAACCACCACTTCTAAGAAAATTTTCCTGAGCACGGGTATGAATTTTGAACTGAGAGGAATAACCTCGGGAAGCTCCTCCACCTTCGATTCTTCCAAGTCACTAGAAATTGTATCACGACACTTTGCTATGAAATTTGGATACATTTCTGCAAACCGTTCAGGGTCTTCCATTAGTGAAGTGACTTGGTCTTTGACATGGATGATGTTGTACTGTGACATGGTCTCCCAGTGGAGTCTTGTGAACACACAGATAATCAGCGGCCTACTGATCACCAGTGGAGTCCTTTAATCATTCAGGAATTGTGGAGTCGTCAGGCGGATGATTTATAATTCTACTGTCCACCACAGTGATTTACCAAATCAAGCTTTTGGTCTTATTCCCTAGTGGAGTCACCATTATGTTGGGGTTCCTATGTTTTGGCAGATTTTGTAATACCAAAAGATAAGACAACATCAAACCACTTTGGGGCCCTAGGATCTAGCCCTCCTGGACCCGGAGAGGGATCTCTCCAATAAAACAAAGAATGATATTACTTTGAAAGTTCAAATGAGATGTTAGGCTAGTTATGAAGCACAAAGGGGGTTTAAAATGATTTGGTTGGTTGGTTGTTGGGTTTTTCATGAGATCATAGACTGAGAAAGTAATGGGAGAAAAGGAACAAAGCAGCAGGATGCTTCAACAAAGAGGATAAGTCAAGAAAGTGCCACCCATTGGGCTATGGAGTCATGAAAGGGAATTAATTACAACAACTAGCCAAGGCTTTCAGAGGGAAAGTCATTTACACTAAAGGATCTTTTAGATAGATGGTGGGATGGAACATTAAGGATTGAAAGTGAAAGAAGGAAAGCAACCCGATTTCTGTCTATAGATCAGGACAGAGGTCATTTTACTCCAGACCTGCTGGGACCTACTCAAAGGCAGCTCTCAAAGGAGGGACAAAGGGGCAGCTTATAGATCGGACCAGAGGTCATTTAACTCTAGGTTAGCTTTAGCATACTCCAAGGGAAAACAGAGATAAGTTTAACAGAGCCGAGGTCTGTAGATTAGAGAAGGACTTTGAACCTTCAATGCTTTGACACCAGCAAGAATATCCAAGCAGCAAACCTCTAATTCATACATCAGATAGCAGCATATGGAACCATTCAAATGGTTAAATTAGCTGAATTTACTCTTAGATAACACATATAGCAGAAAACATTGAAGGCAAGGAGAGCAGAGACATAGGGTACCTAACAAGGGTAAATCCTATGCCATATTTCTGATGCAAGCGAGCAGAAAATGAAACAGTATGAAAATGTAATAAACAGTGTTAGAAAAACATCACCAATAGTAATAGACCAGGATCCTGTGAAATGTGCTTGATTAATTGATGCAAAACTAGTCACATACTCTGAGCTAAATGGCTAATATAGTCCAGTCTTTCTCCTCCCAGCCTACTACATACAAACTACTCTGCTACTCCCTCCCAAGACTGTCCTACAGTCAAAATGAAATCCCTCTAACAGCAACAACAACAACCTAACAACAACCATTACAATTTTTTCTCAGGAATTCTTATAGGAGAATGAATAATAGCAGGGGTAGATGTTCATTTAATCTGATTCATTAAGACAGAGTGGAAGAAGTGCTCGAGCCCACTCTTCTTAATGGCACCTACATCACTGTAAGTACTCATGGTATGGTCTGGGAGTCTCAATTAGGTTGATTTTGACCTCATATGTGTCCTTGAATTCCTTTTTGGCTGTTAGGCCCTCTGTTCTGTCTTCCGAAATAAGTGAATTGGATGGAAGGATCTGCAGGCCACTCCATACTCCATAACTACTACATGACAGTCTTTTAAGAAGCTTCTATCAGTGTCCTTAACTTTCCTGGGCTCGAGGAGGCATGGAGGATGCTGTAGGAATGGTGCACTTCTGAGAGAAGAGTGTTCTGCGGATCTGTAGCACTGATATGACTTGTTTCGTGTGCATTTGGTCTTCACACTACGCTCTTATCCTTTGATCACAGGATTAAGTGTTAAATCTTCAATTATGGGCTCTAACACCTTAATCTCTGCTGCTATAACACTGGCTGATGCTGTAATGGCCTCTTTGTGGCCCCTGCATACTAAATTAAATCAATTATAAAATCTGGAGATGGTGGTGGAGCAGTGGAGCACAATGGAAATAATGAAGAGTGGCGGAGAAATAACCACTAGTGTAAAAACCCAAAGATCAATGCTTGGGCGAATTACAAAGGAAAACACGGAAAAACAATGAAGCAGAGCTTTTGGATGTGGGACCCGGCGTGAGCGGAGGGCAATGAGATTTGGACCATTGATCTCAGGACGAGATCAACAGTGGAGGTCGAAATATGAAGTTATTAAAGCCTCCGATGAAGAAAAGTGATGGGGGGAAGTGATTAGATCCTAGCTGTCGGATCTAAAGAAATGGACGGCCACGATCGAATCGGTGGATCGCAATCGGGGCACGGGAGGTGACACCATTTAAACTTTGCGATTGGCGATGGCACGATTGTGCGCCAACCATATGATCTGGGTCATATCGACGACAGAGTTTCAATTGGCAGGGAGAAAGAAGGGCCAATAGGGTGAAGCGAGAGAAATATGGACCGTTGGATCATACAAAATGGACGGCTCAGATCGGATCGAGGAGTTTCCATCGGAAGGAATGGAGGAGGGGATGCGATGCGACTGGCACGATGCGATGGAGCGCCAGCTGTCCGATTCGGATAGAGATTGACTGTTCAAATAGAATCGGAGGGGTGGAATGGAAAGGGCGACGAGCATGCAGCGATTAACACTGGGCCGTCAGATCCATTTATGGATCAACGGTGGAGATTGTAATCGAGAGATCGCAATCGGGGATGCAAAGGGTGGCACGTTTTAAAACTTGTGATTGCGATTGGAGCGATTGAGCGCTGGCAGTTGGATCCCAGGACCAGATCAATGGCCCACATTCAATCAGAGGCCTTGCGAAGGGGTGAGATGGGCATGACAAGACTTTGTGCGGACCGTTAGATCTATTCAGATCAATGGTGGATATTGCGACGCGGGGCTACAGACCCAAATCCAATCGCATAGGGATTTTTCATGTTTACAAAGGAATGCGCCCGCTCAAGAGCTCCGATTGTGATTAGCGCTTTGAGACTTTGCACCTGGTTCTTGGGCAAAGGGAATATGGGGAAGTGGTTTGTGGACTAGGCCGAAAGGGGCTAGGCCTATTATAAGGTGGAAAGTGGGTTTTTTGGCCCATTTTTAGTCCATTGGAGGGTGGGAAAAGGTAACGATAGAGGGAAAAAAAGGGGAATTGGAACAAATAATGGGTGTATGTGGGATTTAAAGGGGATTTAGGAAGATTTGAAGGGTAAGTGGGGAATTTAGAAGGGGAAGGAAAGAGGATGAAAACAAAGGCTTAGAGGGAATGAAATAAGAGGGAAAAAGAGGCCTTTGGGCATTTATTCACAAAGAGAGAGGCTTTATAATGGGAATCAACAAAGGGGATTTTATCAAAGGAAAAAAGGCACAAGGAGGCTTCAAGGATGATGTGTTTTCAGGGGAAATGCATTCCTTGAAGGCTCAAAAACATTTTAGCCCCCTGTTTGCTTGTCAAAAAATTTATGGGGGGCTAACACAACGAAAATAACAAGCTAATGAATAAATAAAATGGGCTGCCATATCCTCCTTATAAAGCAATTGAACTCCTCTCACCATGGGTCCAATTCACACTTTCCACCTAACTAATGCAAGTGGAGCCTCCACTAAAATTGCGCTGTCCAAGAAGGTTCAATGTATCTAGACAATTTTAGTTGACTTGGTCAAAATGACTAGATCAAGCATGATCCAATCTCGTTCACACCATGTGGTGCTCAAATCAGCTGCTTTATTATTCCTCCTTTCACACAAGGAGTGTTATTTCTCCATCTAAAGGGGTTAAGGTGTCTCCTTACCCATTTTATTTAACAAAATGAAAATATGCAAACCATAATGTTCCTTTTTGCTTGAGGCTAAAAATTGGGAACATTACATTCATAGATGACTTATCAAGGAATACATGGATATATTTCTCGAGGAATAAATCTGAATTATTTGATAGATTTAAATAATTTAAGGCTCTGTTGGAAAACTAAACAGAGAAGAAGATAAAGGTGTTGAGGACAGATGATGGTGGAGAGTTCTACATGAAGGAATTTGAAGAGTTCAGTAAGAAGTGTGGTATAGCACGGAAGAATACTACTCCATACACAACTCATCAAAATGGAGTTGCAGAAAGAATGAACATAACGCTAATGGAAAAAGCAAGAAGCATGCTCAGTGGTACCGAGTTAGGACAAAAATTCTGGGCAGAGGCAGTGCATATTGCATGCTATTGAGTAAATATATCACCTTCCTCAGCATTGGAGGATACTACTCCAAATGAGGTATGGAATGGTAAGAAACCCTCTCTTTCACATCTGAGGGTATTTGGATGTGACGCATATGTACATGTTCTAAAGGTGAAAAGTACCAAGTTGGATAATAGATTTGAAAGGTGCATCTTTATTGGGTATAAGCATGGTTTAAAAGGTTACAAGATTTGGAACCCAGAAACAAGGAAGGTTGTGTACAGTTGAGATGGGTGTTTAAAGAGGTGAAATATGTTGTTAAACATGAAGTTATACCAATGGAACCTGAGAAGATAGCATTTGAGTTAATGGAGGATGAATCAAACTCTACATCAGTAAAAATATTCAGAAGAGGAAGAGCCACAAACCCCAGTTGTGAGAAGATCAATTTGGGAAAGAAGGCACCCAGAAAGATATAGTCCATTTTATTTTTGTTAAAATTTTTCTTTAAATATCACTGATGATGATCCCAAAATTGTCAGGGAGCAGTGGATTCAGAGGATGGAAAACTATGGAAGGAGGCCATGGTTGATGAAATGACATCCTTGTACAAAAATGAGGCATGGGATCTGGTGGAGTTGTTGGCTGGAAGGAATCCCATCGAGAGAAAATGGGTGTTTAAGAAGAATATTAATGTAGAAGGAAAGGTGGAGAAATACAAAGCTCGGTTGGTAGCAAAAGGTTATTCCCAGGTGCTAGGAATTGATTTTGTGATTTTTTTTGTCTTATTGCCAAGGTTACTTCTATTAGATTACTTTTATCTATTACCATTGCATTTTATTTTGAGGTAGAACAAATGGATGTGAAGACAACATTTCTTCATGGGGATCTGGAAGAGGAGATCTACATGAATCAAACTAAAGGCTTTATGGTGAAGGGTAAGAAAGAACTGGTATGCAGGTTAAAAAAGTATTTGTATGGGTTAAAAGAGTCACCAAGGATGTGGTATCAGAATTTTGATACCTATATACGGGGACTTGGCTTCACCATAAACAAAGAGGATCACTATGTGTATTTTAAATTAATTTGGGACCATGTTATTTATTTGGTGTTGTATGTGGAAGATATGTTGCTGTATGGAAATGACAAAGAAATTATCCATGATTTGAAGACCCAATTGTTCTCAAAATTTGACATGAAGGATATCGGTGTTGAAAACTATATTTTGGGCATGGAAATTAAGAGAGATCAAGCAAAGAGGAATCTCTGGTTAAACAAAAGGAAGTATGTCGAGACAATATTGTAGAGGTGCAATATGCAAGATAGTAAACTGGTGAAGGTTCCTATTCATGTAGGCGTAAAGTTATTTTCTGAACAGTGTCCCAACACAATAAGGAGAGGAGGATATGTCCCGTGTTCCATATGAAATTGGAGTGGTTAGCCTGATGTATGTAATGGTCTATACTAGACCAGACATTGCACATGAAGTGGGAGTATTGAGCAGGTTTATGTCAAAACCAAGGAAGGAGCATTGGATAACAATGAAATGGGTTTTCAGATATTTGTGTGGCACTAGTTATTATGTTTTGTGCTACCAGGGAAGGCCAATATTGGATAAAGTTTTGGACATCCATGGTTTTGTTGATGTAGACTGGGCTGGAGATCTGGACCAAAGAAGATCTACAAGTGGGTATGTTTTTAGCCTATTTGGAGGTGCAGTGAGTTGGATGAGTAAAATACAGTTTGTAGTGGCTCTTTCAACTACAAAAGCAAAATAAATGGTAGCCACTCATGCAATCAAGGAAGAAATTTGGTTGCAGAAGTTGTGTTCAAGTATGGGGTTGGTGCAAGGAGCTATAAGCATAGACTTTTATAGCCAAAGTGCAATTTTCTTGGCTAATAACCTCACTTATCATTCAAAGACAAAGCACATTTATGTTCAATATCACTTTGTGAGAGATATGGTTGAGGATAAAAAGGTGTACACTTTGAAGAATGTTGCAGATGCATTGACGAAGTGTAATATTCCTAAATTAGCATGCAGCTAATTGGAATATTAATTTTTGTTTTTTCTTCTTAATTAGAAGAATAAGAGGTTAGGGAGACCCATAAATCTCCTTAGTAGGAATAAAATCACTCCAAATGTGAATGGAGGGCATCAAAATGACTGAATAAAGCACCATTATGTGTGAATAGGGGATGAAGCATGTGGAATGGGTCAACTTTGACCAAATCAACAACGCTGGTATGGAGGGAGTGGACATTCATTGAGGGAAAATGCAGTTTTGGAGGGAGATCCCTTGCATGGAAGTAGTGGCTTCTATGAGTGGGGCCCAAGGTGAGGAAGCTCACCAAGCATATTAGGAAGGGGATGGAAGCCATTGAAAGGATGTTTTTTATTATTATTTGTTTATGGTTTGTTATGAATTATGGCTCTCCTCAGCTGTTTAGCTAAGATTGCTATGTTTTTTAGCAGAATGGTGTTCCCGAGCTTGAATCCCACCTTCTTCCTTGAGAGACTTCGAGTGCCCAATCAAGAGAAGTTATTGGGAATTATTTCCACATTCTGGCATCAGGCTTAGCTACAAATTTTTTCTACAATGCAATTTCTATTTAGAGTTGTGTTGTGTTTCAGGTTGCAGCAACAGAGGATTAGTTTGGGCCATTTCTGAGCTAGTTTTTCAGTGGAGGAAGAATTCCTTCCATTGGGAGGTTAGCAAGGAAGGTCCTTAGGCTTCATATCATATTTTGGCACCAGGACAAGTCACCACCATCCCCTACAACATAGTTCCAGTCTTAGACTGTGTTATTTCAAAGATCATTTGCAGGGGAGATTTCTGTGCCTCATTTGGGGTGTTTACTTTTTAGTCAAGGGATCAACCTTTCACTTGAAAGGGTCTATTGGAGGAGTACTATTAAAATTTACATCAGCTTTAGCCACCTCCTCTTATGTGCTTCAATTGCAGTGACTCTTCAACCCTAGGGCTTTATATCACCATTATATATTTTTTCTATTTCTAGAAACCCTTTCTGGGTTATCTAGGAAAAGTGTGTTGAGGAACATAGATCTCCATTTTTAGCCTTCTTTGAGCATTATATTATCACATCCATATGTATGTATGTATGTATGTATGTATATGTTAGTATGAATCTTAATTCCAAGTGTATCAAAAAATACTACTTTAGTTGTGCATAACAAACAGCGCTAACAACAAAGATGACTGTATCCTCAGATCTGCAGTTAGTTGATCAAGATAAATGCTGCAAAAATCTAGATCTATGCATCAAAATACATTAAGAAGTAGATAAAGCAAGATTTACTCCATGCATCCAATAGACAAGACAAGAATATGTTGAATGAATTTTGTATTAATGGCACCTGGGAGGAAAACACAGAAGGGTGTTACCAATTCTCCTTAATGAGATGGGTTCTTGTAAGTCCTCAACACTTCAGATCTAAAACTCCTCTCTTTTGATGCTGTAGAAAACCCAGACAAAAATGGTAGCAAAATATGACTATGATGGTGGATCAAAGTCAGACCAAAAGTATAGATCTAGAGTGATCTTTAGGCAAAAAAAAGGTGGTAAATGAATGGAAAATCCCTTCTATTTATAACAAAATATTGAGTTATTCTAGATATTGGTGCATAATTAAAATATTATTAACCAAATCAAGATCCAACTCTTATGGAATATTTTATTATATTTGTTGGAGGGAAAAGGAATTTGACTTGGTTCAAATCCCTTTATTTGTAAATAATAAATAAATAAATGATTTATTTATCATTTTAAGGACAGGGTGATTTAGTCATATTCAACAAATAATATTATTTAAATAAGGTTTAAATAATTATTCTTAGGAAATAATAAGATAAATAATGATTTATCTAATTAATTTCCTTGTTTTGGGTTAAATGTAACCAGGAATATTAATTAAAATGTTGTTTAACTAATTATTCCTTGATGAAAATCAAACAAATTTAGATTTATTTAATATTTCCTCACGGGGTTTCCTGTTTAGACCATAAACAACTTAATAAAGGTGGTTTACTAAGTTATTTTTCATAGTGAATGAAATTTTACTTAGGGTAAAATTGGTCTTACATGGTGTACATGGGTCCATCTAATAACAATAGGTTAGATGACCAAAAAATGGTGTAACAGATTGTCCCCTAGTGTGCAAGAATTAGGAGCTAATCATATGACCGAAGTACGTTGTAATAACTCAATCACTAGACACCGAAAGGGAATTCAAAGAGAGAGAAGTATAAGGTAGACCAAAGTTTTTAAAGGAATATACCCTAAGGAGGCAAGACTTACAGGTGCGACAAGTCTCTTTTATGAGTGAGTACTTGTGCTATAGGCGGTGGGGGAGGCATACCTATGCCTGCCGAGAAAAAGTAGAAAGAATAAGGCATCTAGTAAACAAAGGGACTGAAAAATATAGTATATGATGACATAAACATGAGCCAGATAAACAACATGATAATGGATCCCACATACATATTGTGCCTGAGAGAACAGCCAGGACTTGTACAATAATATCTGAGTACATGAGATATAAATACAACCCAGATGCCCCTGTAAACAAGAAAGGGCTCTGAAAATCTAACTAATACATGCAATCACAAAGGCTCTGCAAGTTGGTGAGGCCGACATCATCAAATCTATGGAGTTGCATGAAAGGCTATAATGAAGAGGTCATCCGGGCATGTGGGGGGCTACCTGTAGGGCCACCCCCTCATGAGGGCTTAGACATCTCACACACACCCAGGAATCACTGGTCTAATTTGCTGCATCACTGAACCATCGAGTATACGGATCTCGATCATGCTGAAAAGAGTTGGAGCTGAGAAAAAATCAAGTCAAGGGGATGTAAGGAGTCCCTTTGCCTGATCTAAGGCACTGAACAAGAGTGGAAGCTGGAACCAAGGTACACTGCCCTCTAGACTTGTCTTCTGGAATAAATGATCTGATGTCAACAGAAGGAGGTCTGCCATAGGTGAGGCAATAAGAGTTCCTCAACTAAGGCACAAGAGAAAATAGTAGAGCGACTGACAGACGGACACCAGGGGTGATGATGAAATGAGGGGTACTGAGTAGCGGACATACGACTTCCCTTGTTAGAGCATAAAGGGCATGTATGGCCTGGCAGTGACTCACAAAATATCATGAGGGATAGGGGATGGTGGGATTGAAGGCCATAATGTGTGACACAAGAGAGGAACCAAGCAATGAAGGATGGAGGAATATAGCGGGATACAAAATGACTTAGGATAGACTCCATGAATGCGATGATGACTCAACTCGTATGCTCTAAACAAGGGTGACTCGATGGTGCTGCCACATAGAAAAGGTCCAATGGGGACCATAAAAACATGAGTACATGATGGTTACTCATGACAAAAATCGACACAAGCATGGACAAGTATGAAGGAAAAATGGTGCCCCCAAGTACAAGTGTTGCAAGTGAAGAAATTCTATTTTGAGGAGTGGTGAAGTGACCCTTCTTGGACGAAATGTATCTTGGTGAAGTATCAAATCACCAAAAAACTAATGGATACCCATTTGAGTGCTCGGTGAGAGATTTCCAACGGTGCAGACGGTTTTTCAAACTGATCTACGGTTTGGCCATAGCAGGCGAAAGAAAAAAAATCGGGGGTTTCTCTTTTAATAAGGAATTTTGCCTCCAAATTCACTCTTTTTCATGTGGAGCTGTGGTGAATGTAGAGAGGAGATAAGGCCCTAAATCGTGCGGTGATCGTAGCGGAAAAACTGACCATTGGAATCAAGATCCGTCAGTTGCAGGTAAGAGGCCTAATCATACTATTTCAATTCAGGGGATTAAAGTTTCAAATTAGGCACCCAGAGCTCATGAATAGGCCAGGCTGAAATTTTTGGGGTCTGATCTGCGACCTGGGTAGCAGGTACTCAGTAGAAAACTGTGACCTGTCCCAATAAAAGACCTAAAAAGTGCGACTTGTCAGAGAAAGGAGGTTTCAGTGCTGTTTTTGGCTAATATTTGGGATTTTTATGGTTGAGGGGCATAGGTGCCCCCAAGCATGTTGTGGTCATGCCAAAATGTATTTAGAAAAATGGGAATCTAAACACATTTTAATGAAGTGGTGCGCAATTTGTTTTCGTTATGGTTATGCAGTTTGAGAAAAGGAATGGAGGATTACCAATCTCTTTTGGTACTGCATATATGAATCAAATGGAATTTAAGTTTCTAGGTTGGCGTACATGGTGTCACTATCCCAAAGAGAGGATTTGGAGATAATGAGCTAGTGCTCTCCTAGAAAACTCATAGGTTGGTCAACAAAAATGTCAAAGGGACTGGGTTGTTGATGTAAGATGAAGGAATGATGAGGGGTATCATCCCTAGAGTGATCTTAAGTGATATGGGACTCTAGATGTTCTTCTAAATGTGGAAGAATAGTGGTACTAGAGTCAACAAGACCAGATACACTAGGAGAGTTGTGGAGAATTGCTTCTCCTGGTCTCTCAAATATGGGTGCCCCCTTACCCAAACATTAGGTGTCAATGTAATGGCCACAAGGTGTATGTGGCTTGAATGCATGGGTTCGATATAAGGGGGGGTAGATAAAGTCAGGGGTGGTGATTATTTCCATAATTTCATCATCGTGACAGAAGATGGGGTGACTGGTGGAAGAAAGACCACCTGATGTGGTGAAGCTACCTGACTCATCATCATGAGAAGAGAGGTTCACATGTGCATCATCACAAGGGGTGACATAAGAGTAAGAAGATAAATGATCTACCATTGTTGAGCCCAGGGTGATCGCTAAAGGGAGGTCAAGCGAAACATTAGGGGAAGTATCCAATGGGACTTCCACCGAGGGTCTCATGGATGATGATAGGTAGAAAATGGTGGAAGAAGGCTCCATCATCTCAAAATCAGGAGGGGGAATGTCAATGGGAGCATTCATGTCCTCTGGTTTTGCCGAAGAAAAATGCGAAAATAAGGGAGTGGTGGACTCGTTGCGCTTGGCCTTGAGTTGGCGAACCGCTTTCAAAGAGAAGCGGTACTCTTCAAGGCGGGGATAGAGGTTAGTATAGTAGCCATGGAAATCACACAAAGCACAAGGGTGATTTGTGTGCAAAGACCTGTGTTTTGGGACTAAATTAGGTATAGTGACATATACCTCTGGGATATCAGACTCTGGAAACATCTCGTTGACCATGGACTTAAGGTGAGGCAACTCTGGACAAGTATGGGTGGCGTGACCGACAACATCACACAAAGCACACTGGATAGTGTGTTTTGGCAGCTGAGGAGAGGCAAGGTTTTTCGGGGTGTCCTTGTCTTTGGTTTCCTCCTTCCAAGCTTTTCCCTTCTTACCCAAAGAGGTCGCAATAGGAGGTGGTTACTATTGAGGTGGCTGAGGCACTAGAGCCCTGGAGAATTCATGAGGACCGGTTGAACCGGGGTCAAGGAAAGATAAGGTTTGGGTTGACCAAGCAAGGTAGTGGCTGGAGGATCAAGGTACCAGATGGGAATCCCAAGGGTCAAGTTAGGAAGAGAGAGGGTGGCCATGACAGGTGCCGTATACTCTCCTGGTGGGGGAGCTAGGAACAATATTTAACCAGAGGGGTAATGGCTAGGCGGGATGGCTCCTAAATGGTTAAGGCCTAGAGGAACCATTCCAGGAGGATAAAGAGGCTCATGAATACCAGTTGAAGGGCCAAGAGGAGGAGGTCCAGAAGTCTGAATCGAAGGGCTAGGAGTAGGCTGCAGAAGGCAAGGAGGCTGTTGACTAGCTGAGGTGGGTCGCTTGAGGGCAGCCTGAGATGATTGCATCATGCAAACATTTGATGAGCTCGGATCATCGAGGAAGACCAGGGAATGTACCAAGCAATGAGGAGTCTTTATAGACTTTGGGTGAAACACTGGTCAAAGGATCGATGGTTTTCTTGTTGGAAATCGAAGAGATAGTGGACTTAGGGGAGGTCTGATACTTCGGTTCGTAATATGTCAACTAGTCGATGGTGACTATCTTTCCATTATGAGGGAAGGAAATCTTGCTATGGACTACCGAAGGGACAACAAACATAGCATAAGTGTTGCTACGTCCCAATAGAATGTTGTAATATAAGGGGGCATCTATGAATTCTACGTCAACACAAAAAGTCTTTCCCATAAGAGTAATAGGGAAATTGTGGAATGAGCCAATGGGTTGGGAGGTGTGGACATCCCATGCTTGGAGAGTGATCATGGAAGGAGCCAACTCAGGAGATCCGAGTTGCTTCCAAACCGAAGCAGACATCTCATAGGTGGATGCCCCCTCATCAATAATGCACCGGGAAACGTTGGCATTCCGGATCTTGACTGGGATTTTGAAGGTGACGGAAGCAGGGAGAGGAGGATGTTCTGACTGATCAACATCAAATACAATCAATAAATCGTCAGAAGGATCTACAGTGCCCATGGTAGATAGTAGAGATTTTCGTTTTGAAGGGCACGACTGGAGGAGTTCCAACGTTGAAATGGCAGCAGGGGATTGTGCCAAATCATCTACTATGCTATACTAATGGGCAGCTTTTCCAGAAGAAACGTTTCAGCATAGTGCTCCCTTAGGGATCTTGGTATGAACCTTTGCCTTAGGCTGAGGGATATGTAAGGGACCATTAGGTGTTAAAAGAGGCTCTATAGAGACCGAAGGAGGCATCTCGGGGACAGACGTAGCGGGAGGCTTGTTTTACTGACGGGACTGAGTCTGAAGATTGATGTATACAGTTAGAGGTTGAGCAGATTTCATCATGATAATCTGGTAATCGGAGGTACCAGATGGAAGGGGTTGAGTGGCCACTTGTACTTTAGGTGGCTGGGTAGCCAGAAATCCTTGTTGAGGGAAAGGATTAGTAAGCACAACCAGGTGACTAGGTGCAACATTGGGAGGGACGGAAGGGGAGGCTTGTTGTCCTCGCAATGTTGCTTGAGACTCCCACATCCGCTTCATCTATTGTAAAAGAGGGCAATCGTGCATGTAATGACCATAAACACCACAACAAGAACAAGGTTGGTTCGTGGGAACATGCTTGTCCTACTTGGGCTGAGTGCCCTATTGCTGGTTAGCAGTGTTAGGTGCATTATTTTGAGGATTAGGTTCAGGATTACTAGAAGCAAATTGATTTTGAGTGCCTTTCCTCATCTCTTTGGAGGGAGGAGGATTAGTTGCACCCTACTGTGCATACACCTTCCCCCAAGGGGGCAGGGGCTGCTGGTGCGGGGGTTGAGAAGGCAAGGGAGGCGGAGGTGCTAATGCTGGAGTAGATGGAGCACCGGGCTATGGATACAGATAATAGGGAGGTTGGGTAACAGTGTGGTAAATAGGAGGTTGGGAAAAAAGAGGAGGCATGCCCTATCTTGGATACGTGCTACCGAGAGGGAGAAAAGTGTAGGAGGTGTTGCCCCCCCCCACGAAAACCATAGCCCATGCGAGGTTGAGCGTATGGATTAGAGAGAGATCCAATGATACCGTCGGTGTCATGAGGTGCCCCCAGTGCATTAGCACCACCAGGTCTGGGAAGATCAGGTAGAACGGTATAAACATAACCCGATTGAGCGTAGATCAGGTCATATTTTAACGCCATTTGGAAAGCGGCTTCTTCAGTTTGAGGAAAATACGATGTGACATCTTTCTCGATAGGAGGAAAGAGAGATCTGAGGAACTAGTCCATGTAGACACGGTCTTCTAAGGTAGGGGCTTGACATAGGCTCTTTCTTCTTCGCCATTCTTGGACATGATCGGATAGGCGGGTAGCAGATGATTGACGGAAATAAGTCAAAAGTTCGATACCAGTGTCATAATGAAGGGGAAGCTAGAAGTAAGACAGAAAATCCCGAGCAAGAGTCACAAAGGTGGTATGAGAGGAAGGGGCCTGATCAACATACCACTTAGAAGCTTCACCTGTATGCATACGTTGGAACAACCAAAGACGGATAGAGTCTTCGGTAATGGAGTTAGACGAACACCACATGTGGAAAGATCGAACATGATTTGTAGGATCTTCTCCAGCAAGGCCTTCAAACTTTTGGGTGTCAAAAGGGAGCTTCGTTGGCATAGTAGGCCAACTAGCATCATGGTGTATAGGGTCGTTTATCAACTGGTCAAAATCGGGGACGCTGAGGCCTGCCATGAAGGGGAGAAAAGGCGCAATTGGGGTAGTTTCCGTTGCGGCCCCACTAGTGGTACTCCCAACATGAGGGCCGGGGTTACCACCAACATTAGGTCCTGCACCAGACATGGTGTAGGTTTCAAGGGGATAAATGAAGGTGGAATGAGAAGGAAACCCAAATGACCAGAAGAAGAGTCGGTGTGTGGACTCGGTGGAGGAATAACTCGAATCCTATGCGGAGGAGTAAGCCTTCCTACAAGAAACTGAGGATGAAGGCCAAGAAGTTTCCAGGATAAATGCCTTGCTGGCACAATGATGATGACACAAACATCAAACAAAGGAAAAATAGACCGACAAGGGTAGGGAGGTGTAGGATCAACTGATTACAATGTTGAAACAAGGGCAGAGAGGTGCAGGATCAATTGATTTCAATGTTTTAGAGTCTTTTCTTGGCGGTGTTAACGAAGCCCTTTTTCCCTTAGGGTGTGTGTGTGAAGTGTGTAAATTTTAATTTTTAAACCCAGTCGTTTGTATAAAAAAAGAAAAAGTGTGTTGTATATATGCAAATAAATTTGCAAATGACAGTATATAAGTTTGCAAAAACATAAAATAAACAACTAATAATGCAATAATCTAAACCCAAGGAGGCGGGCCTCTCAACAAATAGTTTGTAGGTGAGTAAAAAACTAATCAAAACACACTAAAAAATCCAATAGATCTAAGGTCAGAAGGGACATGGATCTAAAGGACAGAATCTGCTAGAAAATGGTGCAGAAAACAACAACAAATCAGAGGAAAAATTATTGTAAAAGAGGTGGCGAAAGGCTATCTCCTGGAGGGAAATAGAGTGAAACCTAGAGGAAAACCCAAAAAAAGCTAAATGAGGTGATTTGGATGGATAACAAGCTAATCTGAAGCGGATCTGAAGGTGACGTATCAGATCTAAAAAAATGGCTGAAGATGATCCAGATTTATGCAGGAACGCAACAGAATAAACATATAACCATAAATACAAAGATGTAGCGGAAATAACACTTCATTTCATTAATATCAAAGAACTGAAATTTGCTTACAGACAGAATGGAAATAAAACTAGCTAGGGCACTGGTAGCTATCTCTGAGAAGAGACGTGGCGGCTACAGGCCTCTGAACTAAGTTACAATGAGGCTCGAGGGCCTATTTATTATTGAGAAACAATGGAGAACCCTAAACATCCCAAAAACCTAACCCTAGGAGATGAAGCGCCAAAACTATGGGCCCCGTTTTGGTAAACTGGTGTTTCAACTTCCCAGGGACGTAACTTTGGCATACTATCTCCGTTTGACGCACATGATACATCATTAGAAAGCTCTATCCGAGGACTACAAATTTTGGGACGAATTTGATGATCAAATTCGCTGGTAAAATGATACCCAAAAAACATCGTTTAGGGCCTCGATACCCAAAAAACGTCGTTTAGGGCCTCAAAACGGCTCCAGAAGTTCAGGACCTAAAAAACTGCTAAAAATAGTAAGTTATGCCGAAACTGAAAAACTAAAAGAGACAATGGTGGGGGCCCAAGTGGAATAGGCGGGTGGCCACCAATATCCACCTGGATCAGAAGACTTTGAAATTTCAGACAACCTGCAACAGCAAAAACTCTTCCACAAGAGGTGGAGGGTACTGAAGCCCTAAGGGGTTAGGTTCCCACTTAATTGAGAAAAACATAACAATTAAAGGTCCAAAAAGAGAAGAGATGGAGGTCAGAAAACCTTGAACAGAGGCTCAAATAAACCCATAAAACTTTTAGAAAAATCCTCGCAAAAAGTCTAGGTCGCAGTTTTTTACCTGTTTTCAGTAGAGGTCGCAGTTTTTGGGCTGAAAGGTGTGTCCTGAGGGTCCAAGTCATATTTTTTGGGCCAAAAAGTGTGACCTACACTTCCCGCACTCTCGACGGCAGATTTCAGAAAACATTGTCGTCTCAGCTGCAGCTGATGTCTGTCACCTGCGCAATAGGTCTGAAAACACACATAAGTTAGAATTTTTATCGTTTTAGGGTTTTATAGGTTAAAAACAACATCAAGAAAAGCAAAAACAAGAGGCTGAAGAGAAATCCTATGGTTTGAAGAAGCTAGATATGCAAGGATCAGAAAAACGATAGAGGTTGTAATCATAAACCCATGTGGAGTCGCCATTTATTAGTATGAATCTTAATTCCAAGTGTACGAAAAAAGACTACTTTAGTTGTGCATAACAAACAACCCTAACAACAAAGATGACTGCCAATATCCTTAGATCTGCAGTTAGTTGATCAAGATAATTTCTGCAAATATCTAGATCTATGCATCAAAAGACATTAAGCAGTAGATAAAACAAGATTTACTCCATGCATCCAATAGACAAGACAAGAATATGTTGAATGAATTTTGTATTAATGGCACCTGGGAGGAAAACACAGAAGGGTGTTACTAGTTCTCCTCAATGGGATGGGTTCTTGTAAGTCTTCAGCACTTCAGATCTAAAACTCCTCTCTCTTTATGGTGTAGAAAATGCAGACAAAAATGGTAGTAAAATATGACTATGATGGTGGATCAAATTCAGACCAAAAGTATAGATCTAGAGTGATCTTTAGGCAACAAAAGGTGGTAAATGAATGGGAAAACCCTTCTATTTATAAGAAAATATTGAGTTAGTCTAGATATTGGTGCATAATTAAAATATTATTAACCAAATCAAGATCCAACTTTTATGGAATATTTTATTATATTTGTTAGAGGGAAAAGGAATTTGACTTGGATCAAATCCCTTCATTTGTAAATAATAAATAAATAAATGATTTATTTATCATTTTAAGGATGTGGTTGAGTAATAATAAAATAAATAATGATTTATTTAATTATTTAAAGGTGATTTAGTCATATTCAACAAGGAATATTATTTAAATAAGGTTTAAATAATTATTCTTAGGAAATAATAAGATAAATAATGATTTATCTAATTAATTTCCCTGTTTTGGGTTAAATATAACCAGGAATATTATTTAAACTGTTGTTTAACTAATTATTCCTTGAGGAAAATAAAAAAAATGTAGATTTATTTAATATTTCCTCATGGGGTTAACTGTTTAGACCATAAACAACTTAATAAAGGTGGTTTACTAAGTTATTTTTCATAGTGAATGCAATTTTACTTAGGGTAAAATTGGTCTTACATGGTGTACTTGGGTCCATCTAATAACAATAGGTTAGATGACCAAAAAATGGTGTAACAATATATATATATATATATATATATATATATATATATATATTCCAGTTGTAGTATTAGTCACTAAAACTGCGATGTATGGGCTTCAGTGTTTTGTGTAGCAGCTGTACCACATGTTTTGGTGCTTTGAGGCATTAGAGGTTTCTCTTGCCTATCTTGAGGGACTTGATCCCAAAGATATTGTAGTTATTTTTTGATGTTATACATAATACTATGGATCTATCTTTGGCTCATATGTACTGTATTTTTATTTATTGATGCTTTCCACTTTTATGTGTTATATTGTTGCTCTTCCTATTTGGGAATATTATAGTGGTATCAGAGCATAATCTTGGCTCAGCCTGTGAGACATTACATATATTTTATCAAAAGAAGAAGAAGGTTCTCACAGAAAGGATAAGGTTCACAAAAGATAGAAAGGAAAAATGTTAGGAGAAATGAAGGGAAAGGAGTTTCGAAAACTTCTTCTTTAAAATATGCATGATATTAATAGAGAGATCAAGGAAATTAGGAGGGAAATACATGAAGTTTCCTTTAAAAGGTTTGCACATGAAGAAAGCTCTAGTTCTTCATATCATAGGTGCGAGCATTCAACCACACAATCAGATCCACAACGCTATACCATGCCTACATTCATAGCAAGAGAGATGGAGGAAGGAGATGCACCAAAGGAGGAGACTCTTGGTGATTATCTGCAAGAATATGAATCTCAATCTCAGAGGTTCAAGGAGCATCTAAAATTCGAAGGGTTTTTCCAAATCAAGGAGGATAGAAGGCCTATAAATCACAATAGAAGAAAGAGGGGCAAGAAGAATGCTTTGGGTAGAAACTTTCTGCCTAATTTTGATGGGTCACCTAAATGCACAGCTAAGGCTTGGGTGAAGGAGCTAGATACATATTTTCAACAGCACCAAGTTTCAGAAGAGGAAGCCATTTGAGTAGCAACGCTGCATCTTGAAGCTAAGGCTTATGCTTGGTGGTTTTATGAAACTTATTCCTTAAATCATGCAAATGTATCTACTTATGCAAATTTCACTAGGAGGTTACTGAAAACGTTTGATCTATAAAAGTCTGAAACATCCTTTTTTGAGCTAGCCAAGCCCAAACAATAAAAACCTTTGCATGAGTTGGAAGAATCCATAAACCTAACTCCATTTCAGAATGCTATTGAGGGCATTAGAAACTTTCAGAATACCTTGCAAAAGGAAAGATCTCCACTTCCAGAAGAGCTCTCTTCTCAAAACGAAGACATGGAGATCTCCTTTTCAAAAGAGGATCAAGACAAAGGGCCTCTTAATGAAGATGAGGTATCCTCCAATAATGATGAAGGGGAAGATGGGGCAGGAGGTAACAACATTGTCGCACTAGGAGGAGATCTATTACCACTTGGAGATGAAGATGGAGCAATTTCTCCAATCAGAGGAGCCCTTGTATCTTTGCAAGGAGTTCCAAAGGATCCAACATGTGGAGACCAAGGAAAAATCCAGGAGCAGCATGTGTCATCATTTATGGGAAGTGAGACTTTGAGATGGAAGGGGAAGATAGAAATGATGGCCAACATTAGGTGATTAGGAGCACACACCCGTATCTATTTCAAAAGGTTTATGCACAAAAGAGGCAGATTGATTTGCATAGTGAGAGTAGGGAAAAATCAGTCCACTGACATATATATTCTACTCTAGACATTGATGTCTCATTACATGGAGGCATTCCACTTGGGAGGCCACCTGATCAGGAGTTGATGAGAGATGTCTCACAACGGGTTGCACCACTCATAGATCTAGGAGGAGTGGGAACCTTGGGATGACTTGGCACAATGCAGAGAGTATTGGGCAGGCTCAAGGAGGAGGGAGATATTCTCCCAATATCAGTATTACCCACTCTCACAAAACATCTTGCGCTGAGAGAATATGTTTCAGGGATGGATGATGGCACCATCAAGGTGCAAGGAGACCACTCCATGGCTTTGTATAATCAAAAGATACTTCCACATAGGGAGGGATATTCCACATATGGTAGAGGTTGGTGGCCACTCATGCTTACATTGGCAAAACTCAGAAATTGTTTGATAAGTGATAGCTTCCCATGGAAGGCTAGCCTCCAAAAACTCCAACCTTCACTAGAGCATGAGCAGCTACAGGAGGAGTAGCAGAGGCAGGATAATAGCATCATGGTGTATGACTTTGGCATGGGAGATGTAAAAGAATAGGGTAGCAACATGACAAATGCTTTACATTATAGATCAAAAACATTGTCATTATTGAGTATTGATCCTTATTGGAGATCCCATCTGTTGGTGGAATAATCTGAGGATCTCTTTTCATGCAGAGTACTTGATGGCCAATCATCTGATGGGAGATATGTAGTGAGAGATGGGGTCATCTATTTTCATAGAAGGATCTTCTTGACTAGAGCCTCTAAGCTCAAGCAGAAGCTACTACATGTATCATATGAAGGTTTTCTCTCCAACCCCACTGGTTTTATAAGAGCATACCATACTATCCTCTAGGGATTCATTTGGGAAGGATTCAAAGAGGAGATGTACCATCATATGTGGAGATGCATGGATTGCTTGGAGGTTGAGGAAATATAGAAATATTTGGTAGAGTTATCACAACCACTTCCTTTCTCATTGGGAATGAGAAGAGGCCCATCTACAAGCCACTTCACTAACTTAAAAAAAGTACATGGTAAAGGTTGTATTTATATACATCGTGATTCACTTACTATGTATTTGTATTTCCTTACCATTCATGTGCAGGGCATTGCTCCAAGAGGGGGCACTCTTTCTTATAGACTTCATGGTCTACTTGGGGCCATAAGCAGTGATGATGATGGCCACTCCCTAGGATATTTTGGGGAAATTATGTCTTCTTTATGGTGCGCTCAATTTTCACCCCACGTCATACACCTTCTCCAAGCATGTGAGAGGATTGGGCCAGAAATCAAGTGGTTGAGAAACCACTCATCATATCATATTTTGTGGCAGTTAGGAGTAAAACTGCACTTGTTGCACTTGAGGGACCATTGTCCTTCTCTGGTATTACACATGGCAGCTAGCATGAGTTTTATTGTGATCCCATATGTTGATGATGTTCTTATCATTATTGGGGGCATGATTGGAGGGATGACACATAGGTTGGATGTGTCCATTGGGAATGAGACTCCCCACACTTCTTATCATTCATGCTTCAGGGGGAGCATTGGAAATTATATGGATGCTATAGTAGATCACTTGTTTCCTTATGAGGTGAGCCATATGGTTGACTTGAGCCTTTGGGAGATACATCTCATGAACATTTGGGAGATGTTTTTCCATGAGTTACTACTTTGGAGGGTGACTCATTTTGTGTGGATGATAGCTTGGGGATTGGAGCTTCACACGGGAATGAAGGTTCCCTATATATTTTAGTTCTATCCTTGCAATTTCTTGAGGACAAGCAACATTTGGGAGGGGAGGATTGTAATATTCCTAAATTAGCATGCAACTAATTGGAATATTAATTTTTGTTTTTGCTTCTTAGTTAGAAGAATAAGAGGGTAGGGAGACCCATAAATCTCCTTAGTAGGAATAAAATAACTCCAAATGTGAATGAAGGGCATCAAAATGGCTGAATAAAGCACCCTTATGTGTGAATAGGGGATGAAGCATGTGGAATGGGTCAACTTTGACCAAATCAATAGCGCTGGTTGGAGGGAGTGGACATTCATTGAGGGACAATGCAGTTTTAGAGGGAGATCCCTTGCATAGAAGTAGTGGCTTTAAAGAGTGGGGCCCAAGGTGAGGAAGCTCACCAAGCATATAAGGAAGGGGATGGAAGCCATGGAAAATATTTTTTTGATTATTATTTGTTTATGGTCTGTTATGACTTGTGGCTCTCTTCAGCCATTTAGCTAAGATAGCAGTGCTATTTAGCACAAGGGTGTTCTCGAGTGGGAATCCCACCTTCATCCTCGGGGGACTTCGAGTGCCCACTTAGG
Organism: Pinus albicaulis; assembly: GCA_034641835.2. NCBI lineage: Eukaryota > Viridiplantae > Streptophyta > Pinopsida > Pinales > Pinaceae > Pinus > Pinus albicaulis. Next base: position 504,022,699 of record CM076584.1, read on the forward strand.
AGAATTTATTGGGCATTATTTCCACATTCTGGCATCAGCCCAAGCTATATCTTTCTTCTACAATGAAGTTTCTGTTTAGATTTTCGCTGTGTTGCAGGGTGCAGCAACATAGGATTAGTTTGGGCCATTTCTAAGCTAGTTTTTCAGTGGAGGAAGCATTCCTTCCATTGGGAGATCAAAAAGGAAGGTACTTGGGCTTCATATCATATTTTGGCACCAAGCCAAGTCACCATCATCCCCTACAATGTATTTTTGGTCTTAGAGTGCGTTATTTCAGAGATCAGTTGCGGGGGAGATTTATGTGCCTCATTTGGGGTGTTTACTTTTCAGTGAAGGGATAAAAATTTCACTTGAAGGGTCTAATGGAGGAGTACCATTTAGATTTACATCAGCTTCAACCACCTCCTCTTATATGCTTCAGTTGTAGTGACTCTTCAGCCCTAGGGCTTTATATCACCATTATATATTTTGTATATTTCGAGAAACCCTTTCTGGGTTATCTAGGAAAAGTGTTGAGGAGCATAGATCTCCATTTTTAGCCTTATTTGAGCATTGTATTATCAGATACATACATACATACATACATACATACATACATACATACACACATACATACATACATACATACATACATACATACATACATACATACATACATACATACATACATACATACATATATATATATATATATATATATATATATATATATATATATATATATATATATATATATATATATATATATATATATATTCTAGTTGCAGTATTAGTCACTAAAACTGCGTTGTATGGGATTTAGTGTTTTGTTTAGTAGTTGTACCACATGTTTTGGTGCTTTGAGGCATTAGAGGCTTCTTGCCTAGCTTGAGGGACTTGATCCCCAAGATATTACACTTATTAGTTGCTATTATACATAATACAATGGATCTATCTTTGGCTCATATGCAATGTATTGTTATTTACTGTTTCTTTCCATTTTTATGTGCTATATTGCTGCTCTTCCTATTTGGGAATATTACATGAAGTCTGTAAACACTTAGAAGTTCTCTTGGTGTATAGAAAAAATGGGTGTTACAGGGTTGGACTAATGACTAATCTCTCCTGTGCCCCTCTGCAGAAAGAAAATAACAAGTGGGAGAATGTTGGGTATGTGTTATATTCTTTCCATGATTAGTCGCACGCACAGGGGGGGGGGTCACAAGGGGGGTAGAAGTGCCCCAGGAATTTTATTCTTCTTATTTTTTGATGGGTGGACCCACCTATGTTTTTTTACGTGGGTTTACACATGGTTTTGGGGCATGATGATTTTTTTTCCCTTGGTATTTTGTAGATCTGCTCAAGGGACTAAAATTATGTTCTAATATAGGGTTAATGGATTGGGTTTATCAATCCTTCGACATGTATATATATGTGTTGTAACACTAAAAGTTATGTAATGAAAAATAAAGCTAGTAGTCCCTATTTGGGATCCAGGGGAAAATCTTCGTGTATGTCTATTTTATGTTTTATGCTCTCACTATTGTTTATTTTATGTCTTTAAGAATTCATTTGCAGATAATTTATGTACAGGGTTAAAACCTACAATTGAATTGTACTACGTAAATTTTGTATATCCTTTGCTTGTTTTCATTGCATGTGTAGGCTCTAAGTATAGAAATCAGAGCTATGATTGGTGCTTGTAAGTTGGGAGGAAAGTAAAGCTTGCGACATATTCCAAGTAGGCCTATTTACATTTTTCAATTTCTTTAAGGGAAAATCTATATTCTTTGATTTCTATTGTTTTGGACCAGCCCACCAGGTATAGGGGAGATAATTTTGTCCACAATCTTAAATCCTGTATAACAAGTGGGTGACCAATCAGGAAGGAAACCTCTACGAGCAACAACACCTAGTTGATCTGAGTCAACTTTTTTCAAAATCATACCAAATTTTCAATGCATTGTTCTAACAGGATGTGCTGCCTAATTCACTCAAGTGGTTATCTAATGCATCACTCAGCTTAGACATTAATATTTTTGTATAAATTCATATATTCCTTGGAATCTTGGGGAGGAGAAGGAAAGGAAGAAATTATTGTTGACTGTTGTAATCATGGCAAGGGTTATATTTCACTTATGTAACACTAGTGTCCGGACCAGCCATTGAACTAGTAAGAACACCTAAAAATTTTACAAGCACCATTTCACTACCAAGATCGTACAATTGAAAACTTGTAGCCCATACCTAATTCACTACCATTTAGGGTTCAATTGAACTAGGTGAAACCAAAAAGAAAATATTAGGTCAAATTATGGTTGGGATTCTCACCCTAAAGAATCTTTATTTCTATCCAACAGATAGGAACATCTGGATAAATAATTTACAACCATAATTAACTAATGTAATAACCCCTAGCCATTGCAGACGAAATTCAAAGACGAACACTCTATTTCAATCGAAAAATTGCAAGGGTGTTTAGCTTAATAATCAACATACTCATTCTCTATATAAATCAGCAAGGTCTCGGAGAGACACTTTCCTTAATGTAGAGAAGGGAATTAAGGGAAAAACATATGGTTATTATCATACGATATTTAATCCATTAATTACTATTGGAATGACTAGACAATTTCTAGCATCATGAACTATCAAATCGAAACCAAAAATCACGACTAAAAACAACATCATCATAAACTCAGAAATAACCACTCATCATTAGCATAATTACTACATCATGAACGAAGCATTACATATGATATTTACTCCATAATTCACTCACTAAATCACTAGCTAAATCAATAGGCATCATTCAATCATTCATTCATTAAAAAATAAAGAATGCATCGTATATTAAGAGGAAACACATTTCCTTTATGATTTATTCACAGAACATACCAATTATAGTTGATATTACAAGGGGAAAATGCAAGTAACTATAATTAATACGATGCACCCTTATTAATACAATGATCGTATTTAGTGACAATAAGTGTTGAACACTGCTCAACTCAAGTGATCGGAGGTGACGCTCCTGCTACTGGAGACTCTGCAATTGAATCAGGTTTTGTCCCAACCTATACTTCCACCCCTGTTGCTTTTCTCTTTGCTCTTGGTGGTTACAGTTCAACTTGTGAAGCAAATAGCTCTCCAACAGAGGATGCCATTGGGTCAACTTAACCTGGAAATAGGTCTGCTATTGGATATGGAACCTAGAAAATGGAATCTGGAACTCTGGTCATGGGAAGCTGGAGATTGAATTGGCTCCACTACTGCAACTTGAGCTTCGTCAATTTTATATTCTCATCAAAGTGCATTAAGGTCCATTAGGTCAGAAGCTATACTGGAACTAGCAAGGATGTTGTGGACTTTACTTTGTCTGGTCCCAAATAAATTGGATTTGTTGAACCCTACCATAGATTATGTATGCTTTGGTTAACCTTGGGTGCACGCTAATATGATGGTTCTTAATCAATAGGGGAAACTACTGCAATTTCTTTTGGTTTTAATGTGCTTTGTGCTTTCCTCATTTGTTTTCCCACTACTACTAGATTTTGATCTCTAATTGGATCTGCTACTAAGAGCTATGGGTCTAAATACCATGTCCCATCCCTTGGTTCCTTTCCTGCCCTAGTCCTTGATGGATCGTACTCACTTGCATGTTAGTGTGGCTTATACTACTTTAATAGGTCCTACTGAAGCTGTATCCTATCATGTGAGTATCAATATCAATCGTGATCAATTAGATCCGAGTCAGATATATTGTCTACACCTAGTCTATGCCTTGACCTCTGTTTCCTTTGTCTACGATACATATGCTATGGATGTTGGTAAATCAACTTCAATCACTAGGTGCTTCTATTGCTACTGAAGCAAGGAGGTAAACTTAGCATTCACTGGATATGGAACTAAAACTCAACCTACTTGTGTCTCTGTCCCTATTACTGGCCTTGGACCTAGCTATCCAATGAATTGATCTAGATCTCTTACCATCGTGTGTACATACCAAATAGGATATGGATTTGGATCTTATCTGGAGCATGGAACTTTATATAAACCTTGGTAACGAACTACTAGAAGATATGCTTATCCCCTTATAGGCTATGGAACTCAAGACTATGAAAATAAATCTCGAATTGGAAGGTATAAGTGTCAATTTTATCTCCACTTGACGAAGAATGGGCGTTTCAACTCTAAGAGTTGGGAGATGGTATGGTCGTCCCTTTGGCCAGACACTTGTTCCTAGTGACCTCGACTCGGTTGTTCCTAGTGAAATGAATAGTTCAATAGATCTCTAAATTGGCCTAAAGAGAGAGTGCCAGTGTCCCGTAAATCAATAGGAGTAAAATGGTAGATTGATTGGGTAATTGCAACTTGATTTGTTCCTTGGCATATGAGATGATGTTCTGTGTGACACTGTGTTATCATTCATTGAGAGAAAATATTCTCCTCTATGCAACCTACATGTTCTTAGTGATTGGTAGGCCCTTTTTACATCTAAAATGTAGGGTAATGGGTGGGTAAAAGGTTCATCCATTAATCAGTAGAGTAATCGGTTGTTCATTAAGAGTACAACTCCTCATATTAAGTAGAACTCAAAGGCTTGTACTTGATTTTATGACATTTGACAAAGGGTCTACCCAGAATAGGTGTAAAAGGTTGTGTTGGTAGTTACGATTGGACCCTTCCCACATGGATGGTGAAAATGAACCCTTCCCAGCTTCTTGTTGGTTTTCACTACTATAAGATGTATGGGTTGAAGCTGCCCCAAGCTCAACCACAAGAGGATCAACTATGTATGGGGCACCATTTGTATAGGATCGATCAAATCCTTTGTTCAGTAGTTGTTGATGTGACTCCCTACTCCATGAAAATAGAAAACACCTAATGTAGTGACTAGCCAGTGTCAAGGGTTCATCGACTCATAGGTTCTAAACTCATTAGAGGTTTGGGTCAAACTAATAGTTGAACGTTCAATAGAGGGTTTGTTTTTGGGGTAGGTTTTCCTCGCATGTTTCTATCTCATTCAGGTGGAGGTATCTTGGGTTAAGTGACGTAAATATTAGTAGTAGGATAAACAACGATGTGCAGGTTTTATATTTGATAGAGTGTTGGGTAAGACTTTAACGATCGATAAAGACAAAGGATTGGTCCCTAAAGATTTCAAGATAATTCAAAAGCCTACTGGTGGGACTTAGTTCAATGGTGGTCCTAGGTAAGATAAATGGGAGATTTCCACCATGATTTTCCCTTGTTGTCATTCGTAGGTGAACCCTTCCCCGCATCTTCCTAGTTCTCAGGGTGGTGGTGGCACTTAGTGTTCAATTTTACTGTTATTAACTTGATATATCCTCAATAGAATTTATATCTCCAAATCCTCAATATCCCAAGGTAAAGAGTGTTGGTTATATATAAAGTGAGTAATAGTTGTCTATAGTGAGTCCTAGGGTGTTTCTATCTATAGTGTATAGAGTTGAAGTCTTTGTGAGTGAATGGAATAGATTGGCATTGACCGATAGAGTAATTTTGTTGCTAATTATTGATGAGTTATAGCTTGTTGTTCATAGTGAGATATAAAAATGAGATATTGATTTTGTGTCACTAATCTATCTAATGTGATCTAATATTCTTTATAGAGTTTGAATGAAGTCTAAGTATAGTCCTTTTTATATAGTCTAAGATAGTATTTATTTCTCTAGATGAGATAGATGTAAAGTATTTGACGTGATGAATAATGGTATAAGGGTATATTTCTTAGTGAGTGTTAGGAATTTACTAAATAATAACTAATTCCCTATTCTATCAAGCTCCTCTTCAGGTAACCATTCTTTATTGATTATACTCCACTTTAGACTTGCTACTTCCTTCAAATACAAAATTCTATTTTAGACTTTGACTATGAAATACATAAGAGTTATTCTATATATTCCTCTTTACTAGTATTAATACTTCATTTCCTACTATAAAGGGATAACCCTCCATCCAAATAAATATATATAGTTGTTAAGAGAGTCCTACTGATTCGTTAGAATACTATATATTAAATCTATTTACTCTAATATAAGACTCTCTATAAATAAAGCTAATAAATAGATATTCTAGTCTTCATCTAACATAAGAATAATAAATATAAGCAGGGGTTTCAATCATAAACTACTAAAGATACATTCTATTTTCCAAGATTATTATCCTGGAAGCTATCTCCTACTAATTATAATAGAGGAAGGCAAGGCTTAACCTTTCTTTTTCTATTTTATTCCATTCAATCTGGAAAGAATAAGTAGCTAGTTCTATTATATATTATATTCTTTTAGTATATTGGAATATAGAACTCTCTTATCATTAGTCAACTCCTAGGAATCCCTACTTATACTAATGTCAACAACACTACCCACACCACTTAATATACTAGGATTTCATTGTTTCATACTCATTACCTATGTAATTATCAACTATTTAACTCATGCAAGAGCTAATATAGCTTTGAAAATGGGTTTAATATCTCACTTTATCTCTAATTGATAACATGTGTATTGGTCAATAGGCAATAGGATTGTCAGATATGTTAAGGATACTCTCACCTATGGTTTATGTTAGGATATAGGAATTCCTATTTCACTAACTAGTTTTGTAAACTTTAATTGAGTTAGAAATCTTTATTATAGGAATATAATAACAACTTTTCAGTTTATATATAATAATAAGACACTCACACATAACCCCTGCTATCCTAGTAGTGTTGACTTAACCTTTATTTGCCTATGACATTGACACTCGAAATGAAGGGGATACCATGGGTTATTGAAATATCTTCGAACAAGAGAGATGCAGGTGGATAAATTTCAATGGATTACGCCTATGTATGTGGGGCATGAATCAAAAGTATCTGATGCTTCCTCCTCTCCTGCAGGTGGTGAATCTGTACTTGGAACTAGATATTCAATGAATGGAATTGAATCCATTACTAGTCCTGGTACTGGTACTGCCACCCTTTCTAATTTATCTGTGATTGGAAATGGGATTTCTTTTTGGCTTGGTTTGTGCTATTACTGTTGTTGGAAATTATGTTGGTTCTGATAATTCCAGGAATGGTGCCGATTCTAATGCTGGGAATTATTATGGGATGTTTGTGTGGGAATTCTAGTATGGAAATTATAATGGGAATAATAATTCCAGTTCCAATATTGCTGCTGGGAATATTATGTCCAAATAACCGTTTATGAATGATGATGCTCCTGCGACTGGATTTGATCTAGGTGCTTTTGAATCTGCTACTAGATTTGCTACTATTGAAGGATATGAAACAAAATAATATACTATACCTCAATCTGGATCAAAATCAATATCAACTTCTGGATCAAGGGCTGTTGAGATTCAACAAGATGATGAGCTTAGTGAAAAGAGTCACCTTCACTAAGTGGGCCCACAGGCTATTTTTGGCGCAAGTCTATTTTTAGACTATGTCTATTTTTAGACATGATGATCATATTTCAGAAGTTGCAGGATGCTATTTGTCGATGGTATATCAAGTTGGAAAAATAGATGAAATTCTATTTTTAGAATATTGGGTGAAGTCTAATTATAGATCGCTGATCTAAAAATATATGCATGTCGATTATTATTAGCTCTTTATAATAATCAGACACTAAACAACAACTTATTCTCTTGGAGCACTTTTTTTCAGTGCACAGATGTGGAAAATAAGTGGACTTAGGGAATTACACAAATCCCAAGGGTTTACTAGAGCTAATGCATGGAGGACTCAGTTAGAACTCAATTGGCATAGTTATGACACAGTTGGAAGAAGTAGTTATGGAGTTGTATTCAGTTTAACTAAGTTAGACTCAGTTGAGCTAGTTGTATCTAGTCTAACTGAATGATACACCAGTGAGAGTGGAGTGAATTAATTAGTTAATTAATTCAAAAATAATAACTCATTAATCAACTGAATAATACATCAGTTAACTACAGTGCATGGTAGTTTCAGTGGAGACCCAGTGGAGAGATAGGTGAAAGGGAAAGATAGAATATATGTTGTGACTATAGTGATACATTGATTGCATCACACACACATTGGAGTTGCCAATGAGGATTGTGCAGTCAAGGAAAGGGTAATTTGAATTCATTCAGAGCTATTCTTCAGTAGGGATTGCGCAGTGGAGGCAGGCTAGCAGGAGGGAAAAGATCGGTGCATGGATTTGCAAGATTGTTCTTGATTAGTGTATGAAGATTGTACTGTACGGAGAGCTTGATAAGCTTTTTATGAGGATTTTCATATGATTCCATGATACATAATATATATTTGGGGTTTTCAGCTTCAGTCTTTCTCGGTTAAAAAAACTGTGTTATGTGCGATTATTTTTATTTATGCTTTACATGTTTGTGCAATTAATTTTCCGCAAAAGATTAACAAATGGAATGATTCAGTATCTTGCATAAAGTTAAATAGTGTGAGATCAGGTGGATCTAGGACATATGCATTCTTAGTGCATATAATTTCTACATGGTATTAGAGCATTTTTAATTGAAGATTGCAATTGTAAAGTGAGTTTGTGCTGGTGGAAAATTCGAATTTGCTACAGAAGATTCTTGGTGCAGAAGTTGAGTATACATTGAAATTTCTTTCAACAGGTTGATATTGGAGTATGCCCTTGATGGGAGCTCAAATTACATATCCTGGAAGGACAGGATGGAGGCAGTGCTAGAGGATAATGGACTGAAGGAGTTCATCGATAGCGATGTTCCTAAGATGGGATCTAGAGATGCTACATTACTTGACGCATGGAAAAATAAGACAGAAAAGATGAGAAGGATTCTGTTGGAAGGTGTGAAGGACCATATTGTGTCTAGAATTCACGAGAAATCCACTCCATTATTAATGTGGAAGGCTTTGACAGATTTTCTTCCAAAGCAGAAGTGACCAGAGGAAGTTGACGCTTAAAGATAAGCTCAGAAAAATAAAAATGGAGAAGGGCAATAGTATTCCAAAATACCTTGTTAGGAATCTGTAATTAGCAAGATTGGAAAATTCCAATCGTAGAAACAACAATATTTCAACCAATTTGGGATTCTAGGATCTAGCCCTCCTGAATCCAGAGAGGGATCTCTCCAATAAGTGCAAATATGGATTTGTCTTTGAAGTTTGGGGTAATGATATTATTCTAGTTATGAAGGACAAGGGTTTGTTTTGTTTTTGGATGGTTGAGCATGATTACTGTTTGAGGTAGAAATTCCTAAATGAAAAGAGTTTCAAAGGTGAGAAGTTGCAAGCAATCAGAGTAAGCTTTGGCCAGGAAGATAGATAATTGCAGGTTTTATTCCATTGGGCTATGGAGTCATAATAGGGTTTAATTGGAACAGTAAGAGGCAAGAGTGGTCCATGGGTCAAGTCATCTATGTCTAAGGATCTCTCTGAAGATTTATTTATGGAATGAAATGATACAACAAGAAGGAAAATTAAACAGATGCAGAGCAAAGAGCAACCAAGGATTTGGTAAGTAATTTAAAACTAGCCAGCCTTTGACAAACACTTAAGAAGAACATAAAAGAAAACTAGGATCTAGTAAGTACTTTTAAAATAGCCAGCCTTTGATACACTTTCAACAGAAAACATTTTAAAACAAAGGGAAACTTGAAGGCAACTGTTGGAGTAGAAACTAGCAGGTCGGGCTCACCACAAATCCTCTCATAGCTCTGCTTTACTTGGTTACTTTCAAGACAAACACAAATATGACACAGAATGGCCTAAGATCTGGTAAGTACTTCTAAACTAGCTAGCTTTTAACACATTCCAAGGGAAACATTCAGACAACCTTTGGGGATAAAACTAGGACTAGGGCACACCATATCTTCCATAGTTCATCTCTACTTAAATAATAATGAACATAACATTCAAGAATAATATTCAACTAAGGCAATAAGATGAGGGAACGACAACATTCCTATGCTTAAACTGAATTAAACCATTCCAAAATAACATAGATTGGAAGAAAACATTCAGATAAATATTTTCAGTCAGAGAAGGGTACTGATATACAGTAGGTCCTAACTCTATGCATGCTGTTCTTTATAAGAGAAGATGAAACATAGTGAAAACAAAAACAAAATAACAAGTTACAATGAGAAAAACATCACCATCAACATAAACCAAGATCCCATAAATTAGCTTGTATTGATGCTCCAAACCAGTTACAACTTTAAGTCCAATGCTTTAGTTTAACAATCATCTACTCATCTCAACCTAACTTATCTATCACAAGAAGAGCTCCGAGGGCCAGTGAACACTATTTACAATCAGAAGTTTAAGCTCAAATGTATTTCAAAGTTCTGCAACCAACAATTTCTCATCTTCTACAGCAGTATTTATAGAAGAATGAGGAGGTGAGATCTGATAAAATATCTCTCAGGACAATTAATACAGAATGATGACTTCTCGGCCTTTGAGGGGCTCGATGGAGAAGTTTACAGGTGTGTTACTGTATTAATTGATTTATATTCATGAATTAAGCTTGGTGGGAGCTTTTGTTGACCTTTGAGGCTCTGTGTCGTGTTGTAGTAACTCGGCAGATATTTTTTGCATTAAATTCTCTGGCAGCGCTGAGGAAAATATCTTCGTTTTATCAATAACTTCGGCCTATGTTTGGATGCTGGTGGCTACAGGTGGCACTGTGGTAGCTGAGAGGAATCAATTTTCCTCTTTTGAGGTGGTGGAGGCCTGTCTGTTTGATAGCACTTATGATTTTCCTTTAATTGTGTTTTAATTTGGGGGATTAGGCTTTTGATAATCAATCTTGGCCGTGATCCCCGCAAATCTGTCTTCAATGTTCTATTCTGCTGAATTATGTCTTTCGACACTGATACTCTTTAATTGTGATTTGAAACAGTGTCTTGTTGATGTGCAGGACGCGTAGGGCTCATATGGCGTCAATGCCTCATGAAGCATTGATGAAACGTGGAGTAGAGCCCCGTGAATGGTTCTCTTTGATGAATTGAAGGCACGAGAATCGTTATTCCCGGCCTTTGGCCTTTATATAATGGAAAACCCATCAAAAACCTACAAAATACAGAAAATATTATAAAATCCTGCGTATTTGGGGAAAAACTGCTTCAGTGGGTGTCGGGAGGAGCGTAGCCGTTAGATGGAAACATCCAACGGTCAAGATTAGTTAAGAAAAGGTTAAAAAATGAGAGCAAAGGGAAGAATAAGTCGGAACCGTCGATCACGTAGAGATCAACGGTGGGGATTATGTGTTTAAAAACATAAAGTGGAAAAGCGGAGGGTGATGAAACCATGAGGAAAGATCTGGACCGTCTGATTTGGACATGTGGACGGTCTAGATCCAATCGGAGGGGGAAAAAGAGAGGGTGCAACGAAAATCGTCGATGCGATCAAGTGCTGACCATCGATCTGTAGATCAGATCAACGACGAAGATGCTTTAATGAATGTTCCATATCCTGGTTAATTTCCAGGCTTCTTCAGTGAGCGATCGTCGTCCGATGAGCGGCCTCAGATCGGACGGTGGACGTCAATATCGTGCCGGGTCCACGTCCGATATTTAACGCCCTATGAGCGGAGGTTTTGTGAACAGTGGCGAGGCCACATGTCAACCATTGTATGGGAATGCTGCCAAACAAAAAAAACCACCCCACTCTAAAAAACGGTGCGATGGATACTGCTAGTTTTGCAACGGTGAGTGGTTTGCGGGGACCACCGGGGCGAGAGATTGTGTGGGCCATTTGATCGGCTCTAGATCGACGAAAGATATTTTATTTTTATCATATATGGCGGAAAACCTTAATATTTCATGAAAGCCAAAAATTTTCAATATAATACCAAGTTTTATTGCTTCGGGGGCGGAATATATATTTATGAAATGTTTGGCGCCCGACTGCGGGTCCTTTGGTCTTTGTGAAATACAATATGCCTGGGGCGTTATAACAATGGGCTAATCACAATCAGAGCCTCGGGCTTGGGCTTTTCAATCAACCCATTGGAATTTTGCGATGCGATAAGTGCTTCATCCTTTGTGCTTGGTTTTAAAAAGAAAACAAAGGACTGGGGTTTACACATATGGGACTTAATCGCATCGGAAGTTTTGATGCAGTCTTTCAATCAACCCATTTTTTATTAAAAAACACAACTTCGACACTTTTAGACCAAAACTTTGGGTGAGTGGGTTTTATGATTTAACAAAGGAAAGAGACCATCAGGAATGAATTATTTCAATGATTTAGCGCTCGATGGTGGGCCCACGGGTTACATGAAATGATAATGTGATCGGGGGATATGTACATGGGCTTAATCGCATCAGAACTTTTTAAACATGGCAAAAAGACTTACGCACTTGGATTTTTGCGATGTGATAAGTACTGAAAAGGATTAGTGCTTGGTTCCAGCCCCAAAGCGTATGGTGGGGAAGTGGTTAGGACTTAGCCCAAGGGGGCTTAAGTCCATAGTAATAAAAACTTGTTTTTAATGAAATTTTTCAGAGTTTTCAATGGATTTGGGGGTTTTGGTATAGTTTAAAAATGAGTTTTAAACTATGTAAAGAGGATTTTCACGAATGGGGGAAGGGAAACATGAAAAGTAGAGGAAATTTTATGGAGAAAAAAGGGAAGCAAATGAAGGTTAGTTTTGAGTGGAGGAGGGGAAAAATGATGATTTTACAATAGTATTTTCTCATGAAATCAACAGAATTTCTGAGTATAAAAAGGGAACAGCAGTGAAGATTTGGATAGAGGCATGAGGCCTTCAAAAGTCTTCAAGAGCCAACACTTTATAGCAATAAAATTTTTTCCTTGAAGGCTCCAAAAAGTTTTAGCCACCTTTTTCTATAACAAATTTTATAGGTGTTTAACAGTGGCTCCACTTGGGGATGGTGCCTTCTTTAAGGCCCCAAGAACTTCAGAATTGCATTCTCTGGGAGGCTGACCTGTGCCACATCCATTGTGTTCTCTGGGAGGGTGACCTATGCCTCATCCATTATGTTCTATGGGAGGCTGACCTGTGCCTCTTCCATTGGGCTGCCCTTCCTTTGCTGGGATGATCTTGCTCTGAAAACATATTAGCAGCCATAAAAACAATGGATCTTTCATTTACAAGCTTTCTACCTACCCAATCCTACTAATCTAACATTTTTTTTCATCAGAGTGCACTTGGATTGGCAAACTCTTTCACAACATTTTATTCTTTTGAAAGCAGGAATACTAATCTATTTCTACTTCTTATTTCTTCCTGAACTCAGATTAAGCAGTTGAGTTCAGATTCTTCTCTACCTAATCTACTAATCTGTTAGGTTTAAATAGTCTAACAGATTTTTATTCTCTAAATTCTACAACAGAAATTTAAAAGCATTCAAGTCAGGATTAAATAGTCTAACTTGAAGCTGGTCCATGGCATAAAAGAAAAGCTGCACATAGATATTTATTTTGCAGAAAATTTAAAACAAAATGGAAGGCTTAAGATCTAAAAATTCAAAGAACTTCCTTCATCCTTTTACATCTCTGTTTTGACTTTTGTTTGAGTCGTAGCTTCTTTGTTCTTTGGTTCAGATTTTGAGCTAATTAGAACTAGATTTACATATTTTTTGACTCAGAAAATGAAACAGATTTGAGTCATCTCTCTTTGGAAACTTAGGTTCAGATTTTGAACTTGTTTGAACCTTTAATTTCTATCCTAATCTATCTACTGATAAGCCAAGATTAAACAGTTTGGAAAATAAAATTCATTTCCCTATCAGCAAAAAATTTAAAACCAATTAGTCAAGATTAGGTTGTTTGACTAACTAGAAGTGTGTTCTTTAGGAGTGGCATTTAAGCTAGCACACTTTCAGATTTGTTTCTCTTTTTGTTGGTATGGGGCTGTACCTTTCTTATTTTCACAATCTGCCCTCTTTTCTTTCTTTCATTGTTTTTGTATTTTTGATTTTTCTAACTTTGAATGCAATGGTGGATGAGATATTTATAATGAGAAGAAAGATAAAAAAGGCTTTCAGAATATGTCATGGATCAAAAGAATTAATGCTTAAGCATCCTCCCATTGACAGGACCCCCAAACAATTCTTCTCCATTCAACTCCTGTAAGAAAAATGCATTGTTACTAGCAGCTGAATGAATAGAGTAAGGGCCAAGCCATAAGTTGTCAAATTTTCCATTCTTGCCCTTTTCTTCCCTCCTTGAGTCCCACTTTAAAACTTTGTCCCCAATTTTGAAATTGTTGGCCTTTGTTCTTCTATAAAAAAACTTTTTAATGCTTTCTTGTTTCTGCAATTCTTTGTTATAAACTTCCTCTCTGGTTTGCTGAAGATGAATGGTCTGATTTATTCTTCTGATCATGTCATTATCTTCAGTTTGTAACTCTTGAATCAAATTCATTACTGGTACACCAAGGCTATTTGGAAAAATTGCATCAGTACCATACACAAGCTGGAAGGGTGACATGCCAATAGATTTCTTCAGTGTCAATCTGTCAGCCCAAAGTGCATGAACAAGCTTTGTGTGCCAAGACTTCTTGTTATCCTCCAACAGTTTCTTGATTATGCTCACTAAACTCTTGTTTGAGGATTCTGCAAGTCCATTACCCTGAGGGTAATAGGTTGTGGAATGCCCCAATGTTATCTGATATCTATGACAGAACTCAACCATCTTCTTTGATCCAAATGCTGCTGCATTATCAGCGATGATCTTGGTAGGACAACCAAATTTGGAGAGAATGTTAGTCTCCATGAATTTTATAATAACTGAATCATTGGCCTGGTATGGCTTCTATCCACTTAGAAAAATATTATATGGCAGTGAGAATCCATCTATGCTGGGCAAAAGATGGGGGATGGATTTCTCCTATGAAGTCAAGTCCCTACTATTGAAAAGGAGCTTCAACAGTGATTGGATGTAGAGGTAGGGGTAGCAGTTTTATTTTGCCTTCAAAAAGTTGACATTTATGACAGGCAATGATCATCTTGTGTATATCAGGAAAAAGAGTAGGCCAATAGAAGCCAGCCCTCAAAATTTTGTTGGTTGTTGTCTTCCAGTATAAATGACCTCCACACTCTCCTTCATGGACTCGTGCTTAACCTTCTCTGCATCAAACCTAGGCAAACATTTAAGCAATAGACCACTTTCATTTTTCCAATAAAGACATTTATCTATAATGCAATATTTTACAGCTTTTAACTTTAGGAATCTTTCCTTAGTATTTGTCAAACTAGGAGGTGTATTTAAATTAAGCAAAACATAAATGATATCAGCATACCAAGGAGAATTTATAAAATGGTCTTCAACAATAGGGGTTGAGAATCCTTCTTGGTCATTCAAAGCATCAATCATATTAATATCAAGAACTTCAAAATTAGATTCAGCCATTAATGTAGCTAGACCTTGGCCTTTGATGAGTTTAGTCGGGTTTATCTCTAAATCATATTCAAGAATAGCATCGATCCACTTACCTCTCTTATCATCTGGGTCCTATGTTAGAATGTCTTTAACAACTGAGTTTGGGACAAAGGCAATGATGTGTGAGTGAAGGATGTACACTTTGAAGTCTTTCAAAGCTTTAACCAAAGTGAAAGCTTGATTCTCCATAATGTTATACTTCAAAGGGGCATCCCTCAATGCCTTACTAAAGAATGCAATAGGCTGCTATTTTCCTTGTGGATTTTTCTGTAGAAGGACAACAGCTATGGTATGTTCTGATGCAAATGAAAAAATATAAAAATCTTTTGAAAAATCAGGACTTATAAGAACTGGTGTTTTGGTTAACGCTTGTTTCACCAGCTCAAAGGACTTCTTTGCTTCCAAGGTCCATTTCACCCCTTTCTCCTTCTTCAACATGTTTGTGATATTTCTAAGGAGCTCAGCCAAGTTGGGGATGAACCTTCTCAAAAAGTTAATCTTTCCAATGAAAGATTGCAACTCCTTGATGTTCCGAGGATGAGAGATTTGCAATATGGCCTCAATCCTCTTTGGATCTATCTTAATACCCTCTTCTGAAATGATGTGCCCAAGAAGTTTACCTTCTTGGAGACCAAATAGTGTCTTCTTAGGGTTTAAAGATATCCCAAATTTTCTGCATTTCTCAAAAACTTTTCTTAAATGTTCTAAGTGCTCTTCATCTGTTTTTGAAAACACAGTGACATCATCAAGGTATATAATGATGAAGTAGCCTAGTTCTTCCGAGAATGTTATGTCCATGGCTCTTTGAAAAGTTTCTCCAGCATTAATTAGACCAAAATGCATTTTCGCATACATGAAAGTGCCCCATGGTGTAATAAAGGCTGTCTTTAATTGATCAGCAAGGTGAACTAAAATCTGATTGTACCCTGAGTAGCCATCAAGCAAAGAAATTCTTCTAGACCCCACTACCCTTTGTAAAATATGATCCATCTTAGGTAAAGGGTAGTTTTCTTTTAATGAAGCTTTGTTTAAGTCTCTAAATTCTGTACAAAGCCTGATCTCTCCAGTTTTCTTCCTAACTGACACCAGATTAGACACCCACTCAGAATATCTAATAGGGACAATAATACCAGCATCATACATTTTCATGATTTCCTTCTGAACCAAAGGAAACTGAACAAGGTTTATTTTGTGTAATTTCTGTTTGAATAGTTTTTGGTTTTCTTTGAGAGGGATTTTGTGTTGTATTATTTTAGTTTCATAGGATTTAAGATCTTCGTAACTCCACGCGAAAACATCAGAGATTTCTCTAAACAGCTCTATGTATTTGAGTTTAATGTGAGCTGGTAAAGTCTTAGACAGTTTAATCATCATGGGTTTAAGTTCACTGCCTATATTGCACTCTTCCACTTTAGTCTCTACAGGTTCCAGTTTTGGTTTATTTTCCACATCGTTAAAATCGAACAACTCTTCTAAAGGGGTCAGACCCTTAGGCAAACTTTCATCTTTAGAGTGCAGAGTTTCTAACTCTGTTTCTAACTCTGCATTAAATTCTATTTTGTTTTTTAGTTTGCTTGACAGCAGGTTAATATTAACAGGATCAGGAGACGGTTCTTCTTCACCAAGGAAATTTTCTTCGCTGCAATCTATCCCATAATCTGAGTCCGAACTGTGTAGTTCGAATTCGTTTCTGAGTTGCATGAAGTCTTCTATTTGTTTATCCCCATCGAACACCTGCAAGTATTTTTTTTTATTAGGCACGGTTGGTCTGAATTTTATCTGAGTTGTGCAGTCTTTAGTTTCATATGGCGTTAAACATGTCCTAGCTGCAAAGGCTAAATTGTGGGCCGCAATATTTCTTTTTCTTGGGACAAAAATCAATTTGGACTACTCGAATGTTTTTAAAAGGTCCATGACATCGTTTCGGTAGGCCCTAAGTCTGGGATGATTTGCGTTATACTCCCCATTGACTTGCCTAATGACTAACTCTGAATCCCCATGTACATTGATTCTTTTGGCTCCCAACTTTTTCAACAAATGTAAGCCCAAAAGCAGGGATTCATATTCGGCTATGTTGTTTGAACACTGAAAGTTTAATTTACAGGAAACACATTCTGTGTGGTTGTTTTCAGTGTTGCAAATCCAGACATCTGCACTAGCGTTAGTTCTAGTGCACGACCCATCAAAATACATACTCCATAGAGGACTATTTTCGGTTTCGTTTGTTTGGTTACTGTCCTCTTCAATTACTATGCTCTCTAATTGTTCATGATTAGCGGCACTTAATTGAATTTGTTTTGACTCTTCAAGTTTTTTTTTAAGTGGAGGAACGTTTTCTTGAGTGTCAAGGTTTAAAAAAAAAGGAGGCATGACTTGTATTTCAAGACCCATATTTGGTTTGATGTTGTTTAACGGTTCAGCAAACTTTTTTGACAGTTCCGTGGTGTTTACCTCCTCCTCTCTATTGGCCATAAATTCTGTTAAAGTTACTTGTTCATCCAATGTTTCTTCATTAAAAAGGATAAATGAATCAAGGCCTGTGTTTACAAAGTATAAAGGGGAGTTTTGCAGTCTGTCTTGACTTGTAACTGTGTATTGCATATGAGACTCCCTGTAAAGTCTTCTAGTCTGATTGAAAATAGGGATAGTCACATAGGTCATGTCCATTTGCCTAGTCCCTTGTAACTTAGCCCCCTATGATCTTGACAACAACATTTCATATTTGGGGGGAACATCAGCCACCAAAATATCCATGAATAAGCATTTGGCTGGAATCTGGGCTACGTTAACACAGAGGTCTTTGATTAATCCTAAACATTTTACTCTGCTAGAATCAAAGGAGTACTGGTCCTTGTAAGGTCTGGTGATTTCTAGACCCAGGCTCTCCATTACAGCCTTTGGCATTAAATTATGAGAAGCTCCTGAGTCATGCATAGCGTGGTGCAAAATTTTGTCATGAATGTTTAAACTCACATAAAAGGGAGGAACAGGTCCCTCCTGATACATACCTTCAATATTTGGACCAAAAATAAGCTCAGGCTGGTCATCATTAAGATTGACTGTATCCTCATTTTCCTCTATATTTAAAGCCTTCAAAATTTGGGTCCTATATACATGCTGGGCAACTAACTCAGTCAAAGGAACAAAGATTTTGATCTTTGAAATTTCCTTCCCCAAGCTGAAAGGAATTTGACTCTTTAAAGTGTTGGTTTCAGCCTTATTAGCTGTCATTCTATCAGCAATATCAGCTTGCTGATTTGTCCTATTTACATTTGACAAAATGGTTTTAATAGGAGTACTAGCTGAGATGTTAGTACTACTAATGTCTACACTCTGTTTTTCATTGTTTTGAGTGTCTTTATCTTTACCATTATCAGAATTTACAACCACTGTTTTGTCCTTTTGTTTGATAATTTTAGGCTTTGTTGTAGGGATGTTTTGTGAATATTTGTCGAAGGTTTTGTTTTTGGGAGTTTGTTGGCTGGTTTTTCTTCTAAGGTCATATTCTTTTTGAGATTCTATGATGACATTTTCCATGTCTTGATAATAATTTTCATCATCATCTCTTCTGTCATCATAAGGTGTGTATAGACCTTGTTTTCTATTATAATGAATCTCAAAGTCATCATTATCTACCCCCAGCATGTTGATGTCATCCTCCTCAGTTATTTCATCTGTTTCCTCAACCTCACTTACATAGTTTTGATGAAAGGGAGGAGTGATTTGTTGATCATCTTCCCTGGGTCTGTTTGGAGGTTGGTTCCTTCTAAAATTTTGATTCTAGTTCTGGCTTCTGTTTTGAGGAGCCGTTTGGTTTTGAATGGCTTGCGCTCTCTCAAGAATGCTAATTTTCTTCATCATCTCCTTCATCATTCTCTCCATCTTTGAGTTTGAAGTAGAAGGTGTGTTTTCCTCTCTAAAACACACTCTCTTCTCATTTTTCATTCTTTCCCTCTTCTCTATCAAGTTGACTTCTACAACAAGAGCTCCTTTTTTCATCTCTTCAAGAGTTGTAGAATCTCTCTCTCTCAGTTGATAGGCCATTCCAGGGTCAAACCCTTCAGGAAAATTGTTTAAAGCTGAGCCTTGTGGAGGTTTTAGATCTGGGGAAAGGGCATTATATACACTGTTAAATCTAGTGCAGTAAGCTTGTACACTTTCCCCAGTGTTTCTATGGAGGTTCTTGAAATCAGAAAGGACTTGGAGAGGATTCTTCTTCACTTCCCATTTGTTTAAGAAAGTCTGATGGAAGGCTTGGAGATTATTGATACTATGGGGGGTTAAGCCTTTAAACCATTTTCTTACTTCTTCCACCAGACTTTGAGCAAATAATCTAAGCTTGACAGAATCATCATCAATTTCATTTTTGTCAAAGTAGTCATTCATCTTATCCACATGTTGTGATGCGGTTGTAACATTACTAGCATCATATAATGGAATTTGGGACTGATAGTCCTATGGGAGATTGAATAATGGTATAGGAAGGACCAAGGGAGCATACCATGCTGCCATGATATGTGGTGTAGGTGGATTTACAATAAGTGGATTAACAAGAGAAAAAGTGGACTGAGATGGGGTGGTTTGAACAGTGGATGAAGGATGAAGGGATGTGGATGGAACAACAGTAGATTGTTGAGCCGATCTTGGATGAGAGACACCTAGGTTATGAAGGAAATGTAAATCAGGAGGTGTTTTTTCTCTGCTACCAAGGTGTTCACTTGTTTCAAGAGATGAAAGTGAAGACTCAGAATCTAACTGATCTAAATCACCAAGGGACCTAGTTCTAAAGGGATTTACTAAGTCAACTTGTGATTGTTGTAGAGTTGAAAGATTTTCAGGGACTGAATTAACTCTCAATGGTGATCTGAAAACAGTTGACAATTTAATCCTAGGAGAATTCCTAAGGATACTTTCGGGTTTATCAGCTATCTCAAGTGGATTAGGGTCAAGACGGGCTCTAGTGTGAATCTTTCTAGGAGTCACTATGCTGTGTTTTTCAGACCCAAATAAACAGGAAAAGCTCATCCAGGTATGACAATATTTAAGAGGTCAACCAATTCTGTTTCACAAATTCAAATTCTATAGTCCTCTAACTGAATTTTAAACCATGTTTTAATGACAAAGGTTCTTCCCAGTGGAGTCTTAAGGTCTATCAAGGATTGTGGAGTCACCAAGTGGAATTTTTTAGCTCCTTTCAGAGGTAAAGGTTTTATGGTCCACCACCATGTTTATTAAATACCAATCTGAAATATTTTTAGGTTTTCTGAGTTATTTTTCAGTTGTGTGGTTTCTAAGAATATCCTAACTCTGTTTCAAAAATTAGCTATGGTTATGAGACAAAGACAGTCTACTGTTATGGCTAAGCTAGCTGATCTTTCAAGGTTAGATAAAGTCTTAAGAGAATCCTAGGGTTTACCTAGTTTGTCACTAATTCAAACAAGTTTCATCATTATTACCATTTCTTGGTAGTGCTTGAAAAGGCTAATTTTTACTCACAAGGTTTTATTTATTTTAAGGGAAGTGTTCCCCAGCGGAATTTCCAGAAATGTTAGTTGTTGGTGGCTCAGCTGTCAACCAGAAAAATTGTCATAAAACCAGGGGTTATCTAGAGTTTTAAGGCGTTTTTGAACTTTTATTAACTCAGAAAATCCCCAGTGGCGACTTTTTACTCACAAGGTTTTATTTATTTTAAGGGAAGTGTTCCCTAGTGGAGTCGCCAAAAATGTTAGTTGCTGGTGGCTTAGTTGTCAACCAGAACAATTGTCATAAAACCAAGGGTTATCTAGAGTTTTAAGGTGTTTTTGAACTTTTATTAACTCAGAAAATCCCCAGTGGAGTCTCCAGAAATGTTAGGAATCTGTAATTAGCAAGATTTGCAAAGTCCAATCACAGAAAAAACATTATTTCAACCACTTTGGGATTCTAGGATCTAGCCCTCCTGAGTCTGGAGATGGATCTCTCCAATAAGTGCAAAGATGGATTTGTCTTTGAAGTTTGGGGTAATGATATTAGTATAGTTATGAATGACAAGGGTTTGTTTTGTTTTTGGATGGTTGAGCATGATTACTGTTTGAGGTGGAAAGTCCTAAATGCAAAGAGTTTCAAAGGTGAGAAGTTGCAAGCAATCAGAGTAAGATTTGGCCAAGAAGATAGATAATTGCAGGTTTTAGTCCATTGGGCTATGGAGTCATAATAGGGTTTAATTGGAACAACAAGAGGCAAGAGTGGTCCATGGGGCAAGTCATATATGTCTAAGGATCTCTTTGAATATTGATTTATGGAATGAAATGATACAACAAGAAGGAAAATTAAACAGATGCAGAGCAAAGAGCAGCCACGGATTTGGTAAGTAATTTTAAACTAGCAAGCATTTGACAAACACTTAAGAAGAACATAAAAGCAAACTAGGATTTGGTAAGTACTTTTAAACTAGCCAGCCTTTGATACACTTTCAACAAAAAACATTTTAAAACAAAGGGAAACTTGAAGGCAACTGTTGGAGTAGAAACTAGCAGGTCGGGCTCACCACAAATCCTCTCCTAGCTCTGCTTTACTTGGTTACTTTCAAGACAAACACAAATATGACACAGAATGGCCTAAGATCTGTTAAGTACTTCTAAACTAGTCAGCTTTTAACACATTCCAAGGGAAACATTCAGACAGCCTTTGGGGATAAAACTAGGACTAGGGCACACCATATCTTCCATAGTTCATCTCTACTTAACTAATACTGAACATAACATTCAAGAATAATATTTAGCTAAGGAAATAAGACGAGGGAATGCCAACATTCCTATGCTTAAACTGAATTAAATCATTCCCAAATAACACAGATTGGAAGAAAACATTCAGATAAAGATTTTCAGTCTGAGAAGGGTACTGATATATCGTAGGTCCTAACTCTATGCATGTTGTTCTTTATAAGAGAAGATGAAACATAGTGAAAAAAGAAACAAAATGACAAGTTACAATGAGAAAAACATCACCGTCAACATAGATCAAGATCCCATAAATCAACTTGTATTGATGCTCCAAACCAGTTACAGCTTTAAGTCCAATGCTTTAGTTTAACAATCATCTACTCATCTCAGCCTAACTTATCTATCAGAAGAAGAGCTCCAAGGGCCAGTGAACACTATTTACAATAAGAAGTTTAAGCTCAAATGTATTTCAAATTTCTGCAACCAACAATTTCTCATCTTCTACAACAGTATTTATAGAAGAATGAGGAGGTGAGATCTGATAAAAGATCTCTCAGTACAATTAATACAGAATGATGACTTCTCAGCCTTTGAGGGGCTCGATGGAGAAGTTTACAGGTGTGTTACTATATTAATTGATTTATATTCATGAATTAAGCTCAGTGGGAGCTTTTGTTGACCTTTGAGGCTCTTTGTCGTGTTGGAGTAACTCTGCAGATAATTTTTGCATTAAATTCTCTGGTAGAATTAACTCTCTGGCTGCGCTGAGGAAAATATCTTCATTTTATCAATAACTTCGGCCTCTGTTTGGATGTTGGTGGCTACAGGTGGCACTGTGGTAGCTGAGAGGAATCAATTTGCCTCTCTTGAGGCGGTGGAGGCCTGTCTGTCTGATAACACTTATGATTTTCCTTTAATTGTGTCATAATTTGGGGGATTAGGCTTTTGATAATCAATCTTAGCCGTGATCCCCACAAATCTATCTTCAATGTTCTGTTCTGCTGAATTCTGTCTTTCAACACTGATACTCTTTAATTATGATTTGAAACAATGTCTTGTTGATGTGCAGGCTGCGCAAGGCTCATATGGCATCAATGCCTCATGAAGCATTGATGAAACGTGGACTAGAGCCCCGTGAATGGTTCTCTTTTATGAATTGAAGGCACGGGAATCATCATTTCCAGCCTTCGGCCTTTATATAATGGAAAACCCATTAAACACCTGCAAAATACAGAAAATATTATAAAATCCTGCGTATTTGGGGAAAAACTACTTCAAAGGGCGTAGGGAGGAGCGTAGCCGTTGGATGGCAACATCCAACGGTCGAGATTAGTTAAGAGAAGGTTAAAAAAGGAGAGCAGAGGGAAGAATAAGTCAGAACCGTCGATCGCGCAGAGATCAACGGTGGGGATTATACGTTTAAAAACATAAAGTGGAAAAGTAGAGGGCGATGAAACCATGAGAAAAGATCTGTACCGTCCGATTTGGACATGTGGACGATCCAGATCCAATCGGAGGGGTAAAAAGAGAGGGTGCAATGAAAATCGCCGATGCGATCAAGCGCTGACCGTCGATCTGCAGATCAGATTGAAGACGGAGATGCTTTAATGAATGTGCCATATCCTGGTTAACTTCCGGGCTTCTTCAGTGAGCGATCGTCGTCCGATGAGCGGTCTCAGATCGAACGGTGGAAGTCAATATCACGTTGGGTCCACGTCCGATCTTTAACGTGTGATGAGCAGCGGTTTTGTGAACAGTGGCGAGGCCACACATCAACTGTTGTATGGAAACGCTGCCAAGCAGAAAAAACCGCCCCGCTCTAAAAAACAATGCGATGGATACCGCTAGTTTTGCAACGGTGAGTGGTTTGCGGGGACCACTGGGGCGAGAGACTGTGTGGGTCGTTTGATCGGCTCCAGATTGACGACAGCTATTTTATTTGTATCGTATATGGCAGAAAACCTTAATATTTCATGAAAACCCAAAATTTTCAATATAATACCAAGTTTTATTGCTTCGGGGGCAGAATATATATATTTATGAAATGTTTGGCACCCGACTGTGGGGCCTTTGGTCTTCGTGAAATACAATATGCCCGGGGCGTTATAACAAAGGGCTAATTGCAATCAGAGCCTCGGGCTTGGGATTTTCAATCAACCCATTGGAATTTTGCGATGTGATAAGTGCTTCGGCCTTTTCACTTGGTTTTACAAAGAAAACAAAGGATCGGGGTTTACACATATGGGACTTAATCGCATCGGAAGTTTTGATGTCGTCTTTCAATCAACCCATTTTTTATTAAAAAACACAACTTCGGTGCTTTTACAAAAAAAATTTGGGTGAGTGGGTTTTATGATTTAACAAAGGAAATATACCATCAGGAACGAATTATTTAAATGATTTAGCACCTGATGGCGGGCCCACGGGTTACATGAAATGATAATGCGATCGGGGGATATGTACATGGGCTTAATCGCATCGAAACTTTTTAAACATGCCAAAAAGACTTACGCACTTGGATTTTTGCGATGCGATAAGCGATGAAAAGGATTAGAGCTTGGTTCTAGCCCCAAAGCGTATGGTGGGGAAGTGCTTAGGACTTAGCCCAAGGGGGCTTAAGTCCATAGTAATAAAAACTTATTTTTTATGAAATTTTTCAGAGTTTTCAATGGATTTGGGGGTTTCGATATAGTTTAAAAATGAGTTTTAAACTATGTAAGGAGGATTTTCACAAATGGGGGAAGGGAAACATGAAAAGTAGAGGAAATTTTATGGAGAAAAAATGGGAGAAAATGAAGGTTAGTTTTGAGTGGAGGAGGGGAAAAATGATGTTTTTGTAGCGGGGGCTTTTTCCACAGAAATCACAGAATTTCTACATTAAAAGGGAACAACAGCGTTGAAGACGGATAGAGGCATGACGCCTTCAAAATTATTCAAGAGCCAACACTTTTTAGCAATAAAATTTGTTCCTTGAAGGCTCCAAAAAGTTTTAGCCACCTTTTTCTATAACAAATTTTATAGGTGGCTAACATACCTCACGAAGTTTGTCCACTGTAAGGATTAACTGGGAAGTGTGGGTGTTAATTTTGATGAAGAATAATTTGTGAGCTTGGCTCTCCTTGGGCTTCCAAAGAGTTAGCATAGCTACAAAGACTCTATCAATGGACGGGAGAAACTGCCGGGATGGGAGCGACTTTGGTCGGATCATGTGCAGGAGGAGATAAGGCAAGGTACCAGGGATGGATCTTCATCGAAGAATGAAGATGAAGAGAATTGCGCTTTGGCTGCCAAAGCAAGGAAAGGGAAGGGGAAGAAACATCCTTCAAAATCTGATGCTAAAGGCAAGAAGCAGGATTTGTCCAAAGTGAAGTGTTTTCACTGTCACGAACATGGACATTTCGCCACTAACTGTCCACAGAAGAAGAAGAAGAAGAAGGTTGTTGGAGCTGCATTTGGAGAGGCCTTAGCCTCACAATTTGAACTTGATTTCTCCTTGATCACATGCTTGGTTTCAAGTGCAATGGGATCGGTGTGGTATCTTGATAGTGGTGCTTCCTTCCACATGACGGGAGACAAGGATTTGTTTAGTGACTTCCGGAGGAGAAGGACCCCGTATGCAGCGCGGATATGGGCGACGATCGTAGGTACAATGAGATTGGAATTGGGACCATTACCTTTGAGAGGAGTCAAGTAAACCATTTCTATTGAAATATGTGATGCATGTTCCAGGTCTGATGAAGAACTTGGTCTCGATCGCAATGTTGGAAGACATAGGTTATGATGTTGTTTTCAGCGATGGAAAAGCTTTCCTGCGACATAAAACAATGGTTCAAACCAAGAGGATAGGGATTTGAGCTAAGAATATCTAGAAGCTGGAGGTAGATGGCTGTGCTATAATGATGGGAAAAGCAGAAGAAGTGGTGAGCTGGGATGAGGGCGAATTATGGCATAGGAGATTGAGCCATCTTCACCATGGTGCCTTGAAGATTTTGCAGCAGATTTATACTAGACTTCCCAAGGGTACTCTTGCGTATTCAGATCAGTGCAAGGGATGTATTATGGGTAAGTTTGTGAATACCACCTTTCATGAGAAGGAGAACCGTGATTCGGTGATCCTGGAGAGAATTCACACAAACATGTGTGGACCTTTATCAGTTGCTTCAAAAGAAAAACACAGGTATTATGTTATATTTGTTGATGAATATTCTCGTAGATGCTAGATCTTCTTCATGCAGAAGAAGAGTGAAAGGTTCTCAAAGTTCTGTGAGTTCAAGGCATTGGTGGAGAAGGAGTCGGGGAAGCAAGTGAAAGCTCTACGAAGCGATAAAGCTCTACGAAGCGACAATGGTGGTGAATCCATCTCAAGCATTCAAAGAATTCTCGTAGAAAATAATGAATTTCAAGAGAAATCATAACACCTCATAACCCAACAAAAATGGGGTCACTAGAGAGAAAGAACAGAACGATCGTGGGTGTTGCATGAGAGATGTTGCATGATAAGGGCCTACCAATGCACTTGTGGGAAAAAGCATGCAACACTGCAGTTTATGTGCAAAACCATTGTCCTCATAGAGTACTTGGCATGAGTACACCTGAAGAAGCTTTTCTGGTAAGAAGCCTGATATTTATCATTTGAAGATTTTTGGCTCACCTATTTACATTCATGTGACGAAGGATGCCAGGAAGAAGCTGGAGCTGACTGCAAAAGTTGGGATATTTGTGGGGTACACAGAAACACCCCACAACTATCGTGTGTATTTTCCAAACAATCAGATGACTTTTATGCCATGGGATATAAAATTAAATGAGGTGAAAGCCATGAAGTTGTCGCTTGAGAGGGAGCTACACTTGCATGTGGAGGAGGAACTTCTTGTTCCCAAAGATGAGCCTCTGGATGTGGATCAGCCACAGGAGGAGATTCATGGAGTGGAGGAGTCCACTCATGCAAAACCAAACATCAGACAAGGCAGAAAGCATACTACAGAAGCTAAGAGACTGAAGCTTGATGCGACACAGAATGTAGGAGTCCCTACATCACAGCTCAGACAGAGACAATCACCTGACTGATTTACTGGATACATGGTTCTTATGAGAAAGTGTATTGTGATAGAGCCATATTCTTTCGAAAAAGCAGTGCAGGAGCCCACATGGGTAGATGCCATGGTGGAGGAGTATGACTCCATTGTCAGAAACAATGCTTGGGAGATTTTTCCAAGGCCGGTAGGAAAATTAGTTGTAGGATCAAGATAGATCTACAAGGTAAAGAAAACTACTGATGGGAGTGTCAAGAAGTATAAGGCAATATTTGTTGCCCAGGGCTTCTCACAGATTGAGGGGATTGACTATGAAGAAACCTTTGAACTTGTTGCACATTATTCTTCCATACGGACCATCCTTGCTCTCTCAGCGCAGATGGGTTGGCACATTCATCAGATGGATGTGAAGACTGCGTTCCTTAATGGGATCATTGAGGAAGAGGTGTACATTGAGCAGTCTAAAGGATTTTATATCTTCAATAGTGAGTCACATGTGTGCAAGCTCAAAAGAGCATTGTATGGGCTAAAACAAGCACCACGTGCTTGGTACACTCAGATTGACAGCTATTTCACTGGACTTGGCTTCACCAAGAGTGAGGCAGATGAAAACCTGTACCAGATTGTGGTGGAGGCTAAGATTTTAATCATTGTACTGTATGTTGATGATTTAATACTAATGGGTGATGAGCAGTTGATACACTCATGCAAGGCAGATCTTGCAAAGGAGTTTGAGATGAAGGATTTGGGTCTCCTTCATTATTTCATTGGATTGGAAATATGGCAGTGGGAAGGTGAACTGTTTATGTCTCAAGACAAGTATGCTAGGGAGATATTGGAGAAGTTTCACATGCAAGGCTGCAAGCCTATCGACACTCCTCTTCCAGTAATTTGGAGGAAAGAGAATGCTACATCGTCAGAGGTAGTGGATGCCACCGTTTATTCGACAGTTGGTGGGTTCGCTCATGTATTTAGTTAATACAAGACTAGACATATGCTATGCGGTGAAACAGCTTTCACAAGCGATGGTTAAGCCTACAAAGCTCTTTTGGAAGGAAAGCAAGCATGTTTTGAGATATATCAAGGGCACATCTGGGTATGGTTTATGGTATAGATAGACGGATGAGGTGAAGTTGCATTGCTTCATGGATGCAGATTGGGCAGGAAGCCCAACATAAAAAAATAGCACATTAGGAGGGATTTTCAGTATCGGATCTACGAAATTTTTTTGGTACAGCAGGAAACAAATATCCATGGCACTCAGTTCATCGGAAGCATAATACATGGTAGCAAGTCAAGCTGCATGTGAGGCTCTATGGATGAGGAAGATCCTGGTTGGTTTGTTCGGTTCACATTTAGATCCCATAGTGATACATTGTGATAATCGTATTGCATTAAACTCTCGATTAATCTTGTGTTTCATGATAGATCTAAACATATTGATATTCGTACTCATCATATCGTAGATTGTTTGCGTTGAAGATCATGTTTCGTCGATAATTAATCTTGACGATCGTGATGCAGATATTCAAAGGTGCTCACTAGGAGAAAATTTGAAGACCATAGAGGCAGGATTAGGGTGAAGGATAATACCTATCTTGTTGATAGGGAGTGTTGAGATTCAACAAGATGACGAGCTTAGTGAAAAGAGTCGCCTTCACTAAGTGGGCCCGCAGGCTATTTTTGGTGCAAGTCTATTTTTAGACTATGTCTATTTTTAGACATGATGATCATATTTCAGAAGTTGCAGGATGCTATTTTTGGATGGTTGATCAAGTTGGAAAAATATATGAAATTCTATTTTTAGAATATTGGGCGAAGTCTATTTATAGATAGCTGATCTAAAAATAGATGTATGTTGATTATTATTAGCTCTTAATAATAATCAGACACTAAACAACAACTTATTCTCTTGGAGAACTTTTTTTCAGTGCACAGATGTGGAAAATAAGTGGACTTAGGGAATTACACAATTCCCAAGGGTTTACTAGAGCTAATGCATGGAGGACTCAGTTAGAACTCAATTGGCATAGTTATGACACAGTTGGAAGAAGTAGTTATGGAGTTGTATTCAGTTTAACTAAGTTAGACTCAGTTGAGCTAGTTGTATCTAGTCTAACTGAATGATACACCAGTGAGAGTGGAGTGAATTAATTAGTTAATTAATTCAAAAATAATAACTCATTAATCAACTGAATAATACATCAGTTAACTACAGTGCATGGTAGTTTCAGTGGAGACCCAGTGGAGAGATAGGTGAAAGGGAAAGATAGACTATATGTTGTGACTATAGTGATACATTGATTGCATCACACACACATTGGAGTTGCCAATGAGGATTGTGTAGTCAAGGAAAGGGTAATTCGAATTCATTCAGAGCTATTCTTCAGCAGGGATTGCGCAGTGGAGGCAGGCTAGCAGGAGGGAAAAGATCGGTGCATGGATTTGCAAGATTGTTCTTGATTAGTGTATGACGATTGTACTGTACTAAGAGCTTGATAAGCTTTGTATGAGGATTGTCATATGATTCCATGATACATAATATATAGTTGGGGTTTTCAACTTCAGGCTTTCCCGGTTAAAAACAATTGTGTTATGTGTGATTATTTTTATTTATGTTTTACATGTGTGTGAAATTAATTTTCCGCAACATATTAACAAGTGGAATGATTCAGTATCTTTCATAAATTTAAATAGTGTGAGATCAGGTGGATCTAGGACATATGCATGCTTAATGCATATAATTTCTACAAGGGCTATTAGCTTTTCTGGCGCTACCGTATATGATGGTGGTGTTGCTAGCTTTTCTTACTCTATTGCTTTAGGCTATCAATCTGGAAATGGAAGGGTTCCTGTAGCTGGATTTTTTGTTGTGGGCTACAGTAAGCCTAATTAAGGAATAAGCTCAGTGGGTTCTATTGGCCACCCATAAATTTTGTCATATCAAGTGGTGGCTAAATGTTTTTGGATAGTCTTCAAGAAAAAATTTCATTACTAAAAATTTTTGATGCTTAAAGTCTTTTGATGATATCCTATCCTTTGGATAATCGTCACTTCTTTTCCCCTTTTCAACTCAGAAATTCTGTTGTCATCACATGAGGAAAAACTGCTACAAAATCCCATTTTTTCCCTTCCTTCCACCACAAAAATAACCTTCATTTTTACCCTTTTTACCCCCCATAAATCCCTCATTTTCATGTTTTCTCCCTTTCCCCTTCATCAAAATCCCTTTGATAAGGTTTTAAGACCCTTTCTTGCCTTATCAAAACCCTCAAATTCCTTTGAAAACCATTGAAAATCCATTAAAAATGCATTTTTTGTATCATAAAAACTAAGCCCCCTTGGGCTAAGCCTTTAACCCTTCCCCTCCATATGCCTTGGTGCTAGAACCAAGCACTAGCCTTCTAAGCACTTATCGCATCGCCCGATTGCGATTAGCCCTTCCTACATAAACCCCGGTCATATGGTCTCCCATATAACCCATGGCCCCGCAGATGGGCACCTAACCATATTATATATATATCCCTCCCCCGAAAATATTAAAA
Organism: Pinus albicaulis; assembly: GCA_034641835.2. Lineage (NCBI taxonomy): Eukaryota > Viridiplantae > Streptophyta > Pinopsida > Pinales > Pinaceae > Pinus > Pinus albicaulis. Next base: position 504,053,348 of record CM076584.1, read on the forward strand.
TTTTGTATTATATTGAAACTTTGGGTTTTTTCTTCGTATATCCTAAAGTTTACTGCCAGTGCAATTTTCTAGTCACTCTCCACCGTTAATCTGATCTACAGATCAACGGCGCGCAATCTATCACCCCGGTGGTCCCCGCCAGCCACTTACCATTTCAAAACCATGTGGGATTCATCACACCACTTTCAAGAGGAAGGTGGTTTTTCCCCGATCGGCAGCGATTCCATTCACCGCCCGACGCGTGGCCTTGAGCACTGTTGACAAAACCGCCCTCATCGCGCGTTGAATATCGGATGTGGACCCGGCATGATATTGATATCCACCATGAGATCTGAGGCCGCTCATTGGACGGTGATCGCTTTCCAAAGAAGCCCATGCGATAACCACAAGTACGGTGCAGTCATAAAATAATTTATGTCGTCGATCTGATCTGCAAATCGATGGCCCATACTCCATCGCCCTAGTCCCCAGTGTCACATCAACATTCACGCGACAGAGTTTAATTGGGGCAGATCTCCATGTGTTCTCCATATAGTCACCCAATATGGACCCGATAACTTTATTCGACAAAGTTTTATTACATGTTTAATGTCTGGGCGCATTTCTAAGGTTTATTGGCACCTGTTTTTCCACTGTTGATCGCGTGGGCCGATCTCATCCGACGGCCCACGTTTGTCCCGAACCCCGAACATGATTTTCGACCATTTTTGTTTAAAACAAAGGTTTAAACCATTTTTCTGTTTCGCTTTGAATTTTCGCCTCCACTCCTGACCGTCGATATCTGCACGATCGACAGCTCCGATTTAATTCCTCCCCCGTTTCTTTTTTGACCCCCTCTAATCAATCTCAACCGTTGGATGATGCCATCCAATGGCCATGCTCTCTCCACGTGCCTTCTAAAGAAGTAAACCTATACATGTAGGATTTCATAATGTTTTTTGTATTTTGCAAGGTTTAAATGGTTTTTCCGCCATGACTGAAGAAATTTCAAAGGCAGAGGGTGACGATCCTCATGCCTTCGATTTATCAAAGAAAATCCTTCACAGGGTTTAAAATTCACGTTTCATGAGGCATTGATGCCATGTCACCCCTGCGCAGCCCTGCACACCAGCAAAACACAGTGAATCAAGCACAAATAAAAGAGTATCAGTGTCAAAGGCAGATCTGTGGGATTACGGCTAAGATGGATTATCAGAAGCCTAATCCTCCCAACTGAAACACAGTTTAAAGAGAATCATGAGTGTTTTATTAGACATAAAGCACACACTGCCACATCAGGGGCTAATTAAATCCCCCAGCCACCTATAGCCTCAAAGCAATCAAAAGAAGGTCGAAGATATTACCAAACCAGGAGGTATTTTGCATTAATATAGCTGAACAGTTATTTCAACCAATGGAACTTATTGTAAAATGTCAGCATAAGTTATTACAAGGATAACGAGGAGCCTTGAAGTCAAAAAATTCTTTCCAGCAAGCCTAATAGTTAATATAAATGATTTAATACAGAGGACACCTATGTAAGCTTCTTCATTGAGCTCCCCAAAGTCCTAGAAGCCATTAAGTCTGTATTAATTATCTTTAGAGATCTTTTATCAAAGTCCACCTCCTCATTTCTTCTACAAATAATTCTGTAGAAGAATAGAAGTTGTTGGTTGGTTGATCACTTGTTGTAATACTGAAACTCTCTGAAAAAATACATAGTCTATTGAAGTTGAAGAAGAAATTGAAGTCTTGGAAGCCCTGATGATGTTGTTGCATGCTTATTACTAAGAAGGCTCTATCATTGGATCCATGAGCTTGGCTATTGGTGAAGTATTCTAAACTATTTAATGTTTTCTCCTGTTTTCATTCTGTTCCATAATTTCTTACTACAGTAGGTTGAAATTTTTAGGCTAAGAAATGACTCCTGGAAGCACCTTAGACCTGTTCATCCTTCACTGTTTCATTTTTTCTTCCGCTGACGTATTTTAGAGTCTTTAATCTATCTCTTTAGTGTTCATGGTTGTTTATTTCCTTAATATTTCGAATAGTTGGTTTCAACATGATTTATGGTTCTCCCTGTTTGTCTGTTGCCACTTAAAAATTGTTATTGAAGTCTCCCTTTGAATTTTTCTGTTTACAGTGAGTCAAGGAGGTCTGTTCTGATATTTCCCTTTGTTCTTTCTTAAATAGTTGTCTTGAAGGTTTTTGTAGTTGTAATCATAGATGTGTTAGGTGTTCCCTCTTCTATGACTGCAATTATCAGTGTATCTTTTATGTTTTCTAAGTCATTTGAAATAAAATATTTGAGGAAAAAGGGTGTTCCCCGAATCTTAGGTTTCCTTTTAAAAGTTTTTTTTGAAATCATTGTTTGCTTAAAGGTGTGATTTGTAGAATTCATGGTTAGCCCTGTCTATCAAAAAGATCTTTATTGTTCAAATTGTGTTTTCAAATTCCCTTTGTTGAGAATTAAACTTCTTTTTCCAAATCATTGATGTCCATCTCATTCCAAAAACTAAAGGATCTTGTGGCCAAGTTAGATTTGCCCTCTGATATCCCATATCCATTGATAAGTATGTTATGACCTATTTTTGACTCCATAGCCCAATGAAGCTACTACTTCCTCTTTCTACCTACCTTTCCTAGATCTTTCGTATTCTGCTATATTCACCCAACCAAACAAACAAACAAACAAACACTTGCACTTAATAACTAGTCTAAAATCCATACTCTTAGCACACAAGATAAACCTTTGCAAACAAAAATTTGAGAGATCCCTCTTTGAGAACAGGAGGACTAGATCCTGTAACTATAAAGATTGGTTCTGATGTTGCCTTGTCTTTTGATTTGCCAAACTATCAAAACACGGGACACCAACATAATGGCGATCACGGTGGGACCTTGAGTAAAATCTTCAAAACAAAACACTCACTGTCCAGTATAACATAAGTAACCTTCTTCAAGCACTACCAAGCATAATGGTAATCATGATAGGAATTTTTGAATCAGTGTCAAACTAAGTAACCCTTAGGATTCTCATAAAACCTTATCAAACCTTGAAGGAATTAGTTACCAAGCCATAAGAGTGAACTCTATATGTTTTGACACCCTAGCTAAGTGTTAAGTCAGATTTAGGACACTCTCATAACCTATAAGACCAGAATAACTCAGAAAAACCCAAAAAACATTTCAGTTTGGCTTCACAAATAAGCATGGTGGTGGAACCATCCAATATCTTACCTTCATGAAAGCTAAAAAGTTTCCACCTGGCGACTCCACTAGCCCCAGTAGGCCTATTACTCATCTAGGTTCCCAAATCTCTTTAGGACTGTGTTAACTAGCCTGGAAGAAGTTTAGAAGCCTAGTACCATACTAGATAAGACATCCTGAGAGGTAAAATTCCCAAAAACAGTCCCTAAAATCTCAACCTCTCTCATTTTTGAAAAACAGTCTAGCTTCACATAGGATCAACACTAGATCCCATCTAGACCCAAATCCTCCTTTAATCGTTGACAATCCTGAGAGAATTATGTGGCAGATTTCTAACTCTGGAAAATCAGCTGCTAATAGGAGCCTCTTAAGAAAAAATTCCATCCCATAAAATCTTGTTGTCTTAAAGGATTCACACTTTGATTTACATCATACACAGAACATCTTCAGAACTAAATCTCAAGGTGATTTAAACCAAACTGATCTTGTCTTTGCAGATTTGCAACAGAACTTTAGTAGAGAAGCCTCACCTTCCACTCCTCCTGATTCCCAGCTTCTTCATCACTTTAGCCTTTTACATAACAAATCTGCTCAAAATCAGTTTGCTGACCCAAGTGTTTCTTCCAGTCCAATCTATACTACCACTGTGCAAAAAACTCCTGTTCAACCCACTTTTACTCTTGTAAATCCACCCTTAGTTCCAGCCATGGAAACATGGTATGCCCCTTTAGTGTTACCACAACCTCTACTTCCCTTGCCAAATGATTACCAATCCAAAATCCCTCACTTCACTGGAAAAGAGTCTACAACAGCTCAACATCATGTAGATAGGATGGAGGATGCATTCGATTACATGGAGATAGAAGAAAAAACTGTGAGGATGAGGATCTTCGCTCAAATTTTAGGAGGAGATGTAAAGAAATGTTTTAAAAACTTACCTCCTAACAGCATAAATGATCTCCCTGCCTTGCATCAAACATTCATCAACAAATGGGAACTAAAAAATAACCCTCCCCAAATACTAGCAGAGTATAGCAGCCTCAAGAGAAATAAAGGGGAGAGTGTTCATGATTACTCCACTAGGTTCAATAGCATTTACAATGCTCTCCCACCTCACATGAAACCTCCTTAAGGCATGGCCTTGGTAAGGTATCCTGAAGGCCTTGATGCTGAAATGACTTATGAGTTAAGGGGGAGAGATTACTTAACCTTAGAAGACATGCAGAAAGGAGATGTGTGTGTAGAAGCAAACATAATCGAGAAAATAAATAGGTTGAGATTAGAGAAGAGAGTAAATTATAATGATGACCTACTACCCTCAACCTCAGATTTTGACACAAAAATTGACAACCTAGTGAAGGTGATGGAGAGGATGCTTGAAAAGATCAATTTGAATGAGAGACTGTCACCAAGAGATCCTCAAAATAACCAAAACAGAAATAGAAATCAGAATTATAGAAGGGAAAACAGTCAAGATAAGAAAAAGGAAAGCGACCAATAGATTAGACCCTCCTTCCAACAGAACTATGTAGATCAATATGAAGAAGATAGGGAGTTGGAAAGGATGGGAGAATCTCATGTAAACTTGATTGGATTAGATAGTGGGGATGATGTTTTCCTCAGTGAGGAAGAATAAGATTTTTTCTCTTATGATCAAAATACAAACACCTATGAAGATTCTGATGACTATAGATTGGGATTTGAAAATAAAATCATGGAAGTGCACAAACAATATGATCTTAGGAGAAAGGGGAGCATAGATAATTCAAAGGATAAGAACACTAATACTACTATCAAGAAAAACAAAGAAACTCAACCCAAAAAAACAGCAGAGAAAACCAACATTTTGGTCAAGAAACTAGATTTAAACAAAGACAAAAGTGTCCAACCAAATGTTGAATAGAGTACCCCTAGCACTTCAGCTAGTGGTCCTAATAAAATTTTCCCAATTACCAGTCCAAACAAGGTTCAGCAAATCAAAATCACTGAAAAGAATTCAATTGAAAAGATATATGTAAATATGAACAAGTCAATTATTCCTTTCAGCCTTGAGGGAGAGATTGCTAAGATAAAAATTACCATTCCCCTAGCTGAACTAGTAACCCAAGAAGTGTACAAAACCCAAGTTTTGAAATCTTTGAACTTAGGAAGTGATACTAACACCTTGAACTTGATAGATGACAAACCTGAGTTGTTGTTTGGTCCAGAATTTGAAGGAAAATACCAAGAAGGGGTTGTCCCTCCCTTCTATGTTAGCTTGAACATACACGAGAAAATCTTACATAATGCCATGTTAGATTCTGGAGCTTCACACAATCTAATTCCCAAGGTAGTGATGGAAAGCTTAGGCTTAGAAATTACTAAACCATACAAAGATTTGTATTCCTTTAACTCAAGCAGAGTCAATTTTTTGGGTTTAATCAAATATTTGTGTGTTAACTTATCCCAAATCCTTGCTAAGAGTTTAGTCATGGACATAGTTGTAGCTGAAATTCCCGCTAAGTATGGCATGCTCTTATCAAGATCTTGGGGAGCCAAACTTCAGGGAAGCCTTCAAATGGACATGTCTTATGCCACCATCCCTGTTTTTAACCAAAACAAAAGACTATACAAGGAATCTCACATGAAGTACATGGTGAGCAACATAGACAAACCAAAAAACTCTCCAGTCTATTCTATTCAATCAAGTTTAGATTCCTTTATCTTATGTAATGAAGATGAAATTACTCACCAAGATAAGGAAAACATCGACCAAATCAGTTCACCAGAACATCAAATCTTCCATCGAATGAAATTCAAAGCATTGACAATCAACAGCAACAAGAAAATGAAAATGAGTCAAATATACTTTGGACAATAAACTTTGATGGATCTTGTAACAAAACAAGTGTAGGGGCAGGTGTTTGGATTCAAAATACGAATCAAATTTTTTCATACAAATTGGATTTCCCATGCACTAAAAATATCGCTGAGTATGAAGCCCTTCTCCTAGGCTTACAATTGCTTAAACAGTTAGAAGCCCAAAGGATATCGATCTTAGGAGATTCTGAACTTATCATAAAATAAATAAAAGGAGAATACTCAGCTAGAAATACAAGGCTTAGGGAATATCGGAATGCTGCCCTTTATCTATTAAAAACCTTTGAAAATATGAACTTATTTTCATTCCAAGAGCACTGAATCATCTAGAAAATGAACTCACCTTCAATGCCAGCAATTGCCAAATACCTGAGATAAATCAACAGCTCAGCGTGAAGGTAAAACACAGGCCTGCTATGCCTGATAACGAAGATCACTGGCAAATGTTTGACTCTAACAAGCACATAGATGATTTCTTAAAATTAGAAAACGACTTCAGCATACCAATATCAGAATCCAGCCAAAAAGAAAACTGTTTGTATATTGAACAAATCCCAGAAGTTTAAAGGACATATGTTGATATAAATCATTACGAGAATCCTTTTGAAGCAGAGATAACTAACAACACAGACCAAGAAGACTTGGAAGTTTTACAATGCAAGAATGATAAAATTCCAAGAGGTCTCACACCTTTAGAACAACTTTTTGATTTTAACGATGTAGCCAAAGAACCAAGAATGGAGCTTGTGGAAACAAATGTAGAAGAGCATAACGTAGGCAGTCTAGCAGAACCCAAGATGATCAAACTATCCAGCACTCTCCCAGCTCACATAAAATTGCAATACATAGAGCTATTCAAAGGGTTTAAAGATGTTTTTTCTTGGGGATACAAAGACTAGAAATCATATGATACTAGCATCATCCAGCACAAGATTCCCCTGAGAGAAAATCAAAAGCCTTTCAAAATTTTTTTGAGGAGAATAAACCCTCTCTTACTACCTTTAGTTAAGGTAGAAATTGAAAAAATGCATGATGTTGGGATTATAGTACCCGCTAGATTTTCAGAATGGGTATCAAACTTAGTTTATGTTAGAAAGAAAACAAGGGAAATCAGGCTCTGTATTGACTTCAGAAATTTAAATAGAGCCTCTTTAAAAGACAACTACCCCTTACCCAAGATGGACCATATACTTCAAAGGGTAGTTGGGTCAAGAAGGATATCCCTCTTAGATGGGTTCTCAGGTTACAACCAGGTGTTAGTGCTCCCAAGTGATCAAATCAAAAATGCTTTTACTACACCTTGGGGCACCTTTATGTATGTCAAAATGCCTTTCAGATTAATGAATGTAGGGGCCACCTTCCAAAGGGCCATGGACATAGCCTTTTCTGAAGATATTGTATTTTTAATAATCATTTACCTTGATGACATAACCGTTTTCTCAAAAACTGATGAGGAACATTTGGTTCACCTAAGAAAGGTTTTCGAGAAGTGTAGGAAATTTGGCTTATCTATAAATCCTAAGAAAACTCTCTTTGGTCTCTAAGAAGGTAAAATTCTTGGTCACATGATTTCAGAAGAAGGAATTAGAATAGAACCTACAAGGATAAATGGCATATTGCAGATCAACCATCCAAGAAGCCTCAAAGAATTACAATCTTTCATTGGAAAGATTATTTTTTTGAGAAGGTTTATCCCTAATCTTGCCGAGCTATTAAAAAACATTACAAACATGCCTAAGAAATATGTCGGTGTAAAATGGACTTTACCAGCTAAAAAATTATTCGAACTGGTAAAAAAATATCTTACTCAAACACCAGTCCTAATTAGTCCATATTTCACCAAAGACTTTTATATCTTTTCTTTTGCATCTGAGCATACAATAGCTACAGTATTACTTCAAAAGAATGACTTGGGGCAAGAAAAACGAATATCTTTCTTTAGTAGGGCCTTAAGAGATGTTCCTCTCAAATATAACATCATGGAGAAGCAAGCCTTAGCATTAGTGAAAGCTTTAAAAGACTTTAGGGTCTATATTTTGCACTCTCACATAATTTCTTTTGTTCCACATACTGTTGTCAAGGAAATTCTAAGTCAAGACCCTAATGGTAAAAGGGGAAAATGGATTGAAACTATTCTTGAGTATGACTTAGAAATCAGGCCCACCAAACTAATTAAAGGGCAAGGATTAGCAAAATTTATGGATGAGTCTAACTTCCAAGCACTAGACATGAACATGGTAGATGTGTTGGAAGAAATAGAAGAATCTACTGCTCCTTTGATTGAAGAAACATTTCTGAATTCTCCTTGGTATGCTGACATTATTTATGTGATTTTATATTTAAATGCCCCTCCTTCTTTGCCTAAAACTAAAGATAGATTTTTGAAACAAAAGGATTTGAGTTTTTGCATCCTAGATGGGGTGTTATATTGGAAAAATGTTGTTGGAATTTTTCTTAAATGTTTACTTGAAGATGATGCAAGGAAAATCATGCATGAATTACATGACGGAGAATGTGGAGGACATATCTACTGGAAGGCCACAAAAAACAAGATTCTTAGATCAGGTTACTATTGGCCTACCCTTTTCCCAGACACTCAGAAGTTGTTCATGTCTTGCCATAAGTGTCAAATCTTTGATGGCAAAAGAAAACTTCTTCCCTTACCTTTACATCCTACCAGAGTTGAGGCACCTTTTCAACAATGGGGTTTAGACTTCATTGGATAAATCCACCCATCTTCCTCAGCTCAACATAAGTGGATCCTCACAGCCAATGACTTCTTTACCAAATGGATATAAGCTATACCCTCTAGGAATGCTAATGACTTTGTAATTATCAAGTTTCTTGAAACAAATATCCTATCCAGATTTGGTTGTCCCAGAAAAATCATAACAGACAATGTTGCTACTTTTAAATCCAAAAATATGGTTGACTTATGTTACAAATACCACATAACCTTGGGCCATTCTACTGCTTACTATCCCCAAGGAAATCAATTAGCTAAATCTTCTAACAAGAGCCTCATCAATATCATTAAAAAACTGTTGGAACAAAATTAGAGATCATGGCACAATAAAATGGTTCATGACTTATGGGCTGATAGGTTAACCACAAAGAAATCAATAAATATGTCCCCCTATCAGCTATTTTATGGCATGGATGCAGTCTTTCCCACCTCATTAGGAGTGCCAGTCATGAAGCTCCTTCAAGAATTGCAGATTGAAGAGAATGATATGCAGAGGAGAATCAACCAAACAATCCATTTACAGCAGACCAGAGCGGAAGTCTATGAAAGAGCACAGTTAGTCCAAGAAAATATGAAGAAGCTATTTGATAAGAGGACTAAGGAAAACAATTTCCAACTTTGAAATGTTTTTCTTAAATGGGATTCAAGAAGAGAAGAGAAGGGAAAGCATGGAAAGTTTGAGAACTTGTGGAAAGGGCCATATATTATCCATGCTGAGAGGGTTCACAATGCATTTTTCCTGAAAGAATTGAATGGAGAAGATATATATGGAGGTCCTATCAATGGCAGGATGCTCAAGCATTACTTCTACCAAGAGTCTTGAGTTTTAAAGCATTTTATTTTTCATTATAAATATCATAATCTGAACATTGCATTCAAATTTATAAAAAATTAAAAATACAAAAAACAATCGAAAAGAGAAAAGAGGGAAAATTGTGAAAACAAGAAAGGTATAGCCCCATACCAAAAAAGAGAAACAAATCTGAAAGTGTGCAAGCTCAAATGCCATTCCTAAAGAACACACTTCTAGTTAGTCAAACAACCTAATCTTGACTAATTAGCTTTAAATTTTCTGCTGATAGGATAGTGAATTCAATTTTCCAAATTATTTAATCTTGGCTTATCAGTAGATAGTTTAGGATAGAAATTAAAGGTTCAAACATGCTCAAAATCTGAACCTGAGTTTCCAAAGAGAAAATGACTCAAATCTGTTTCAAGTTTTGCGTCAAAAGATGTAAAAATCTGGTTCTAATCAGCTCAAAATCTGAACCAGTTAGCAAAGGAAAGAAAACTCAAGTAAGAATCAAAACAGAGCTGTAGAAAAGAGGAAGGAAATGTTTTAAAATCTCAGATCTCAAACCTTCCATTTTTTTTTTAAATTTTCTGCAAAATAAATGTCTATGTGCAACTTGTTTTTATGCCAGAGATCACAGCAAGTCAAACATCTTAATCTTGACTTGACTATTTTTAAATTTATGTTATAGAATTTAGAGAATAAAGTCTATTGGACAGTTTAATCCCAACAAATCATAGATTAGGTAGAGAATCATATGGGCTCAAATGTTTAATCTGAGTCCATGGAGAAATAAGGAGTAGAAATAGATTAGATTTCTTGCTTTCAAAAAGAATAAAATGTTGTGAAAGAGTTTTCCAATCCAAGTGCACTCTAAATGAAGAAAAAATGTTAGATCAGTAGGATTGGGTAGGTAGAAAGATTGTATTGATGAAATTCCATTGTTAATTCATGAATGCTGATATTTTTTAGAGCAAAAGAAGATCATCCACAGAAAGAAAGGCAACCCAATGGATGAGGCATAGGTCAGCCTCCCAGAGAATGCAAGTCTGAAGTTCTTGATGCCTTCAAGAAGGCACCATCCCTAAGTGGAGCCACTGTTAGCCACCCATAAATTCTGTCATATCAAGTGGTGGCTAAATGTTTTTGGATAGTCTTCAAGAAACAATTTCATTGCTAAAAATTGTTGATGCTTAAAGTCTTTTGATGATATCCTATCCTTTGGATAATCATCACTGCTTTTCCCCTTTTCAACTCAGAAATTCTGTTGTCATCACATGAGGAAAAACTACTCCAAAATCCCATTTTTTCCCTTCCTTCCACCACAAAACTAGCCTTCATTTTTACCCCTTTTACCCCCCATAAATCCCTCATTTTCATTTTTTTTCCCTTTCCCCTTCATCAAAATCCCTTTGATAAGGTTTTAAGACCCTTTCTTGCCTTATCGAAACCCTCAAATTCCTTTGAAAACCATTGAAAATCCATTAAAAATGCATTTTTTGCATTGTAAAACTTAAGCCCCCTTGAGCTAAGCCTTTAACCCTTCCCCTCCATATGCCTTGGTGCTAGAACCAAGCGCTAGCCTTCTAAGTGCTTATCGCATCGCCCGATTGCGATTAGCCCTTCCTACATAAACCTCGATCGTATGGTCTCCCATATAACCCATGGCCCCACAGACGGGCACCTAACCATATTATATATATTTCCCTCCCCTAAAAATATTAAAACTTTGTATTATATTGAAACTTTGGGTTTTTTTTCGTATATCCTAAAGTTTACCTCCGGTGCAATTTTCTAGTCGCTCTCCACCCTCGATCTGATCTACAGATCGAAGACGCGCAATCTATCACCGTGGTGGTCCCCTCCAGCCACTTACCATTTCAAAACCATGCGGGATTCATTGCACCGCTTTCAAGAGGAAGGTGGTTTTTCCCCGATCGGCAGCGATTCCATTCACCGCCCGACGCGTGGCCTTGAGCACTGTTGACAAAACCGCCCTCATCGCGCGTTAAATATCAGATGTGGACCTGGTACGATATTGACATCCACCATCTGATCTGAGGCCGCTTATCGGACGGTGATCGCTTTCCAAAGAAGCCTATTTGATAACCACAGGTATGGTGCAGTGATAAAAGAATTTCCGGATTGCCATGGTCCCCAGTGCCACATCAACTTTCACGCGGCAGAGTTTAATTGGGCCGGATCTCCATGTGTTCTCCATACAGTCACCCAATACGGACCCGAGAGCTTTATTCGGCAAAGTTTTATTACATGTTTAATGTCCGGGCACGTTTCTAAGGTTTATTGGTGTCTTTTTTTCCACCGTTGATCGCGTGGGCCGATCTCATCCAACGGCCCACGTTTGTCCCGAACCCTGAACATGATTTTCGACCATTTTTGTCCAAAAAAAAGGTTTAAACCATTTTTCTGTTTCGCTTTGACTTTTCACCTCCACTCCTGACCATCGATCTCTGCGCGATCGATGGCTCCGATTTAATTCCTCCCATGTTTCTTTTTTGACCCCCTCTAATCAATCTCAACCATTGGATGATGCCATCCAACAACCATGCTCTCTCCACGTGCCTTCTGAAGCAGTAAACCTATACATGCAAGATTTCATAATGTTTTTTGTATTTTGCAGGGTTTAAATGGTTTTTCTACCATGACTGAAGAAATTTCAAAGGCAGAGAGTGACGATCCTCCCGCCTTCGATTTATCAAAGAAAATCTTTCGCAGGGTTTAAAATTCTTGTTTCATCAGTGTTTCATGAGGCATTGATTCCATGTCACCCCTGCACAGCCCTGTACACCAGCAAAACACAGTGAATCAAGAAAAAATCAAAGAGTATTAGTGTCAAAGGCAGATCTGTGGGATTACGGCTAAGATGGATTATCAGAAGCCTAATCCTCCCGACTGAAACACAGTTTAAAGAAAATCATGAGTGTTTTATCAGAAAGAAAGCATACGCTGCCACATCAGGGGCTAATTAAATCCCCTAGCCACCTACAGCCTCAAAGCAATCGAAAGAAGGTTGAAGATATTACCAGACCAGGAAGTATTTTGCATCAATAAAGCTGAATAGTTATTTCAACCAAAGGAACTTATTGTAAACTGTTAGCAGAAGTTATTACAAGGATAACGAAGAGCCTTGAAGTCAACAAATTCTTTCCAGCAAGCCTAATAGTTAATATAAATGATTTAATACAGAGGACACCTATGTAAGCTTCTTCATTGAGCCCCCCAAAGGCCTAGAAGCCATTAATTCCGTATTAATTATCTTTAGAGATCTTTTATCAAAGTCCACCTCCTCAATTCTTCTACAAATACTTCTGTAGAAGAAGAGAATTTGTTGGTTGGTTGATCACTTGTTGTAATACTGAAACTCTCTGAAATAATACATAGTCTGTTGAAGTTGAAGAAGAAATTGAAGTCTTGGAAGCCCTGATGATGTTGTTGCATGCTTGTTCTTGAGAAGGATATATCATTGGATCAATGAGCTTGGTTGTTGGTGAAGTATTCTAAACTGTTTAATGTTTTCCCCTTTCATTTTGTTCCATAAATTCTTTCTACAGTAGGATGAAAGTTTTAGGCTAAGAAATGACTCTTGGAAGCACCTTAGACCTGTTCATCCTTCATTGTTTCATGTTTTCTTTTGCTGACATATTTTAGAGTCTTTAATCTCTCTCTTTAGTGTTCATGCTTGTTTATTTCCTTAATAGTTCAAAAAGTTGGTTTCAGCATGATTTATGGTTCTCCCTGTTTGTCTGCTGCCACTTAAAAACTGTTATTGAAGTCTCCCTTTGAATTTTTCTGTTTACAATGAGTCAAGGAGGTTTGTTCTGATCTTGCCCTTTTTTCTTGCTTAAACAATTGTCTTGAAGGTCTTTGTAGTTGTAATCATAGATGTGTTAGGTGTTCCCTCTTCTATGACTGCAATTATCAGTGAATCTTTTATGTTTTCTAAGTCATTTGAAATAAAATCTTTGAGGAAATAGGGTGTTCCTCGAATCTTAGGTTTCATTTTAAAAGTTGTTTTTGAAATCATTGTTTGCTTAAAGGTGTGATTTGTAGAATTCATGGTTAGCCCTGTCTATCAAAAGCTCTTTATTGTTCAAATGGTGTTTTCAAATTCCAATTGTTGAGAATTAAACTTCTTTTTCCAAATCATTGATGTCCATCTCATTCCAAAAACCAAAGGATCCTGTGGCCAAGTTAGATTTTCCCTGTGATATCCCATATCCATTGATAAGTATGTTATGACCTCTTTTTGACTCCATAGCCCAATGAAGCTACTACTTCCTTTTTATACCTACCTTTCCTAGATCTTTCATATTCTGCTATATTCACCCAATCAAACAAACAAACAAACAAACACCTGCACTTAATAACTAGTCTAAAATCCATACTCTAAGCACACAAGATAAACCTTTGCAAACAAACATTTGAGAGATCCCTCTCTGAGAACAGGAGGACTAGATCTTGTAACTCTAAAGATTGGTTTTTATGTTGCCTTGTCTTTTTATTTTCCAAACTATCAAAACACGGGACACCAATAGGTGCTAAAATTCCAAATTGTTTCAATTATTAATTGATTAAAGCTCGGTATAGGTGAAAAGTATAGTGGTGAAAGACCTTATATGTAGGAGTAAGGCCTACTCCTGCTGGATCGACGACTTTATATGTTTCTATGGGATATGATTATACTAGATCTAATTCTACTAGATCTACGAGATCAAAGTCATAATTTGTTGGATCGACATCTAGAACATCAGAATATGGGTATGGGTAGTGCTACATTGGATACTTAATCTAAACCACCTGGAAATACCACATGGAAGGGATTATTCATATGAACCAACCACATCAATTGCTTAAGATGGACTTGGAACTGCCCATGTTGATGTTGGTACTCGATCCCACAGGAGTCGGTTTCATCCTTCCTCATTATAGTCCTAGTATACATACATTGGTCTCGGGGGAAATCCAGTTGGACCAAGGAGGGTAAATGGAGACACTCTTATTTTTCAAGTTGAAGTACGGAAGGAAAGGCAAACTATTTCCCAAACCCTTATTTCTCTTATATCACAAGCAAGTCAGGCCTGGCAAGGAATTTTGGGTCAGGGAAGGATGCAGAACGAACATCAATATGGAATAAAATAACATAAATGACCTCATCCTTAGTTTCATATTGGATCAGGCCCTTCTTGAGAAGGGTGCCTACCTTTTGAGTTATATCTCTGCTTTTTTGGGGCAGATGTTTATATACATGTTTATTTCAAGTTAGAGATATAGGTGCCTTTATTGGTGGGAGTCCTCTTTAGGCACTTCTTATTTCTATTATTTAGGTGAGTGGCCCCCTTCCTTTTGATGACATCGATTGAATTCAAGTTCACACAAGGTTTATGTATTATGGTCTCATAAACTTAGAAACACCAGATGGAGATGGAAGGAGAGATGAGGGAGGGATCACCTTAAACTCAGTGGACAACTATTACTCAGCATAATGCCCCTCCATTTTAGTAGTATTTGTTAAGCGCCTCATTAATCCAAATGATGTAGGGGAATTTAGTAGATAATTGTAGGGATGGTAGAGAATTGCAAGTGGATAATTATAGGGATGGCATATAGATAGGGCCCCCGAGTAGTGTTGTTTGTTGCAATGCGGGTAGGCGTACTGAGGTGGGTAGAGTTGAATGGTGGGTTGTGGAAGAAGGGGTATGTATGTATGGGGGTGCGTAAGGCAATCTATATGATATGAAAATGGAAAATTGAAAGCATATATGGTGATTCTCATAGAAGAAAATATAACCATACATTAAGTAGTGGTACATCAACACACTTGGAACAACTTGGAGCAAGACCTGAACTAGATTGTTAAGGTGGTATCTCTTTAGTCATCCCATGAAAAGGTAAACTCCATGCTATTTATACATGTCATAGGAATAGGTTGAAGAGAGAGACTAGTAGATTATTAAGCACCCCCGTAGTTCTAGAATAACACATTAAGACCCTCTCGATGCAATTGAAACCTACCATAAGTGAAACTACAGACAAGTACAGTATTTGAAAACGCCTATATGCAAGTATCACGTAGATACGCAATTCTAACATATACATGGAGACATCATATATGAATACGTAGTATTATATTTTTTATTCTTCTTCAGAGAAATGAGACACAACTGGGACTGACTTCTTCAAAGAGGCTGGTGAAAGGTAAGGCAGATTGCTTGGTTTAAATCAAAATTCATTAGTCAATCACTATATCTCTCTTGAATTTTGGTAACTAGATAGTGACGAAATAAAGATAATTATATACGTAAATACCTATCGAATAATTGAGAGAAAGAGTGGCTCGTCCATGCCAAATAAATTCCGAGATGATTTCTCCCCCATGACTATTTAAGGGGAAGCAACACCAATTAGTAGAGGGCTTCTGGTTGACTCTTTCCCTTAATTAGAAGCAGCCTACTCATGCTGATAAGGTCCATTTTATGAATAAAACCCCATGTGCAACCCTTGATTCCTCCGATTCTTATCGATCCAAGTCCATTCAGCCATCTCTTCCTAGTTTTTTTCCAGAGATAACTACCACTCCCTTCCAATTTGATTTCCTGCATTGCTTATTATATAGAAAGGGGGGGCCAACCACTACCTTCCCACTTTCTCCGTTGGCCCTCCTACATCCCCATACCTATCGTATTCTTCGACCATATCCCCCCATTCTCCCCATTCAAGTATGTTTTGACCATTCCTTATCTTTTGATTCATTTGATCGGCCACCCTCCTTTATTTCTCTCCTGAACCCTCAATCAATAATTAAATGTCATTGTGTAGGTCGAGAAATAGTGATAATCTGGAAAGCGATTCCTAGTAGGTCTGGTCTCTCATAGTGTCAGAAGTTATTTCATAGAAGGGGTAGTACCAGTAAGCCTTAAACTATAATGGTACTTGGGATTTCCTCCATTCACAACTTGAGCTAGGAGAAACTGCTCTTACTATAGTTTACTGTCGTAAAAATATTTGTATGTTCCACTTGCTCGATGTTTTTCTTGTGATCATGTTATTGAAGGTTTTAAAATACCACACCTAAGGAGCTAGGCTCCCCTCCTTAGCTTGGTATTGATAGGTAGCGCTAACATGTAGCTTAGTATTTATAATTATGGTTAAATCATAATTAATTTATATTTTTTCTACTTGATTTACATTTCACTATAATTCTGTAATATTCCTTTCACTACAAATCATAATTTCCTTTTGCTACAACTCGTATTTTCCTTTTACCGCAACACAATTAATTTCCTTCTGCTATAATTATGCTATTTTATAATACTATGATCACATTACTCACTTGTTGTTGCAACTTTAGGTTATTTAATTCTAGGCACTAATCACTAGATTAACAATTAGCTGAAAATATGCATATTTTGTGAACGATCTAGTTGTTGCTACAACTCAAGAGTAGCCTATTTTTACTCTATTTTTGAAAAATTTAGTTTAAAATTACATTGTGGCATTTTTAGATATTGTTTCTATGTTGTTCTCTTATCACTCATTGCATCCTAGGCACGTGTCGTTGCATCTTTGTCACAACAAACCAAGAACATCCTTATGCTAGAATTAATCACTCTTAGTAACTGACGTGTTTCCTTTTCTACAAGTGTGATTTACCTTTTTTACGATTTACTTTCTTGCAAGTGTGCTTTATTTCCTATAAGTGTGGTGTGATTTTCTAGATCGGTGACCTATGAAAGCATCTATATCTTGAACTGTGATAACCATTATATTACTACAACTTCATGACCCATAACATATTTCTCTAGAATAAATTGTACACAAAAATTCACAAGTTCCAAACAAATGTAAAATTGAAAATTTAAATGCATATCTAATTGGTTTCTCATTAAGATAATTACAATTAAATGAAGGGCTCATCATTTTTTGCATTATTTCTATGGAACTATCAATAGTATAACTAGTTTTGCATCAACTTTTGTGTGGATTTATTTTTTGTTTTTTGAACTTTTGAGATTTGATCTAACCTTTTATGTTTTAGTATGACTGATAAGATGCCTAGGAGTATTTAAAATGTAACTATTTTTGGTCTTCATAATTGTTGTATTCATTTCAATATGTATCCTATGTAACAAACAAGAGAATAAAAGAAAAATTTATTATTATCAAAGCATGGGTTTCATGCTCATTATTGATGATATTCTAGGTAAAAGAATGTTCTTTGTGCTTCTAGGGTTTATTAGATCTTAGAATTTATTTTCATAACTTGAGGGAATCAACATCATGTTTATAAGACCCTTTTGGGAAAAATTTATTTGTAAAAATAATTGTTTTTGAGTCTAGAAAGTCTTGGAAAGTCCAAAAGAACAAGTCAAACCTCACAACATCAAGTCATCCTAAAGGAGGGAATTTGACCCCTTGCGAAGGCTATATAAAGGAGCATTTCAAATTAATTTAGGACTAACTCGAAATATAGCTGGGAAGATAGAATAATGAGAGATACAGTCTAAGAGAAGAAATAATGATGAAATATATTGGTTTTGGGCTCTATCTCTCTCACACTTGTGAAGTTCTAGGGTTTTTGGTGCTGCAAAATGAGTTTGAAATCGCAAGTCCTAGTTGCAGTAGGACAAAGTGAAGAATATTGTAACTGTAATAGAGAAAACCCTATATTTACCTCATTGAAATTGGGAGAGCTTTCTTGCTTTAGGAAGGTCTTAGGAGGAATATGGATTAGGGTTTCTAGAGAAGCTGCAAGGCCAAAATTGTACGGCCAAAGTTGCAAGATGAGTTGTAGTATTGAAGCTGGTAGGTCAAAGCTACAATATTGAAGTTGGCTGGTGCAGAATCAAGTAAGTACTTCAAGGAAGGGCTAACTTGGTACTAGGAGAAGGAATTGGTCTAGGGTTTGGGCCTTTGTATCTCATTTGAAGAAAATTCTAAGAAGGGTAGAGTTTCTTGGTTTTCCCCTTGGAGGGGCTTTTCCCTGGATGAAATACTAATATTTTTGTCCTCTATTATTTCATTTTATATTATTGATGTTTTTTTGATGAAATATATAACTAAAAGAACACAAGAAAGCTAATAAGTTCACAAGAAAATATTAAGGTTAAGGGAAATAATATTAATAAGATACCACTATCCATTTTTCCTACATGGAATCAGAGCAAAGGTGAAAAAGGAAGGAAAATGGAAGGACAATAGAGGGACTTAACTTTCAAGAGGAAGGGAAAAATGAAAATCTCAAGAAAGGACTAAATAAGAATAATTCAAGAAGGATTTAAGACTCATTGGTAGAAAACCTAGAAGTAAGGTTTCTACAATGAAGGAGATCAAGTTTACATCAATCTCACATCAAAAGAATATATGAAAGGAAGACTTCAAGAAGAGTGTCAATCTCTCTCTGGAAGAAGATATATTTGGAATGCTTCTTCGAAGGAAGCATCAAGGGAATCCAAAATATATTATCAAGGACACTTCAAATACCTTGAAGGCATAAAGACGATTGTAGAAATCACCAAGGAGGATCTTGGTCTCAAGCAAGTATCATATTATTACATCATTTCCAAATATTCAAGTCATGTGGGTTTTTTTTTCAAGGAGAGCAATAAGCCCATTGGGGAATCAAACTATCTAGCATGGAAGAAAATAATTGCCTTGATAATCATGGAACAAGAAGTAATGGAATATGTTACCAGGGAAATTACTGAACCTGAGAAAGATAATACATAAGAAATATAAAAGTAAAATAAAGGGGAATTAATAGCTCAAAGGATCATAGTTGAATCAAATAAGTATTATCTTGTTCCATTTTTTGCAAACCTGAAGACTTCCAAGAAAAGCTAGTGAATTTGTACTCAGTAAGTACAACTAGACAAAATATGTCATTGAGGAACAAGTTGTATAGAATGAAAGAATAAAAGGATGAGGATGTGGCATCCTTTCTCATGAGAGTCTCTCAACTAAGAGACCATTTGCAAGGGCATGTGGAACCAATTACTGATTTTGAAGTAACCATTTATGCACTAAATGCATTGCCAGTAGAATCAAAAAATTTTGCAACAAGCATATACTCCAAGAAGGATTAAATTCCATTTGATGAGTTGTGGGTGTATTGCATATTGGAAAAATCAAGGATAAAGTTCAAGGATGATATTGTATATGATGATAAATATCAAGCCTTTCTATCGTGATTCAAGAAGCAAAAGAAGGGAAAGTTTGTGAAGTGCAATAAGAAAGATATTTCTAAGGTCTAATGCTTCAAGTGCAAAGAGTTTGGACTTTAAGAGGGACTTTCCAAGCCTACAAGAACAACAAGAGAAAGGAAAGGAGTGGAGCTCAACTATTTGAGGAAGTGGGAGAACCTGAGAAGAAGGAAAAGGAAGCAGAAGTGAAGGATATTACTACTAAAGAAGGTTGACTAGCTTTCAAGTTCTTTTTGAAGTTTAATTTTTCTTTTAGGATAGTATTCGTTGCATAACATCATAGAGAGAAGCATATGATAGTACCAATTCCTATAATTTACATGATCAACTCGCTTTGTTGAGATAATCTAGATGGATGGATAGATAGATAATTTTTGCATATTGATCATCCAATAATTATATAAAATTATGTTAGAGGAGGTCATCTTGCTTAGGTGGATCATCATTATCTTGGAAAAACATAATTATGAAAGGTTCTTGAAATAATCAATATGACAAAGGTTAGTAGACAATATTGGTAAAGATATGAAATAATGAAATGGGTTAGGACACATGATCTTTGTGAGATATATGGATATCTAAATGATTAGATGAAATCATAGGAATGCATGTTGGGCATAAAATTTTGGATAAGATTCATATGTGTAGAATATTGTGGAAATAAATTTTTCCATAAAATATTCTTAGGTATATGGATATATGATGGTTTAAAAGAATACGATTTTACTTACTTAAGGAATTTCTGTAGAATATATATAATAATGATTAACATCTAGCATAGTCTTCGGAAGAAAAACTTTGTAACTTGTAATCAAGTTCGATCCTTGGGCACTTTGATGCATGAAGGAAAAGTTGCATGGACATGAGGATATTGATGAAACAAGAAGGTCATGATGATGAGGTAAGTTTGATTTTCATTATTATTGGTTATCTGGTTGACATGTTATTGGAATAATGTTACATGAATATATGATGGAAATTGAGGCAAGTTAAACTATATAAATGAAGGATATTGAGTAAAGCTCAATATATGTTCCCTAGCAACTGTGAATTAAAGATATTGACTATTATCATTGGAAAATCAGACAAGAAAATATGACATTATTTAATGTCAGGTAGAAGGATTTATAGGGCTAAGAGACATTAGAGAATATGAAGTATTTAAACATATATAATTTCTAAGTGGAAAAATAAAATTACACACTAAATGAACCAGCAAAATGTGCCTTTGCGTGCATTTTTCTTCGATAGGTGCACCTTTGCGCAACTTTTCCTCAAAAATACATGCTAACTTGAGAGTGGCAGAAGTCACTTTCTAGGACCACAAGGCACACTCTAGGACATTGATCCCACACTTCAGCCCACCTAAGGACAACTGCCCAAGCCTCCTTAGGACCTCAAGGGAGCACACAATGGAATAAATGTGGCACATAATGTAATTACCCTCCTCTCTTGGGTCACCATCCACAATGTACCAAGAGAGGGAAGGAGAGTTTTAATTCTCCTATAAAAGGCCACCAAGAGATGAACAATTTGAGAACACACTGTTACGTTGGCCATAATTTCCCCAAGAAATTCAATAGTGTGTGATCTGGAGCAGAGATAGAGGGGACTCATTTGTTGGCCATTCAACAACTCCAGACCACCATAGTAGACAGAGGGAGACTTTGCAACAAGGTAGCTCAGAAGTAAAGACATCCTTGCATTGGGACATAAAAATCCCTAGTTCTAAGGGCCCCTTGGCAAGTGGGTAAAAGTTTCATCCTTCATTCCTACCAACACTCAATAAGAGGGGACGTAAGCACCACCATTTGGATTATTTAAGTTGTTCCACTCTATTTATAGATTTCGTATTATTTGTTTTAGTTTATTTTTTATGGTTGAATATGCATGCTATTTCTCTATCTAGTATGTTTATGTCTTAGCATGTTCCACTAACTTGCTTGACTCCATTTATTTTCTACCTATGACCAAGAACTTAAGAGGGAAAAACCACCCCTCTTAAGCAGGTGTGATTCGGTACATTCATGTGCCAAACACACACACAGAGGATTGGTAACTCCACTAACTTTTATTTCCAAGTTTATGTCGTTGTGCCTTTTTTGCAAAGACCTCTTTCTTTGCTGAGGAGTTGGGCTGGAACTGCCCCCTTTCTCTCCTTCACTGCCTGATTCACCCTTAGTGACAGGCTGAAGTTGAAGAGCTCCCAAAAATTACTTTGTAGGAAAATTTTGTGGCTTTTTACAGATAGATACGCCCCAGTGCACGTGTTCAAAGGTGACCTGCGCGCAGTCGCTTCGCGCCTGTCTCAGCCTTTTGCACACGGAAACCAGAAGTAATATTTTTTATACTATTTCCATTTTTTTACTTGCTTGTAAAGTGACTGGTAGCCCATAATACATCTTCCAACACTGGTTGAGGTGCACCGCAACTTTGTAAAGCTCACTTTTAGCTGCATTTAGTAGTTTAGGTGTTAGTTTTATTTCAAGTTGATTTTCGCAAAGTTCACACATAGTTTAAGTAGGAGGAAAATTAAATTTCATTATGAATTAATTTATGTTTTCGAATTTAGGAACCAAAAAACACTTAGATAATTATCCAAAGCAAGTGGCCCAAGTCCACACATGCTTAGCTAAATATTTTTGATTTTTCTAGTGTAAAAGGCATTACTTTAGTTCAATTATTTGCACTAGGATTCAGGACCAGGATCGAATTATTTGTAGAGAGAAAGTAATATCTACTACCTTTGCACCTTAGGGTGTTCCTAGGAAAGCATATGAACACTCTCTATTGGTATCTCACCATCTCCCTATAGTTGATCATTTAGATTAACTAGGAAAAATTGAAAGTGACCCATATCTGCACATGTTTCTCTTTTGAGCAAGGAACAACAAAACATAGTTTAAATAGGGGATTTTGAAAAGGATCATTGCATATCCATACATTCAAACTATGTTCTTTTTCACCTTTTATTCACACACATCCACACCCTAAGTAAAGTAAATACACCTAAAACTAACTTAACCAAAATCACTAATTTCTCCCCAAAGGGACCACAAAAGAATTTATAGTCTAAGTTAGGACCAAGGGGGTAGGCATCCAATAAGCTACCTTGGTTATTTTTCATCTCGAAAGATAGAAGTTGATTGTTTAGGGAAATTTCAAACCTTTCTATTAGCCCACGGAAAAGAAAACCCGAGCGCGGTAGAGACCCGATTCAGAGGGGGTTAATATTAGGCCCAGTGCGTGCGGTATCATTCACGGCTACTTGACCCATCTGATACTCGGTACTGGTAGTTGAACTATCAAGAGGCCTAAGACTCGAACACTCACATGGGATGATGGTGCTTAGTGGCCAAAATTAGGGACCTTCCCTTTAGGTGACGGTGCAGGCAACACTAGATCCTCTACCCTTACCTTGTTGGATTTTCTTTGGTTGACTAGGGGTATTGCCGATTCTTTCGTGCTGTTTTTTCAGCATTCACAAGATATATTCTCAAGGCCCAGTTACATTTGAGTGTGATATTCTAAAATGGGAAAACTCAGCAATACATGCAGTAAAAATGCATTTTTCATAAATGTATACAATAATAGTTAAATGCAGCCCATGGATCCATTCATTTATACATTATTACAACCAAATAAAAAAGGAGATCTGAAAATCATGGTAGCTTAGTTAAACAAGCCTCCCAAGCCATTATTGCTAAAAAATCATGCAAAAAGAGGGGCCGCAACCATGAAATAAGCTGGAAATACCTTGACAACATTATTTTATTAATCCTGTAATAGTAGTAAGTTTTACATCAGATCTAGAGCTAATATGTGCATAAAAATTCAGATCTATATCAGATCCATGCACTATAAAGGCTCCTCTAATGAACCCCCTTGGGGTTTTCAGCAAAACACCATGTACACATTGTAGATTTGAGATCTAAGACTGCAGATCTATGGAAATATTCAAATCTAGAAAGTGGATCTGATCTGATATGAAAAGTAAAATGATCTCCTCCAAAAGATCTCCAAAATGAAGGGCAGATCCCCAACACTTAGCAAATCAACTCTCCAAATGGTGCACTGAACCACCCTGCAACTTCTCCTTCAGAAATTACGTAGATATGGATCTCTTCTACACTGTAGGGATCAAAATATAGTTGGCCTACATCCAATATATGAAAATATAGCTCAATACCTTCAATATTGTCCTCCCAATGGATTAGAGCTCTCCTCCACTGAAAATGAGTATTGAGATGCCCTAGATCTGAAGATCTAGTCTCCACTTGCTACAGCTTACTGAAACAGAAAAACCCTCAACAGGATCTGCATTGTCAAAGGAAGATGAAGCTTGGCCTTCAGCCAGATAGTGGACAATATGGTGCAAGGCTCCTCTAAGAGCTACTTAATGGAAGGGGTGGGATTCCTGATCAAGAACACCCTGTGCTAAACAAAACTCTATCTCAGCTAAACAGCTAGAGAAATAAATATGTCTAAACAGACCATATATCAGAAAATCATAATCATAAGCTAACCCCATATGGCTGCCATCCTCTTCCTTATAAACAATGTGAGCCTTCTCACCTTGGGTCCCATTCATTAGGGTTTCCATCTTCATGCAATGAATCTCTCTCCAAAACTGTGTTATTCCATCATCAATGCCACTCCTCCATAACAAAGTTGTTGGATTTGGTCAACATAGATTGGATATTCATGCAATGTCTTCTTCCACACTCAAGGTGGCTTTATTATAACTATCTAAGCTGGTCCATATTCCCACCGAGTTATCTTCATTAATGTTCCACTTCCTCCATACTAGCTTTGTTGACTTGGTCAAACTTGACTCTGTCCACATGCATTAGCCTTTGTTCACACATGAAGCTATTTTATCCAGCTGTGAATATGATCCCTTTACCCATAAAGAGGGATTTTATTGCTGCTAACAATATTTATGGGTCTTCTTACCCATCTATTCACCTAACTATGTGTTTGGAGAAAAATTAATATTCCAATTAGCTGCATGCTAATTTAGGAATATTATAGTCCTCCCCTTCCAAATGTTGCTTGTCCTCAAGCAACTATAAGGATAGAAAAGAAGAGCCTCTACTCTTCCTCCTGTAGCATCCTCAAATGATAATTTCCTCCAAAGAACAAGATGCTTTCTCATCAATTTGTTCTCAAGTTGTTCCTCCCATGTGTAAAAGCATGCCTTTGGTGAAAAATCCAAATGGATCTCATCATGAAAAAGTGGGATATCCATGGAAACAATTATATGTGGTCTAGAGGCCTACTTGAAGCATGGAATCTGAAATGTATTGGGAATAATCATCCCCATGTGAAGCCTACATCCACAAGCTATCGTCCACAAAAAGTGAGTCACCCTCCAACATGGTAACTCCTAAAACATCTCCTTCACCTTAGGCTCCTGCAAAGAAAGTGGGTTGCATAGATGAATATGTGGGATCAAAATGTCCATCCCACACTGTTTCTCTCTCCACCTATGATATGTATGGGGTTTCTACTGATCTTGGGCTGAAATATTACAGCCTCCAAGAATGACCCAAGGTACCCAATCAATCAAAACATCCATGAAGTGCCCCTCCCATGAACTCAAATTCTCCAAATGGATCCTCCCACATGAAGACAAGAGGTGTAGTGTGGCAATCATGGTTTTCCCATTGTTTCTCCTTAAATATGAAACATATGAAGTATGGAGAATCATACTCCCAATGGGCACCTTCAACTCTTGTGCCATCCTCCCAACAAAGCTTCCCATAAGAACAAGAACATCATCAATATATGGAAGCAAAAGAAAATAAAAACAAGCTACCATATGAAAACTAGGAAGTGGATCATAGTTCCATATGTGGAACCAGTGTAGTGCATCCCATGCTTGCCTCAAAAAAAAGTGTAACAAGTGTCTTTTCATCCACTTGTTTTCTGCCACAATCATCCTACGAGATAGGATCATGAAAGTAAAATTTGGTGCCAATGGTACACACCAAAAATCATGTGGCATCCCCCACAAACCACAAATAGAATGGCCAACATCAATGTTACAAATGGCCTCAAGTACATCACAATACAATATACAGGAAGGAAAGATCCTCCTTGGTACAATATGATGTTCATAAAAAGTAAAGGAGTACAAGTCATAATGCATAAATGTACATCCTCTATAATGTACTGTGGTCATTGAGCTGAAATGGCTCAACTGAAAGTTCTCCCTCACTCTCAATGAGTAGGGAAATGGTTTTGAAAAACCTCTCAATCATCATCCAGGCTGTGCATCTCTCCATATGCTGATATACATCCTGCTAGATGCCCTCCCAAGTGAACTCCTCCATCAAGGAATGATATGCATCAAAGTGCATGGAAATAAAGCCCACATGTGATGCTTGTAACAACTTCTCCTTGAGCTCAGAAGCTCTAGTCAAGAAGACTCTTCCATAAGAATAGATGACCCCATCATCCACCATGTATCTATCATCTCCCTCCGGATCATCAAGAATCATGCAAGCACCAAGATCCTTGGAGTACTCTACAAAAAGTTGAGACTTCCAATATGGATCAATCCTCCTAAGAGGCAGTGTTGAAGATCTGAAATGTGAAGCTCCCCACATGCTAATGTATTTTCCTTTGACATCCCCCATGCCAAAGCCATCAATCATAATGCTGCTATATGTGGGATATCCCTTCCAAAGTGGAAGTACCTCCTCATCCTCCAAGGTTAAGGAGTAGCCCCTTTGTACCATGATAGTGCCATCTCCTACTCCTGTAACATCATGCAAAGTATGGGAGAATATTAGCCCATACTCTCTCAGTAATAACCAAGGCAACAATAGCTCTAGTTGCCTCCCCACACCATCACCATATAGATCATGAAGCAACAACATAGTATTTGATATGAAAGGTATCACATCACCCCAATACATCAAAACTCCTTGCTGCCATATGATGTAAGTGTCATGCCAAATTCCATCCACCACCCTATTCTTTGAAATAGAGTGTGTCATATGATGACCAAACTCTTTCAAGAGTAACCAACATAGTCTTGCCTCCTGCTGCCTGGTATCATAAATTTGCAAGTGGCTTTCCAACCTCTTGCTCATCAATATCACCCATTCGACCCATGGTGAGTGTCTATCATCATGACCAAAAGTGGCATTCCTCCAATGGAGAGTTCCATCCTCCCAAATCAGATTTTTTTCTTTGCATTTCATGGGATGTTGAAACACAATCTCCTAGATATCTCCAAATGAAGACCACTCATCAATGACCAAATTGACCCCAAAAGGATTCAAATAGGTGGTAGGAAAAAACCTCTCATCATGAAATTTTCATCAAGAAATATCCATCACAATCGTGACAGATGTCATCTATCTTAAGATGTCCCCCTACAACTATTTTCCCCTCCTTTGTCATACATGTGGGAAGGTCATTGGAATGCTCCAAAAAATGGTTGGCCCCCCAATCCATCATTGTTGCTCATTGACAACACTGCTGATCTCCATGATGGTGCATCTGTTGTCTTCAAATCATACTCTATGTTGAACACATAGTTCTGCATGGCATGATTCAGGACAATACTCATCCCATCCTCCAAAAATCTACACTACAACCCCAGGAGTTGTGTGCAACTCAACAATGATACATTAGGATGACTGTATATATCTTCCTTGAGTAAATCAAGGCTGCCCATCGTAGTGAAAGTATGTTGCTCCAAATCAGCAATATTTTTTTACCCTTGGTCATGCAATGGCATATTCCCACAATCCTCCATATGATGTGCTGAAATAACAGGAAATGGAAACATGTGCATACCTTGGTAAAACTTGGGAACATCTTGTACTGTTACAAGGGTTCCTTCCTCTGGTGTGATAGCTTCCCTAACTACTGATGATGATGGCTGCTCTTCTATGGCTTCATTGGTGCTGGTACAAGTCTCCTCCTCCTCATGCATCTCCAGAATAGTGGGTGGAAATCTAGATGTCAAGAGATCAAGACTACTTTGCAAAGGTGCAAGTATCCTTTCTCCTGATGTAAGTGCTCTTGTATCAAGTGATGGGGAAGGCTTCCTCTCCTCTGATTTCTTATTGTCAAACTTCTTGATCAACCTTTGAGTAGAATCTGCAAATTTAGTCACTCTTGCATGACTCAAATGGATGAACCACCAAATTATTGCCTCGCCCTCAAGGTGCAGCGTTGCAATCTCAACAACTTCTTTCTCTACTACTAGATGTAGCAAGAAAAATGCATCCAATATATTTTCCCAAGCCCTTACTGTGCATGAGGATGACCCACCGAAGGTAGACAATAGAAATATATTTCCCTTCTTCCTTCTATTGCTGCAAGGTCTCCTTTCTTCTTTGAGCTGAATGAACTGTGGGAGAGTTATATTCTCCTTGAAAGCTCTAGGTTGAGACTTATATTTTGCAAGATACTCACTTAGAATCTCATGATCTAAGTGTTCTCCATATCTATGCCTCTTATCTTCAAAATAAAATTCCATAGTATGTTTGTTTGGAGCTCTATGCAATACCGGATCTTCTTTTTGCTGATAGGAAGTACATGGACCTTCCTCATCTTGAAACCTTAATGTGGTTTCACTTCTTTTCTCCATTTTTCTCTGCTTGACCTCCTTGGTGAGGTTCTTCTTAGATCTGAAAAGAGATGAGATGAAACCCATTCCTTCCATCATTATTATCTCTTTGTCCTTCTCTTCTTCTTCTTATAGCATATAAGCTGAAAACTCATAGGTTGAGCCAAGATGATGCTCTGATACCACTATAATATTCCCAAATGGGAAAACTCAGCAACACATGCAGTAAAAATGATTTTTTCAGAAATGTATGCAATAATAGTTAAATTCAGCCCATGGATCCATTCATTTATACATTATTACAGCCAAATACAAAAGGAGATCTGAAACAAATCATGGTAGCTTAATTAAACAAGCCTCCCAAGCCATTATTGCTAAAAAATCATGCAAAAAGAGGGGCTGCAACCATGAAATAAGCTAGAAATACCCTGACAACATTATGTTATTACTCCTACAACAAAAATAAGTTTTACATCAGATATAGAGCTGCTATGTGCATAAAAATTCAGATCTATATCATATCCATGCACTATACAGGCTCCTTTAATGAACCCCCTTGGGGTTTTCAGCAAAACACCATGTATGCAGTGTAGATCTGAGATCTAAGTTTGCAAATATATGGAAATATTTAGATCTGGAAAGTGGATCTGATTTGTTATGAATATTAAAATTATCTTCTCCAAAATATCTCCAAAGTGAAGGGCAAATCCCCAACTCTTAGCAAATCAAATCTCCAAATGGTGCATTGAACCACCCTGCAATTTCTCCTTCATAAATTATGCAGATCTGGATCTCTTATTCACTGTAGGGTTCAAAATATAGTTGGGTTGCAGCCAAGATATGAAAATATATCTCAATACCTTCAATACTTTCCTCCCAATGGATTAGAACCCTCCTCTAATGAAAATAAGTATTGAGATGCCCTAGATCTGAAGATCTAGTCTCCACTTGCTGCAGCTTACTGAAAAAAAAAAAACCCTCAACAGGATCTGTGCTGTTAAAGGAAGATGAAGCTTGGCCTTTAGCCAGATAGTGGACAATATGGTGCAAGGCTCCTTTAAGAGATACTCAATGGAAGAGGTGGGATTCCCAATCAAGAACACCTTGTGCTAAACAAAACTATATCTCAGCTAAACAGCTAGAGAAATAAATATGTCTAAACAGACCATATATCAAAAAATCATAATCATAAGCTAATCCCATATGTCTACCATCCTCTTCCTTATAAAAAATGTGAGCCTTCTCACCTTGGGTCCCACTCATTAGGGTTTCCATCTTCATGCAATGAATCTCCTTCCAAAACTACATTGTCCCATCATCAATGCCACTCCTCCATAACAACGCTGTTGGATTTGGTCAACCTTGACTGGATCTTCATGCAATGTCTTCTTCCACACTCAAGGTGGCTTTATTCTAACTATCTAAGCTGATCCATATTCCCACTACATTATCTTCATTAATGTTCCACTTCCTGCATACTATCTTTGTTGACTTGGTCAAACTTGACTTTTTCCACATGCATTAGCCTTTTTTCACACATGAAGGTGTTTTATCCAGCTATGAATATGATATCTTTCCCCATTAAGAGGGATTTTATTTTTTCTAAAAATATTTATGGGTCTCCCTACCCATTTATTCATCTAACTATGTGTTTGGAGCAAAATTAATATTCCAATTAGCTGCATGCTAATTTAGGAATATTACATTGAGTGTGTGAGGATGATTAGGTCTTCTAGGATTTGAGTATCATACGCAAACAACAAAAAAACATATTTTTTGATTGACTGATCACATAAGATTAATCTAAAGGGAAAATTTATCTTTTATTTTCGCTTTGTTTTATGTATGCGATCAGATTTTTTCTTTTATTATAATCTTTGTCCTCTCAAATATTTCCAAAACCATACCTAGTCGACACCAGAATGGACCCAATGGGACCTCGTCGATCTAGAAGTCTTTTGGACCTCCCCCTATTACCAGGAGGGGTTTCAGGTCTTTTTCCATTTATGCATCAAAGATGGAACATTTACACCCTTATTGGTTCATCCTCTATTGGGGCATCATTATTTTGGAACCATAGTCGGTCTCCTAATTCCACACCGGTAAACACCCCCACAGGGTCACCACACACCACTCCTCCCACAACCCTTGGCAAGCAGAGAAGTGCTACCCATTCAGGAAGCCATGTGAACGTACAACAGGGTACTTCATAGACAAAACCTATTCCTAACTAGAACATTGTGTTTTCACGGGTTTCAATGACTACAAACTTTCAATCACCTTTTCTAGCTTCATTAAATTTACCATATTCAACCAAGTTGACAAACGACCCCATTGCACACAACCCCACATGGCCTTCCATGCCCACGAATCTCCCTTTGGACACTCCAAAGTTCGAAGGAAAGTAAGCGAAAGACCCCAGAAATCACGTAATGACTTTCCACTTATGGTGTTCATCGAACATCATTGACGATACTATTCGACTAAGACTATTTCAATGCACCCTAACTGGAATAGCCGCGAAATGGTATGTTGAGAAGCCATTTGATATAAATGGAACCTTTAACACCCTCACTACTGCATTCTTGACCTATTTTCAGTTACCCATCCACCATAATTCCAGAATGGAATTGCTGGCCCACTTTAGGCAAACACCTGCCGTCCATATCTCAGACCACCTCCACATGTTATCACTCAGGTTGAACCTCAGGCTGAGAGAGGCAATTCTGAGGTAAGCTCAAACCATGATTAGCCAAGTAGCTAGCCCTAATAGGCCAGAAAAGGGCTCTCTCCATATGGATCAGAGTTAAAATGACTGAGGAAAGAAAATATTAGGCTAGGTATAGTAGCTCAGGGTTTTGATTTTTTGATTGTGTAGGTTTTGCCAGATCAAGAGGAGTCAAATAGCTAGGGCAAGGAAATTAGGTCAAAATTTGCACGATGTTCTAAGGGGAAAGATAGGTAGAAGTTTTGATACTTAAATAATGAGTATGGTGAGGAGAAAATACTGGTGAGGAGTTAGGAAGAGCATCTGAGATGAATTCTCCCTAAACTGAATAAAATAAACAAATTATGAAAAATTTCCCAAAACAGAGCGTGAAACATGAATTCTACCTTTCAACTTGAAATTAAGCATATCATAGACATGGAATGGTTTATGAGCTTACAATACATTCATAAAAATTATCACAAAGAAGAAACTATGTCAAACATTGCATACCACATGGATCCCAAAGAAATCGCTGCAAATTGATCATTAATGTCCAAGCCAAACTGATACAAATATGTCTCTTGAGATGCCAAAGCTCTAAGTGAGTCCAAACATTACAATGACTGAGAAAATACATCATATAGACCTAAAATCCACTCTTCCTAGCCTCGGGGAGTCGAATCCATGAGATAGGGATTAGTTTCACCTACTCCCAAACAAGAATTTGAAGACTAGGAAAACTCAACAATTTGCCTCTAAAAGAGAGGAAACTAATTCATTTGACCTCTAAAGGACTTATCTGATGTGTCTACCCTATATAACAATAAAAACATGAGATTTCCATTTATCTTGACCTTTTATATCAATGATTTCCCATTTCCCAAGATAAAAGTCAAAAATTCAAAATGCGTTGAAGATGGTGAAAATGACAATTTCCTGGCAAAAGCACAGCGCCATGAAAGAAAAAATAGCCTTTCTTGCAAGCAACTTTTTGAGGCCTTCCCGGCATCCAAATCAGCTCGATGACATCTCATTGAAAATCTCTCTGAGGATAGTTTCCAAATATTCCTCCAGTTTCCAAAATGGTGCCCATTTGCCCTATCAAAAATAATTCTCCCAAGACTGGTATTAGTGCAGCACCTAGGCAAAAACAAGGGCAGAAACATGTTTTTTGATGGTTTTTTTCCTTTTTGAGGGACCAGTTCTCCTCTAAATCTTTTGAAACTTTCTAGAGTTGATGTCCTAATAATTCTGAACATGATGGTGGTGACTATTTCTCCATTGGATGCTCCAAGAAAAAGTGCAGTGCCAAGGGCGTTGCGTTTTTGGCAGTGTGACTGTGTATCAAAATTGCCCAAAAATCCAAAAAATGCACCGAAGTGCCAAATGTGCCAAAATTTTTCCAAAATGGTGAGTTTACTTGCTGATCAAGGGTTAGAGGCATGAATAGACACCTCATCAAGTATGTCTAACCTCTCCTCCTTTTTCTCGGTTAAATCTTGAATCTTTGCATGGGCTCGTTTGGGCTTGGCCCTTGCAATTTTGTTTCTCATGGCAAAGTGCTTTGCCATTTTCCTTTGAATATCATTTTCCTTCTTGGCCTTCTCTAGCAAGCCCTCTAGATTCAAATTGGATCTATCAAGGCATGAATCTCTATCTCTGCTAATCTCAAGTGCAAGCAACTCACTTGGAGTGAGCTGCTCTGCCAACTCAGCCTCTCTCTGTCTCTCACGGGCTAGAGCTCTCTTAAGCCCTTTTGTATTTGGTCTCTGTCTTGGAGGCTGGTCCTCCTAATCATCAATCTCACCAAATTTTTCCAAGGTCTTTTCTAACAAGGCTTTATCCCTTTTCGTCTCTTTCTTTGCTTTGATGGTCTTTACCTCACTGATAATCTGCTTGGTCTTCAACTATTGATTCTCTTGCTCAAGAAAACTAATCACATATTGTGCTTTGTCAATATTATATTGAAGTTCACTAATATTTACCTCTTTTCCTCTGATAAATGCATTGGTGATTCTATCCTCATCCTCCTCATCAAGGTCAATTAGCTAAAACTCCTGCTCTGTTTCATGTTTTTTCTCCTGCTCCTTAATGATTGGCTCTTCAGCCTTTCCCTTGCCCTTGTCTACTTGTTTTGATGATGAAGAAGGCATGACCCCTTTCACTCCAAGTGAAGTAAACACATGCCTGTGGCCTCTTTGATAGGTCTTGGGAAATGGCTCAACATCAATCACATTAGCCCAAGTTTCCTCAATGTCCCTTTCACTTCTTGATGCTTCAGTTTCATGATGTGATCATGGTGAAGGATTACAGAAAGGTGAAGAAGTAGGGTCAACATGAGGTGAAGGCATATGACTAGGTGATGATGTATGAGTAGTAGTCTGAGATGGAGAAGTGGATATGGGAGGATGAGATGATGAAGGGATGCTCTGCTCATGACGACTAGGTGGGGTAATGAAAACTTCATTAGAAATGAATGTATCCCATGAAATGTTCTTCTGCTCAAGCTGATGCATGACTACCATCTTAATGAGTGAATGGTGAAAGGGACTCTGCATTTGATGATTATAATGCCTCCTTTGTACAATGTATTCCATCTTATCAATGCTTTGGGAGAGATAGTAAGGTATATGAAGCATTATGACTCTACTGAAGTGCATGAGGAGTCAGATATGATAGGAATAAAGTCGAGAAAACCTCCCCTCACAAGTGAAATACTTCATGATTATTTTCATCATGAGAACATACCGGTCAAGGAGATGAGAGAAAGGGAAAACATTTTTTATTATCATCCTTATATCTAGGTTTGAGGTATGGCTCATAATAGCTCAGATCAAGGTTTAATTTTTTAAACCATTTCTCTCCCACATTAGGGATCCCTGTAGGAACTGAAATATCACTAGCGAACATGGTAAATGTGACCCCAACAAGAGTATCATGCCCATCATGAATATTTGTGATGAACAACCTTGTTAACCCAAGGTGATACTGAATCTACTGCACCCTCTCACAAAACTCAAAGCAACCAACATGTTTGAAACAAGACACAGTGAGAGGAGAGACCATGAGTTCCCTTGTGGTTATGGGTTCAAATCTGTTAATTTTCCCTCCTTTGTGATCACTTTTCTTTGGTGATTGTTCCTCACTCATATCTCTATCCTCCTCTTCTGACATCTTGAGTTTGAAAGCTTTGAAACCCTAGGGATGAGGTAGATATGGATGGGGAGTGAAATAGGCTTTGGGGAATAGGTATGTGTTGCTGTAGGGAAGGAGTAGAGTCTATGGAATAGGGATATGATGCAGGAAGAAAATGTGAGGTTTATGAGTGGAAAATTTGGGAACAATGGGAAAAAAGACTGAATCTAGGGTTTTATAGCCTATCCAACCTCCAAATTTCACAAAGAAAACAAAATCACCATCAAAATCCTTTTAAAGACAACAAGGGGGTGAATTTCATATGTTACTTACTTGTCAAAGGCTTTAGAGAAACTTTGCTGAAGTTTTGGAGGCACCTTGACTGAGTTTTGAGGCTTATAGACCAAACTGTGCATTAGCGCAATGCTTGGGCATTAGCGCAATGCTTGGGCATTAGCGCAATGCCTGTGTAAAATGAACTGTGTTTCTTAGGCATTAGTGCAGCGCAGCTGGGTATCAGCGCAATGCTTGAACATTAGTGCAACGCCTAGGTGAAAAAACGCAGTGCCAAGAAAATTTTGCCCAAACTTCTAAAAAACTTGGATTTTCTCCTTTGCTGAAGACTCTTAATAGCTGAATGAAAAAAATGACTTGTTTTGAAGTGCTTGATGGGATTTATAGCTTTAGTGGACTTTAAATTTAATTCAAATTACCCACTTTTCTAATGTTCATTTTTCCTCTTTGACACTGATACTCTTTTTGCTTTTTGACCTTTTGGCACTGTAGGTCAATCAAGTCATGGAGTTTGGCTTTCTTTGCTAACATAGGCTGGACACGATTTCACTTTGACAGCTCGAGATTGCATTTAGTACATATAATAACATAAAAATACATTTAGAAAAATAGAAATAAATTACATATTTGACTTTTCTATCAAAATGAAATTTTGATATAAAAGTCATTAAACTGAAAATACAACTTTTATAGTATGATAATTACATCATGATGATATTATTTAATCCCTCTTATATATTTTTTGACTTCATCTGAATGAAGGAATGACCTTGAGAAATGCAAAACCCTATTGACCTAATGGGACTGCTTTTTGACCTGACCTTTGAATGAGATTTTGACTTTAAAGATTTCCAAGTGAACATAGCATTTCCATATGTGTCATTATGCTCAGGGAATCATGAAAATGAGTCAGCCAATATGATCTTCTGAGGGAGAAAGAAGCTTATTTGACAAAGACAACCACCAGTGGAATAATTTTATGTCACGACCTAATGGAATGATGAAAAATTTATTTATAATGGGACACCTAATATGCACATGAAAAATGTGTTTTGATTCCTGGTGGAAGTATGAAAATATTGACAGTAACATTGGCCTTAATGGGGATGGCATCTCCTTTTAGGTGTCAAGAACACCGTATACCAAGTGCCTAACCATTGGGGAAATACGCTCAAACAATCCAAAATATTGCATATTATTAAACTGACTCAAAAACCATTTAAAGTGACTGGGAAATGACTCATAATTGACTCTAAAACTAACTCAAAAATAACTCCAAAATTCTATAAACAATAGAAAATAAAAAAGCTTTATAGCCTTCACTTCGGCCCCCAAGCTTAGATGACTATTTGCATCTAAACCTTGCAGAAAATATAAACTGGTATTTACAATGAAAGTGAAATATTCTCTCAGAAGTTGCATTAGAAATAATAATGTTTCAAGAGCCTACCATTAACTGGTCCTCCTGGACATTCCCATCCATTCATCTCCTTTATAAAGTAGTTATTATGTCCTCGATAAGTCAAGATCTTGTAGGGTCCTTTCCAAATATTTTCAAACTTTCCATGCTTACCTTTATCTTCATTTCTTGCATCCCACTACAACAGTACATCCTCCAGCTAAAACTTATCTACTTTGGTTTTGCGATCATAAATTTTCTTAATTTTCTCCTGAATCTTAAAAGAAGTCTGAGAAACTTCCTCCCTTGTTTGCTAAAGATGAATCATTTGATTGATTCAACGTTGCATATCATCTTCATCACTATCTACTTCTTGCAATAATCTCATAACCGGGAATTCAAGTGAAGTAGGAAACACTGTATTTATACCATAAACCAATTCAAAGGGTGACATACTTATAGACTTCTTGGTGCTCACTCGGTCTTCCCACAAAGCATTGGTAAGCTTCCTATGCAAATTTTTCTTGTTCTCCTCCAACATTTTCTTAATGATATTCACCAAGGATTTATTAGAGGACCTAGCTAATCCATTGCTTTGTGGATAATATGCAGTAGAATGGCCCAATATTATATTATACTTGTGAAAAAACTCAACCATATTTTTTGACTTAAATGCTACAGCATTATCTGTAATAATATTGTGAGGACAACCAAAACGAGACAAAATATTGGATTCTAAAAATTGAATAATTACCATGTCCATAGCTTGCCTTGTAGTAATAGCCTCGATCCACTTTGTGAAGTAGTCGATGGCTATTAGAATCCATTTTTGCTGTGTCGATGATGTGGGATGAATTTCCCCAATAAAATCAAGTCCCCACTATTGAAAAGGAGCATTTAATACAATAGTCTTCAGCGGAAGAGGAAGGAGTTTCCTTTTTCCCTGAAAAACCTGACATTCATGACAGTTTGTGACTATTTTGTACAAAATAAAAAATAAATTTGGCCAATAATACCTTGCTCTCAACACTTTGTTAGTTAATGTTTTCCAAAACAAATGGCCTCCACAATCTCCCCTATGGAAGTCATCCATTACCTGCTTAGCCTCATCTTCAACCAGAAAATTAAAAAGAACACCTCTTAGATCTTTCCAATAAAGGGCACTACCTAGAATGCAGTATTTAGCAGATTTCAATTTCAAAGACCTACCTTGACTTTTTGGCATTCCAGGAGGAGGACATAAGTGTTGAAGAACATACACTATATTAGAATACCACGGTGAAGTGAGAAAAATTTATGATACTTTTATTAGAGTGCCATCTTCTTCATCATCTGAAATTGTCGTAATCAAGTTTATGTCTAGAGAATGAAAATTTGATTCACCCATCAGCTTTGCTAACCCTTATACCTTGATCAGTTTGGTAAGCCTGATCTCGAGATCATAATCTGGCATCGTTGCTATCCACTTACCTCTCCGACCTTCAGGATTGGTCTGTGTGAGAACCTCTTTTACTGCTACATTTGGAACATAGGCTATAGTATGTGAATGTAGAATATAGATACGGAAATATTTCAAAGTTTTGATTAGGGCTAAAGATTGTTTCTCAATAATGTTATAGCGAAGATCAACATCTCTAATGGCTCGACTGAAGAAAGAAATAGGTTGTTCAACCTAATCTTTCTTTTGCATCAAAACAATAGCCAAGGTGTGCTTAGATGCAAATGAATATATTATGAAATCACTAGTATAATATGGACTAACCAAAACAGGGGTTGTGGTTAAAGCAAGCTTTACCAAGTTGAAAGACTTCATAGCATCAGTGGTCCATTTTACACTACTTTCCTTCTTCAACATATTATTCATTTCTCGCAAATGCTCAGCTAAATTAGGAACAGATATGCATAAGAAGTTCATCTTACCATTGAAAGCATGTATCTCCTTTTTGTTTCGTAGAAAATCTATCTTTTGAATGGATTCTACTCTAGAAGGATCAATGCGAATGCCATCTTTGGAAATTATGTGACCAAGAATTTTTCCTTCCTCCATGGAAAAAGACTCTTTTTTAGATTCAGAGAAATTTTGAACTCCTTGCATTTCTGAGAAACAATTCTCAAATGATACAATTGTTGATCATCATAACCAAAAAACACTGTCAAATCATCTAGATACACCACTAAGAAAACATCTTTCTCATTAGCAAAGGCTATATCCATCGCCTACTGAAAAGTAACCGCTGCATTCTTGAGTCGAAATGGAATTTTAACATACTAAAAGGTCCCCCAACGTGTTGTGAAAGAAGTTTTACCTTGGTCTTTTTCATGTACCAAAATCTGATTATAACCTGAATAATCATCAAGCAGTGACATCCGTGATGCTCCAAATACCCTTTGCAAAACAGATCCATCTTAGGAAGGGGGTAATTATCCTTTAAAGATACTTTATTCAAATTCTTGACATCTATGCATATCCTCATCTCTCTGGTATTTTTCCTTACCAAAACCAAATCTGAAATACAATCAGAAAACTTAATTGGAACAATGATACCCAATTTCAACAATCTATTCACCTCTTTCTCAATGGATGGCAACAATCTAGGATTTATCCATCTCAACTTCTGTCTAAATGGTTTTTGATTTGGTTTGATGGGAATAGTGTGCTAAATAATATTTTTGTCATAAAACTTCAAATCTGCATAATCCCATGCAAAAATATCAGAAAATTCAGATAACAATTTGATGTACTTATCTTTCGTCTCGGGAGACAATGTTTTAGACAACTTAACCATCTTGGACTTGTTAGTTGTTCCAATGTTCACATCTTCCACTCCCTTTTATGTAGGAGTCAAATTTGGTTTTCTCGCCACATCATCCTGATCAAACATATCTTTTAAAGGTATAAGACCTCTAGGAATAATATTGTCTTTCAACTGCAAAACATTCATCTGATTGGCTTCTATGTCTTCATCATCAACATCACAAACATCATCAATAAAAGCATCTTTGAACTTTCCTTCATTTTGCAAAAAGCTATTAATTTCTTTTTCATCCAAAAAAATTTTTCACTACCTTAAATTATTTGGAACACTAGGTCTATGTTTGACATGAAGTTCAAATTTATTACTGGAGTTCATCGGAATTTTGAGATTACTTGCCACCGTAGCAAGTGAATCTGCAATGATGTTCTGATTTCTTGGTACTGTTGTTAATGTATACTCAGGAAATTTTTTTAGGACATCCAAGACTGCTTTCCTATAAGCTCTCATTCGCGGATTCTTTGCTTGATATTGTCCTTTCACCTGCTTTATGACAAGTTCAAAATCACCATAAATAGAAATTATTTTTGCACCAAGTTTCTTCAAAAGCTTGAGACTGGTGATCAATGCTTCATAATCCGCTTCGTTATTAGAACAGTCAAAAGCCAATTTATAAGAGCATTATCTAACATTACTTGGAGTTCCACCTGACTTACAAATAGGACTTCGGATCCAAATACCAATACGTGCAGCTTCCTTACCCAAAGCATTGTTGAAATCCATGCTCCAAAGGTCCACTTCAGCTTGAACACTGTTACCGATGAAATAGGTAACCTGACCTCAAATCGAGAACTCTAACCCAAAAAGACTCAAAAAACATGAAAAACCACCCCAAAAACAAAAAAAGTGTATTCCAGAACGCACTTGGTTTTTTTTTAAGGTCAAATTTCAACATTTTATAAAATTATGCTAAAAACAAAAATGTTTCTTGAAAAAAGGATTGAATAAACACCCTCAAAACAAAACTAGTTGATGCTGGAATAACAAAAAAAAAAATTTGTGTCATATTTTTGACATGTTTAAAAATAGAAATAACATTTTTGAATTTTTAAAATTCAAACATTAGAAAAAACCTAAAATTTAAGGGAAAAAATAAATTTAAAAAATAAAAACATTTTAACGCTTAAAATTTAAAAATATATAGGAATAAAAAAATAAAAATAAAAACAAAATAAAAATTTTAATTCAAACATTAAAAAAAACCTAAAATTTAAGAAAAAAAATAAAAATTAAAAAATTAAAAAAAAAATTAAAGATTAAAATTTCAAAATATATAGAAATAAAAAAATAAAAATAAAAACAAAATAAAAATATTAAATTAAAAAAAAAAACAAGTTAAAAAAGGAAAGAAATTATAAAAAATAAAATATAGAAATTAAATTTAAAAAAGAAAAAGAAAATGTTTATTAAATTAGAAAAATAAAAAATTAAATTTTAAAATAAAAAAATAAATTTAAAGAAATATATTAAATTTTAATAAATTTAAAACTAAAAAAAAAAAAAACATTATTGAAATTAAAAGTAAAAAAATGAAAAATAACATAAAATAAAAATATTAAATTAAAAAAATATATATATTAAAAAAACAACTAGATTTTAAAAAATAAATTAAATTTAAATTATAAAAAATAATATATATATATATATATATATATATATATATATATATATATATATATATATATATATATATATAAAGTTAAATTAAAATATATATATTAGATTTTATTAAATTTAAAAAAAATGTTGTTAATATTAAAATAACAAATTAAATTTAAAAAGAAAAATATTAAATTTTAATAAATAAATGAATAAACAAATAAATTTTGAAATAAAAAATAAATTTTAAATATAAAGAAAAAAAAAAAAACATTGTTAAAATAAAAAGTTAAAAAACTTTAAAAATCAATTAAAAATGAAAAATTGAAAAAAATAAATTAAATAAAAAATAAAATAAAAAACAAATTAATTTGAAAATATTAAGTTTAATTAAATATATATATATATATATATATATATATATATATATATATATATATATATATATATATAATTTTAATTGAAATAAAAAAAATATAAAAATTTTATGTAGTTAAAATAATAATAATAAAAAAAATTAAAAATTAAAAGAAAAATATTAAATTCAAATAAATTAAAAAAAAATACAAATTTACTAAATTTTAAAAAATTAAATGAATAAACTAAACCTAAAATTTAATAATAAAAAAAAAATGAAAAAATTAAAAAAAAATCAACTAAATAAAAATAATACAAAATTTAATAAATTTTTTTAACTAAAATTAGAAAAAAAAAATTAAAAACAAAAAAATGAATAAAATTTAAAAAAAAAAAAAAAATGAAAAAAAACAAAAACAAATTAAAACAAATTAAATTTAAAAAAAATTAAAAAATTTAAAAAAAATATTAAAAATAAAAATAATAAAAAAATAAAAAAAAAAGAATTTTTTGATCGTGGTGGTGCCGCTAATCGGCCCCCCACCCAGGTGGCGGCGGAGGCCGGCCGCTGGGCTGGAGGCCGATTCCAAGAATCGCCCTCCTGTGGCGGGAGGCCGATTCCCGGAATCGGCCTCCCGCCCCCGGAGGGCGATTCCCGGAATCGACCTCCCGCCGCGGGAGGGCGATTCCTGGAATCGGCCTCCCGCCGCGGCAAGGCGATTCCCAGAATCGGCCTCCCGTGCCGCGGCAGGGCAATTCCTAGAATCGGCCTCAGGGCGATTCCCGAAATCAGCCTCCCGCACCGTGGCAAGGCGATTCCCGGAATCGGCCTCCCGCCGCAGGAGGGCGATTCCCGGAATCGGCTTGAGTGGCCTCAGGGCGATTCCCAGAATCAGTCTCCCGCCACGGGAGGGCGATTCTCGGAATCGGCCTCCTGCACCGTGGCAGGGCGATTCTCGGAATCAACCTTAGGGCGATTCTCGGAATCGGCCTCTCGCCGCGGGAGGATGATTCCTGGAATCGGCCTGAGTAGCCTCAAGGCGATTCCCAGAATTGGCCTCCCACCGCGGGAGGGCGATTCCTGGAATCGGCCTCCCGCCGCGGGAGGGCGATTCCCGGCGGGAGGTCGATTCTCGGAATCGGCCTCCTGCCCTGTGGTCGGCCTCCGCCGCCACCTGGGCGGGAGGCCGATTGGCGGCGCCATCACGATCAATTTTTTTTTTTTTTAATATATATTTTTTAATTTGATTTTTTTTTTTAAATTCAAAAAATTTAAAATTATTTGTTTTTTAATTCAAATTTTTTATTTTAAATTTAAATTGTTTTAATTTTTTTTGTTTTTTTTGTTTTTTTTTATTTTTATTTTGTTTTTAAATATAATATTTTAGATTAATTATTTTTTAAAATTTAAAATTTATTTATTAAATTTTAATTTAATCTATTTTTTTTTTTTATTCTTTTAATTTATTTAGTTTTTCATTTTTAAAATTTATAAATTGTTTCATTTAAAAAAAAACACAATAAATTTATCGATATTTGTTTTTTAATTATTTGCACGTGGTTTTTTTCATTTTTTTGTTTTTTAATGATAGTTTTTTTTTTTAAATTCTTTTATTTTAATTTTCTTTTTCAATTTTAAATTTTGTTTTTTTTTTTTAATTTGTTTTTTTGGTTAATTTTAAAATTTGTATTTTTTTTTCTTCTTATTCTTATTATTTTAATTTTAATTTTTTCTTTTTTGCATTTTATTTTTTTAATCTCAATTTTAATTTTGTAATTTAAATTATTGTTAAATTTTCTATTTTAATTTTTTTTTTAATTATATGGTTTTTTTTAATAACTTAGAAAAAAATGTTTTTGATGTTTTTTTTTTAAATTTTTTTGTTTAATTTTTGTTTTTTTCTTTAAATTATGTGTTTTTTTTTTCAAATTTTGTCATTTCTTTTGATATAATTTTTGAATATTTTTGTTTTTTTTTTTATTTTTTTAATTTATTTTTGTTTAAATTTTTTATTTTTACGAGCTAATTTTGTTTTTTTTTAAATTTTTATTGGTTTTTTTTTATTGTTTATATATATATATATTTTTAATCTAAGTTTTGTGTTTTATTACCAACATGAAAATCACCATTCTAAAAAAAAAGGTTGATGTAGCATAATACGTTTCAAAATTAGCATGAAAATCACTATCATTTTAAAACAAATATTCATACTTCATAAATAAAAATATTAGAGTGTCGAAAATGTGCTCCAAAGAAAAAGGTGATTCTGCATCACCACTTTTCAAAA
This sequence comes from Pinus albicaulis, assembly GCA_034641835.2. Classification (NCBI taxonomy): domain Eukaryota; kingdom Viridiplantae; phylum Streptophyta; class Pinopsida; order Pinales; family Pinaceae; genus Pinus; species Pinus albicaulis. Next base: position 504,096,343 of record CM076584.1, read on the forward strand.
TCAGGTGCTTTTTATGCTGCCAAAAAAAAGTAGGTAACAGTGCGGTTACCTATTTCATCGGTGACACTGTTCTTGTAGATGCTGAAATTTAACTTTTGGTTATGATTTACTTTGGCTGGTTACCTCATTTTTCCATTTTGTATTGATTTTCTATTTTTCAAGAATATTTTCAGAAGAAGTCACCACTTCTTTTTCCTTATCCTTATCAAGAACTACTCTAAAACTGTTTGAAACTTTTGGCACATCTTCTACTATTACTAGTTGATTATTTACATCATTCAAGTCACCATCATTATACAAAATAAAATATTCTAGATTTGTATGTACAGCCTATATCGGATGATTTATGGGATTCTCTTTACTAGTTATCATATATTTCATTTTCTTTTCCCGATAAAATTTCCTCAATTGCCAAAAAACAGGAATAGTAGCATAAGAGAAGGCAAGTTGTAAAGTACCTTTGAGTTTAGCTCCCAATGATCTAGACAATAGCATGTCGAAATTAGGTGGTATATCAGCCACCACCACATCCATCAAAACATCCTTGGCTGGGATTTGATTTAAGGAAACCACTAAATATTTAATGAGACCAATACAACGAACTCTACCAGAATCAAATGAATACAAATCATGATAAGGTCAATGATATCCATGCCCATATTTTCCATAATAGCCTTCGGCATCAAAATGTGAGAAGCCCCAGAATCAAGCATAACATTATGAAGTATGTACTCATGCAGTCTAAGGCTTGAATAAAAAGGTGGAACCTCACTCTCTTCTAATTGACCATCTATAGCTAGACCGAAAATGAGCTCGGGGTGGTCATCTTCAACATTAACCATATCGGTCAAAGGATCAACTAGAAAAATTTTAGACACTTGATGTTTGTAATGACTATTCTTCACTAATTCTGTCAAACGAATGGACACTTTCAATTTAGCTATTTCATTTTCTAAATTAAAATTGGCGACTTTATCTACCTCTTTGACAACATGATACTTTATTATATTTTCCTTTTTCTGAGTGTCTTTCTCTTTAGGAGCTGAGCTTGTTGATGGCTGATTGATGTTGCTATGACTCTAATATGCATGCTCTTTACCCTTTCTCTAATTATTAGGAAGATCATTCTTTACCTCTTTTCCATTCTGAATAGGATTGAAAAGTACATCTCTACTCCTTAAGGAATATTTTTTCTGTTGTGCACTCAAAGAATTCAATACCCACGCTGGTAATCATTTGATTTTGTTTCTAAATCATCATCATTTGCCAAGATATAGTCTTCATCTTGCAGAGAATCCATATTTTCAGTATATTCTTCATCTTCAGTCAGGAACATGGGCAATCCATCTGCTGTAAAGAAATATTTATTTCAACCACTGAATCTTCATCTTCTTCTTCCTCCACTCCTTGGACATAATTCTGTTGTAACGGGGTCATAATCTATTGTTGTTGTTGTGCTGTTTGGTTTGGTTCTTTCTGTTCTCTCTGCTTGATTCTAAACTGAGGCTACCACCCTCTGAAATTTGGATTCTGGATCTGTGGTTAAGGTCTATCTAAAATAAACAATTGATCAACCATATTCTCCATAGTATGGAGTAATGAATCCATTTTTCGTCATAAGTAGATGTCTCCTATTTGATATTCACCCTCTTTTCTGATCTCTGTAATGTTCCCACATTTTGCAGCTAATGGGAATATTGCATTTTATTTCCAGTTTGCTTAACTCATGAATAAAAGTGTAAAGGAGGGACTCTAAAACTCCTAATCAGCAAACTAAATCAATGTCCAATGTGAACATGGAAAAATCTAGGCCATTTCAATAAAATAAACTTAGGTGTGAAAAGGAGTGGAGAAGGTTGACTAGGTCAACAGGACCAAATCACAACAGTGTCTAGATGCATTGAACCTCCTTATTGATAAACACAGTTTTAGATGGAGACCCTTCATGTGAAAAGGGTTAACTAATTGGAGGTGGTTTAGGGTTTTCTAAGCCCTAATGTTATAAAATGAAGAGGAAGGCCAGAAGGGAAGGAAGTTGAAGATAATTCGATTTTGAGATTACTTAGGCAACTCAAACTCTCTTGGTTGTTTAGATAGAGAGAGAGAGGAGTCCCCTGTTTAGGAATTCCTCCTCCTTCATTGAGGAGCTTTTGAAGGAGTATGTTATGAAATTCCTCACATCTAGGCTTGAGGCCAAGCTTCCTCCTCCAGCTACAACCTTTTCTGTTGGGCAGGAATTGCTATATTGCAAGGTGTTGTAGTGAGGGGTTTTCAACACCACTTCCAGATCTAGTTTTGCAGAAAAGGGAGAATTCCTTTCTCTGAAATATTAGTGAGGAAGCCTTGAGATTCAGTTTCAGATATTGGCATTAGGCCAGAGGACCTTCCAACATCATCTGCACAGTATACTTCAGAAACTACGTCATTTTTTCAGTGCATTGCTGTAGCAGGGTTTCAACCCTAGTTTGGTGCTTATTTCCTTGAGGAAGGGCCATCCCTTCTTCCAGAAAGTTTGTATTGCAGCCATATTATGTAATTTTGTACATTTCAGTTCATATACTCAGAGTTTTAGTGATTCTACATTTTTCAAATCCATATTCTACAGATCTGATACTTGTATTTGTTTTTCATGAAATCCGCTTGTCGGGTGATCTATTTGATGTATAGAAGGAGCTGAATCTCCATTTTTTTTCATGCTCAGTTATAATAAAATTCAGATCTTATGTTTCAGACATATTTTGTCTAATTTCTCCATAAATCATGCAACGTATGCTTCATCCATTTTCTGCATACTCCAAGTCATGGGAAATCAACATTTTTAAGCATATCCGGGGAGGAACTGTTTAACATAGCTAGAATGATTTGTTTGAGCTGAAATTCGGAGCATAGGTCCCTCATGACCTAATATAAAATAAATTCCCACCATTTCCCTTAATTTTACGCAGATTCTGGAATACATCTATTTTAGGGTCAAAATCACTACTTTTCCTCACTTTTTGGATCCTAAATTCAGATCTAAGTTGTTGCTATACTTGAAATCAGTTGCTGAGTGTCTATTAGCACATTTTATGCATTGATAGCTCTCTACACTTCCAGTAGAGAATTTTACTTTGCTGCATCTCGTCATTGGGCCTTCTCTTAAAGATAAATAGGTGTGGGAGATATGTTTAACCCACCTAGTCTTATTTGTTTAAGCTCAAATCTTGGATTTAGTTTGTATATTGTCTGATCTGAAGGATCCAAGAGTTATTTTCTTGTTCTAAAGCATATTTTTCTAAAAATTCATTTTTAAGTGCATGATTCATGAGCTATTCCTAAATAGGAATATTATAGTGGTATCAGAGCATGATCTTTGGCCTAGCATGTTAGATCAAGCTATCAGAGAAGTGAAGAGAAGAAAAAGAGATCAGAATGATGGAGAGGATGAGTTTACTCTCATCAGTGTTTAGATCTAAGAAGAGCCTCTCCAAAGAGGTAAATTAGAAGAGAGAAAGAAGATGCACCGAGACTCCTAGAGGGTTTCGAGAAGAAACAAGCTGTAGTAAAATTTGCATGAGATTTCAAGAAGAAGAAGGAATCCCCAGCACTTCCTATCAACAAAATAGAAGACCGAAGAATCCTATATCTCCTCATAGATCCACTATGCCCATTTTTTTTGAAGAAGGTGAGAGGTATAGAAATGAAGAAAAGAGATGCAAAGAAACTCCTAAAGGGTTTCAAGATGAAGAGGAAGAACTATACACTTCCTGTCATCACAAAGTAGGGAGAATGACTAAGGAAGAGATCTCATTGATTCTTTTTCAAACATTGAAGAGTATTGAAGAAAATATCAAGGAGTTTGAGGAGGAGAGGAAAAATATGAGCTACAAAGAGACATATCCCATGGAAACAAAGGAGAATGTCAATCTTGTCACTTTGGGCAAGAGATCTCCGTTTTCACCATCTGCTGCTAAGGTGCTTGGATCTAGAGAAGAGGCACCTACATCTTTGCAAGGTAGTCTTGAGCTCTTAACATTTGGAGTCCCATGCATGAATCAGGGGATGCATGAAGAGGAGAAGGAAGATACCAGTGCCGGTATGCTTGAAGAAAGGAGACCATCACTCTTGCCAGTAGTTGGAGGCATCATTGATCCGGGTGGAGGAACTCTTGTGTTCTGTCAAGAGGTTCCTACATATCATTTGATCCAAGGTATGCATGAAATTTCAGCACATATTGTTTCAAGATTAATGCATAGCCAAGGATTAAATCAAAATTCCGATTTGAAGCAAAGACATGTCACAGCGTAGAGGACCCTTGATCTAATCAAGGATGAGACTGGAAACTATGCCTATGCATCATTTTTGAGTTGCATTCAATCTCTTGGGTTGAGATGTAGGGTATCAAGAAAGGGGATTAGTACTATTCTATGTTCAATAGCTGATTGTGAGATCAGTAATGAAACTTGCTTTGAGACAGTACATGCATCACTTTGTAGATCTACAGCGTTGTCACTTAGTGACTATGAAAAAGAGGCTTCAGCTCTCTTGGAGCATTCTAGAGGCAGCTTCATCCTTGAAGTAGTGGAGAAAAAGAAGATGAAGAGTAGACATCTTGAGATGAGAAGCATTTTCTCCCCTCTAGATGCCACTCTCTAAATGAGCATTCTACAACTCAAAGAGAGACTTCTACTTACTATAGATTCAAATCCTCACTAGTTTTGGAAGGCCATAGATGGAAGAAAGGTCTCACTAAGAGATCTCAACAAAGATGCATTTCAATATTTCATGAGATGCAAGGTTCTTCATTGGTTCAAAGGAGCTGGTATTCTACAAAGGGAGGATGCCATGATTATGCAGCACATCACTCATATTCCATATTGGAGTGAGTGGATGAGGATGATGAGCAAGATATCACATGATCACTTTTAGACATATATGGGAAAGCAAGCTTGGTTATTCTGGTTTCCGTTGGGAGACTCCTATCACTCTACAAAGGCACCTATTTCTCTGATCTATGCCTTGAAGAATGGTTATGAAATGAATAAGGAGGCATGGAAACGTCGGTTGCTTTGGGGTAAGCATGACCACTACTCAAAGATTCTCATTCTCTCATCTCATGATTTATGCATCATTAATAGAGTATATGAAAAGGAAGCATGGTTGACATGGTTGTTAAAAAGAGAGTTTGGACATCACATGTTAAATCTCATGTCCATGTATTCACCCATGTTTGAAATATGTCTCATTTATCCACATGTATTTCTGTTGGAGGGATGTTTCATGCATGAAATTTGGCTTGGGAGGAGGAATGACTCCCACATGATGTGGTATGAGGGAGCTTTCTTGTACCATGTTGATGAGACATTTCACATGCCCATCATTGTGGTGTTGCTCCATGATCCACATATTGATAAGGCAAGAAGGATGCAAAAGTCCTTATTGTTATGGCTGCTCTTGGGTGAGTATGGTTACTACCCAATAGCTCATCATTTTCTCAATCATGCCTTGGATTTAAATGTTATGTTGCAGCAAGAGAAGGCATGTACAATTTTGACTCACTTGGGAGAGTATGGCCACCACATGACATCTCCTATGTCTATGTATTTTGCATTGTGTAAAATTTGGCATATTGATCTCATGATGTGCATTGATGATGATATTAGGTATTGGGTTGATGTGACATATCATATGTCCATTAGTATGGTTTGGTTTCATGATGCACATGAGGAGGAAATAGGGCAGCAAGACCTCTTGTTGATTTGGTTTCTTTTAAATGAGTATGGTGACCACCCCATAGCTCATAATTTTATGATTCATGCCCTATGTATTAAAGATAAATTGAAGCAAAGGAAGGCATGTACATCATCTTTTGGAAACCTTGGCTTTCTCATCTTACATGGAGGAGATGGGGGATGGCAGAAAAGGGCCTTGCTTCGGTGGTTATTATTAGGAGAATATGGTTTGACACCTCTGTTTACCCATATTACTCCTTACCTTCTTGTTTTGCCTAACGCTGGAATGATGGAGTTTGTATCCAAGGAAGCCAACATGGCTAACAACGAGAGCATAACAATGCTTAATCAAATCCATGAGACATGGAATGTAGGAATTTTTTGAATGATGAAGCTTCCCCTTTATGGAAGGAGCTACTATATTTCATGTCTCTCATGTGCTTATGATGGTGTTGGACATCATGTAATTTTCATCTTGTACTTCATGATAGGAAGAGGACCTCTAACCTTACAGTTGGAAGTCATCTCATGCATTTGTGGAAGACAACTTTGGAACCAAACATACATAACCTATTGCAGAAAATGGGAGGAAGCCTTCCTTATGAGGATGCCATTTGGAGGGGGGGTAGATGATTTGCATCTACAATAAGATTTTCTTGAGGGCAAGCAACATTTTTCTGGGGGAGACTGTAATGTTCCCACATTTTGCAGCTAATGGGAATATTGCATTTTCTTTTCAGTTTTCTTAACTGATGAATAAAAGTGTGAAGGAGGGACTCTAAAACTCCTAATCAGAAAAATAAATCAATGCCCAATGTGAACATGGAAAAATCTGGTCCATTTCAATAAAATACACTTAGGTGTGAAAAAAAATGGAGAAGGTTGACTAGGTCAATAGGATCAAATCACAACAGTTTCTAGATGCATTGAACCTCTTTATTGATCAGCGCAGTTTTAGATGGAGACCCTTCATGTGAAAAGGGTTAACTAATTGGAGGTGGTTTAGGGTTTTCTAAGCCCTAATGTTATAAAATGAAGAGGAAGGCCACAAGGGAAGGAAGTTGAAGATAATTCGATTTTGAGATTGCTTAGGCAACTCAAACTCTCTTGGTTGTTTAGCTAGAGAGAGAGGAGTCTTCTGTTTAGGAATTCCTCCTCCTTCACTGAGGAGCTCTTGAAGGAGTATGTTCTGAAATGCCTCACATCTAGGCTTGAGGCCAAGCTTACTCCTCCAGCTACAACCTTTTTTGTTGGGCAGGAATTGCTTTGTTGCAGGGTGTTGCAGTGAGGGGTTTTCAACACCACTTCTAGATCTAGTTTTGTGGAAAAGGGAGAATTCCTTTCTCTGGAAGATTAGTGAGGAAGATTTGAGCTTAATATTCTGATCTTGGCATCAGGACAGAAGACCTTCCAACATCATCTGCACAGTATACTTCAGAAACTGCGTCATTTTTCTAGTGCATTTCTGCAGCAGGGTTTCTACCCTAGTTTGGTGATTATTTCCTTGAGGAAGGGCCATCCCTTCTTCCAGAAAGTTTGTATTGTAGCCCTCTTCTGTAATTTTCTAAATTTCAGCTCATATAATTTTAAGTTTCAGTGATTCTGTGTTTTTCAGATCCATATTCTGCAAATCTGATACTTGTATTTGTTCTTTCATGAAATCCCCTCGCCGAGTAATCTATTTGATGTATAAAAGGAGTTGAATCTCCATTTTTCTTCATGCTCAGTTATAATAAACTTCAGATCTGATGTTTCAGACATATTTTGTCTAATTTCTTTAGAAATCACGCAATGTATGTTTCAACCATTTTCTGCATACTCCAAGTCATGGGAAATCAACATTTTTAAGCATATCCAGGGATGGAGTAACTGTTTAACATATCTAGAATGCTTTGTTTGAGCTGAAATTTAGAGAATAGGTCCCTCATGACCTAATATAAAATAACCTCCCATAATTTCCCTTAATTTTACGCAGATTTTTGAAGAAATCTATTTAGGGTCGAAATCACTATTTTTCCTCACTTTTTGGATCCTAAATTCAGATCTAAGTTGCTGTTGTACTTGAAATCAATTTCTTAGTGTCTATCAACAAATTTTATGCATTGATAGAACTATGCACTTCCAGTAGAGCATTTTACTTTGCTGCAGCCTCTCATTGGGCCTTCTCTTAAAGATAACTAGGTGTGGGAGATATGTTTAACCCACCTAGTCTTATTTGTTTCAGCTCAAATCTTGGATTTAGTTTGTATATTGTCTGATATAAAGGATACAAGAGTTATTTTCCTGTTCTAAAGCATATTTTTTTGAAAATACGTTTTTAAGTGCATGATTCATGAGCTGTTCCTAAATAGGAATATTACAATCGCATCCTTGCTCTCTTGGCCAAAAAATTCGCTTCCACACTTACAAAATTATTCTGCATATCTAATAAAGTTGTCAGATCTCGTTCACGCAACTGATATGCCATATCAATATCAAACCCATCTGGAAATTTGACCAAAGCCAAACCCTCTAGAGGTTTGATATGTGCAAGAAGAGCATGTACACTGCATTAAAAATCACACAATAATCTTGCACGGTTTCACCTACATTCCTTTTGATGTTCTCATATTTAGATAGGATTTGAAGGGGATTCTTCTTTTCTTCCCATATTTCTACAAATTGACGATGCAAAACTTCTAAGGTGTCAATAGTGGCTGCTAGTAGAACTCTGAACCATTTTCTTACTTCCCCTCCCAGACTTTGTGCAAACAGTCTCATTTTCACATCCTCTATATCAATTTCATGAAGGTCAAAGAAGTCATTCATCTTATCTATGTGATTTTGAGCTGTCATAGGCTAGGTATTATCAAATAAAGGGATTTTAGTTTGATAATCTACGGGCATAGCACTCAGGTTCTAAGGGAGAACCAAGGGGGCATATCTTGCAGCCATGATGACTGGAGGTGGAGGATTTATAACAGGGATTTGGATGCCTGATGTCAGAGGATTGATCACTAATTGAGTATTATGAACAACAGATGAAGAAGAAGGTGGGGGAAAAGGAATATTCTAGGTAACAATAGATGAAGTGCTGGTAGAAGAAGCTGAGATCTGAGGTCTGCTTATCACCCAAGGATTTACTTATGAAGAATAATTTTTCAAATATTTAAGAACTTGTAAAAGTTGTGCCCCTGATTGAGACCCTAATTGAGAGTATGAAAATAGATCTTCAATAGGATTGTGGAAGGAAATGGAGGAAACAACAACTTTTTCATCAATCCAACTCAAAGATTTACTCCAGAATAAACTTTGTTCAAAATTTACATAAAATTCAATATCTTGCAAGTTTTCTAACCTTGCAAGAAATGAATGAGCTCTGGGGATGGAACTTCTAATTGATTTCCGACTGAACTAGAAGTCTCAATAATAGCTTTAGCTTTTCTTCCAATGTTTTGAGGATCACTAACAATGGTGGGAGGATTCAATTCAGGGTTTGATCTGGTGTATCTTCAGGAAGCCAGTATGTTCAATTTCAAAAACAAATATGCACTTTACAAATTTTTCAATTAAGCCTTTGAATAAAATCTAAACTTATCATCCACAAGTTTAAGAATTTCAATGAAACTTATTACTGGGTTTTATCTGATCTTTCTATTTCTTTCCCCAGTGGAGTCACCAAAATTTATCACTCAATTTGAACCTCAGGCTGAGAGAGGAAATTCTGAGGTAACTTCAAACAACGCTTAGCCAAGTAGCTAGACCTACGAGTCTAGGAGAGGGGTATCTTCGTATGGATCACAATCAAAATAACTAAGGAAATAAGTTATTAGGCTAGGTATAGTAGCTCAGGGTTTTAATTTTTGGTTGTGTAGGTTTTGTTGGATCAGGAGGAGTCAAACAACTAGGGCAAGGAAATTAGGTCAAAATTTGCAGGGTGTTCTAAGAGGCAAGATAGGTAGAAGGTTTGACGCTTAAAAAATGAGTATGGTGAGGTGAGAATACTGGTGAGGATTTAGGAAGAGAATCTGAGATGAATTCTCCCTAAACTGAAGAAAATAAATAAATTATGAAAAATTTCCCAAAACAGAGCATGAAACATGAATTCTGCCTTTCAACTTGAAATTAAGCATATCATAGACATGGAATGGTTTATTAGCTTACAATACATTCATACAACTTATCACAAAGAATAAACTATGTCAAACATTGCATACCAGATGGATCCCAAAGAAATAGCTGCAAATTGATCATTAATGTCCAAGCCAAACTGATACAAATATGTCTCTTGAGATGTCAAAGCTCCAAGTGAGTCCAAACATTACAATGACTAAGAAAATACATCATACAGACCTCAAAACTACTCTTCCTAGATTCAGGGAGTCGAATCCATGAGATAGGGATCAGTTTCACCTACCCCCCAACAAGAATTTGAAGACTAGGAAAACTCAACAATTTTCCTTTAAAAGAGAGGAAACTTTTTCATTTGACCTCTAGAGGAATTATCTGATGTATCTAGCCTAGATAACAATAAAAACATGAGATTTACATTTATCTTGACCTTTTACATCAATTATTTCCCATTTCCCAAGATAAAAAGTCAAAAAGTAAAAATATGCCGAAGATGGTGAAAATGACAATTTCTTGGCAAAAGCGCAGCGCCATGACCGAAAAAACAGCCTCTATTGCAAGAAACTTTTGGAGGCCTTCCCGATGTCCAAATTAGCTCCATGATAGCTCATTGGAAATATTTCTAAGTATAGTTTCCAAATTTTCCTCTAGTTTCTAAAATGGTGCCCATTTTCCCTCTCAAAAATCATTTTTTCCAAGACTAGTATTAACACAACACCTAGGAAAAAACAAGGGTAGAAACATGTTGTTTTGGTGGTTTTTTACCTTTTTGAGGGACCAGTTCTCCTCCAAATCTTCTAAAACTTGCTAGAGTTGATTTCCTTATCATTCTGAACATGATTATGGTAACCATTTCTCCATTGGATGCTCCAAGAAAAAGCACAGCGCCAAGGGCGATGCGTTTTTGGCAATGTGATTGTGTGTCAAAATTGCCCAAAAATCCAAAAAATGCACCAAAGTGCCAAATGTGCCAAAATTTGTCCAGAAAGGTGAGTTTACTTGTTGATAAAGGGTTAAAGGCATGAAGAGACACCTTATCAAGTATGTCTAACCTCTCCTCCTTTTTCTTGGTCAAAGCTTGAATCTTTGCATGGGCTCTTTTGAGCTTGGCCTTTGCAATTTTGTTTCTCATGGCATAATGCTTGAACATTTTACTCTGAATATAATTTCCCTTATTGGCCTTCTATAGCAAGCCATCTAGATGAAAATTGGATATATCAAGCCATGAATCTCTATCTCTTATAATTTCAAGGGTAGGCAACTCACTTGGAGTGAGCTGCTCTGCCAACTCAGCCTCTCTCTGTCTCTCACGGGCTAGAGCTCTTAAGCCCTATTGTCTTTGGTATCTATCTTGGAGGCTAGCCCTCTTCGTCATCAATCCCACCAAATCTGTCCATGGTCTCTTCTAACAAGGCTTTAGCCCTTTCCACCTCTTTCTTTGCTTTGATGGTCTTTACCTCAATGATAATCTGTTTGGTCTTCAAATGTTCATTCTCTTGCTCAAGAAAACCAATCACATATTGTGCTCTATAAATATTATCCTGAAGTTCACTAATCTTTACCTCTTTTCTTATGATCAATGCATTGTTGATTCTATCCTCATCCTCCTCATCAAGGTCAATCAGCTAAAACTCCTGCTGTGTTTCATGGTTTTCCTCCTGCTCCTCAATGATTGGCTCTTCAGCCTTTCCCTTGCCCTTGTCTACCTATTTTTTTGATGAAGAAGGCATGGCCCCTTTCCCTCCTTTGTGATCACTCTTCTTTAGTGATTGTTCCTCACTGATATCTCTATCCTCCTCTTCTAAAATTTTGAGTTTGAAAGATTTGAAACCCTAGGGATTAGATAGATGGGGATGGGGAGTGAAATAGGCTTTAGGGAATAGGGATATGTTGCTGTAGGGAAGGAGTAGAGTATAGGGAATAGGGATATGATGGAGGAAGAAAATGTGAAGTTTATGAGTGGAAAATTTGGGAACAATGGGAACAAAGACTGAATCTAGGGTTTTATAGCCTATCCAACCTCCAAATTTCACAAGGAAAACAAATTCTCCATCAAAATCCTTTTAAATACAACAAGGGGGTGAATTTCATATGTTACTTACTTGTCAAAGGCTTTAGAGAAAATTTGCTGAATTTTTGGAGGCACCTTGACCGAGTTTTGAGGCTTATAGACCAAACTGTGCATTAGCGTAGTGCCTCCAGTTATTAGTGCAACACCTGTGTAAAATGCATTGTGTTTCTCAGGCATTATCATAGCGCAGCTGGGTATTAGCACATCTCTCAGACATTAGCACAACGTCCAGGTGAAGGAACACAACACTAAGAAATTTTTGCCCAAACTTATAAAAAATTAGATTTTCTCCTTTGCTGATGACTCTTAATAGCTGAATGACAACAATGAATTGTTTTGAAGTGCTTGATGGGCTTTATAGATTTATTGGATTTGAAATTTAATTCAAATTACCCACTTTTCTAATTTTCATTTCTCCTCTTTGACACTGATACTCTTTTTGCTTTCTAACCTTTTGGCATTGTAGGTCGATCAAGTCATGGAGTTTGGATTTCTTTGCTCACTTAGGCTGGACATGATTTCACTTTCATATCTCGGGATTGCATTTATTACATATAATAACATAAAATTACATTTATAAAAATAGAATTAAATTACATATTTGACTTTTCTATCAAAATGAAAATTTGATATAAAAGTCATTAAACTGAAAATACAACTTTGATAGTATGATAATTACATTATGATGATATTATTTAATCCCTCTCATATATGTGATGACTTCATCTGAATGAAGGAATGACCTTGAGAAATGAAAAACCCTAATGACCTAATGGGACTGCTTTTTTACCTGGCCTTTGAATGAGATTTTGACTTTAAAGATTTCCAAGTGAACAGAGCATTTCCATAGGTGTTATTATGCTCAAGGAATCATGAGAATGATTCAGCCAATATGATATTCTGAGGGGGAAAGAAGCTTATTTGACAAATACAACCACTAGTGGAACAATTTTATGTCATCACCTAATGGAATGATGAAAATTTTATTTAGAATGAGACACCTAAGATGCACATGCAAAATGTGTTTTGATCCTTGGTTGAAGTATGCAAATACTAACACTAACACCACGAATGGTGGCGGTATCGTAGTTTGTGCAAATCTAAACTCGACAATCAAGTTTTGTTAGACCTATTCCTGAAAAATGTCACTGCAGAGATTTCAAAGGATGTGGCGCAACAAATGCCCATATCCGAAGAGGACGCCACCAGTAAGGCCCAACATCTCTAGCTGATCTATATAGAGTCAGGGTATATTTACAATATCTTGCCTAACGCCCTGCACCTGCAAACTTACAAAGAATTACCATCCGCGTCGAAATCCGCAGATGGTTTAATCGGGTCATTGATCCAAAATCACCTAAGCAACAACGTTCAATACGCTGGTTACGCATATGATTATACCCAAAACATACCACAACCCAGCTACCAAAGTCATCCGACGCCTCCTCAAATTTGACCAGTAGGGTGTCATCATACCACCATGAGCATGGAGGGCCCGATCCTCTAGCTCAGGGGACCTAGTACATAGATAGACATGCTGACGGAAGAGCTCCCCCCTAGCATCCATTTATAAAATAGGGACCGCAATATGCCTAGTCCCCAGAACAAGACCTGCCCATGCAGAATAATGCACAGGTGAACTTTGTGCAACCTTCCCAAAACCAACTGCACCAACCATACAATTAGGAGAATCCAAATTATCCTCCTAAAGTGGTTAAGAAAAAAGGAAAAATACAGGCCTAAAGGAAATAATGGACATGGGGTAAAAAATCAACAACACCCTCCGCGATATCAGGTTGGAGGCAACTCCAACCGAAATCAGAACTAGGAGCTAAGCAACCCTCAAAGACTAAACAAGAGGGAAAATATTTGGACAAGCCACTCTTGTTCAATCTGTGGTGAGTACAACCACTACACTCACCACTGTCCCAACCTCCCTAAACTGAAGAAGCTTCAAGGTAACAGTGGAAAGGGGGGATCCTCTCAATAGACAATAGTCATGCAAGAGCCCTTCCCCCTTCAATGGATAGTTAGCACGCAGCAACAAACTCTCGATGATTCCAGAAAAAATAGCCACATAATCTACATGACTGGTGAAGAATTTTTTTTTTCAGACATGAAACCGAAATTACGATACCCTACCAGAAACCAATGCGTCAAGAGCTAGTACAAGTGCACCAACAACACCTTTGACCATATCAAATATGCCTATTGAACCTTTGCCAAAAATGGCTAAGGGACCAACTAGGCAAGTAGGAAAATATTCCAAAGCATCCCATAACAATAGCATTGTGGATGATCTAGCTCAATCTCCCGCAACTATGTCAGATTTAGAGGTATTAAAATCATGCCCAAAGAAGTAGAAAGCCTTAATTTCTGTAGTAGGTGCCATCGACCCTGCTGATTTGTGCCTGATGGATTTTGATTTAGATAAAGCCACCCCTAGGCTTCCCTCAATGGTCGCCTTTCAGATACCGGTGTCGGTCCAAAACATCACCATTCACCGATGTATCATTGACGAGGGTGCATCCACATGAATCATGTCAAATAACTTCTGGAAAAATTTAGGGTCTCCTGAACTAAAGCCATCAGACATCACACTTAGAGAATATGATGGTCGCCCTTCAACCCCCTTCGGTCTCTACCAAAAAATTCTAGTCTTCTTAGCTAGAAATATGGTCCTTATAGACATTGAATTCTTGGATGCCTAATTGGATTACAATATACTCCTTCTTCGAAGTTGTATGTATGCCATGTCAGCCATTGACTACTCCGTATTTCAAAATATGATGTTCCCCATGAGGACTGCATCATTACTGTCGACTAATTGACACACAATGAAAAGTGGCCCCTAATAAATACCGATGTAATTCTACCCTATGTAGACACATCTGCTAAGATGCTTACACGGTACTAGGAATATGGCCCTGGCCAATTCAAACTGTCGTCCATCCTAGGGTAATTCATAAGAGATCCCCCTATTATACCTGAGTCATCACCTTATGTCACAGGGGCTCCGGTGTGCATGATGTCCTCATCAAGCACCAAAGCTAGTCAAGAAACGGAGATGAGCATTAATGACATCGAGTCCTTGACCACACCAACCTCTCTAGCCTACACCACCTCCCAAACTCCTTTCCTCCTCTCCCCTCCTGGTTTTGTGTCGCAATAGGTCATGGCCACGGTGGTCCTACCAAACTTATCATTTTCAATACCATTTTGGTACCTAGTACCCCCTACTCCAATGGGATTCACACAAATCACCTCTACAGGGTTAATCCCTCTCAATCCTAAGCAGGCCCCAGTCATTCAGGTGACTATTGCAAACATCCCTTCAAAGGAAATTCCCATCGCAAAGCTGATGGTTATGACTAAGAAAACTGAGATAATAGGAAAGAAGGTGGAGAATCTCACCACGCCAAGAGAATCACCACGCTACGCCATATGTGACATGGTAGGCCACCCTACCCACATATGCCCAGAGCTAGAGGAATTAAAACTCCTCCTTATCTTTGCACTAGACATCACAGCCCCAAGTTCTCATAAAAAGGAACCTACCACCAAAAGTCAAGGAAAAGAATTTTGTACAAACCACGCATGCGCTATTTGCATCAATTATGGACACTGCGACCATCATTACCCAGAGATCCTGCGATATAGGGATGCCTCAGATGCCATCAACCAATCCTATCAAGAGGATCCTTCCACCCAATCATCTCAAGATGAACCTCGCATCATTCTATACCTGCAGGAGGAATGGCAGTTGCCTGAGAGACTCCTAGCCACGCCCCCTCCCCCCATCGAACATTGTGTACTCTGTGATGAACACGATCATTTCATCATCGATTGACCAACTTTGGAAATGTTCCAGTGATTGTATATAGTCCATGTAGTGTATCACACCGACCCAAATACACAATATTCATGTCAGATATGCGGTGGAAATCATCTGTTACACCATTGCCACTATATTCCTATATTTCTTGTAGCACTAGCTTGTATGCGATCAAATATAGTTCGCATCTCCCTAGAAGATGGCTCTAACTCTGAATCCATGAATATCTCAACAACTCAAGAAGATGTGACGAGTACATCAATACTCTTTCTGTCAGTTGAAAAGCGACCAATTAGGGAACCCCTAGTTACCCCCAACCACCCTCCGTGGAGAGGACCAACAAGTATGTTGTGTAAAACACCAATCATGTGGTCGCCACTTGCCCTGACTTAGAAGCGCTACGCCGCTGGTACCCAGTCACGCCATCAAGCGAGTAGGACGTGAACCCCATATCTAGGATGTGAAATGACCATGAGCAGAGATGTGCTTCTATTTTGCGAGTTCATCCTCTAATTGATACAATACATACATTAGAGAAGAAAAGAGACAATCTCCTCAACCAATATAGAAGGTAGAATGCCCCCAAGCCATCTACCCCACACCCAAAATGAAATAATGGGCAAGCTGGGATGTGCACCAACCAAGCATCACCCAGGTTCAATTTAGGATAACATGTGGACTATGTGACCTGGTTGACCACCGGGTTAATTAGTGCAAAGAACTGAAGCACCTAGCAAAACGTTTGCGCACAGTCTCTTCTCTCCCGCAAATACTTCTCTTTAACCAAGAGAAGATCATGCACACTTATTGTCGGATTTGTTCACACTTTCACCATACAATAAAATGTGATCATCTCCCAGAGCTTAGAATGGAAAGAGCAGCGTTAAGTATACACTCCCCAAAAGAGTTAGATATAACCAAGCCAAAAACTCATAAATGGAAGTAGAAGGCCTCATCTTCTACATTGGATCCTTTCCGAGCGTCCACGTCTGGGACAAAGAGTAGTGTTGATTCCCACACAATATACTCAGTTGGTACAATGGTACCATGTACCATTTGCATTGGACATAACCAAAAACCAGAGGCATGCCCACTAATGGGAATATTCATGCGCCTCTGCACTAGAAACAAATTTCGCCTGCAGGGGATTGACCATCCTAACAATGGACCCAACCTTGCGCTCACGCAAGATCCCATCATGGAGATTCTCCCCCACCAAATGTTGATGACACGATACACCATATATGATTCATATCATCATATATTGGAACTATGACTCAAGTTGTCTACTCATCTGCCATAGGTGTCGAGTCATCTGCCACTATGAGAGTAGCTATACCTATGATAGTGCAGACCCAATCCGTTTTCACTCTGTCGACTGTGTCTAGTTCCACCATGTTGACAATGGAATCCTTCTCATGTCTATCAACTAGCTCTGTGTGGAATGAATCTCTTCAACACAACCTTGTGCATAATCAATCCCTCTTAGGATCCCTATTCCATTTGGATGAGGAAATCCTAGAGGCCATGATGGAGCTAGATTATCCATGGGATGCGATGCATCTCTGATCACTTTTTCTCCCCAAACAAGTTTGCAGTCCTGACAAGACAAAAGAATAAGAGATCTATGCGATCGAATCAAAAGATTTCCTCCCATCAAGGAAAGTCGATTGGTTCAAGAATCCTATCCAAACTCCTGACATGTTCGAGGAAGGAAACATGTCAAACATCTCAGCTACCGTCAAGGTGAATATATCCTAAAATCCTTGAAAGGATGAAGAAATATCACTGGGGGTAGCATGTTCTCCAGAAGAAATAAAATCTTACACCTAATTGCTACAAGAGTATAGAGATATCTTTGCATGGGACGACTCAGAAATTCCTAGGCTCAGTCCCACTATCGTAGGGCACCATATTAACAACTGCCCTGACATACCTCCAATATGCCAGAAACAATGTCAACTTCACCCATAAAAGGCATAAGAAATAAAACAAGAAATCGATAAGCTTCAAAAAGTCAGGTTTATCTACCCCATTGCTTACACATATTGGGTTTCCAACCCTGTTCTTGTCATGAAAAAATAGGGCACCATACGTGTTTGCACTAATTTCCAAGATTCGAACAAAGCATGTCCCAAGGAAAATTACCCCACCCCATTCATCGACTAGGTCATCAATGCTTGTGTGGGTCATGAGGCCCTCTCCTTCATGGATGGATTCTCAGGGTACAATCAAATTCAAATCCATGACAGAGACCAGTAAAAATCTATGTTTACCACCCCTTGGGGCACATTCACATACAAGGTAATGCCATTTGGCCTAAAAAATGCTAGAGCCACCTTCCAAAGTGCCATGAACTACATATTTCATGACTTGGCACACCTCATCCTCACCTACTTGGATGACCTAACCATCTGATCCAAGAAGCGCTCAGACCATCTTGAGGATCTGCGATTGGTATTCCAACGATGCTAACAATAAAACCTACTCTTGAACCCTCTAAAATGTGTCTGCTATGTCATAGAAGGAAGGCTCCTAGGTTTTATCGTGTTCCAGCAAGGAACTCAAGTCGACCCCCTCAAGGTCCAAGCCATCAAAGAGGCACCTACACCTCGAACCCTTATGCAACTACAAATCCTGCAGGGAAGGCCAATTTTCTCATATGATTCATCCCAGATTACACCACTTGCACTGAAGGGTTCCCACACCTCCTTTTCCAGGAAATCCCATTCAAATGGGATGATCATGCCCAACAAGTGTTCGATGCACTGAAAGAAACATTGATTTCAACACCACTCATCAGTCCCCCAGACTATGACACATACTACATCCTATATCTATTGGCTTCCGAGACCATCTTGGCTAGAGTATTGATCTAGGAAGGCCAAGATGGGAAGGAGCACGTAATATACTACATCAATAAAACCTTAGAAGATCCAACATTGAGATATTAACACGAAGAAACGACTGCCCTAGAATTAATACATGCAGTCTAAAAGTTTTGCCACCACATGATTTTAAAGACCAATATGGTCATCAAGGATATTAAACCCATCAAATATTTTCTCACACGCTGCCTAATGAACCACAAATATGCCTGCTGGATATTCATTCTCCAAGAATACGACCTACAATTTCTCTCCCCTAAGAGAAAAAAGGTGGTAATATTAGCAGAGTTCATTACGGACCTCCCAAGACATACCAAAGGATCACAAGTAAATGATTCACTACCAGATGAACATCTCTTTCTCATAGCAACTGATGAACCTTGGCACAGAGATATTCTCCTCTTCTTATGAACCCAAAAGTTCAGACCTCATCTCACTCAAGACGACCGTCAACGCATTCGCCATCAGGCCCCTGATATATCCTTATGGAAGATGTCTTATACTGACGGGGCATCGACACCATTTTACGTCGATGCCTTACTCACGACCAAGCGGAACAAGCCCTTAATGACTGCCACGGTGGAGCTTGCAGTGACCACCTCTCTGGGATGGCCACCACCCAAAAAGTCCCACGAGAAGGATATTTTTGGCCCTCTCTATTTCGCAATTGCATCACAATAGTCAAGAGATGTGAGAGATGTCAGCACTTTGATCATAAGGCAAGATTCCCTCCTACTCCTCTACACCCGGTCATCGTCGCTGGCCCCTTTTGAAAATGGGGGATCGACTTCATTACTTGTAACCTGAAATCATCAAGAAATCATAAATACATCATAGTGGCTGTCAATTATTTCACCAAGTGGGCAGAGGCTATGCCCACATATGACAACACTGCAAGAACCGTCACTCGATTTCTGTTTAACCATGTGATTTCCCGGCTCGACATTCGCAAGGTGCTAGTCTCCGACCATGGGAAACACTTCAAGAATGAATTTCTCCAGGAGATATCTCACCATCTCATATTCACCCATGAATTTGCATCACCATACTACCCCCAAGCCAATGGGCAGGTAGAAGCTGTGAATGAAATCCTCAAAACTATGTTATAGTGCATGGTGAATAATGATAAAAACAACTAGCACCATATGCTTTTCTCCACCTTGTGGGCATACTGCACGGCCGTGAAAATATCCACTAGTTTCACTCCCTTCTACTTGGTATACGAGGTCAAAGCTGTGATTCCCATAGAACGTGAGATCCTGAATTTACATGTCGCCATCGAACTCCTCGATGATACCCAGCCTATAGAACAACGTCTAGTACAACTGGAGTTCATCGACGAAAGCCGAAGACAATCACCGCAACACAACGAGGCACACAAGAAATTGGTAAAATCATTGTTTGACCGCCACATCACCCCTCACTCATTCACCGAGGGAGAACTAGTCCTTCACTATGATGTCGCAAAAGAAGCCCTAGGGCTAGGAAAGTTCAAAACTTTGTGGAAAGGACCCTACATCTTAAAACATTCCCTCCTCAAGGGGGCGTACATATTGACTGAGACGGATGGAACATGCATCAACAACCTCGTCAACAGCCTTTACCTTAAGAAATGCTACCCATAAGGGCTGAGAAGGCCCATCCCTAGAGTCAACATACACAGACCCAAACACTTCAAAATTTTGACCAAAAGACTTGTCACAAAAGCGCGCTCTAGTGTCACAATGGATTACCAACCCGACCTTTACTTCGAATTTTCCGATGGAGCATCGCGATGGTCTAAAAGTTTAGCAGTAGCCACCTGGGTTATCTATCACCCTGACCGATCACCACTCTGCACCAATGGTGTTTTTATCGACTCAATAGCAAACAATTAGGTAGAATATGGCGTTGTCATCGGACTTATTTAATGCCCTCAATCAGGGCATATGCCATATACATATCTACCTTGATTCCTAGTTAGTAGTGTCGCAATTAAACCAAACATTTGAGATAAGGGATTCACATTTGTTTAGAAAATACTTGCATGCAAAAATATTAAGTAGACAATTTGACTACATTACATTCACACATGTACCAAGAAGTCAAAACCAAACAAATGATCGCATAACTAACAATATTCTAAACTGGAACGCATATCAGATAAGCCATCATACATTAAGAAAACATATAAAACACAGATATCCATCAGCATATCATAATCCATAAACAAAAACAGGGGGCACACCATGTAGAGTCACAAAAAATATCTCTCGCATATATACCAAAAATGTATGTGTCTGAGTACAAAAAATGGTATCTTTGACTCATAAGTTAGCCCAAAAAGATACAAATATAGAAGTTGAAAAAAATAGAGGAAGAATCCTCATAATGGGTGCTTTCCCCATGTACAATAAGACTCTAGGGTGGTGCTCCCCCAGGTGGGGCACTTGGACCCACATCCGCTCTTGGTACCAATACTGGAGCCGCCGTCAAAACATAGCTTGCCACCCGACGTAAAACCGGCCGATAGCCCCTCTCCTAGGCCATCAAGGTCTCCAGCCATGCATCCTCGAGGTCATCCACAAAACCTCGGGTAGGCATCCCCTGGGTCAAGCGGTCCACTCGACCCCATGCATCCTCTAAAGCATCCACCTGCTCGGTCAACTCAGCTACATGAGCCTCTACTGCATTGACATGAGCTCGCTTGGCAGCAGTCTCGATAGTAGTCGAGCTGCTACCCTCCCCTGAAGGTCCAACCTTTCCGCCTGGTGCTGTACCCTGAGGCTGCACAGGATCTCCTCCCTGTCCCCCGCGAGCTCCTCGAGGTCGCCGAATCGGATGGTGTCCGACCAACCGAGCCATAGGACGACCGACCTTGCCAACACCTACAAGAGTAACCAAGAATATGTCAATGTCATCATAATATAGATACAAAACATAAATACTCAAGTAAATGCAGAAAACATAAAAACATACTTGCTGGCCCCCAAGCATATCCAACAGGAAGACCCATGTCTGGGTCTCCCTGAAAGTCCATCCATGCATAAGGGAATGGCAGGAACATCTGTGATTGGCCTCAAACCAAGCCTATGTGGTGGTGTTCCAATAACACCCCACCCTACCTCCACCTCCTCGAGGCATCATAGGGGCCCACCTTCTCATGCAGGGCTCTTGTGGCCCCCTAGCTGGTACCGCCACATAGGTCTTAGCAACACCACCCACTCATACGTAATGTTGCATAGGATTCTAGCATAAGTAAAGAACTTCGATCCATCCATGACCTTGGAAAGATATGCCAGCATCCTGTCGTAACAAAAATGGGAAAATTAAAAAAACTTCACAGCCCTTAGCTGGTGCAAGACACCGATCTACGGACCCAATGCCCGATGAGGAGCAGACGACCCCAATAGTCACACAATGGCTGCTAGAGCACACTGCTCGGCCAAGTCTATCATAGTAGCGATCACTATGCACCCCTTCGTAAGAGGTGCCCCGCCATAGTGGCTTGCTGAAAATCTCTCAAGGTCCACTCTCCCAAAGGGAAGTGGATATCAAAACACCTCACCCTGTGGCAGCAACCTAGTCACAAAATAGATATTTGTCTCGGGATAGATAATAAGGTCGCACCCGCGCAACACCATCACCTTATGTCGCCTATTCCAACATCAAACCAAGTAGCGCAAAAGACGATCCTGTGATCGTAGCAAGTCATTCTCCATGAATTTGAGAAGACCCTAGTGTAGCAACTGTTGGTAAGCATGACCATCAGTATCCAAGGTAGCATAGAGATCAGGCCAATCCCTCTCCCTCCACAGCATATTGTCATCAAAACAGGAACACAATAGTCACATTGAAAAATAGACAAAATTTCCAAAATTTTGGCAAAAAATAGCTTCGGCTCTTCGTGCGCCTATTCCTCAAACAAGCACGAGGAAAGCACATCTGTCCTTCTCACATACATGCCTAAATTTAGGATAGGTGCGCTAAATGCGTGCAAAACCTTATTTTTGTGTGCAAGGTGCGCGCCTGTACCTTGATCGTCCACGGAGTCAAGGTAAAAACTAGCCTAAGATCCGTACAAACCCATCTTGTATGGACCCTGACACTGAAACACAGAGAAAAATTAAAGTACAGGACATCATGGAGCCTACCTGAGTCAAAAATCTCTAGTCCTGGGTGCTCAGGCTGACCGCAATGGAAATAAATTCTCCACAAAAGCCTTTGACCTCTCAACACTCAACTGAAACAAATGAACTGAATTGATCCATATTCTCCTATATGTCGCCCTTTTCAGAAAATTTTGAGGACAACAATGAGAGCTCATAAGTCCCAGTTACTGGACTGAAAGAAGCACGGTGATCAGTACTCCATAACGCCCAAGGGCGGTGCCACACATTGGTACCCACGAAAAAATAAAATTTCAGTGCCGACAGGTATGCCCTCTCTTATCTTTTTTTTTTAAAGCACATGTATTTCAAATAATATTTGAATAAATAAGATGCTTTCACTTGGGATATTTCTTTTTGTAGGTAGTGTGCAAATGATCCACCGCTCCATCCACTGAAATTTCCAGAGTAGGTATCATTCTACCCTCAGCATGATAAGAGTCTTAGAAAAAACTCTGCATTTCCTGACATCATTTCTCCATCAGAAATCAACCATAGGTTCCAAACACTTGGCCATGTTTATCATCACCTCACCTTGCACATGATAAACATCCTTGTTGGTCAGTAGAGCCTCCCCTCCATGGCGCCTGTCACCCACAGTAGACCATATCTCACAAAAATAGTGACGCCATGGCTATACCACTTTAGTTCGGGAAGCACCTCATACCCATTCACCCGGCATGCATTAGGTCAAGTTTTACCATATAGAAATAAACCCCTTTTGAAAGCGCACTACACCTAGTTTCCAAAAATGAAGTGGTACCTTGGATCTCCCCTCTCCACAAAAGGGACATCCTCAGGTGGCACTGTGGGAGACATCATTTCCCACATATGTCATCAATCCTCCTGAAATTCGACTACAACACAAGCTTTCATGTTAAGATGGTATCATACCTCACAACCATTGCACTTTGATCAAATTCTTCGAAGACCAATGCCTTTATAAGCATCTCTTTCAACAATGCTTACATGGGAAGGTCCCAACCATCACCTATGCTTACAATTCAGATTGATATGCCATACCAATTTTTACACATATGGGTACGACATTCCACCTATTTTCAAAGAAAAAACACCCCTGAGGGCATCAGTAGTCATTCTCATCAACCAACAGATCACTACCATACTAGTGACACAGACATAATTTATATCTATCAAGTAGATTTTTTTAAATAGCCAAAGCATCACGAGCATGGGACATGCTTGCCTTGTATAAAATTTATATATATTGTATTATACCATTTCTTGCAGGGATCCCATAGGACATGGTCGCTCTTCGACCCGGTGCTGGGTGTCTCCAAATTTGTGCTACACGCAACTCTCTCTCTCTCTCTCTCCGCACAATACACATAAAAGAAACTATAATGTATTTCGTCTATACATTTCTTCATAGACCTCAAGGGGCAACTATTATCACTGGAAAATTGGACAAGAAAAGATGACATTATTTAATGTTAGTCAGAAGGATTTACAGGGCTAAGAGACATTAGAGAATATGAAGTATTTAAAAATATCTAAGGTCTAAGAGGAAAAATCAAAATGCGCACTGAAGGAACCAGCAAAATGTTCCTTTACGCGCATTTTTATTCGATAGGTGCGCCTTTGCGCAACTTTTCCTCAAAAATCTGTGTGGACCTGAGAGTGGCGGAAATCACTTTCCAGGACCACAAGGCACACTCCAAGACATTGATCCCACACTTGAGGCCACCTAAGGATAGCTGCCCAAGCCTCCTTAGGACCTCAAGGGAGAACACAATGGAATAAATCTGGCACACAATGGAATCACCCTCCTCTCTTGGGTCACCATCCACAATGTACCAAGAGAGGGAAGGAGAGTTTGAATTCTCCTATAAAGGCCACCAAGAGATGAACAATATGAGAACACATTGTTATGCTATCCAGAACTGCCCCAAGAAATCCAACAATGTGTGATCCAGAGCAGAGATAGAGGGGACTCAGTTGTTGGCCATCCAACAACTCCAGTCCAACATAGTAGAGAGAGGGATACTTTGTGCCAAGGTAGCTCGGAAGTAAATACATCCTTGCATTAGGACTTATAACTCCCTAGTTATAAGAGCCCCTTAGCAAGTGGGTAAGAGTTTCATCCTTCATTCCTACCAACACTCAATAAGAGGGCACGTAAGTGCCACCGTTTTGATTATTGAAGTTTTTTGACTCTATTTAGAGCTTTTTTATTATTTGTTTTAGTTTAGTTTTTATGTTTGAATATTCATGCTATTTCTCTATCTAGTATGTTTATGTTTTAGCATGTTCCACTAAATTGATTGAATCCATTTATTTTTTTCCTGTGACCAAGAACTTAAGAGGGAAAAACCACCCCTCTTAAGAGGGTGTGATTCGGTACATTCGTGCGCCAAACACACACACGCATGGACATCTTGGGATTAAGAGGTAGCAGTGCAAGAAGATAACTTGGAGTTCAAAGGAAGATCACTTTCAAGAAGAAGATACAATCAACTAGAAGTTTGGGAAGGCTCAATGTAATGCATTCATATCAAAGAAGAAAGTGATAAGAAATAAGATTGTCATGGAACTTGTCACAAGAGAGAACATGTCTCCATAATAGATTGAAAGAAAGAAATATCAATGATGCGGAGGAAAGAGGGAGCCATGAATCTATGAAGAAATTTTAGCTGATACTCTTATGAAGATAAGATGTAAGGCTTGAAATGATGAATTCCAAAATATAAATGAAGTCTATATCTACTCTTATTTTGAGAGGGAGTAGAGGAGCCTCCTTGTATAGGAGAAAGTTTCCATTCTCAAGATTAGAGAAAAATAGGGATTTCCTATTTGATTGAGATGGAGTGATGTTATACATCACTTGTGTATTCTATTATTTAGGTGATGGAACAATAATGGCAGAGGGTTGGAAAAGCATCTGTGGTTTCTTTGAGGATAAAAAATCCAAGAAAAGAAAGGTACCAACACTCTTTGATGATGTGACAAGTATCCAAGAGAAGAGTGGTCGAAGAGGACCGATATTATTTAAGGAATTAGGACTGGAGATCCAACATAAGAATAGTCCTAAAAGGACATACCTTGTAGACATCTAGATGGGGTATGTACCTGTTGAGGCTTCGAAATTCCAGTACAACAACATGGGGGATAACCACCCGGTCCAGAACTTAAAGCAACTCCTTTTCCATTTGGTGTAGTGGCTCTGACTGGGGATAATGGGACCATTTTCTCAATAAAGAGATCGATATGGTAATGGTAGGTTTTGATATAATGTGAAATGATAAATGAATTTAAACTAATGAAAGTAATCTATCTAAATAACAAAACATATGCATCTACTTAATATATTTATTTAACATAATCTATAACACAGGAAAAATTACCATTGATGCAATCTAGAAAGATGTCTTTCCGAAATTGAATGATCTCTATTACCTTGTGTGTAAGACATCTTTCTATATTGCATCACTGGTAATTTTTCTCGGGTTATAGATTAAGTTAAATAAATAGATTAAGTAGATGCATATTTTTTGTTATTTAGATAGATTAATTTCATTAGTTTAAATTCATTTATCATTTCACATTATATCAAAACCTACCATTACCATATAAATCTCTTTATTGGGAAACTGGTCCAATTATCCCTAGTCAGAGACATTACACCAAATGGAAAAGGAGATGCTTTAAGGTTTGGACTAGGTGGTTATCCCCCATGTTGTTGTAACGAAATTCCAGGGCCTCAACATTTTGGCGCTAGAAGGAGGGCCAATTGTGAATGGCAAGGAAAATTAATAAAAAATATCGAAGCCATCCTAATAGTCGTTCTCCATCTAGATCCCCTCCAACTTCTGGATCCACATTTGGAATAACTATTTTAAGATCATAAGTTCAACAATATTCTCTAACATCCCCTATTAGATCTTAGAAGTTTCTTTATTCAGACTATAAATCTCAATCACCAGAAGTTCAAACTTTGATAGAGAAGTTAGAACAAATCTCTATTTCAGTTGAAAAGCCTGTAATACCACAACCATTTGAAGAAAGTGTTTCATTTGTGTTACAACCCAAAAGAATATTGACTTGTTCTCTATGTGAGAATATTGGAGTTTTTCCTTTGTAATTTCCCATTACCCCTTCCCTAAAGAATACCAAGAAATATAAATCACAAACATCTATTAGTGATATTTTTACCAATTCCTCATCCCAAATCCATTCACTTCCCCCACATGTTTCAACAGCTCTCACTCAGACTACTGGTGCTAGTTCCTCTAGCTCAGGTAGTCAACCTGCCTATTTTTCCACTCACATCCTGTTCATGTCCTCATCCACCCAAACTAATACAATCATGGCAGGAAAAAAAATACCACCACGTGTACAACCATGGAATAATGCAGGTGTTGTAGCAATGGCAGCTCCGCTTCAGCCACTTCCTAAGTATCTTTCAAGATGAATATCCCAATTCAATTATGATGATGGTCTACCAGCAGAAGAGCATCTCCAAAATTATATGTTAGCCATTAATTTAAAAGAGGTAACTGAAGAAGGCTGTGTGGTCAGATTATTTCCATATACTCTTATAGGTTCTGCAGGATCCTGGAATTTTTCATTACCTATTAGCTCTATAACTATTTGGGATACATTTGAAGAACAATTCCTAGCTAAGTTTGGAGATGACAGAACCATTGCATCACTCATCAACTTACCTATCAAATCTCAAGGCTGAAACATGAGAGAAAATCAAAGATTTCAATTATGTATTCAATAAATTACTCAATAAAATCCTTGTTACATTAGTTCTTGGCTCTGAGGTTCAAATTGAGTGGTATATCTCTTCTCTTCACTCTAATATAGTCATTTTTGTAGATAGAGTGAAGTTAGATACATTATCAGAAACATGAAGGAAGCTTTGTATGTATACAAACGTGATATTTCTCTTGAAAATAAAATCTCTCAAGAAGAGAGAAAATCCAAGAAAGTTTCTTTCAAATATGATTCAAAGAAAAAACCATCAAAAAAACCTTTTGATGTAGAAGGTCTCCAGAAAGTACTGAAGACCATGACAAATGAAATGATAGACATCAAAAAGCAAGTTGTTGAAAATTCAAAAGCTAAGAAAACTTTTAGATCTTTCAAGAGAAATCAATCATCTAGTTCTCAGTCACCCAACACTATATCTATTGCTTAGTCTGACCTAGAAACAAATATGAAGAAACTAAGGAAGAGGAAGTAGTTGAATTAAATGGCATGTGGGAATTTATTCTTCCAAATTAAGAGCAACAAGAATATTTTCCTGTTACTACTAGAAGCAAAAGACCCACTGAAGTAAGTCAGCCAAGTCAAAAGCAGAAAACTTCAACATCAGCTTCGAAAGATAAATAAGCTAATAAGAAATCTCATTCTAATATTTCACAATCTAGTCCACCTTCAAAAAATTCCCCAACTACATCAATAGCCTTGGTAGTATCTGACACCATGGAATATAATATTGTTGAGGATATGAAGAAAGTAAAGGCCAACATCTCCCTTCATGAACTTACCAAATTGAAACAACAACAAAAGATATTTCTTAGAGAACTAAATGCAGTTCCTGCTTCACCACTACCTGCTGCTATTATATCTAAGGCTGCAAATAGTTCAGGAAAACCTCCTACTTCTTCAAATAAGGTTGATCCTTCCGATGCAATTCTTATAGCTGATAGGTCCAATTCACACAGACCTTTTCTTCTAACATATGAAATTTACAACATAAATCTTCAAAATTGTTTGATTGACTCAGGAGCTTCTTCTAATATAATGCCAATAAGAGTTTGTGCTAAGTTGAATATCACTTCTCAAAAATATTCTATTCACATAGTACAACTTGATAGAACCAAAGTTGAAGTCCTAGGGGAAATAACCTCAGTTAGTATCCGAATTTCTTCAATCCCAAAGTCAGTCAAATCATTGATATTTTAGTGGCTGATATTCCAGAATTCTATGGATTAATTTTGAGTAGAGATTGGTCTAAAAAACTCCATGGATATTTTGTTATAGATTGGTCTCATATGTGGTTACCTTATAATGGAAAACCAAATCAAATTCTAGTTGACCGAGAAAAACACATGAAACATATAATAACTGAATTTGAAGGAGACAATGAGCCAATAGCATTTACCAACAATATTATTGGAAATTATTCAAGTGAATCATTTTTAGGGAATTTCAATGCTCAAAAATATCCCTTCTTGGACAATGTTGTCATTTATCAAATTGAAAATTTATCACAAACATATCTTTCCAAATGAAAATTTTTTGTAAATAAACCAGTAGTCAAAACTCTGTTTTGGACTTTGTACTTTGATGGTTCCAAATCTAATGATGGTGCAGGAGTTGGTTGTATTATAGTTAGCCCAGAAGGGGAATACCATGTTATCTTGCAGATTACAATTCGAGTGTACAAATAATACTGCAAAATATGAAGCATTGATACAAGGCTTGTATAAAGAAATTAGTCTTGATGTGAAATATTTGCAGGTATTTGGAGACTTAGAAAGAATTATTAAATAGGTAAGAAACACTATCCACTTCCTTTCTGGACATCTTAAACACTATCAAACATTAGTTCAAGATCTCACAGATCATTTTTTAGTATTCAATATTTCCCCTATTCCCAAATTGCAAAATGCTAATACTGATCTATTAGCTAATTTTGCATCAAAACTCATACCATATGAATATTTTAGTCCTGACAGATTATCCATTGAATTGATTTTTAGACCATCCATTCCTGATAATGTCACCAATTGGTGAGTCTTTAATGATGATTATGATAGTTTTTATTTCCTGACATTAGAGGGATCATACGACGATCAAATCTTAGATGAAAATGAACATGAACTTTAGTTAAATAAAAGTAGTGAAGAAAATCCAATACCTAAATATGTGGTTAAGCTGGAAGATATTTATGATCTTAAAGATAGATTCAACAAGATAGCTAATGCTAAAATTTCGAGCTTAACCTTGAACTTTGAATTAGTAAATCTCGGTACCGATGACAAACCATATATCATCATTCATTCGGTTGTTGAATAAATACAAAGGAATATTTTCCTGGGATTATACTGATCTCAAGACTTATGATACTTTTTTCATACAACACACTATACATATGATCTCAAATGAGAAACCAATGCAGTAGAAACTGAGGAAAATTCACCTAAATCTTGAAAGCCAGATAAAATATGAACTGAACAAAATTCTCAATGCCAAAATCATTTTCCCTATTAGAAATTCTAAATGGGTTTCCAATATAGTGCCTATTATAAAGAAGAATGGTGATATTAACAGATGCATAGATTTTCGAAATCTAAAAAAAACTTGTCTAAAAGATAATTTCCCATTGCCAACCATGGAACAAGTACTGCAATCAATAGCTGGTTCTGAACTTCTGTCTTTTCTTGATGGAATTTCAAGATATAACCAAATCCTAGTACATCCAGATGATAGATTAAAGACTACATTTAGAACGAAATTGGGAACTTATGCTTATTATAAAATTCCTTTTGGTTTGATTAATACAGGTGCCACATTTCAAAGAGCTATGGATATAGCCTTTAAAGGACTCATGAATAAGTCTGTTGTAATTTACTTGGATGATACACTTTTTATTCCAATAAAAGAAGTAGCCATTTGAATGACCTTAAACATATCTTTGAAATATGTATGAAGTATGGGATTTTATTAAATCTAAATAAGTCTTATTTTTCTTTAAGCGAAGGTAAGCTTTTAGGATTAGTTTTATCAAAAAAGGGTATTTATATTGATCCAAAAAGGATTAGAGAAATTGAGAAAATCCCTTTTCCCCACAACAAAAAATCAATGTAGTCTTCCTTAGGTCAAATAAATTTTGTAAAAAGGTTTGTTCCTGATTTTTCACAAATATTTTTGCCTTTAAAGTCCATGATCAAGAAACATTCAGTCTTTAAATGGGGTCACATTGAAAGAGAATCATTCAAATTGATCAAGAAAGCTATTATTAATGCTCCTTCTTTGGTTACTCCTAACTATTCAAAACATTTTATGTTATATACATTTGCCTTAGAAACATCATATGCAACTTTTGTGACACAACTTAATGAAGAACAGATTGAAGCACCTATTGCTTTCTCGAGTTAAAATTTACAAGGTGCTGAATTAAATTATTCTGCTGTTGAAAAACATACATTTTCTGTCTTCAAAGAAGTAAAACATTTTATGCCATTTCTCCTGAAAAGTCACACTAAAATCATAGTCCCATTTTCAGTAGTTAGACAATTATTGATGCAAAGGGAAGTGGGAGAAAAGAAAACCCACTAGTTAACTTCTTTACAAGAATATGATGTATAAATTAGGCTAGATAAAACTATTAGAGGTCAAGGTTTTTGCATAATTTTGATTGGAGCATCTGATTCACCAATAGAAGAAGATCCAGGTAATGATATACAAATTTCTAAGGTAAGCCTCAACGATACAAATTCTCAATATGTTGATCTCATATTTTACTTTAAAAATGGATATGCTCCTTTGCAACTCAATTACAGAAAGAAAAGAGCCTTGAGATTAAAGTCACAACAATATCATATCATCAATGATGCCTTATTCAAGAAAAACTATGATTCTTTTCTATTGAGATGTCTAGAAAAATCTGAATCAGAAAAGGTTTTGCAGGAACTACATGATGGTTTCTCCGATGGACACTTTAGAGGAGACACAATCGCACACAAAATTCTTCATGCTGGCTATTATTGACCAAATTTATTTAAATATGTACATCAATATTTAAGAAAATGTAAAACATGTCGAACTGCTATTGGAAGACAAAAGAAACCTGTACTATCATTACAACCAGTCAACATTGAATTCATTGATCAATTTATTATTACCAGATTTGGTTTACCAACTGCCTTAATGTTTGATAATGCATCTTATTTCTCAGGTAATTAAATGACATAATTCTCTCAAAAGAGGTTTCAAACTTAAATATTATGTTAGCTATTATCATTAGGGAAATGGGCTAGTAGAATCAACCAACAAAAAATTCATTAGAATCGTAAATTTTTTTTTTTGATCAAAGTCAGAAAAATTGGTGCAAATATTTGAAATTTTCTCTTCGCGCAAACTTTATTACACATAAGGCCTCAATAGGTACTTCTCCATTTAGTATAGTTTATGGGAAAGAAGTTGTTCTTCCCACAAACATAGCTATCCCTTCTCTAGCCCTATTCCAATTTATTGAAGAAACTCCTTCTTCTTCCTTGCAATTAAGGCAAGAAAAAATTATCAAATTAGAAGAAGAAATAAATAAAGCCAAAATCACACATACTCACCATCAACAGTTAGTTAAGACTTCCTTTGATGCATATTCTGTTATCCTAAAATCATTTCAACTAGGATACCTAGTATTGAAGTGGGACAAAGCACGAGGAAAAATGTAAGCATACCAAATTCCAAAGAATGTGGCTTGGACCTTTTTAGATTGTTGAGTTAATCAAACCATCAACATTTTTATTACAAGATTTATCAGGTAGGAGAGAATCCTTACCTGTAAATGGGTAGATTTTGAAGAAATAATTTTCATAGAAGATAACCTCTTCTATCCCTTGTACATTATTTCTTTTACTTTTTATAGGAAAATAAAGTTGAAATAACATAATTATTGAATCTACAGATAAAGTTTCTTTGAATATTTTATTACTTCTCCTTTTATAAATGGTGACTGTTAAAGAAGTATTTATAAAATTTGAAAAATAAAAAGGTTTTTGATCTCTGAAAAATTTCTCGTTTTTTACAAAGTTATTTGTTTTTTGAAAAACCTCCAACTTTATAAAAGACTTTGGATCTATTATCAGTCAAGAAAATTATCTTTAACCGAGTAAAAGACTCTTTGTAGAAATACATTTTTAAGGAGCCAATGATTCTCCCCATCCAATAATCTTTTCTCTGTTTTAAGGCCTGATCTTATGAAATAAAATTTCAAAAAAGATTAAAAGATAGGAGGTCTCATCATGAGCCGACTTACCATATTCATAGGGAAATAACTAACTGACATTACCAAAACTGCATACCAAAACAGGGTAATGGCTTGAGATTATTTTAATCAAAAGACAAGGGGTCCCATCACGAGCCAAATTTTTCAGTTAAGTTACAATGAATGAATGGCATTGTTATTTTTTGGCCACCAAACCAGGACAATGACATTTAAGTAGCAAAAATAAAATAAATAAAAGGAAAGAAGAATAAATATATGACTTAGGATTTATCCTTAAAGACTGAATTCTTATTTGGATGCGATACTGAATCATTGACTGGTTAAAAGGTAACCCTGTCAAAGGTTATTAATACCTAATTGCAACATAAGCTCTACCTGTGACAAATTAGGATATTTTAAACTAATCTGCAAAGATAATTCGCTACTTTAACTTTTAACCTAGTAAAGGGTGTGTTAGGTCCCTATATTACTAGTATAGTCCCTTATTGTTATTAGTGTAACCCCCTTATTTTTATTATTGTACCCTTGTAACCCCCATTTTGTTATTATTGTGCCCTTAAATTATTATTGTTAGGTCAGCTAGGATTACATTGTGGCCCACTAGGATTACATTATGGCCACATGGACTCCTATATATAGAAAGGAGGTTTTGTAAATTGTATCATCCAAGAAATTTTCATTTATGTAATGTATTGGAGGTTTCCCCCTCGAAGTGGCTTATTTCTAAGGTTTTGATATCTCTTTTCTTCTATTTTTGGAGCTGGTTACACAACATTTGGTATCAGAGCTTTGGATTCTAGGGTCTCGCTGCTCCAAACAGGTCATCGTGGAATTTTCGCTATAATTTTTTTTCTACGAAGTTTCAAAAGCTGAAATTTTTAGGGTGCGAAGCTAAAATCCAGAGGAACATTGTCAAAATATTTTAGAGCTTGGTTCGCAATATTTTTGGACATATGATCTGTGGAACTTAGGTCTTTTTTCAGGCTCCTAAACAGGTCATCGTGGAATTTGCGCTATAACTTGTTTTCTATGAAGTTTCAGACGCTGAAATGTTTAGGGTGCAAAGCTGAAATACTAAGGAAAATCATAAAAAAATTTCAGAGCTTGGTTCACAATATTTTCAGAGACATGATTTGTGGAATGTAGTGCTTTTTCAGGCTCCTAAATTTCATCTCAAAGAGGTGATCGTGGGAAAATATTCATAACTCTCTCTCTGAGCATCGGATTGGAGTGTCGTAAAAAGTGGTCGCAAGCACACAAACTTTTTTTTCTTGGATATCAATTTTAGAGCCAAAGGACGAAGCAGTGACACGCGTAAAGTCGTACAAGTTCACTCTACTGAACCAGTCCATAATTAGGTCAATGTGGGAGATTGGACACAACTTTGTCTTGGAGAATCCAAATCAGGTCAGACCTATGGCATTCGAAAGATAACTTAGAAGGATACGTTGGTACCAAAATTCAAATATTGAAGTGCTGCAATCACAGAGATAATCCAATTTCAATATCGAGCTCCTCAAAAGCAAGAAAAAGGTGTGTATTTTTGTTCCAAATTGCATAAGTCTTGTTTGAAGAATCAATTTGAATTGATTCCAAGAGCATATTGTAGAATAGATATCAGTATTGGGTTCTAAAAGATGCCCCATAAAAATAATTCAACACCCATTAAGCCTTCAGAAGGCTCTACTATGACTCATGAAGATGAAGAATTGCAACATGATCTATCAAAATTACAAGAGCAAGTGCAACAAATTTCACTCTCGCAAAGAGCAACAAAAAATGAAATGGAAGTTTTGAAGAAAGGCATGGAAGAGAAGATGGATGGTTTGAAGAAAGGCGTGGAAGATAAGATGGATGGCATGGAAGCTGGCATGGAAGCTAAGATGGATGACATGAAAGACAACATGGAAAACATGAAGAATGATCTAAAATCAGACATGGAAGGTTTGAAAAAGTTGATACAAGAAATGTTTCCTAATGGTGAAAAGAAAGTAGAAGAACCTCATGATGAGAACAAAATAAATGTTAATCGTGATTTCATAAACTCTAATGTTAGCGGGAAGAACCACCATATTCCAAAAATGGATATGAGGAAGTTTGATGGAAAGGATCCTGTAACATGGATACTACAGATGGAGCAATATTTTGATCTCCATAATGTGCAAAACACACAAAAGGTACGCATTGCAACTTTTCATTTAGAACAAAATACATTTGTATGGTATCGATGGATTTGCTCCCGTAAAAAAATTGTCACTTGGTCAATTTTTACGGAGGAAATGATAGCACATTATGAGGATACAAAGAGCAACACCTTCTTTAGCCAATTGATAAATCTCAAACAAAAGGGTTTAGTGGGGCAACATATTGAGGACTTCCAAAAATTGAATATAAGGGTAACTGATATTCCAGAGGAACACAAGATCGATCTCTTCATAGGCACTTTAAAGGATAACATCCAACATGAAGTTCGTGTTTTGGAACCGGATTCATTGGAGAAGACATTCAGGTTGGCAAGAAAAGTTGAATGTAAAATAATGGCAACAAGGAAGCCTACCACTCAATTCTATAAAGAAGGAAGTGTTGCTACACCTAGATTTCCACAACCTACAAGGTTGACACCACAACAATTGGAAGAAAAAAGAGCAAAAGGGCTTTGCTACAGTTGTGATAGAAAATACACTAAAGGTCATAAGTGTTCTGAGAAGAAATTATTTTACATAGATTGTGAAGAGGAAGAAGAAAATGAACAAGAAGAGGATATACACCAGGAACCAACCCTAGAAGAGGAAGAAATGAATCCAACCATATCATGTAATGCACTAGCAGGAATTACCACTCCTCAAACTCTCAAGATAGAAGGACATATCAAGAAGAAAAAGGTAATAGTGTTGATTGATTCAGGTAGCACCCATAATTTTATTCATTGTAAGGTCGCCAAGGAATTAAATTGTTTCCTATACCCAACACTAGAATGTCAAGTGATGGTTGCAAATGGAGGAACTATAAATTGCTCTGGAAAATGCCATAATATCAAGCTAACCATGGGGGAATATGTATTGACTAGTCCAATGCTTTCCATTCCTATGGAAGGTGCTAATGTTGTACTAGGAGTACAATGGTTACAATCTTTGGGGACGATAACTTTTAATTTTCAAGAACTTTTCTTGAAAATTTTTTCAGAAGGAAAGGAAGAATTACGAGGTATTGTGGGGAAGATGGGAAAGATAATAAGCTCTAATGTCATGACAAAGCTTCTAAAGAAAGAACAACGAGGCGTAATTGCACAATTATGCTCACTAGAAGTTCCAACATAAAAATCATCTATTTCTACAGATCTCCAACAAGTCTTGGACAATCATTCCAAGGTGTTTGAAACTCCCAAAGGACTCCCACCTATTCTTGATCATGATCATGCTTTTCATTTGATTCCAGGAAGTTTTCCTCCAAACATCAGGCCTTATAGATATCCTTATGTCCAAAAGATCGAAATTGAATGTATGATTGTAGAAATGTTAGAGGCGGGTATAATTCAACCTAGTCAAAGTTCTTTCTCTGGTCCTGTAGTATTGGTACACAAGAAGGATGGATCATGGCGAATGTGTCCGGATTATAGGGAGCTCAATAAGCTTACCATTAAAGATAAATTTCCCATTCCTTTGATTGATGAATTATTGGATGAATTACATGGAGCAATTTATTTTACCAAGTTGGATCTTCATTTAGGATATCATCAAATTAGAATGAAGACTGAAGATATTCCAAAAACAGCATTTCGAACTCATGAGGGTCATTATAAATTTTTGGTCATGCCTTTTGGCCTTACCAACGCACCTTCTACATTTCAAGGGTTGATGAATTCCATTTTCAAACCCTTCCTTAGAAAATTTGTGCTAGTATTTTTTGATGATATACTAATCTATAGCAGGTCTTGGAAGGATCATGTTGAACATGTTGACAGGGTGCTCAAACTATTGCATGAGAAATAATTATATGAAAAAACATCCAAATGTTTCTTTGGACTATAAGAGGTGGAATATCTGGGTCATATTGTATCTCACGAGGGTGTTAAATTAGACCCTAACAAAATTAAAACCATTAAGGAATGGAAAGTCCCCACAACCATAAAGCAGTTGCGAGGATTTCTCGGGTTAACAGGGTATTATCGCAAGTTTTTTAAGAATTATGGGAGAATAGCAGCACCTATGACAACATTATTGAAGAAAGATGCATTTTCATGGACTCCTGAAGCAACTAAGGCCTTTGAACATCTTAAAGAGGCAATGTGCCTAACACCAGTCTTAGCTACGCCAGACTTCAAAAAAACCTTTATTGTGGAATATGATGCCTCAGGAAATGGAATTGGTGTTGTTTTAATGCAGGAAGGAAGACCCATTTCTTTTTAAAGTCGTCCAATCAAAGGAAAGTATTTACAGAAACCTATTTATGAGAAGGAAATGTTAGCAATACTGCATGCACTAAAGAAATGGAGAACTTACCTAATGGGAAGACACTTCAAGGTAAAAATTGATCATGATAGTCTTAAACACTTTTTGGAACAAAGACTATCTTCAGAAGAGCAACAAAAATGGGTTACAAAGATTTTGGGTTATGACTTTGAAATAATCTACAGAAAATGAAAGCTTAATGTTGTTGCAGATGCACTCTCAAGAAAGAATTAAGAGGTGGAAGCATTTCTTTGTGCCATTTCTATTATCCAACCAGATTGGATAACCGAAGCAAGAGATGAATGGAAGAAGGACAAAGATGTATGGACACTCATTCAAAAGTTGCAGCAAGATCCTAGTACATCTGATACATTTAGTTGGAAAAAAGATTCCTTATGGTACAAAGATCGCTTATATCTTTGTAATAATTCCCAACTAAAACAAAAGATTCTTCTGGAATTGCACACTTCTCCTTTAGGAGGACACTCAGGATTTTTAAAAACTTACCACAGGGTGAAGAAAGAGTTTTTTTGGGATGGCCTTAAATCTGATATTCAAAAGTTTGTGGCGGAATGTTTGGTTTGCCAGCAGAATAAAGTGGAAACAATTAAGACCCCGGGACTTCTACAACCTTTATCCATTCCAAGTCAACGTTGAGAGGAGATTTCAATGGATTTTATCACAGGTTTACCTAAGTCCGAAGGAAAGAGTGTCATCATGGTGGTAGTTGATAGAATTACCAAGTATGCACACTTTTGTGCATTATCTCATCCATTTAAAGCAAGTACAATTGCTACTACAATTATGGACAGAATTCAAAAGCTACATGGAATCCCAAGGGTTATTGTGAGCAACAGAGATCCCATTTTTACTTGAAATTTTTGGATGGAGTTATTTTCTTGTTTGGGTACTCAATTAGCTCATAGTTCATCTTATCATCCTCAATATTATGGTAAAACTAAGATAGTAAATAAATGTTTGGAAGTATATCTTTGTTGTTTTGTATCTGATAAACAAACACAATGGGTCAAGTGGTTACCTCTGGCTAAATGGTGGTATAACACTTCCTTCCATACTGCAACAAAAATGACCCCATTTATGGCACTTTATGGATATCATCCACCATCCATCACATCATCTTTAAGGGAAAATTCGAAGGTTCAAGCAGTGGAAGATCACATCGAGCATCAGCAAGAAGTTCTCCAACTCTTAAAGGATAACCTGAATTTGGCACAAAATCGAATGAAACAACAGGCAGATCAACATCGCAGCGAGAGAAGTTTTGATGTAGGAGATTGGGTATTTTTACGCCTACAACCATATAAACAAATGTCCCTCAAGCAAGCTAAGAAGGATAATAAATTATCGCCAAAGTACTATGGTCCTTACAAGGTGTTGCAAAAGATTGGTACTATGGCATACAAATTGGAGCTTCCTGCTTCTTCGCGAGTACATCCAGTTTTCCATGTTTCGTGCTTAAAGAAGGTTATAGGTAAAAATCTTCCAGTTCAAACAATATTGCCAGAACTTGATGAGGAAGGAAAAATCATATTGGAACCGGAAGCGGTCACGGAAACAAGAACTCGACAAATACGGAATCGATCAATTTCAGAGTATCTCATCAAGTGGAAGAACTTACCCACTGAAGATTCTACATGGGAGGATGAGAATTTTATACAAAAGCACCCAGAGCTACTCAAGCATTGAGGACAACACTTTTTTTTGAAGGAGAGGGGCATGTTAGGTCCCTATATTACTAGTATAGTCCCTTATTATTGTTAGTGTAACTCCCTTATTGTTATTATTGTACCCTTGTAACCCCCATTTTGTTATTATTGTGCCCTTAAATTATTATTGTTAGGTCAGCTAGGATTACATTGTGGCTCACTAGGATTACATTATGGCCCCATGGACTCCTATATATAGAAAGGAGGTTTTGTAAATTGTATCATCCAAGAATTGTTCATTTATGTAATGTATTGGAGGTTGCCCCTCGAAGTGGCTTATTTCTAAGGTGTTGATATCTCTTTTCTTCTATT
This sequence comes from Pinus albicaulis, assembly GCA_034641835.2. Lineage (NCBI taxonomy): Eukaryota > Viridiplantae > Streptophyta > Pinopsida > Pinales > Pinaceae > Pinus > Pinus albicaulis. Next base: position 504,135,581 of record CM076584.1, read on the forward strand.
TTTGGAGCTGGTTACACAACAGGGTGATTTAGACAGAAGAATTTTCATCTTTAAGAGGATATCAAGTGGATAATAATGGAGTGATTTTATTTTTATGGCTTAGATAAATATTACTTATTTTAAATTTCATGTTATTTACATTTATTCAAATATTTTTATTTTGAAAAAGACATAAATTTTAAAATTATTAGAGATAGTTGATTCTCCCAGTGAATCACCAATTGTTGTGCTATAAAACAACCCCCCCATTTATTATAATATCGATTAAATTTATGAATAATACATGGGGAACCTTTAAAAAAATAGAGTTTAGGAAACATTATTTCACTTAGCATTGAGTTTTAAATATTTAGGAATAAAATCCATGAACCTTTTTCACTTTGATTTCATTTCACTTTGCGCAAATCGCAAAACTCACAAGATAACAAAGTTAAAACACATATAAAATCTGCGAATTGCGATAACCGCTAAGAAATTTTTGAGTTATATGTAATTCCTCTTTAAAAAGCTTAGAAACCATTATAACTATAAATCACATCGTGCCTACTTAAAGGAAAAAAAAATAATGATATCATACGAAAAGAAATTGTGATGAGTCTGGACTCGATAGAACAATAAAAAACATTGAAACATATCCGCAAAATTCGATTATGTGCAATGATTTAAGTTTTATCACATATCACACTGCGCAACATCATTTTGAATGAAATTTATGCCCGCCTTGATAAAGTGCGATATGCAATTTGCGCAGATCACATATCAAAAGCACTCACGGTTGAAATACCTAATAGAGATGCTTGTAAAATCTGCGATTTACGATACAGAATTTATTACTAAATACCTTAAAGTGATACTTAATAAATTGGTCTGTTAATAATATTTAATGATTTAAATATTTTTATTGGACATATAGTGTAAAATACATAAAATATTTGAAAATCATTTAAAGGCTTATTAACGACAATCAATGGTTATGGGGCTCAATAAGATCGATATCTTTCTAAATAATGTTTCAAATAAAAGCGCTAGATTTTTTTATTTATGGTGATTTAACTCTGTTTCTCCATTCCTCTTCACTCTTCATCTCAATCCTGAATTTCCTTGTCTTTCTTGTATTTAGGAAACTTCCCGAGAAAGAGATATTAATAAAAATGACAGAGAAAAGAAAATCAGTTGCCCAATCATATGATTCTGAAGTGATAGACATGCCTCCACTATTTTCAGACACTACATGCAATAAGGACAATGGAACTTCTTCATGGGAAGCCATGTATAATCAGTTTGAAGGATAAAAACCAAGGGAACCAAAGAAAGTAGCAACGAAAAATGAGGCTGATTCATAAGAACCTTCCTACTTAAAAGTTGCATGTTCATTTGTACATAGGATAAGTGAAAGACCAAATATCTTACCATACAATGATATGGTAAAATGGGTCATCATCAATCTCAATATTGCAGACAAGACGTTCAAGAATTCCAAACAGGAAAACATGGGTTCATTCACCCCCGAGGATTTGCGTACAATTTATTATTTGCCAATGCCATAGAAAGCTTATGATAAAGCTTTCTTGGAAAAGTTTTCAAAGGAGAAGAAAGACCCAATGAAGGTGGTGAAAGAATGGAAGGCAAGTCAAGGCAAATTAAAGTAGGACAAAATTTGTATGTACCCAATAACGCAATTCCCATCACCCCATTGTTTTGTAACAACAATGTTGTGTAGATTTTTTTCTAGACCTGATACCACTAAATTTTCCATTGAATGGGTTCCCCTAATTAACGCAGTCATCAATTCTACTATCATTATTTGGGCAAAAATTCTATCCAATAATTTGGCCAAAACCATTAAGGATTATAAAAAATTACGATCTTTTCGACTAGGAAAATCCCTCCTTTTTACATGAGCGCGTATATCATGGATGTTATATGTTTCTGCTCAAATTTTCCTATTATCAGTTGGAAATGGACCAGCCAAGGACCTAACCCTATTCATATTTATCATAAAGCCCCGTGGGAGTCTGAATTTCATTCCCATTTCTATAATATTTATCATGGAGTCATGTTTCCAATTCATCAAACCATTTTTCCTATGGCTAGTGTAGATATTTTTCCTATGGCCAGATGGTTTGGGGAAGAGAATTTTACTTATGTCAGAGTTTTTAGGATTCTTTCTCCCCGTCATGTGTTTCCCTATTGTGTTCCAGATAAAATATTGGCTAGATAATTTGCATATCAAACACTTGTAAATGGTATAACCAAGAAGATTAGGGATTCTAAGAAATCCATCTGGCCTACATTTCCATTATAGTGTGGTACCTTCTCCCTTTTTGATGTAGGTCATGCAGTGAAGGAAATTCCAAACATTACTTCCTTGAAACTAGCTTTAACACCAGGGAGACAATATGATCCTAATAATTTGGTCCAAAATTTTACCATTGATCTTAAAGTTAGACCTTTCATGCATGAAAATGATGTTTTTAATGATTTATTTGAAGTAACAGAGAAATTTATATATGTATTGAAAATGGCGTCCAATAATTTCAGTGTAGCAGACATTAAATATTTTCATGAATACGGAAACAAGAGGTTGGAAACAATCCCATTGGACTTGTTACTAATAGAATATGTCAGAGATCCAACCCCTAGTATTAGTTTCGATGATGAAGAAAATGATATGTTAGAGGATGATTCACAGGAAAAAGCAATTCAATATTCAGAGCATTCACAACAGAAGTCTCAAAGTTCAGATCATTCTGATAATGAATTTGAAAGTAAAAATGAGAGCCCCGATAATATAATTGAAGATGTAATAAAAGGAATTGATATACATACTGAGGAAGGAACTGGTGAAGATGAACTATTAAAAGAATCTTCAAAAGAACTTCAACAAGTTCAAACTACACCTGAGAAAACATTAAATTCTCAAGTAGAGCATTTGGGAAAATAATGGAAAAGTTTACTCAAGGAATTCACACACCACTTAATCTAATCCAGAAGGATCAACAAGTTTTCAAACTCTTGATCAAACTTAGAAACTAGCAGAAACAACAGTGGAACTTCAAAAAATCCTAGAGGTTCAAGAACAGGATATCATCCTAGCCTACCCAATAGAAGAAATCATTTTAAATATTAAGGAAATACCTCCATTGGACATTTTCTACAGTCCAAGTCACAAAGTTGTATTAAAGAGGAGGAAAAGAAGAAGATTTGATGAAACAATGACAACTCTCAATAATGAATCAGTAGATATTGTCTGGAAAGACACTTTTGTCAACATAACATCTTACCATACTGTCACAATTTGCAGGGGCATATGCAAATGCCACGATGGATAAAGCAGCAGAAGTGAAACTTCTTCTTATACAGAGAGAAGATAGAGTTAAATATCTAGAAAGACAACTGGAACAAGAAAATCATAATGCTAATAAACAAGTTGAGATGAAAATGGCACATTTCCAGAAAGAATTTGAAATATTGATGTTGCAACATCAAGTACAAATCTCTGAGAAGGATACACAGATAGAGGCAGTAATGGATAATATTAAAATCCAACCTCAAATATAATAGTTCATAAAAGAGGCACTTGAATGGAATACAAATTTGAGGCAATAGTAGGAGACTTTTTGTCAGCAAATCTCAACTACCAATTCATATTGTGAAACAAGTAAAATATTAAATCAACAAGTGGAAAATAAAAGATTGGAATGTGAAAATATTCATAAGTAAATTTTTGAATTAATTTTAGGGCAATAATTTGAAAAAGGGAAGGAGGTTGATCTCTCGAAAATTGACAAATTTCATAAAGATGTTTTATTTAAATATTGGGAGATGCGGTTGAGACAAGTACAGAAAGAAACGTCAAAGGAAACAAACTTAGAAAATGAGATCATTGAGTCTTTCAATGAAAAAAATCAGAATGCTAAGCTTATTAAAGAATATAAACCCAAAGCAATCCCAGAGGTCAAACTATTGGAGACAAAGTGGAAAGAAAGCATCGATACACACACAAAATCTATCAAGCGGATAACAAAATTAGATCAATAAAATTACTGGAACTTCTTGGTCAAACCACATCACTAGTGCATGACTCTGCAATACTTAACCGATCCCACTAGAAAAGCATTTCTGACACTCTCAAATGTCGTGTTTAAAGGCCAAGTCAGATCCGAGATCACACAGCCAACTCAGTTGAAGCCAATGATGGATATCTTCCAGCTCAGAGTTCAAATGACAAAAGAAGATCAACACACATAAGAAATATTGTTATATTTATTTATATATTGTAGTTTAGTTTACTTATTATGAGGAAGTTTGTTTGAAACCTCCTCAATTTTTTATGTAATAATCTATTTTTGACCTATTTAGTTTAGTATTTAAACCCTTCTCATGCATTTAGAGAAGGGTCCATAATTTTATCAAAGAACAATTTGTGAAAGATTGCACTTCTGTAATTTTATGAATGCATTTGATGAAATATATGGAACAAGATCTATTTTTTGGAAAATTGAATATGATTTACTGAAATTGCATTTCTATACACTTAAAGTATATTTGAATTGAACAGAAGCAGATCAATATTGTGGATTTCATGAGCAGAAATTATCATATTTGGTACTTTTATCTTATGATTAAGTCTTGATTATGAGTTTATGGTAAATTTCCTTTTATATTTGTGATATGTATGCAGTTTGAACTTACAATTTATCATTCATGCACTTTTGTACAATGTTTCAGCTGTAATTCCTTACTATATACGTAAAGAAAATTGATTGATGCGATATATTACACATAATTGTTTTGATTAACTATTTAGTCAAGATAATCATTTTACATAATTTTCATCTCTTTCAGCAATTGAATGATCTTTATTACCTTTTTTTGTAAGACATGTTTCTAGATTGCATCAATGGTATTTTTTCTCGAGTTATAGATTAAGTTAAATTAATAGATTAAGTAGATGCATATGTTTTGTTATTTAGATATATTACTTTCATTAGTTTAAATTCATTTATCATTTCACATTGTATCAAAACCTACCATTACCATATCAATCTCTTTATTGGGAAACTGATTCCATTATCCCCAGTCGAAGCCACTATAACAAATGAAAAAGGAGTTGCTTTAAGGTCTGGACCAAGTGGTTATCCCCCATGTTGTTGCAACAGAATTCTGGGGCTTTAATAGTACCTTATATAGGTAGCGCAGTATAAAAAATAAAACCTGCCAACATAATTCTTTTCATTAAATAAGAGATTGAGATTGTTTAGTTATGCCTCATGGACAATGTTGGTCATGATGATAATTCTTATAGTATGTCTTATCAATTTGAATCTTCTTCTAAGAACTCTTCAGTTTGAGATATAATGTTATATTGGTTGTACAATTACGAATACCTCCCTATTTAAGAGAGAGTGATGAAAATGTAACTAGTTTAGATATTCATAATTGTTGTACTCATTTGAATATGTATCCTATGTTGCAAATAAGAGAAGACAATTTTTTTTTATTATGATCAAAGCATGGGTTTCATGTTCATTATTTATGGTCTTCTAGGTAAATAATGTTCTTCATTCTTATAGGCTTTTTTAGGTCCTAGTATTTATTGTCATGAGTCAAAGGAGTCAAAATCATGTTTATAAGACCCTTCTGGGAAAAAATGTAATTGTAAAAATAATTATTTTTGAGTCTAGAAATTCCTTGAAACTCCAAAAGTACAAATCAACCCTGGTATCATCAATTTAGCCTAAAGGACGGAATTTGACCCCTTGAGAAGGCTATATAAAGGAGTAGTTCGACTTCATTTGGGACTAACTCACTCCATAAGTTTGATATACTAAGGAAATAGTTTGATATATAGTTGGGAAGCTAGAAGAAGGAGAGTGAAGGTTTGGGAAGCTAGAAGAAGGAGAGTGAAGGTCTGCAAGAAGAAAGAAGGATGGAATATTTTAGTTTTGGGCTCTATCTCTCTCATACATGGTGAATTTCTAGGGTTTCTGGTACTGTAGAAGGAGGAAAAAATTGCAGGTCTAAGTTGCAGTAGGAAGAAGTGAAAAATATTATAGTTGGAAGGGAGAAAACCCTATATTGACCTTGTTGATCTTGGGATATTTTTCTTTCTCTAGGAAGGTCTTATGAAGAGGCTCGATTAGGGTTTCTAGGTTGACTTTGCAGGACGAGTTGAAATATTGAAGCTGGCAAGTCGAAGTTGCAGTATTGAAGCTGGTTGGTGAAAAATCAAGGAAGGACTTGAGAAAGCATTAAGGTAATTTTGAGGTCTAAAATAGGCCTCCTAAGGAAATTATAAAAAATAGTGGAAACAATAAAATAAGATTAGATTACATCATCAAATTTTAGAGGGAAAAAAGAAAAATCTAATTTTTCAACTTATCTTCCTATGTATTTACTCAAATTTCGAGTGGGAATATTTGTTGTATGAAAAAATTGATTCCTCTTCCAAGGAGTACCATTGTGGTATACTTTTGATGGACCCTACTACACAAAAAATGAGAAATACATGAAAAAATGTTATTGTAATCACGTTTTTCTTGTATTTCTCATTTTTCATGTAGCTGGGTCCATCAAAAGTATGCAACATGGGTATTCCTTGGATGAGGAATTAAATTTTGCATCCAAAGAGTACTCCCACTTGAAATTTGAGTAAACCCTTTTGGAGATAAGTTGAAAATACAATTTGAAAAGGCAGTTTTATTATTTTTTAATCTTTTTACTTTTTTACCCCAAAAATAGTGAATCATCACCCATGGTTGACATCACCATATTGAATCATATTGGTTCTTATAAATTTTATTTTGGTTATACATTATTCTTAGGAGGCCCATTTTAGACCTCAGAAGTTCTCTAATGAGATGACTTGGTACTAGGAGAAGGACTTGGTCTAGGGTTTGGGTCTTTGTATCTCATTTGAAGCAGATTCTAAGAAGATAAGACTTTCAAGGTTTTTCCCTTGGAGGGGTTTGTCCTGAATGACATCCTAATATTTGTGTCCTCTATTGTTGCAGTTTATATTCTTGATGTTTTTTCAATGAAATTTCTAACTAAAAGAACAAAAGAAAGCTAATAAGTTCACAAGAAAATATTAAGGTTAAGGAAAATGATATTAATAAGTTGCGACTATCCATTTTTCCAATAAGGAGTAGGGATGAACTTCATTAACTGATCAAGATCACCCTTAATACTTGTAATAGCCCTGGTGAAAACTCCATGTAATAAAATTTAAAAATAATAACCACATTTGAAGGGACACTTATTCCAAGATGAATGATGGGAAAAACATCCTATTGGGTGTTCATTTTGGTTAATATGGCTAAGGAAATTAGCAAAGGCAAAGGAAAAGGATTTGGAAAGGAAAAATGGAATTTTGGCACATTTATTTATGAAAATAATGGAAATTAGGAGAAAAGGGAGATGAAAGATCACAGGTTGCATGTGAGGAGGAAAATGAAGGAAAATAATGGTAAATGAAGGAAAATAATGGAAAATGAAGAAAATAGAGGCCTCATCTGTAAAAATTCTTCTAAGGATCAATTGGTACCTTTTGTCAGTTCAATTTTAGAGCTCTCTCATTATTCTCTCTCTCAGTCTTGGACACTTAGATTTTCTTGGAGCAATTTGGCATTGGAGCAAGAAAGGCAAGAAAGTAGGAAGAAGGAGGAAACAAACAAGGAGGTGCAGGAATCTGGCAGCTACAACAATATTGTTTGTAGGTATCAATTTGCATGCGTGTTTTCCTTGCTATATTTAGCATGAATGGTATTGTGTGTGCTCCTTTTCTGTCATGGCATGGGATTTTCCAGGTGTGATAGTGTATTCAGCCTAGCCTTACCATTTCTAGATAGCCATGGTGTTGTGGAATTCTTATGTTTTTGTTTAGCTGGATTACCGGATAGATTCGAAGTTGAGTTAGGTGGATCTTCGAATGATATGACATAAAAATAGTTTATGTGTAGCCTTGGTTTAAGGCCTAGTGATCCGGGTTTGGATTGTGGTAAAGCTTGAGAGGTGGGTGCTCTCCATTAGGCCTAGGAATCCCGAGTTGGGATATACGGTAAAACCTGGAGATTATGTCTCAGTTTACGACCTATTAATCCCTGATTCAGACTGTGGATTGTGGTAAATCCTAAGAGACTAGGAGACAAGAAAATTGGTCACTGTGTAGGTAGAGAGAATCCTTGGTATCCTTGCTTGTGTTAGCCTAATTATCGGGATTAGATCATGGTAACGCCTGATTTCAATTGATGAGAGAATTTTTTTAGCCTCGGGATGCCCTGGTTGGTTCTTTCGGTTTGATTCCCACATTCATGTTTGGAATATGGCATGGGGGTGATTGGCTGAAGAGAGATTTGGCTCAACGAATCTATGGTCAAGTGGAGCATGGTAGTACCATGTTTGGTTGGTTTTTACATTCATTAATGAGAAGCTCATTCCTTTGGTATTTTATGTATAAATGCACCAGTTTATATGTGGATTCTATGGTTGTTGTATCCATTGCATTTATGTTGTTATTATGCTGGTTATAAGCATGTATTTTAACAGTGATGATGTATGGTTCTCCCCATGGTTTTACTTGTAAATAAATGCACAATGTATCTATTGTCAAATCGATAGTAATGAAGCTAATGATGTAAGGGAGATATGCTTCTTAGCTATTCTCAGATAATTATGAGACCCCTATGTTCCATTCTATTATTTATACTTGTAGCTTTCATGTTTGAAAAAATACCTGTCATGGCTAATAGTGTTCCAGTTTAGTCCTCATGGATGTTTTTGTAAATATGTCTTTGTTTGGTCATTATAATTAATCTCTAAACTTGTCATGAAGTTTTGGGAAGTGAATTGGGTTTTGGGCCTAAAAATTGGCTCAAATCCTAGGGATGATGGCAAAAAAATAGGTAATTTAGTCCTTGGACATGGGCATGTGGGCTTATGCATGCGTCCAAAGCCCTGTAGATGCTAGCTTGCAGGCATGTGCATGTGTCTAGAGGTATAGGAGCTAAAAGGGTCTGTGGGACCCAGGGGAAGGATGCTTGATTGGTTGGGTTGGCTCCTGCGGGTGTTATTGTTGATTTACAAGCCCTGTGTAATGTTTTTCCCTTTATACCACTTCCTTAAGGTCACCTAGGAGGTGGATTCTGATTGTTAGTGTAAAATATTATCGCAAGTGTATGAAAAGATCCTAATTTAGCTATGTGTGATGAATAACCATAGAAATAGAAATGGTTGTTTAACCCTTTAGATTTCCAATAGACAGTTCAAAAAAATCCTGTAAAAACCCAAATCTATGCAGTAAAAGTAGATAAACAATAAAAAAATAGTAACTGATACAAAGTTAACTCCAAGTATCCAACATATAAGAAAATATTAAAAGAATGATTTTATATTATGTAACACCTGTTGAAGGAAACAAGTAAATGTTACCAGTCCCCCTCAATGGGATGGGTTCTTGGTTGTCCTCAATGCTTCAGCTTTAGAATTTTCTGTCTCTCAATGGTGTAGAAAACCCAAAGTATGTGTTCAACTTAAGTGGGAGCTCAAATGGAAAAAGAAAATAATAGCGAAAATGAGAATGATCAAAGTGAAGAATGAATGGAAAGGCCCTCCTATTTATAACAAAATATTGAGTTATCATTGATAATGATAATAATAAAATATTATCAACCAATATCTAGATCTAACTGCTTAGAATATTTTATTATAATTTGTTGGAGGGAAAAGGTATTTGAATTCGTTAAATACCTTTATTCAGAAAAAAATAAAAATAAATGATTTATTTATGATTTCATTAATGTGGTTAAAGAATAATAAACAAATAATGACTTGTTTAATTATTCCTAGGTGTTTTAGTAAAATTTAACAAGGAATAATAACTAAATAATGATTTAATTAATCATTTATAGAGAAAAATAAGAAAAATAACGATTTATCTAATTATTTCTCATAATTGAGTTAAATATGACCAGGAGTATTATTTAAACAACGGTTTAATTAATTATTCCTAGAGGAAAATCAAATAAATTAGGATTTATTTAACTATTCCTCATGGGGTTTCTTGTTTTAACCAGAAATAACTTAATAGAATATGGTTTATTAAATTATTTCCTATAGGGAAAGAAATTTTACCATGGTAAAATTGGTCCTACATGGTGTACTTAGATCCATCTAATTAGAAATGGTTAGATAAACAATTTTTGGTGATAACAGATTGCCCCCCCAACATGCGAACATTAGGAGAAAATCGTATGACCGAAGTACGTTGTATGAACACAATCACTAGACACCGAAGGGGAGTCAGAGAGAGAGAGACCCGAGTGAATTGAAGCGAGAGAGGACAATGAATGAGGGGGTGAGACCTAAAAATTATATAAGTCTCTTTTTATGTTGGAGTACTTGTTCACAATGGGGTGGGGGAGGCATACCTATGCCCGCCGAGATGACAACGTACAAAAAATAATGGTGAGCCCAACAATGTGGGACTAAGATACAAAATGTATAATACATGATACATGACATGTTAGCATCAATGGGCCAGGAAATAATATAATGGATCCCATATACATAATGTGCCTGGAAAAACATGTGTCATGACTAAATACAATAACATATGAGTACATGAGACTTAAATTTTTCCCCTCCATATGACATGGGGATGGGGGTATAACAGCCAAAGAAGCCCTACTGAACAGGAAAAAGTGCTAAATATCTGAAAAAATCATCTGAATGAGACATGCATGCCGTGGGAGTTGCAAGAAGCTAGAAGCGAACCCATCAAATTTGCGGAACTTCATATGAGGTTGTAGCATAATCTAAGGTCATCCAGGAATGTGGGGGGATACTTGAAGGGCCACCCCCTCATGAGGTCTAAAAAATAACACACAAAAATGGGCATCAATGTTTAAATATGCTGGATCACTAGACCATCAAGTATACGAATCTCAATCATGTGATAATGAGCTGAGGTTGAGCGGATGAGAAAAAACCATGTCAATGGGGAATGATGATTCCCTTTACGTGATCCAAGGCACCAAATAAGAATGGAAGCTAGAACCAAGGTACACCGCCCTCTAGACTTGTCTTCTAGAATGAATCTACTGATGTCGAAAAAAGGAGGTCTGACACAGGTGAGGCAATGATGAACCCAGAACTAAGGCACGAGGGATCATAATAAAGTGACTGATGGACTGATATCAGGGATGATGATAGAATAAGGGGATATTGAGTAGCAGACGGTTGACTTCCCTTATTAGAGAATAAAAATCATGGTGGACCTAGTAGTGACTTAATTGACTCCGGAGAGGATGAGGGATAGTATGAATCAAAGCAAAAATGGGCAACACGTGATGAATACGACATAAGGATGGATGGAATACTGTAACATGAGATAAAGGGGTTCAGGACAGACTCCATGATTGCGATGGTGACTCAACTTGGATGCTATGAACAATGGTGACTCAATGATACTACCACAGAGGATAGACCCAGGTGGGACCATGAAAATATTAGAAAAATATGGTTATTCATGAAGAAAATCAACACATGGGTTGAAAAGTGTGAAGGCAAAGTGGTGCCCCAAGTACAACTAGCACATGTGAAGAAATTTGATTTAAAGAGGCAACAAGGTGATCTTCTTGAAAAAATGGCTTTCGTGTGAATTGTCAAATTACCAAAAACAAAAAAAGACCCATTATAGTTCTTCATGAGATATTTCCAACAGTGTTGATGGTTCGTCAAATTGAGCTATGGTTTGGTCTCAATCGGCGAAGGAAAATTTGGGGACTATCCTTTAAAAGGGTGATTTCCCTCCAATTGAATTCATTTGCTAAGTGAGTTGTGGTGAGTTTGTAGAGGAGGAGAAGGCCCTAAATCTTACAGTGATCATAGTAGACAAACCAACCATTGAAATTAGGATCTGTCAGGTGCAGGTAGGTGGCCTAACCTTACTCTTCATTTTCAATGGTTTAATTTTTCAGATTAGGTCCTTGGGGCTTAGTAAGAGACATTTTCCCAATTTCACGGCCAAGTCACACTATTCTACCCCTAAAATGTGATATGGCTCACAAGAATAAGAGGGAAACGATGAGATCACAGTTGCAGGGCAAAAAAACGCGAGTTGTGGCTGTAAACTGGGTTTGGTATGTTGGTTTGTTGAGGACTGAGGTTAGAAATATTATGGTGCAGTTGTATTTTTTTGAATTGACAGAACATGATGATTTTTTGTAGGTATGGTAAAGCTGAAGATCAACTGGCATGAGAGAGACTTGGACACCGTTCATGCCAATATTCAAAGGAATCAGGTGGTGCGAGGGGTGCTTGCTTGGTATGGGGTGCTCAAGTTGATTGAGAACCCGCTGATGAGGGAAAGTGAGCCCTTGTTATCTAGGATGGTGAGATACTGGGATCTAGATCAGGAGGATTTCATGGTGCAGGGCACAAGATCGAGCTCATGATCCAAGATATCTATTTTTTGAACAACCTCCCCCCACTAGGGGCGATGGGGAACATACATCTAGTGTTACCTCGTGGGAGGAACATAACAGAGTTCGTGGAGCGCCATTGTAGACTAGGTTCTCATGCTAAGGGAATGACCATCCCAATCAGTTATCTATAGAGGCTAGACATTAGGGGAATTTTGAGGTATAAAATGGGCCTCCTAAGGAAATTATAAAATAATAGTGGAAAAAATCTAATAAGATTTGATGACATCATCACCCCCTAGAGGGAAATGAAACTACTTTTTCAATTCATATTTTCAACTTATCTCCCAAAGTTTTTAATTAAATTTCAAATATGAGTACTGCATGCAATCATGCACCAATTCCCCATCCAAGGAGTACCCATGTTGCATACTTTCGATGGGTCCTACTACACGAAAAATGAGAAATACATATAAAAACGTGATTACAATCACGTTTTTTATGTATTTCTTATTTTTCGTGTAGAAGAGTTCATCGAAAGTATGCAACATGGGTACTCCTTGGATGAGGAATTAAATTCCGCATCCAACGAGTACTCCCGCTTGAAATTTGAGTAAACATTTTGGGAGATAAGTTTAAAATAGGAGTTGAAAAAGTAGTTTTATTATTTTATTATTTTTTAATATTTTTACTTTTTTACTCCAAAAATGGTGAATCATCCATTATGGATGACATCATCATCTTGAATCCTATTGGTTGTTCTAAAGTTTATTTTTGTTGTACATTTTTCTTATGAGGCCCATTTTAGACCTCAAAATTCCCCTAATGGACATGGGCTATCGCTGCAACGGTGTTGTAGATCCTCAGCAACCAAGAGTTCCATCACATCACTGGAGGGTAGAAATGTTAGTTGAGAGTGTTTTGAGCAGGATCTACTATGGGTGGGACCATATGACGTTGTCGTTGGTGAAATGAAAAATATCGCTATGCATATGAACGATGAAGCATAATTGTGATTTTGGTACAGTTTGGTGCTCTTTCTCCTTTCAGAAGATCCCGAATATCTGACCTCATCTACAAATCTGCAATGGGGGGCCACAGGACCCCAAGATGCACCATTGGGGGCATCTATTGTGTATAGGGGGAGGGGGAGTTAGATGTGTGTTCTAACCAAAATTTATTCACACATTGGGATCATATGCCGCTAAACATAGACGACTATCCATACAGTGGTATGAACTATCAGGGTGATCTTGACTTGCCACTTCCACTCCGCCGAGCATGGGGACGAGATGGTAAGTGAAAGTTGCTATATATTATGGTGCATTTAAATTTTTTAGAATATGTGTAGGGTACTTATTCGTGACTTTTGGTGTGTAGATATAGCATTGGTCAAGATGACAGGATATTTAGGACGTGCTACAGCGCAAGGGGCTGCGGAACTGAGTGGATCGACGTCACAACAAAGACTTGAATGTGAGGTTCTGTTGGAGGACCTCTGCTGCAGGTTCGATGTACTACTAACTGGTGTGGAAGAGCGCAGTTGGCATGATTTATAGGATTGATATACATATGAGTGTACTAGTCTTCCCTTGGAGTAGCGAGGCATGACATGGCGCATAGCTATGGCCGGGCAGGCAGTTCGGGACCTACAGGCTGGTGGAGTAGAGCCATTGGCTCGGGAGCCTGCAAATAGTGACTATGGATAGGGGCATGTTGTGCCCCCCCTTTTTTTTATAACATGCTATGGGCATGTCAGATGTATTTCGAGTAGTGGACTCAAAACACTTACGTTTTTATATGACGATACATAATATGGATATGCATATTTTATATGAAGATTGTGGTTTGCCATTTGTTTTTTATGGTTTTCTTGTGTTAAATACATGTGATAAATTCCAATCTAGAATTTTATTTGCAATGGTATCTACAGAGTGATTTTGGGATCTAGGTACATGAATGAATGTAATGGATTCAAATTCACATGATAAAAGCTTCACTCGTAGATATTTTTTAAATAGGATATGGTTATGCACATGATAAACACCATTTAATTGTATGTCAAGAAGAAAGGAATCTAAATGAATATGAATATGAAGGATGTGATGGTCAAGGGAACCAACTAAAAAACCTATCACTGCATCATATTCATCCTCTCCATTGGTGGTAGATCCAATGCATACACCGTTGGAGTGAACTAATGAATGCAAGGGGATAAAAGTGCCTCAAACTATCGAGGCTAGATTCTAGGAGAAGTGACTTGCACCATCGGCATGGCCAATATACAGTGTGGATGATGGACCCATTTGAAAGGTGCCAAAATAAAACAAATAAGATGATGGTGTAAAATGCAAGCTACCTAAATGTATGACATAAATAAATACACGCATGTCAAGGGAGATTCTATGGGTAAAATTTCTTGAGGTAGAGTGCATTGTGAGGGTTTGGAAGGAGTTGGCCTTCGAAATCCTCTAGAAGGTATGCCCCATTTCCCAAGTCCTTACTAATGATGTAAGGGCCTAGACATAATGAGTCAAAATTCCCATGACCAAGGGCATTATGAGCTTGGTCATACACTAGAACAAGATCACCTTCGTAAAATGTATGAGGGTGTAATTTTCGGTCATACTGAGTTTTGGTGCGCTTCTTAGCTGCTTCAATGGTTTGCAATGCAAAATGAAAGTATTCGGAAGCACACTAAAGCATGATAAGTCTTTGTTCTAAAGGTTGGGTTTCAGGGAGAAGTTCAACGGTTAGGTGAAGGGAGGTGATTTCACACTCGATTGGTAAGACTGATTCCTCACCAAAAACAAGGTGGAAAGTTGTAAACCTGGTGGCATTTTAAATAGAATTTCTATAGAACCACAAAGTAGGGAAGACAATGATGTGCCAGTTGGTTTTGTGCTTATTAAACATCCGTTAAAGCATAGTTTTAAGGATTTTATTGACCGCTTCAACTTGTCCATTACCTTGGGGGTAATAATATGATGAATATTGGTGCTCAAAGCCCAAAAAAGAGGATATCTCATGCCATATCTCACCTTCAAAATTCCAGCCATGGCCTGAGACCAATTTTTTTGGATTTCTGAATTGAGTGATAACATGGTTAAAGAAGAATAGAGTTGCGGTAGTCATGGTGTTGTTGAACGTTGGCATGACCTCTACATATTTGGTGAAATAGTCGATGACCACGATAATATACATGTGGTTAATAGAAGATGGAGGTCAACACTTCATAAATTTAATGGCTCATTTTCAGAAAGGACCGTTTATGTGATAGGATGGAGGGGAGTAGGTGGAGCTCATGCCTTTGGGGAAAATAGATGAAAATTAGAATAGTGTTTGAATGAATCAATGTAATCACAGAAGAGAGAAGGCCAAAAATACCCAGCACACATGAATTTTTGGGCAGTGGCCATACTGAATATGTGGCCACCACAAGTGCCGTTATGGCAGGAATTAAGGACTTACTCAACTTTAGCGTGTGTGAGATAATGATGAATGACATAATCAACACCGCGATGATATAATCACCAATGAGAAGGTAGCGGGGGGCTTGGTGCTGTATATGTCGTTGAGCATCATGATCGAGATGGGAAGTGAATTTTTGGGGTTAAAAATAGGTAAGGATGTCACCATACCAAGGATCATCTGAAATAATGGAAAATAAATGTTCATCGGGTAAATCATCATTAACTGGCGGATCACGCGTACCAATAGGAAATTCAGAAATGAGTTCAGTAAGGGCTAAACCTTTCTAACTCTTGGGTGTGAAAAATTAAAGATCAAAATCCTGGAGGATAATGATCCAATGAGTGTATTTACCATTAATGATCTATTGACTTAAGAGGAAAGCCATTGGGTTGGAATTTATCACAACCTTGGTGGAATGCATAAGGATATAATGATGAAGTTTTTGGACCAAGAACATGACGAACAATGCCAAATTCTCTTCATGTGAGTAGGACATAGGGGGTCCCACAAGGTTCTTACTAACATAATAGATAACATGTTCATTTCTGGTGACATCTTCCTGGATGAGGACCCCAATGACTGAATGGGTGGAAGCTGAGATATACAGGATGAATTCCCTCTCAAAGTTAGGTGGACTAATTAAGGGATCGGAAGTGAGATCATGTTTTAGAGAATCAAAAGACTATTGAGCATAGTCATCCCCAAAAAATGGAATGTTAGATCGAAGGAGTCTTAGAAACCAATTCATAGTGGTGGTATAGTCAGGTACAAACTGATGAAGGAAGTTGGCTTTGCCTTGAAGGCTTTGTAACTAGCACAAGGTACGATGGATGGGCAGCTCAAGAATGGATTGAACTTTGAGAGGATAAATATTCATACCATATTTGGACATAATTAAGCCTGTGAGATGGCTTCCAGGAACAAAAAATACACACTTCAACGGGTTGAGGCGGATATTATACTTGTGAAATCAGAGAAAAATGGTATTAAAATCATGAATGTGTTGCCCCCAAAGCCTAGAATGAGTAGTGAGGTCAACAAGGTAACCAAGGATAATATGGTTCACATATGCATCACTAGGAATGGTATACAAAGAGCTACTAGATGAAAAATATACCAATGTTGAGACCAAGGTGATCGATGAGGGAGGTTCGACCAAAATAGAATGGGAAGCCCTAGAGGGTTCTTCCTCCATAGATCTCATGGATGATGATAGATAGAGAATAGATACTGAAGAGTACATCATCTTGACATTGGGGGGAGATATCACAATGGGTGCAAAAATTTCCTCTGATTTTGGTGAAGCTCAACTCACAAGTAGTGGAGTCAATGATTCACTACGAGCGACCTCTATTTCACGAATTTCCTCAAGGGTATCACGAAAATCATTAAGATGGGAAAAATGATGAGAATAGTGGCCATAAAGGTCATAAAAATAACAAGGTTGGTTCATGCACAACGATTTTAGTTTCTTAGCTGAATTAGGTAAGGTAACATGGACCTATGGGATGTTAGATTCAGGAAACGTTTCGTTGACCACATGTTTGAAACGAGGAAGTTCAAGATAGTTATGGGTGGCATGCCCAACAACATCACACGAAGAGTAGGGAGGTGTCGACTTTGGATTCTTAGGTGGATTGGAGTTTTTTAGGGAGCCTTGTCCTTAGGTTCCTTATTTTTGGCTTTTCCCCCCTCACTAGATGCTTTCATAGCAAGAGTAGATTCCTGTTGAGGTGGATGTGGCACTAAATAAAAGGGAGGGGTCATGGAAATTGGTTGAACCGGGGTCAAAGTGGTATATGGTTTAATTTTACCAGGAGGAGTTTTTATTGGGGGATTAATGTACCAGACTAGGATCCCTAGGGTCAAATTCGATAAAATCAACTTAGGCATAACATGCATCGAAAAGAATCCAGATGAGGGAGATAAAAACAATATTTGACCTGAAGGGTAATGGCTTGGTGGAACGACTCCCAAATGGTTAAGGCTTGGGGGAAGTGTTCTTAGTTAAAAAAGATTAGGAGAGACACTAGTATAAGGAGAAGGTCCTTGAGGAGATGGTCTTAATGCCTATGTCGAGTGATAAACTATAGGTTGCGAACACGTTGTCTACTGGCCAGTCATACCAGGCATCTTTTTTCTAGTCGAGATGCTTGCAACATGTAAACACTCGATGAGTTCGAGTCAGTGAAATGAGCAGGGGGAACAGGGAATGAAACAAGTAAGGTGGAATATTTACAGACTCATAGTGAGACACTGGTTAGAGGTACGAATGATTGGTTATCAACCACCGAAGAGATGATGGAATCAGGGGAGGTCTGAGACTTCAGTTCATAATATGTCAACTGATCTATGGTGATGATCTTTCCATTGTGTGGGAAGAAAATATTATGGTGAAACGTAGATGTGACAGATAACATCGCATAGGTTTAACTATGACCCAAGGGGATATTATAATACAAAGGGGCATCAATGACTTCTATGTCAATACAAACAATATTTCCTGAAAGTGTGACCATGCAATTGCTAAACATGCCAAGGGCTAAGAAGGGTGACCATCCCAAGCACGTAAAGTGATGGTGGATGGGGATAGATCGGGGGACTCGATTTTATTTGAAAAATAGGCGAACATCACACAAGTGGATGTGCCCTCATCTGTGATACTTCATTGGACATGATAATTATGGATCTTGAATGGTATTTGGAAGACAATTGATGAGAGAAAAGGGGGTGTTTTGACTTGTTAACATCAAAGACGATCAAACGATCATCTGAAGGATCTAAAGTGCCCAAAGCAGATAGTAGAGATTTTTGTTGTGATGGGAATGTCTGGAGGACTTCTAGCATTGACATGGCAGTAGGAGACTAGGCCAAGTCATCCACTATGTTGTAGGTGTGGGTGGCTTTAACGGAAGCAACATTTCGGTGTAATTTCCCTTGGGGATCTTGGGAATTACCTTTGCCTTAGGCTGAGGGATATATAAGGGAGCATTTGGTGTTAGAATAGACTCTATGGATACTTTGGTTTGGGAATCGGTTGTAGAAGTAGCGGGTTTCTTATCATACTGGTGCAACCTGGTTTGAAGGTTGACATCAACGGTAATGACCTCATAAAAGTTCATCATGAGAATCTAGTAATCAGGGGTATCAGAATTTTGAGGTTGAGGGGCGGCCTGACCTTGAGGTGGTTGTGCAACAACATATCCTTTATGAGGGAAAGGATTAGTGAACACAATCAATTGAACTCGCACAGTGTTTGGAGGAAGCGACGTGGTCGGTTGTTGTCCCCTAGACGCTGCTTGGGCTTCCCATAACTAGCGCATCTGGGGTAAAAGGGGACAATAATTAGTATAATGGCCATGCACACCACAACATGAACAAGGTTTTTTCATAGCGAGGGTCTTGTTCTGCTTGGGATGATCACCCTATTGCTGGTTTGCAGTGTTAGGCCGGTTCCCTTATCGATGCATTTGGTTGATTACCTTGGCGACCCTAGCTACCCTAAACTTGTTGGTTCTAGTTTCCTTTCCCATTATTATTTTTCTTAGAATTAGGTGGATTAGTTGCACTCTGCTAAGCATACACTTGACCTCGAGGAGGCGGTGGCTGTTGTGGCAGAGGTTGAGAAGGTGCGGGAGGTGGGGGCACTGATGCTAGAGGGGTTGGAGCGCTGGGATGTGCATAAGGATAGTAAGGAGATGGGGCAAAATTTGAGTAAATAGGTTGAGCAAAAAATAGCCCTGGCATTGACTAATGTGGTTGGAAAAATTCATAAGGCATGCTTTGACCGAGATACAAGTTTCCTGGAGGGGGATATGTCTTGGAGGAATTGGTCCACCCTGGGGGTAACCATAAATCATGTGAGGAGGAGCATATGGATGTGAAAGAGATCCAATGATACTAGATTCCCCCAGTGTTTTGGCACCACCAGGTCTAGGAATATTTAGTAAAAAAGTATAAACATAACCAGACTGGGTGTAGATCAAGTCATATTTTAATGCAACTTGGAGAGATTTTTCCTCTCACTTAGGGAAATGAGATGCAACATCTTTACCAATGGGGGATAAGAGCGTTCTAAGAAAACAATCCATATAGACATGGTCATTGAATGTAGGAGCTCTACACAAGCTCCTTCTTCTATGCCATGCTTGGACATGGTCAGAAAGGTGGGTGGCAGAAGGCTGACATAATGCGGTAAAAAACTCAATATCGATATCATAATGGAGGGGTAACTATAAATATGATAGAAAAACTTTAGTAAGATTCATAAAAGTGGTATGAGATGCAGCGGGTTGATCTACATACCAATTTAGAGCTTCTCCAGTGAGCGTACATTGGAACAATCGAAGGCGAATGGAGTCATCGGTGATGGAATTAGACGAAAACCACATATGAAAGGAGTGAACGTGATTAGTGGGGTCCTCTCCAGTGTTTCCTTCAAACTTTGGAATTTTAGAAGGAAGCTTAGTTGGCATAGCTGGCTAACCTGCATCACGGAGTATGGGGTCATTGATTAACTTGATGAAATCAAGAAGGCTTAAACCTTCCATAAAAGGTAGCAAATGAGTAGGCAGAATGGTTCCAGTAGCATTTACACTAGTATTGGCTCCAACATTAGGGCCAAGGCCACCACCGACTTGAGGACCTGCACCTACATTGGAGCCTGACATGGTGATGGTATGAGGGTGAGGAGAAACAGGGTTAGAATCAAAGGAAGGACCTAATGAACTAGAGTCAGAGTCAGTATGGGGACTCGGGGGAGGACTAAGTCGGACCCTATGGGGTGGAGTAATATGTCCTATTGGAAATTGAGGGTGGAGACCTTGGAGTCTCTGCGATAAATGCCTTGGGGGTGTAATGATGGCAAGTCACAAATGACATGAAAAGGTTGAAGAGTGATAAAAAAGGATCTGTGAGGCAGATTAATTAATTATGATGTTTATGTCTTGGCTTGATGGTGTAAACCAATCACTCTTCACTTTAGGTGTGAGTGTGTGCAACTTGTGTATTTATTTTAATTAATCCTAGATGGTCATTTAAAGAAACAGAAAAAATGTTGAAAAACTATAAATGAAACTGAAATGACAGTAAATAAACAAATAATAATGCACAAATCCTAACTTGAACGAGGCTCTAAAAAAACCAGACTAAATGAGGGTGAAATTGACTCAAAACACACTAAAATGGCCAAGATATCTAATGTCTATGAGATCGAGATCTAATGACTTGATAATGTTGGAAATTACACAGAAAAAAAAGAAACCAGAGGGGAAAACTATTGCAAAAGATAAGGTTAAAGGTTAAAAACCTAAGGAAAACAAAGAGATCCTAAGGCAAAGACCAAACAAAACTCAAGAGAGAGTGTTGGATGTAACAATAACCTATCAGAAAGGATCTATAAAAAGGATAGATTAGAGACTAAAACAATGGTTGAAAGCGTTGAAAATATCAGACTACCTACTCATATTAACCCCTCCTAAAAAGGTGGAAGTGTACTGAAACCCTAGGGGACTTGGTTCTACTCCAAGGAGACAAAATGAGCATATCCAAGTCTAAGATGGGTTGAAAAATAGGTCAGACAACCCAAATAGTGCTCTCGGCAAACCTTGACAACTTTAGAAAAAACTTAAGAAAAGATTCCAGATCGTAGTTACTAACTTGTGAACAAGTGAGCTCGCACTTTTTTATTATATTAGTGTGATTTCAGGGGGAAATCACATTATTTGGGCTGAAAACTGTGATTTATGCTCATTGTTTCTTGGGCAGCATGTTGTGAAAAAATTGTCATCTCTAGTGTGGTTGATACCTGTTACTTGCGGAAAACACCAGAAAACATCCGAAATTTAGAATTTTGACTAAATTAGGGCAGAGAATTTAAGAAACAACATCAAGAGACTGAAAACAACTGAATAAAAACCCTTGTTTCTGAAGCTATTGGTCACACAAGAATCTGAATCACAATAGTGGATTCACCAATTATTGACGCCAATGTGTGATTAAAACACCAACAGAGTCACCATTTGTTAGTGTAAAATCTTATCAGAAGTGTACGAAAGTATCCTACTTTATCCATGCGTGAAAAATATCCCTAAAAAAAAGAATGGTTGCTTAATCCTTTAGATCTGCAATAGACAGTTAGAACAAATCCTGCAGAAACCTAGATCTATGCAATAAAAGTAGCTAAACAGTAAAAGGAAATAGTAACTGATGCAAATTTAACTCCAAGTATCCAAAAAACAAGACAAGATTAAAAGAATGATTTTATATTATGTAACACTTGGTGAAAGAAAAAAGTAAATGTGTCCAGTCCCCCCTCAACGGGATGGGTTCTTGGTTGTCCTCAATGATTCAACTTCAGAAGTTTCTCTCTCTCAATGGTATAGAAAACCCAAAGCATGTGTTGAACTCAAGTGGGAGATGAAATGCAAAAAGAAAATAATAGCGACAATGAGAATGATCAAAGTGAATAATGAATGGAAAAACCATCCTATTTATAACAAAATATTGAGTTATCCTCGATAATGGAGAATAATAAAATATTATAACCAAAATCTAGATCTAACCGCTTGGAATATTTTATTATATTTTTTTGGATGGAAAATCTATTTGAATTGGTTAAATACCTTTATTTAGAAATAATAAACAAATAAATTATTTGTTTATCATTTCAAGAATGTGGTTAAAGAATAATAAACAAATAATAATTTGTTTAATTATTCCTAGGTGATTTAGCCAAATTTTACAAGGAATAATAACTAAATAATGATTTAGTTAATTATTGCTAGAGAAAAATAATGATTTATCTAATTATTTCTCATAATTGGGTTAAATATGACCAGGAATATTATTTAAACAATGGTTTAATTTTATTTAATTATTCCTCATGGGGTTTCTTGTTTTAACCAAAAATAACTTAATAAAATATGGTTTATTTAATTATTTCTTATAGTGAAAGAAATTTTACTATGGTAAAATTGGTCCTACATGGTGTACTTTGATCTATCTAATTAGAAATGGTTAGATGACCAATTTTTGGTGATAACACTAATCATAGTAGCCTCTCGTCACATGTTTACCCCAATTGGTTGGTTACTTGGGTAAAAGTGGGAAGAGGGTTTTACAGAGTGGTCAGAGACTAGTTCAACCCTTGGAATTGATGGGAAGTGTGTTGGTCATGCTTTTCTATTGGTTGCATATGTGTTTATCATACCTATGGTGTATTTTCTTGTTGCATCCGTGTTGTGTTGGCCATGGTGGGAGTGGTGTCGCCATGGAAGGGATGATGGTATTGTTTTCAACGTGTTGTCATGAGTGTATGACTGATTATGTGTGGTTCATGCTTATGTATTGTCCGTGCACTCTTACTTACATGTTTCTACATGTTGTACGTGCATTTATTATTTATGCTTTATTACATATTGGTCATACTTCAATGTTTTCTATGTATTCTTGCTTACATTATGTTATATGTTGAACAAGCATTGGTCATTCATTGTTGCTTACATGTTGTTAATTCTTGTGTATTGTCCGTGCTTGTGATTGTGTATTGTTCATGTACGTTGGTATGGTTGATGTATTCATGCATGAGGTCATAGTATGTGTAGTGTCATAGTCATGTAGTGATGATTGGACTCTAGCTAGAGTGATGCTTATGTGATTGGTACATTCATTTGTTATATGTTCATATGTTGTTATGATTATTCTTATACATGTATCACACTGATTGGATGATCTTGTAGATGAGGTATCCTCCCAAAATTACACTAAGGTACGTTGGTTTATTATGATTTGGTTTAGCTAACCTATTATTCCTTGCAGGAAATAAAGGGATCAAAGATGAATATCAATATTAATCTAAGGCTTAGTTTTTAGCTCAAAATTGAAAGTGGTCAGAAATGCTTCGAACTTGAATGCCTGAAAAAATTTCATCTCCAGGATTCTAACATAAATAATTTCATCAAATTCCAGGTTCATATGAGGGAATTATGGCATGCTGTTTGTTTTTCAAAATAGGAAAAAAATTAGCAGAACAGGTACATGCATTATGTGGCAAGTCTGGTTAGCTTCATAGGGTCTATTCTCCAGTTTCAGCTAGTGACATGTGACAAATGTCATATTCATATTTTCCAAGGTGGCCATGGGAAGTTGAATTTGTCCTCCATTTCTTAGGTTGGAAACTTTATTTTAATGGCTCATTATTTTATTATATGAAGGATTTTTGGAGCCACTGGGGAAGGGCCATGTGGCATGCCACATAACCCCCCCCCATGGCATGGAAAGTGGGAGGGAAAGCTATATGTTAACGTTGAAACATTATGGTGATTGGTGCATATATGTGTGTGTGTGTGTGTGTGTGTGTGTGTGTGTGTGTTATTAAGCCTAATTCTGAAACCTTATAAATCGACGAACTTCACTACATTTGGAGATGACGTTACTATTTAACTAGCGGAGGTCACATTTGGTGGGGCACCTAACTATCTTGGCAGGGTTGAAAAATATTGTTGAACAAAATGTTATAGCGGGGGTCGGTGTCAAACCCCAGGCCTACTGCCTTACCACTCCCTCTATACCATGGGTCTTACCCATATATTTCTCCGCTACCTCTTAAATATTATAGGCACCATGAATGGGGGTTCGGAGGGAGCCAGTCCCTCGGGCTAGCCCCATCCCATGTGCTCAAACCGCGGAGATCAGGGGCTAAATAATCCGACCAGGGTAGAAATTAAATTGTATATTAGCGCTTAAACCTTATGATAATCTAAATTATGTGTTAACTAATCCGAAATTAGTTTTAAATTGCACTTTGCACTAATGATCATTTAAAGTGCACTTATCTTAAAGATAAGTGCACTTATATTAATTTAATTACAAATTAATATGTCGAAGGAGATAATGGAGGCACCTTTTTAGGTGGAATTACCAAAATTAGCCATGTTAATTGGCGAAACTCCAGTTTTAGAGGAGAAATACTTGGAAAAATTGTTTCTTCCATAAATCATGCACTTTTTGACCAAAATGAGCTCAAGAAGAGTCATTTATGGTAGATTTTGATGTTCTGAAGCTTTGGATCAGGTTGCAAAGGAAACAACAGACTGTAAACACAAATTTTTCACATTTGAAGCTAATATAAAGGCCCACACTATGAAGTTGGACCAAGGAGATGTGGACCAGGAGGGGTGAACTCCTTCATCAAAAACTTGTGTATTGAGCTCTGTTATTTGTGCTTGTTGTGTACTTATTTGATGTTGTTCAACTGTTAGTTTCTATGCTTTTGACTTCATGAAAAACACTAAATTTCACCAAGTTTAATGGTTAAACAATCACATGCTCATGGATAAAATATTAATGGATAAGAAAACCAAAAAAAAGTTTATTTAAATCTGAAGTTGATGTTAGAAAAGCAAAAACTAGTAATCATTTTCAGATCAAGTTGGTATCAGAGCACAAGGTTGCTTGATTTTTTTTCTTGAAGAGTTTTAATAGTTGCAATTTTTGTGATGCTTACAAGGTTGAGATTGCAAAGAGGAGAAGGGATGCTATTGGTAGCTAGTCCTGAGATTAAGAAAAGAAGAAATAAGGCTGAGAAGGAATCATCCTCACCCAAAGAGGCACTTGAAGCAACACCTGGAGCACCTCAAATTCCATCTCCATCAATTGAGATTGAAGAGGTACAAATTGCACAAGAGGTTTAGGTGATCGAAGAGGTACAAGCTGCAGAGGTTGAGCTTGAATCCAAAGCTAAAATGTAAGGCTATGAAGAGACTCATGAACATTCTGAAGAATAGGATGTTAAGAGAGAATTCAAAGATATGAAAAGAATGGTTAAAGTCATGTATGAAGCATTCATTGCAGAAAAATATGGAGAAGGTTCAAAGCCTCCACATGGAGAAGGATCTTCAAACATTAAGAAGGATGAAGAGAAGAGCTCAAAAGGTAGTGGAGGAAAGCCACCTCCATCTCCACCATCCTCCTCTTCCTCATCCTCATCAGCTTCTTCATCTTCCACGTCCACCACAAAAACTCATACCCACACTCATTCCAAGATCTCAAAAGGAAAGACTCCATTAATCAAGTAGGAAATTGGACATCAAGTTTGAACTTCCAACATACAATGGAGAGCTTAATGCAGAGAATTTAGACAATTGGATTTGTCAATTGGAAGTATATTATAGAATTCAGAGTTTACAAGAAGATAACATAAAAATCCAATTAGCTTCATTAAGGCTTGAAGGAGCAACACTAGTTTTGTGGGAGGCAAAGACACAAGAGGAAATGCGAATCCATGGTAAGACTTCTTTTCTTGGGTTGAATTCATTTCTTCCATTAAAATACAATTTTATCCATTAGCCTATATGCAAAAATAAATTATGAGTTGGAAAAACTTTAGGCAGCTCAGAGGCCAAACTATGTAAGAGTACACTCAGGAGTTTAGAAATAAGGTTTTATTGCTAGGAGTAAACTTGAATTCACAAGATACACTCTTGAAATATATAGGATTTTTACATTCCTATTTGAAACATACTATCCTTATGTTTAACGCAAACAACTTAGATGAAGTATGTGTGCAAGCCACACATCTTGAAGCAACGGAAAAAAACATTCTTGAAGAGGGTAGTAAGAAGAAGCCATTTAAGGGTAAGGGAAAAGAGAAGGGAGGAAAATGGAAGGGAAAGAAGCATGAAAGTATCAAGAAAGAAGGGGAGAAAAATACATGCAAACATTCTTCAAAAGAGGGGCATGATGAAGCCCATTGTTGGAAACTACATCTCGAATTAAGACCAAAGAAACCTTTTAAAAAAGGGAAACAAAAGATGACTGAAACTACACAACAAGATATTGGATTTGATTCAGGAGATGAAACCAAGATAGTCGCCATGGTTAACAAAGGAAAGGAAGAAATAGCAAGTTATATTTCCTCAAATAGTCACAACAACACTCCAAATGAAGAAAAAAGGATATAAATGTTCCATGTTAGAGTGATTTCTAATTCGAAATCATAAAAATATTGATGCATTATTTGATACGGGGTCACAAGCAAACTTGATTTCAGAAGAATTAGTCAAAAAGCTTAACCTTGAAACCGTACCACATCATAAACCATATCCTTTGGGTTGGATAGTTAAGAATGCCAATTTACAAGTTACAAGGAAATGCATATTTAGATTTTGTATTAATGCAAACTTTGTTGATGAAGTCAAGTTAGATGTGGTTCCAATTGACATTTTCAGGATTATCTTAGGAAGTCCATATTTGTATGACAGGAAAGCAGTGTTTTATTTCCATGAGAACAAATATCATTTGATCAGGGATGGGGTGGAGTATATTGTGAGAGCTCATCGCAAGAAACTAAACATTTCTTTATTTAATGTAGGACAAATGAAGAGGTTAGTAAATGCAAGTAAAAATTTTGTGCTTCTCATAATCAAGAAAAAGGATGATGTTGAATATGAATATTTTAATGGATGTGATGACAAATTGAAATATTATTGTTTGATGTGGTAAGTCAACATGGCAAGATTTTTCAAGAACCAAAGGGGTTACCACCCAAGAGGGGAATTCAGCATGAGATTCAGCTGCAGCAGGATGTTCCACTTGCAAATATTGGTATGTATTGCATGCCAATTACGGAGAGTTTGGAAATAAAGAAAAAAATCCAAGAATTGTTGAACAAAGGTATCATATGCCCATCTACTTTTCCATGTGGTTCACCAATATTTTTGGTTCCAAAGAAGGACGAGACTTGGTGCATATGTATCGATTTCCATGCATTGAATAAAATCACGGTAAAGAATTTGCACCCACTCCCATGCTTTGATGATTTTCTTGATCAGTTAAAGCATGCAAAGTATTTCACTAAGTTATAATTACAAAGTGTTTATCATCAAGTTAGAATAGCTGAAGAGGACATTTGGAAAATTGCTTTCAAAACTAGACAAGGATCATATGACTGGTTAGTTATGCCATTTGGCTTAACCAATGCACCACCTACTTTTATGAGAGTCATGAATGATGTACTTAGACCATTTCTAGATGAATTTTTCATTGTTTACTTAGATGGAATACTCATATTCAGCAAGTCAAGAGAATAACATGTCATGCATGTGAACAAGGTACTTGATGTCTTGAAAAAATAGCAATTATTTTTAAAGATGTCAAAGTGAAAATTTGGTAAGAATTAATTGGTGTATTTGGGACACATTGTTGGAGGAGGTGAGTTGAAGATTGATAATTCCAAAGTAGAGGTAATTATGAATTGGCCTAAGCCCATTATAGTTACAGAGGTAAGAAGCTTCTTAGGGGCAACACAATATTGGAGGAAATTTATTGCTAATTTTTCTTCTATTGCAACTTCGTTACATGCACTGAAAAGTGTGAAGAAATTCTTCCATTGGGGAGATGTAAAACAAAAAGAATTTTATGCTTTGAAGAAAAAGATAAGTTCAGCGCCAGTTTTAGCACTTTCGGATATTATACAACCGTTTGAGATCCAAACAGATGCACGTGATTATGCTATGGGAGCAATGCTCATGCAGCATGGTAAGCCTATCTCGTTTCATTCTGAAATTTTTAATGGAGCTGTGACTAAATATCCCACCTATTATAAAGAGTTATATGCATTGGTACAAAGTGTAAATAAATGGAAGCATTACTTGATGGGGAAAGATACCATTGTCCATATGGACCATCAATCATTGCAGTACTTACAATCACATTCAAAGTTGCAGCAATCAAGGCATTTCAGATGGATGGGATTTATACAAAAATTTCATTTGGTTATTAGGTACAAAAAGGGAATCTACAATATGGTAGCTGATATGCTCTCTAGGCCTATTGTAAATTCAGCTCTTATACTCAAACAAGATTCCATTATGCATGAAAGTTACATTGAACAAAATGCAAATGATAGTGATTTTCAAGATGTGTATGAGAGTTTGAGTCAAGGAAACCAAAATGAAGAGTTAGATTATCATGTGCATAATTTTTTTTTGTATCACTCAGGAAAGTTATGTATTCCACAGGGAGAAAGAAACAATATCATAAGGGAGGCACACACGTCATTGATTGCCAGGCATTTTAGTGTAGGCAAGACAATATCAAATCTGCAAAGGTATTGTTATTGGCCATGCATGATTGATAGTGTATCTCATTTTATTAGAGGATGTTCTTTATGTGCAACAAGTAAGCCTAGAAATAAGCTTGGATTGTACACTCCACTTCCGATTCCTTCACATCCTTGGGAGAGTACCTCAATGGATTTTGTAGGTGGTATTACTATGTCAAGGAAAGGTCATGATTATTTGTATGTTGTGGTAGATAGGTTCAGAAAAATGTGCATTTTAATGTCATGTAAGAAAACCATTACAGCTGAACAAACTGCTAATCTTTTCCTTCAAAATGTTTGCATCCATTTTGTCTTCCTAATTCTATTGTAAGTGGTCGAGATTCTCGATTTGTTGGGAATTTTTTGTCAAAATTATGGGACACGATGGACACAAAGTTGAAGAAGAGTACACAACTTCATCTAAAAAAATATGGTCAAACAGAGGTGGTGAATAGGATCGTTATTCATCTTCTTAGAGGTTATTGCAACTAGCATCCCAAGTTGTGGGATGAGCAGTTACACTACATTCAACTTGCATACAACAAGGCAAAACATTCTTCCACAAACACATCGCCAATTAAGGCATGTTATGGTTATTTTACAAGATTGCTATTGGACTTCATCTTTGAGAAATATGTTACTATAGATGGTCATAGTGACATATATAAGGCAATGAATTTCATTGAGCAAATTTATTTGATACATCACACCGTGCAAGAGCAACTTGAAAAGAGTCAAAGCAGCTACAAGTAGGGAAAGTTTTAAGGATGGATGTTTATCTTAAAGTTTAAAAACTTGGTGAATCTTAGTAGTTCCCAATATGTGATTTGTAATTTTTTGGATGTTATTTTTGTAAAAATATTTAGTTTTGTAATAATTTTATATTGGTATATATAATTTTTTTGCGATTTTTAGGGTAAAATTTTTTTATACTTTAAAATTTGGGTGAATCCATTTTAAAAAAAATGGGAATTAGGGAATCTTTTTTTTGGAAAAAGCATGGAAAATTAGCCCACCTGCGAATATTAGTCCCTAAAAGTTTCCATGGCTACAAGGCAAGGCATGAAAAACACCAGGTTGATCACAAATTCCAAGTTGGTGATGAAGTTTGGTTGTACATAAGCAAAGAAAGATTGCAAGGGGAAGGTAAAAAGCTCAAACCAATCTGTTATGGTCCATTTAAAATTCTGGAAAAGATTGGTACAAATGCATTCAAGCTAGATTTTCCTCCTTATATGCAAATTTATTCTATCATTAATTTTGAGAATTTGAGATTGTTTGAGCCTCCTTTGATTGATGATCAAGGAGAGCATGTTTAGCTACCATAAATAGATGATTTCTCGCCAGAATATCTTGATGAAATTTAGCAAGATCTCATACTTGACAAAAGAATTAGAACTTCAAGAAGAGGGAATGTTGAATACCTTAGAGTGGGACTCAAGGGTCGAAATAATTCAAAGGCTAAATGGTTGGAGATTGGAAGAGTGAGGGAGTTTTACCCTCAATTGCTGAATAATTGATAGTATCTTTTGGGGTCCAAAAGGCTTATAATGGGGAGGAATGATATAAGGCTCAATTTTTAGCTAAAAATTGAAAGTTCTCAAAAATGCTTTGAACCTAAATGCCTAGATAGAACTCATCTCCAGGATGCCAATGCAACTCATTTCATAAAATTTCGAGTTCATATGAGGGAATTATGGCCTACTGTTTGCTTTCCCAAAAAGTAAAAAAAGCGTAGAACAGGTACAAGGATGATGTGGCAAGTCCAGTCAGCTTCACAGGGTATATTCTCTAGTTTCAGCCAGTGACACTATGACAAGTGCCATCTTCAGATTTTCCAAGGTTGCCATGGAAGTTGATTTTTTCCTCCATTTATTAAGTTGTAAACTTTACTCTAATGGCTCATTATTTTATTATATGGAGGATTTTTGGAGCCAATGGGGAAGCGCCACGTGGTATGCCACGTACCACTCCCCCCCCCACCCCCACATGGCATGGAAAGTGGGTTGGAAAGTTATATATTAAGGTTGAAACATTATGGTGATTGGCACATATCTCTCTCTCTCTCTCTCTCTCTCTCTCTCTCTCTCTCTCTCTCTCTCTCTCTATATATATATATATATATATATATATATATATATATATATATATATATATATATATATAGATAATTAAGCCTAAGTCTGAAACCTTATAAACGAGTGTACTTCACTATATTTGGAGGTGACATTACTATTTACCTAGCAGAGGTCACATTTGGTGGAATGAATAACTATCTTGGCGGGGTCAAAAAATATGGTTGAAGAAAATGTTATGGTGGGTGTCAGGGTCGAACCCCATACCTACCACCCCCCAACCTACTGCGTTACCACTCCCTCTAAACCATGGGTATTACCCATATAGTTCTACGCTACCTCTTAAAGATTACAAGCACCATGAATGGGGGTTCAGAGGGGGCCAACCGCCTCCCATGTGCTCAAACCGTGGAGACTACGGGCTAAAGAATCTGACTAGTGGAGAAATTAAACTGTATATTAGCACTTAAACCTTATGATAATCCAGATTATGTGTTAACTAATCCATGATTAGTTTTAAATTGTGCTTTGCGCTAATTCTCATTTAAAGTGCACATTAAGTGCGCTTATCTTAATTTAATTACAGTTTAATATGATGACGGAGATAGCGGAGGCGTCGTTTTAGGTGGAATTACCAAAATTAGCCATGTTAATTGGCAGAACTCTAGTTTTAGAGGAGAAATACTAGGAAAACTTGTTTTTGCCATAACTCATGCAATTTTCGACCAAAATGAGCTCAGGAAGAGTCATTTATGGTATATTTTTATGTTTTGAAGCCATTGGAGTAGGTTATAGAGGCAACAGGAGGCTGTAAACTGGAATTTTGAACATTTGAAGCTAATAGAAAGGCCCACACTATAAATCTCGACCAAGGAGGTATAGCCTAGGATGGGTGAACTTCTTCATAAAAACTTGTGTATTGAGCTCTGTTATTTGTGCTTGTTGTGTACTTATTTGCTGCTATTCATCTATTAGTTTCTATTCTTTTGAATTCATGAAAAACACTAAATTTCACCAAGTTTAATGGTTAAACAATCACATTCTCATGGATAAGCTCTTAATGGATAAGAAAACCAAAGAAAAGTTTATTTAAATATGAAACTGATATTAGCACAAAAAAACTAACAATAATTTTCAAATCAAAGTTGGTTGATTACAAAGACTCTCCCTATGAGTCATATGAGCAACGTGGTGGAAAATCTTTTGATTTGGCAGACACATTGAGAAGCTTAAAGGAATAAATAACGAGAAAGGAAGACAATGATAGGATCATAAAGGAACAAGAGAAACAAGCAGAGGTGAATGAAATACTTATTCAAAGCTTGTCAGAATTGCAACGACAAAGGCCACTTCAGATCGGCCATGGACATGAGGAAATAACTAATGGGGCATATAGTAGTAGGTTTCCCTATAGACATAAGTTCGATAGAGTTGAAATAGTGAGAAACAGAAGGTTGTTTGACACTCTGGATAGGAGGGGTGATGAGTACATGTACCATTCTAGTTCTGGTTCGGCTATATATCATGATCATCATCAGTATCATCCCTATAGGAGGAGTGACAGGGGATACATTCTAGATGAATTTAAGAAAGAAAAACCACCTACTTCATATGGGGACTTGAAGAAACCAGAAGAAGCTAAAGCTTGGATACTTGGGATGAATAATTTATTTGAGTTGCATGAGTACATAGACAATATGAAATCCAATGTAGCCATCTTCAGCCTTAGGGGTAAAGCATATATCTAGTGGGAATATGTGAAGCGGGTTAGACACACTAGGACAAAGGACTTGAGTTGGCATGATCTCAAAAGGATTTTCAGGAAGAAGTACTTGTCAAAGAGGTACTAAGGCAACAAGGCCAAAGAATTCTATGAGATAAAGATGGGATCAATGACAGATTAAGAGTACATGACAAAATTCTTGGAGATATTGAGGTATGTATCATATCTTGAGGATGAGAAGACTAAAGTTCAGGGATTTTTCAGTGGTTTTCCATTATAATTTTTAGATCAGATTGAATATGATGAGTCTTGGTCACTTGAGGAAGTCATTGGGAATTTGAAGCATTGCTATGAAAAATCAAAGCATAAGAATGAATCTCAGAAATGATGGAAAGGGAAAGAGAAAGGTAAATGGAAGCCTAAGAGGGAAAGGCGTCATAATGCAGATGGGAAAGAAAATGTGGCACTGAAAAAGAATTTTAATGTGGCTAAACAAGGGCATAGATCACAACAACAACACAGAGGTAATGGTACAGGACAGTTGGAGTGTTGGACAAGCACCGAGGAGCATCTTAAGAGAGATTGTACACAAAATCAAGGTGGTAGGCCTCAAATATATAGTGCACAAGAGGCAAAAACTATTGGGGATGTTGGGCAAATCATTCCTCATATTTATGCAGCCATGGACAACAGTAAGGTAGATCACCAGGCTTCTAGCATATAGATGGATGGTAAGCTTTGTGATCAAATTATGTTGAGATTCAACAAGATGATGATCCTAGTGAAAATTAAGCACCTACACTAGGTGGGGCCCGCAGGCTATTTTTAGGTGTATTTTTATTTTTAGAATGGTGAGAAAATTCTATTTATAGCAGGAGTCTATTTATAGATGGTTGAGAAAATTATATTTATGGATGGGCATCTATTTTTGGAATGCATGTCTAAAAATAGAATGCATGTCAATTATTATTATTTCTTAATAATAATTAGACAATAAATAATAATCTATTCTCTTGAAGAACTTGATTTCAGTTAACTGATGTGGAAAACCAGTTGTAAAGGAATTTCGAGTTCTAAGGTTGGTTGGTGGGACATGCAAGTGGACTTCATTGTAACTAAGTGATATAAAGTTGTAATAGAGTTAGATGTGTAGTTATGTGAGTTGTAAAGTAGTTTAACTCAGTTAAGTGAGTTAAACTGAGTTGTACTAGTTATAAATAGTTGTAACTAAAGATACACTAGTGAGAGATTAGTTAATTAAATATTAAATTAATTCACATGGAGTGATCTCACATGAAATTGAAGATTTACTACTGTTAACTATATGCATGTTAGATCCATTGGAGACCTGGTTGAGAGATAGCTGAAAGGGACAGTTTGACTACCAGTTGTGACATTAGTGGGCGCACACTTGCAACCAAACACACATTGGAGATGCCAATGAGGATTGCACATTCAAGTCAAGGTAGGATCGAATTCATTCAGGGATTTTGTTCAGCAGGGATTGTGTAGTGGAGGTAGGATGTTAGGAGGCAGTAAATTGGTGCATGAATATGCCAATTTTTGTATGACAGTGTGAGATGATTGTATATTGTACTGAGAGCTCTTGGATTAGAGTTTTGTATGAGATTTTTTCAAGATCCATGATATATACATAATATATGATAGTGGGGTTTTTAGCTTCATGTTTTCCTGGTAAAAACATCTGTGATATGTGTGATTGATCTTTCTTCATGTGTTTGAAATTAGTGATTAAATTTCCGCAAAGATTTAAGTAGAAGGATTATGTATTTAACAGTGGCATATAATTGTTAGATCAAGAGAGTCCAGGCAATAAATAATTGTATTAAAATTTCTATAATTTATTTCTATTTTGATTGACCCTAGATCTAATTATAACTTTGTTAGTCCTGAATTGGTGGATAAGTGTGGTTTGAGTAAGGAAATGCATGTAGAATATTCGTTAGTGCAGTTGGATATAGGTATGAAGAGAAGAGTTCATCATTGGGTGAGAACTTGTGCATTTGAACTAAATGGTATTTCCATTGGGATCATACAATATTGTATTAGGTATGGATTGGATATATTTTCATAGGACCAAGGTAGATTGCTATGAAAAAGCTATTGAGTGCTTGGATGACAATGGGGAACCAAGAGTCTTACATGGAAATAATAAGGCCACATCAGTTAGGATGGTGAAAGCTATGCATACCAAGTGTAGTCACAGGAAAGGGTATGTATTGTTTGGAGTACATATTTCTAGTGACAAAGGTAAGGAAGTTGAGGATGCAGATGCATTGAACATGTATCTAGTTTTACAATAGTTTTAGGATGTATTTCCAGTAGATATTTGAGAATTGCCACTGCACATGGAGGTACAATTTTATATTGAGTTGGTACCAAGGGAAACTCCAACATCAAATGAACCTTACAAGATGAGCACATCTGAGTTGGTAGAATTAAAGATGTAGCAGAAAGAGATGCTTGAAAAAGGGTACATTAGGCCAAGTGTATCGCCATGGGGTGCACCAGTGTTGTTCGTGAAGAATAATGATGGCACTCTTAGATTGTGCATTGATTTCAAGCATCTAAACAAAGTGACCATCAAGTACAAGTACCCATGACTGAGGATTGATGATTTTTTTGATCAATTGAAGGGAGCAACAATGTTCTCTAATATCGACTTGAGACCAGGATATCATAAGGTACGCATAAAAGAGCAGGACATCTACAAGACCGCATTCAGGACCAGGTATGGGCATTATGAGTTTGTTGTAGTTCCATTCGGTTTGACTAATTATCCAACTACATTTATGCATTTGATGAATAGTGTGTTGCGTCGTTATCTGCAGAAGTTTATGATTTTTTTCATCGATAACATCTTGTTTTATTCCAATAATGAGGAAGAGAATGCCGATCATTGGCAGTAGCATTGAGACTGTTGAGAGAGCATCGGTTATATGCTAATCTTAGAAAATGTAGTTTTTTGAAGAGCTTCCCGGATTATCCACAGTATCAAGAAACATTTGTCAATGTTTCAAATCCCAATGGGGATCCATCTTCAGGAAAATGGAATGAAGAATTTGAAGAAAGGTTTAATTCATTAATAGTGAAGAAGGGTATGATAGGAGCCGACTAGAGAAATTAATTTTTAATTTTAATTATAAATTTTATTTTTTAATTTAAAAAAACTAATAATTCTTATTACCAAATTGGTAATAATATTTTATTAAAATTGGTAATAAAAATTATTGGTTTTTTAAATTAAAGAATAAAATTTATAATTAAAATTAAAAAAAATTGAAAAATTAAAAATTAATTTCTCTGGTCGGCTCCCGTCATACCCTTCTTCACTATTAATGAATTAAAACCTTCTTCAAATTCTTCATTTCATTTTCCTGAAGATGGATCCCCGTTGGGATTCGAAACGTCAACAAATGTTTCTTGATATTATGGATAGTTCGGGAAGCTCTTCAAAAGATGATAACCACAAGAACTTAAAAACCAAAATGTAGTTTCTTTCAAAATGAGGTACATTTCCTCAAACATGTTGTATCCAAGGATGACATTGCAGTGGATCCAGAAAATATAAGGGCCATCATGGAATGGGTAGTTTCTAAGAATGTAGATAAAGTGAGATCCTTGAAATTGGCAAGTTATTTTTATATCGCTCTGATACCATTGTAGAAATATCTAAGAATGGATTCAATCTGATCTTGTGATGTATGTTAGCATAAATTCTTAACACAAGTGTACAAAAAGGGCTCACTTTAGCTATGTGTGACAAACATCCCTAGGAATAGAAATGGCTACTTAAATACTTTAGATATGCAATTGATAGATAGAACAAATGCTACAAAAAACCAGATCTATGTAGTAAAAACAGTTAAACAGTGAAAATAAATATTAATTACTCCATGCATCCAAAATAAAAGACAAGATTTAATGAAAATTTTCATCTATTATAACGCCCGGTGAAGGGAAAAAATAAGTGTTACTCGTCCCCCTCAATGGGATGGGTTCTTGGTTGTCCTTAATGCTTCAGTTCTAGAAGTTTCTCTCTCTCAATGGTGCAGAAAACCCAGAATGTATTGAACTCTGTGGGAGCTCAAAAGCAAAAGAAAATAGTAGCAACAATGAGAATGATCAAATCACGACAATGAAAGTGATTAAAGTGAAGAATGAATGGAAAACCCTCCTATTTATAAAGAAATATTGAGTTATCCTCAATAATGGCGAATAATAAATTATTTTTAACCAAGAAATAGATCTAACCACTTCGAATAATTTATTATATTTTGTTGGAGGAAAAAGATATTTAAATTGGTCAAACACCTTTATTTAAAAATAATAAACAAATAAATGATTTATTTATCATTTCAATAATGTGGTCAAGGAATAATTAACAAATAATGATTTGTTGAATTATTCCTAAGTGATTTATTCAAATTTGATAAGTAATAATAACTAAATAATAATTTAATTAATTATTCCTAGAGAAAAATAAGAAAAATAATGATTTATCTTATTATTTTTCATAATTGGGTTAAATATGACTAGGAATATTATTTAAATTGTGTTTTAATTAATTATTCCTAGAGGAAAATCAAATAAATAATAATTTATTTAATTATTCCTCATGGGGTTTCTCGTTTAAACCAGAAATATCTTAATAAAATATTTTTTATTAAATTATTTCTTATAGTGAGAACAATACTACTATGGTAAAATTGGTCTTACATGGTGTACTTCTATCCATCTAATTGTAAATGGTTAGATGACCAAATTTTGGTGATAATAGATTTCCCCTCGACATGCAAGCGTTAGGAGCTAATCGTTTGACCGAAGTACGTTGTAAGAACACAACCACTAGACACCGAAGGGGAGTTAGAGAGAGAGAGAGAGAGATACATAGACAGAGTGAAGCGAGAGAGGACAATGATTGAGGGGGAGAGACCTATAAATGATATAAGTCTCATTTAATTTTGGGGTACCTATTGTTAATGGGGTGGGTGAGGCATACCTATGCTCGTCGAGATGACAAAGTACAAAGAATGATAATGGGCTCAACAATATGAGATTGAGAAATAAAGTACATGATAAATGGTACATGACATGTTGGCATAAAATGGGCCAGAAAAAAATGTAATGGATCCCACATACATACTACTCCTGGAGAAACATGAACCATTAATGAATACAATAATATCTGAGTACATGAGACATACTAGTAACTAAAGAAACTCTAATAAATAGGAAAGGGCTCTAAAAATATGAATGGACCATCTAAATGATACATGCTTGCTATGGGCATTTCAAGCAGCTAGAAATGAACCCATCAAATCTGTGGAGCTGCATCTAAGGTTGTAGCATAATCTGAGGTCATCCGGGCATGTGGGGGGCTACCTGAAGGGCCACCCCCTCATGTGGTCTGAAACATCTCACACACACCTGGGAATCACTGGTACAATCTACTGGATCATTGAACCATCAAGTGTACAAATCTCAATCATGCAATAATGAGCTAAGGTCAAACAGATGAGAAACAACCAAGTCAAAGGGAAATGATGATTCCCTTTTCTTGATCCAAGGCACCGAACAATAATGGAAGCTTGAAGCATGGTACATTACCCTCTAGACCTGTTTTCTAGAATGAATGTGTTGATGTAGAAAAAAGGAGGTCTGCCATAGGTGAGGCAATGCTGAATCCTCAACTAAGGCATGAGGGATCATAGTAAAGTGATTGATGTACTAACACTAGGGATGATGATGGAATAGGGGACACTGAGTAGCAGACGAACAACTTCCCTTGTCAGAGCATAAAAAGCATGGATGACTTGGCAGTGACTGACTTGACTCCGGAGGGGATGGAGGATAGTATGACTAGAGGCAAAAATGGGAAACAAGAGAGGGATACAAGGAAAAAATAGATGGAATAATGTAACACGAGGAAAATGGACTCGAGACAGATGCCATGAATGTGATGATGACTCAACTCGGATGCTCTGAACAAGGGTGATTTGGTGATGCTGCCACACATAATATGCCTAGTGGGGACCATAAAAACATGATAAAAAGATGGTTATTCATGACGAAAATCAACACACATGTTGAAAAGTATGAAGGAAAAGTGGTGCCCCAAGTACAAGCAGCGCATGTGAAGAAATTTGATTTTAAGAGGCAACAAAGTGACCCTTCTAGGAAAAATGGCTTCCTAGTGAAGTGTCAAATTACCAAAAACAAAGGAAGACCCATTATAGTGCTCAGTGAGAGATTTCTAGTGGTGCTGATAGCTCATCAAAACAAGCTAGGATTTGGTCACAATTGGTGAAGGAAAATTTAGGGATTTTCCTTTAATAGGGAAACTTCCCTCCAATTTAATTCATTTGCTAAGTGAGATGTGGTGAATTTGGAGAGGAGGAGAAGGCCCTAAATCTTGCAGGGATCATAGTGGACAAATCAACCATTGGAATCAGGATCTGTCAGTGGTAGCTAAGTGGCATAAACTTACTCTACATTTTCATTTGTTTAGAAGTTAGGTTCCTGAGGCTCAGTAAGTGACCCCTACCTCTCCTCATGGCTGACTCGCAATATCTTGGGCCTGAAGTGTGAACGGGCTCACAATTTTCAAGGAGAAAAAATACGAGCTCGCAGTTACAGGGGTAGACAATGCGAGTTGAGCTAGAGGTGAGTTTTGATCAGCTCGTTGGCTGAAAATGAGGACTGGAATGTGTATGATGAAATTTTTCTCTTTATGATCTACAAACCATGATGGTGTTATGCAAGTATGGAATAATTGAGGATCAAATAGCATGGGAGATATTTGGATGCTCTTCAGGTCGAGATCCAGGGGAATCAAGAGATACAAGGAGCACTTGCTAGATATGGGTTTCTCAATTTGGTTGAGAAATCACTTATGAGTGCACGAGAGCCCTTACTATCAAGGATAGTGAGCTATTGGGATCCGGACCAAGAGGAATTTATGGTGTAGGGGCACAGGATCGAGCTTACTATCTAGGACATCTATTTTTTGACTAGACTCCCACCATTAGGGGTGGTGGGAAACATAAATCCAGTTTATCCGCATAAGCAGAATATATCAGAGTTCATGGAGCACCATTTTAGATTGGATTCTCATGCAAAGGGCATGACCATTCTGATGAGTGATCTAGAGCGGTTGTTAGAAAATTATATATTACAGAGTAATGAAACACATAAAATATGCGGAAAACACAAGCACAAAAAACACATAAAATCAGAGAGACACAAATATACATGGTTCACCCAGTTTGGGCTACGTCCACCCTGAACAGCCAGTCATCCCTTTCTATTATCCAACAAAATGAAGAGGCATAACCTACAGCATATCTACTGTAATATCCTTTGTTCTCTCTCACAATATCCCTATCTATTTTTCGCTTTGAGAATACTCATACAATACACAACCACAATACAATACCCTCATACAAAGAAAGGGGTTACATTCTAGGGAAAAAACCCTAAACTAAACATAACTTCTACCATCAGATCATCTGCCTAATGAATGGCCCAGATTGACTAGAAATTTCTATACTTTTATAAGGCAATTTTATATCTGTTTTTAGCTTCGAGGGCACTGCCCCCGAAACCCCCCTCAAGGGGGGGGCTCCATAAAGTCACAACCACCCCCCTGTGGACCCCCCAGATGGGGGGTCAGCCCCCTCGGACCCCTTGGGGGGGACAAGTCCCCTCCGCATCCCCCCGCTATAGGGGTGTACAGTTTTCTTAGGGTATACATCTGGCTAGAATAAGGATCTTTGAATTAGGATGAAAATTAGGCTCCATGCCCAACAATCTCTGACTTGTAGACTGATTGTAGCAACTCCACTGCTGCTTCATTTGCTAGAAAATGACACCTCTTTGGACCTGGTTGTTTCTCATCTTTATCGTCATCCTTGAAGACCAATTGAAACTGAGCATGTTAGGAATATGTAATTTTAGCAGATTAGTGAGACTAAAACTGCAGAAGCAACATTATTTCAACCACTTTGGGATTCTAGGATCTAGCCCTCCTGAATCCGGAGAGGGATCTCTCCAATAAGTGCAAAGATGGATTTGTATTTGAAGTGTGGGGTAATGATATTAGGCTAGTTATGAAGGCCAAGGGTTTTTTTTGTTTTTTGGATGGTTGAGCATGAATATTACTTGAGGGGAAAGTTCTAAATGTAAAGATTTTCAAAGGTGAGAAGTTGCAAGAAGATAGAACGGCTTTGGCTAAAGAGATAGATATAACGCTGGTTTTTAGTCCATTGGGCTATGGAGTCATAACAGGGCTTTAATTGAGCAACAACATCAAGAGTGATCAAAGGGGTAAGTCATCTATATCACAATATTATTGAGATTAGAATGATGGAATGGAAACAATAAAGTGTTGGAGGGGTGGAAACTGATAATAATTTCAACAAGGATTTATATTCAATTCGAACAAGAAAAGCCTCTCAAGTAACTGTTTAAAACCAACCAAGAACAGGGCTAACCATAGACTTCTTGGGCAAGTTCGTATTAAAGCAGCTTAATTAACAAACAATCCAGTAATCCACATAATTACCTTCAGAAAGTAGGAAAACACATAAGGGAAACAAAGTGTAACCTAAGATCAGATAAGGTACTTTTAAACCTAGTCTTCTTTCAACCAACACCAAGGGAAACCTTCAGAATCTGCCTTTGGAGAATAGAAGCTAGAAACAGGGCAAACCATCACTTTTCTAGTCTAACTTTAATAAGAAAATAAGGAAAATAACTTTCAAGAACAATGTTTAAAGAAAACAGTAGGATGAGGGAACGCCATCATTCCTAACTGTTTAGACTGTATTGAATCATTATTAAATAAAAAAATTGGAGGAAAACATTGAGATAAAGCTTATCAGTCAGAGAAGGGTACTGGTAAACAGTAAATCCTAACTCTATAAATGTTGTTCTTTATCAGAGAATAGTGAACAATATGACATACATAGAGGGAAAAACAATAACAAAGAAAGGGGCATTTCACCAATGATATAGACCAAGATCCCAAGAAACAACTTGTTATTGATGTCAAACCAGTTACAGTACTCAGGTCCAATGTTTTAGTTCATCAATCATCTTCACTATCCAACCTAACAAATCTAACACAAACAGAGCTTCAAGGGCCAGTGAACACTATTTACAGATAGAAGTCTCAAGCTCAATTATATTTCAAATTTTTGCAACCAACAATTTTTCATCTTCTACAGAAGTATTTATAGAAGAATGAGGAGGTGAGATCTGATAAAAGATCTCTTAGTACAATTAATACAGATTAATGACTTATCGGCCTTTTGAGGGGCTTGATGGAGAAGTTTACAAACATTCTGGTCTGTATTAACTATTTTATATTTATGAATTAAGCTCGGTGGGAGCGTTTATTGACTTTAAGGCTCTGTGTCATGTTTGGAGTAACTTTGCAGATATTTTTAGCATTTAAGTTCCTTACAGAAGTAACTCTCTGGTTGTGCTGAGGTGAATATATTCATTTGATCAATAAATTTGGCCTCTATTTTGAATGCTTTGAGGCACAGGTGGCACTTATGGTAGCTGAGGAATCAATTCGCCTCAATTGAGGTGGTGGAGGCCTTTTTGTTAGTTAAACACTTATGATTTTCTTTTGACTGTGTTTTAATTTGGGGGATTAGGCTTTTGATAATCCATCTTAGCCATAATCCTCGAAAATCAGTCTTCAATCTTCTGTTCTGCTGTGCTTTGTCTTCAACATTGATACTCTTTAAATCATGTTGTAATAACACAATGTCTTGTCGATGTGCAGGGCCACGCTGGGCTCGTATGGAATCACTGCCTCATGAAGAAAATGACAAGACATGGAGTAGAGCCCTGTGAATGGTTCTCTTTTATGCATTGAAGGCATAGGAATCATCATCCCCGGCCTTCGGCCTTTTCTTTCAATATAACGGATAAACCTTTAAAACCTGCAAAAATACAAAAATTATTAAGAAATCTTGCGTTTTTGGGGAAAAACTGCTTTAGAAGGCATGAGAGGAGCATAGCCGTTGGATGGCAGCATTCAATGGTGGAGATCTACGTAGAAGAGGTTAGAAAAAAGAAACAAGGTTAAAAACCTTTATCGGAGGAAGAAATGGATTAAAGATCAAATGGGTTTCGGGATAAATATGAGCCATCGGATGCGACTAAACCCACAGAAATCGATGGCGGATATTGAATCGGGAGATCGACAATCAGGGCGAACAAAAAAATGCGCCTGATGGAGATTTGTGATGCAATGTAGTGTGGATCATTGATCTGAGATTAGATCAACAGTGGAGAATGAATCAGAGGATTGGTCGATCAGGAGGAACAAACAAAAGCAGCGATTGAAAAAATGCGATGCGATTGAAAACTCCGATGTGATGGAGCGCTGGCCGTTGATCTGCAGATCAGATTGATGGTGGAGAGTGAATCAGAGGGGTTTGAAGTGGAGGTAAGACTTGTGATCAGAGTTAATGAGGACTGTTGGATCACGGAAGGCGGAGAGGAGATCAACGGCAGATAACCAATCGGGGATCAGCAATCAGGGCAAACAAATAAACGTGCCTGATGAAAAGTTTTGATGCAATGTAGCGCAGAACGTTGATTTGAGGATCAGATCAACGGTGGAGGATGAATCAGGGGACGACTGATCAGGGAAAGAAAAATAACAGATGCAATGGAAAACTCTGATGCAATTGGGTGCTGACCGTTTGATCTGAGGATCAGATCAATGGTGGAGATTGTTTCAACTATGCTCCAGCGAAAACCCTTTAATACTTGTGGAAACCCAAAGTTTTTTATAAAATGCAAAGGTCTATGGTATGGGAAGGATGTATATATGAAGGGGATAGGTGCCCAACTACGGGGCCTTTGATTATATGGAATGTGAAGGGCCCGGGGCTTTATATGAAAAGGGCCAATCGCAATCAGAACTTTGGGCCCGGTCTTTCAATCAACCCATTGAATTTTTCCGATGCGATTGCGCGATCGGATGTTTTCAATCTAACCATTTTTATATTTAACACGTGACTTTAGAAAAATATATTAAAACTTTGGGAAAATGGGTTTTATGACTTTACAAAAGAAAAACATTGATCAGAGATGGTTTATATAATGATTTAAGCGTTAGATGCGGGCTTTATGGTTATATGGAATGGTAATACAATCGGGGGTTTTAAATACAAAGGCTAATCGCATCAGAGTTTTGTAATGGCACAAAGACATGCACACTTGGACGTTTGCGATGCAATAAGCGCCAGAAAGGGTTAGCGCTTGGTTCCAACCTCTAAAGCATATGGTGGGGAAGTGGTTAGGATTTAGCCCAAGGGGGCTTAAGTCCATGGTAACAAAAAACTTGCTTTTTATGAAATTTTTTAGATTTTTCAATGGATTTGGGGGTTTCAGTATAGTTTAAAAATGAGTTTCAAACTATGTAAAGAGGATTTTCATGAATGGGAGAAGAGGGATCATAAAAATAGAGGAGTTTATGGAGAAAAATGGGAGAAAAATGAGGGTTAGTTTTGGAAGAGGGGAAGGGGGAAAATGATGGTTTTTCAGTAGTCTTTCTCTTGGAATTTAGCTAAATTTCTGAGTATAAAATGGCGACAGCAAATGAAGATTTTGGAAAGAGGCATGAGGCCTTCCAGAGTCTTCAAGAGCCAACAAATTTTAGCAATAAAATTTGTTCCTTGAAGGCTAAAAAAATCTTAGCCACCTTTTTCTATAACAAATTTTATAGGTGGCTAACAGAGAATATTCTCAGTTTCTCCCTGGTTACAACTTTTGTTAGCATATTTTCAGGATTATAGCTAGTGTGTATCTT
Organism: Pinus albicaulis; assembly: GCA_034641835.2. NCBI lineage: Eukaryota > Viridiplantae > Streptophyta > Pinopsida > Pinales > Pinaceae > Pinus > Pinus albicaulis. The sequence goes on from CM076584.1 coordinate 504,180,240, forward strand.
TTCCAGCTTCAACTGTCTATCTTCCAATACTGACTGTATGAAATGGTACTTGAGCTACATGTGTTTAATCTTGGAATGAAATTCTGAGTTCTTTGCAAGATGAATGAGACTTTGGCTATCAATGTATAACGTGCCCATATCATGCTTCTTACCCAATTCATCCATAAACCTTTCAAACCAAATCATTTCTTTACTAGCCTCTATAGTAGTAACATACTCTGCTTCTGTTGTTGAAAGTGCAACAACACTTTGGATTTTTGAAACCAAACTAGCAGTTGTTCCACCTACAATAAATACATATCCTGTAGTTCTCCTCCTGTTATCTCTGTCACCTGCTATATCTACATCAACATATCCCTGTAGAGAAATATTTGAACCACCAAAGCGTAATTCTTGATTTGTGGTACCTCTCAAATATCTGAGAATCCATATCACTTCCATCCAATGTTCTCTTCCTGGATTGTTCATGTACCTGCTTACAACTCCCACTGCATGTGCAATATCAGGCCTTGTGCAGACCATTGCACACATTAAGCTTCCAATTTCTGATGCATATGGAAATTTAGACTTATAGTCCATTTATTCTTGGGTCTTGGGGCACATCTCCTTACTAAGTTTGAAATGGCTAGCAATAGGTGTAATAACTAGTTTTCAGTTTTTCATATTAAATCTTTTCAACACCTTTTGTATGTACTCATTTTGAGACAATGGTAATTTGCGATTTTCCTGTCTCTACTTATTCTCATACCAAGGATTTGTTTTGCAGCTCCCAAATCCTTCATTGCAAATGAATTTTCCAATTTTCTTTTGAGCACATTTATTTCCTGAATGATAGACCCTGCAACAAGCATGCCATCTACATATAATAACAATATAATATAGCTACCATCATTTTTCTTTTTTAGATAAACACAATGATCAGAGTGACATCTAGTATACCCTTGTTCAGACATAAACCTGTCAAATTTATACCACTGCCTTGGAGCCTGTTTTAAGCCATACAAGCTCTTATTTAACCTGCACACTAATTTTTCCTTCCCTTTGACCTCATATCCTTCTAGTTGCTGCATATAGATCTCTTCCCCCAAATCTCCATCGAGAAATGTTGTCTTTACATCTAACTATTCAAGATGTAAATCTTCTGTTGCTACAAGACTTAAAATAGTTCTGATTGAAGTCATCTTAACAACAGGAGAAAACATTTCATCAAAATCAATAACTTTCTTCTGTGCAAACCGCTTCACCACAAGCCTAGCTTTGTATCTCTGTTTTCCTCCATCTTCTTCCTTCAACCTATAAACCCATTTATTTTGCAATGTTGTTTTTCCTGCAGGCAACTTGACTAAGTCCCAAGTATGGTTATGTATTAAGGATTCCATCTCTTCTTCCATGGCTAGCTCCCACTTCTTCCTTGTTTCAACCTGCATTGCTTCTTCATAACATTCGAGTTCACCATAATCAATCAACAATAAATAATATAATGAAGGAGAGTATCGTTCAGGGGGTCTACTTATTCTAGTAGATCTTCTCACACCACTTTCAGTTGTTTGAGGTGCCTGTTGCTCTTGTGGTGGTTGCTGTTGTTGTGGCTATTGATTATTATTATTTTCAGGCACTTTTAATTTTTCTGTGATCTCATCAAGAACTGTGTATTCTTTATTTTCCTTTTCCTGTTTCTTTTCCTACAACTGATTCTTATACAATACCTTTTCATTGAATATTACATCTCTTCTCCTAATGATTTTGTGATTTTCATAATCATATAATCGATAACCAAAATCATTAACACCATATTCAATAAAGGTACATTTCTTTGATTTTTTCTCAAGCTTTGTTCTGTTTCCTTTATTAATATGGACAAAGGCCTCACAACCAAAAGGCTTTAAAAAATAGTAGTTTACCTTTTTACCTATCCATGCCTCCTCTAGAATACCACCATACAAGGAACTTGAAGGCCCTTTGTTTATTAGATAAATAGCAGTATCTATAGCATCTGCCTACAATTGTAAAGGAAATCCTGCATGCAATCTCATGCACCTCGCATGCTTCATGATTTTTTTTTTGATCCTTTCTGACACACCATTTTCTTGTGGTTTTCTTGGAATTGTCTTCTCTCTGCGAATTCCATGCTTTGAACAATACCTATCAAAATCTTTTCTTCAATATTCGCCTCCATTGTCTGATCTGAGAAACTTCAACTTCTTTCATGTCTCAATCTCAACCAAAGATTTCCATTTCTTGAAGGTATCAAATGCATCAGATTTATTCTGAATACAATAAATCCAATTTTTTCTAGTTTTATCATCAATAAAAGTAACATAATAATGAGAGCCACCAAGAGATGAGACCTGAGTAGGTCCCCATACATCTGTATGCACAAGCTCTAATTTTTTGCTCTTCTTTTCTTTCCCAACTCTGAGAAATATGACTCTCTTCTATTTTCCATAAGTGCAATTCTCACAGAAATCCAAATCAACATTATTCAAACCTGGCAACAAATTTCTTGAGTGAAGAATCTTCATCCCCTTCTCACTCATGTGTCCGAGCCTATAATGCCACAATGCTACATCTACTCCTTTGTAATTTAAAGCATTAACAGAGTTATTAATACCATTTCATAAATACAATGTACCAACCTTTTCGCCTTTTTCTATTACCAGGGCTCCTTTGGTGACCTTCCAAGTTTTATCTGTGAAAGTTGTCACACAACCTTCACCGCCTAACTACCTTGTTGAAATCAAATTTTTCTTCAGATCTGGAAAATGACTTACCTCATTTAATAGCCATTGATTTCCATTCTATTGTTTTACAAGAACCTTACCCATTCCAATAATTTTACAGGGTCTATCATCACCCAAACAGACTTGTCCAAAATCTCCTTGAACATAGTCATGAAAATATTTCTTATCAGGTGTGGCATGGAATGAGGCCCCTAGATCTACAACTTAAGAATCAGTAACATTTTCAAAAGAAAGAATCAAAGAATATTGTAACACATCACCTATCACATCTGCTTCATGATTATTTTCTTGCTATGCATCTCCTTCTTTTCCCTTCTGAGATCTACAGTCTTTCTTTAGGTGTCCTTTCTTTTTGCATTTCCAGCATACTATCCACGATCTCGACTTGGATCTGCCTTTCCTTGATTTACTGTGATATCCCAAGCTCTTTCCTCTTTCCATTCTTCTTCCCCTAGAATCTGCACTCAAAGCATTACCTGATGTCTTACCAAAGCTTTTCCTTCGCATTTCCTCGCTAAGGATAGCACCGACAACATCATCAAACTTTAAAGTACTAGATCCAGAGATAGAGTTACTATTAGCCATAACTAAACCATTCCAGCTTTCTGGCAATGAGCATAGAAATAAAAGAGCCCTAAATTCATCATCAAAGTTTACCCCTATAGAAATTAACTGACTGGTAACTGTATTAAAATCATTTAAATGGTTTGCAACAGATCCACCTTCCGACATCTTCATATTAAATAAACGTTTCATAAGAAATACCTTGTTTGAGGCTGAGGGTTTTTAATATAGTTTTTCCAACACCTTAATAAAACCCTCTGTTATTTTTTCCTTCGAAATATTGAAGGCTACCGACACTGCAAGGCACAACCGTACTATTCCGAGTGCCTTTCTATCAAGAATCTCCCATTCTGCGTCTTCATAGCCGTCGACTTCTTTATTTTTCTGCTCAATGGTAGGTACAAATCTTTTTGATACAGATAATGTTCCATCTGCATCTTCCATAGTGGGAAGTTTTGGTCGTTAAATTTCTCGACCCTAAAGTTACCATCTTCCGCCATTGCTCCCACTCGAACCAGGAACCCTTCATTCCTGCGAGTTTATAAGCCAAATAGACCTTCGGCGCTGATACCAGTTGTTAGAAAATTATATATTATAGAGAAATGCAACACATAAAATATGCAGAAAACACAAGCACAAAAAACACATAAAATTAGAGAGACACAGATATACGTGGCTCACCTAGTTTGGGCTACGTCCACCCCGAACAGCCAGTCCTTCCTTTCTATTATCCAACAAAATGAAGAGACACAACCTACAACAGATCCGTTGTAATATCCTCTGTTCTCTCTCATAGTCTCCCTATTTGTTTCTCTCTTTGAGAATACTCATACAATACACAGCCACAATATAATACCCTCATACAAAGTGAGGGGTTGCCTTCTAGGGAAAAAAACCCTAAACTAAACATAATTTCTACTGTCGTATGATCCGCCTAATGAACGACCCAAATTGACTAGAAATTACTATACTTTTACAAGGAAATTTTAAATCTATTTTTAGCTTCGGGGGCGCTGCCCCCAAAACCCCCCGCCAGGGGGGGCTCTATAAATTCACAACCGCCCTCCCCTGGACCCCCCAGCGGGGGGGTTAGCCCCCCCGGGCCCCACGGGGGGGGACAATTCCCCCCCGCTGTAAGGGTGTAAAGTTTTCCTGGGGTATACCTCTGGCTAAAACAAGGTGTTATCACCCAAAAAATTTCAAAACATCATTGTGTCAACTCTATTTTTTATCATGGCCTCAAAATAGGTTTGAAAGTAATTTTAGGTTTTGGTTAAGGGTAGGTTAGAGTTTTTATGAGTTTAAAGGTCATCATTGAATTCAAATAAAGTCTTTAGTAGTCCATTCCATGATCAAATACTCACATTTTCCATTTAAGGGTCATTCAATTAAGTTTCGGGCTAAATTTTTGCAATTAGCTAGGAATCCACTGTTTCGTAGTGCCGCTAGTTCAAAAAAAAGAAAATGTGCTATGAAAGCGCTGCTACTTTCGTAGCGCAAACTGAAAAAAATACACTATGAGTGCTACGAAAGTGCAGTTTCTTTGCTATTGTGTCAAATAAGCCAAAATTTGTCAGATTCAGTTGGGGAATGATAGGATAGGGGTATGGTGGGTCAGTTAGTTACCAAATTCGATATACTTACCTATCCTAAAGTCATCATAGTCATGAGAGGATATCAATGAAGCATCATTTAGTCATGAGGTGACATCTCAAATTCAATTTTTTTCCCAATTGAGTCATTGTTGATTCATTTACCTTCACACAACTGTTTGAGCTCTGAATCAGTTAAGATAAGTATGTGGTTGTTCTATGCAAAGGCAACCTTCATCATTCTCAAGTGATGTTGTTAATTTAATCAAGCGAGGTTGTTTCATATCTTAATCAAGAGAGGTTGTTTTATAGATTCTAGATAAGCTAACTGGTTTTTCCAAGAAGTATGACAAAGGTTACAAAGTGTCAAAGAGGCAAAACAAAAACAAGTGGCCAACAAGCAGGAAACCCAAAGAGTGACAAGAAGCCAAGCAACATCATCAAAAGAAAAAAAAGTGGTTTCAGGTTCAAATGACAACTCAATGATGAAAGGAAACTTAGATGACATCTTACATGCAATTGATATAGAAGAGTCACCTATTGTGCAAGCTGATTTTATTGGAACAAATGAACACAAACAAAAAAAAGTGAAATTAGCAAAGAAACTGGAATTTAAAGGTGAGAATGCAGCCTTTGTCTTTCAAGCTAGGTAGCCTTTGACTAGGCATACTAAAAAGCTCAAAGAACATAGTAAGGAGGTCCAAGAAGCTACTGAAATAGTCAAAGTAGCTAAAGAGGTCATTGACCTCTCATCATCAGTAGTAGAGCATGAAACGAGCAGAATAATGAAGGAAAAATAAGAAATGACAGAGTATAAAATGCTTGAGGAGAAATTGACATCAACAAAACAAGAGATTGCTAAGATGAAGAAAAGGGCCAGAAAGCACACCATTGAGAAAACATAATTTAAGAGGATGAAGGCAATATGGGAAGGTCAAACTGTTTCTAGGTTTGAGATTCCAAGTGGTGCAGAACAGTTTTTCACATGGACAGTGCCAGCTATCAAAAAGGCTAAATTTGTTAGAGTGATCAACACCCATTTGAGATCTAGTAATAGAAAGCTAAGAGGTCAAGTGGAGGATTTGGAGCTACAATTAAAACAGTCTCAAGATGAACTAAAGAGCAGAGGTACAAAATGACAAATTCAAAGCAAACTCAAAATGGAAAATGAGGATTAAATTTTGTGAAGGTTATGTTTTAGTCCAAATAGTTGATGGTTTTGATGAAGCCAATGATTTTCTGAAGCTGTGGCACCTTTTTTGTGAAAATATGGTTAAAATTTCTTACTATAGTAGCTTTTTCACCCTTTTATTATCAAATTTTGGAGGGAAGACCATGTCTTTTGACTTGAAATTTATAACGAAGATATGTCAAGTGAATATCAAAGTAAACCTGAAAGAAAGGAAGCTAAATTTGAAGGAAAATGGGTAAAAATACTGTGCTACGAAAAGCGCTACGAAACTGTGCTACTTTCATAGCGCAGGTCTGTTTTCACTATTTTGAGAATTTCGAAGTGGTTTTACATAGCTGGCATGAAGGAATGACTTGGGACATATTCTAATCATGTTCTTGAAATCAATTAGCCTCGAATTTATGGGTTAGAAGTGGTCATAATATCTCAAGAAAATAAAAGAATCCTAAGCCTAAAAACAGGGGAGCAGTTTCCTAAATTGCAGGAGATCAACATCATCAACATTATGGTCATTAAATTCTAAAGCCTACATCTGGATTCGACCTCATGGGAATACAGTTGGAAAATGGTGTAATATATTTTATATAAGCTTGTTATGAGTAGAGTTAAAGAGTTTAAGTCCTATTTGAAATATGACTGCTCATTAGGTTTGCAGCTGTCATTTTGTAATAAATACCATGTCTCATGGTTAGGAAAAGTGTCAAAAAGTAGGAATTCGATGTATCTAGATGAGGATAAGGTTATCCTATGATTGTAAATTATCTATAAAGATGAATAAGTCGAAATGCTAAGGGTTGGACATTTGTTAGCAAAAATATTGTGTTTATTGTAAGTGACTATTTTAAGCTTAATACAAAATTTCTACTTAGACAACTCAAGATTCATGAAGAGTTCTTGCATTTTCTTGTTCTAGTGGCATCTCTTCAATATTCTATTACAGTGGTGTTTTCTTATGTTACTCATAATTCATCAATGATGCTCTGACTTCCTTCATAGACAAACTAACTATGTGTTTCACTGTTCTAAATGTGTATTCCTTTACTTGAACTCTGATATACCTTGACTTCCATGCTAGGTAGATTGTTTTGGCTATGATGAAACTATTATGACTCCATAAGCCCAATGTACACTTGCTAATGTGATTTACAACCAATTTATATCATTTATCTTCTTTTACCCCATATAGAGTTAGCCATCTACATATTTATCAAAAATCATAAACCCTTGAGAGAGCCCTCTCAGGTTGAGGAGGCTAAGCCTCAGCCAAAATATTGGTCTGAAACAGTTACTTGAGATTAACTTGTTTGGAAACCTATCAGGTCTGATATTGTGATAACATTTTGGTGCGCCTGCCGGGAGTTTGAAGATTATACTTTCCTGAGATTTTGAAGCTGAACTTCTGAAGGTAGCAGGGGCTCAGGTAGATTTTTGAGGCTGCATCTACCTTGGCGACTCCACACATAAAATAATCAATTGGAAGGTGACTCCACTACTTGAAAATCAATAGCTTGATGAAGTTTCAGAATGAGTTCCATTGCAAGAATAAATTGCAGGTATGGCCCTATGAATTGGTTTCATATCCCTGGTTTTCCAAATCCTATGCCAAAGGTTGAATGGTTAACTGATCTTCCTATATTCAAATATGAAAAGAAAGAAAATGCTGCTATTCATCTAGTTAGATTTCATATGCATGTACACAGACTTAAGGTTCATTTCCCTGAAGATTGTCCCGTGAAGATTTTTATGGCCACATTAGAAGGAAAAGCACGGTCTTGGTATGAAAGCTTGCCAAATGGTTCATTATATTCTCTTGCTGATTTACATGTTGCATTTTATGAGATGTATGAAGAGTGTCATCCCTCCTTATTGCTAGTAAAATACTGATGTAAACACTATGTGATTTTTATTGATTATTTGGAGAATTGTTATGAAGATGATGAGTTCATGGATGAGGAAATTTTAGAAGCTCTTCATGACAATCCCTTTCATCACCGAGAAGAAAGGATAGCCTCTTCCCTGGATGAAAATGAAACCCAGTAGGAGTTTATTTATGAAAATTATGATACATCCTCTGAGTTTGATGAAAAATTGCAGCAGAATGGTCAGTCTTTTGATCATCGAGAGTATGAGAATCATTTCAAACAAAAAGAGGAAATATTGGAAAATTCTTGCTACAATCCTTATGTACAAGAAAATTTCAATTCTTCATGTCATTTCTTATATCACTCTATATCAAATGATGATTACATTAATGAAGAAGTGGGTGAAAATTTTTCTTTGTCCTTGTCTTCTAATTTGAAATCATTTGAGTGCAAGTTAGAAGATAAGATTCAGTTTGTGGATGAAGTTGCTAGAGAACAATGAAAAATATATTGAAGTTTTAAAAGATAAAATTCAGCCTTACAGGCTTCATGATCAAGATCAGTTTTTTCAAGAGTTGTTAATGCTAAAAAACAAGGAGGGGGTGTTGCTGTCACCTTTCTCCTTTGAGTTTGAAGAAGAATACATTGTTTTTGAAAATCGGTTTGAAAAGCAGTTTGAGAGCACAGAAATGAAGTTTTATGTGGTTGATCAAAACATGGATGAGTTGTCCAAAGCTGTAGAATGTCATGAGAAACATCAAATAGATCATGTCTTCTTTTATCCTATAACTGGTTACATGGAAAGGTTCTACAATCCATATTTCCAGTTATTTTTTGTTATGAAGATCAGATGCATCTTATGTTGCCTTGGTCATTCCAATATCATGTTTATTTTTGGTTCAAGTGCAGTCAAGAGTTTCAAATGACATATAAAAATGACTGGCTCGATTGGAAGTTTCATGTTGTTTCAGCTAAAGTGGAGATTACAGCTGACAGGGTAGGTAGGTTTATGTGAATAAGCTCAAAGTTGACTGAGCATCTTTTCAATAGGTACAAATTTTTCTTAGTAGGTATAGATTTGAGCAATTTCAAAGTTTTTCTATTTGGTCAAGAAAAATTGATGGCAGCACTGGAACTACTGGTTCTTAGTGTACCATAGGGTCACACTATCCCAACTGGAGCCACTATTATCACCCAAAAATTTTCAAAACATCATTGTGTCAACTCTGTTTTTTATCATGGCCTCAAAATTGGTTTGAAGGTCATTTTAGGTTTTGGTTAAGAGTAGGTTAGAGTTTTTATCAGTTTAAAGGTCATCATTGAATTCAAATAAATTCTTTAGAAGTCCATTCCATGATCAAATAGTCACATTTTCCATTTAAGGTTCATTCAATTAAGTTTCGGGCTAAATTTCTGCAATTAGCCAGGAATCCGCCGTTTTGTAGCATCGCTAGTTCAAAAAAAAGGAAATGCGCGACAAAAGCATTGCTAATTTCATAGCAAAAACTACAAAAATTACATTGTGAGTGCTACGAAAGCGTGGTTTCTTAGTTGTTGTGTCAAATAAGCCAAAATTTGTTAGATTCCATTGGGGAATGATAGGATAGGGGTATGGTGAGTCAGTTAGTTACCATATATGATGTACTTACCTAACCTACAATCATCATAGTCATGATAGGATATCAATGAACCATCATTTAGTCATGAGGTGACATCTCAAATTTGAATTTTTTCCTAATTGAGTCATATTTGATTCATTTAGCTTCACACAACTGTCTGAGCTCTTAAGCAGTTAAGATAAGTATGTGGTTGTTCTATGCAAAGGCAACCTTCATCATTCTTAAGTGAGGCTATTCATTTAATCAAGTGAGGCTATTTTAAATATTCTAGAGAAGCTAACAGGTTTTTCCAAGAAGCATGACAGAGGTTAGAAAGTATCAAAGAGGAAAAACAAAAAGATGTGGCCAACAAGCAGGAAATCTAGAGAGTGACAAGAAGCCAAGCAGCAACATAAAAAGGAAAAACAGTGGTTTCAGGTTTAGATGACAGCTCAGTGATGAAAGGAAACTTAGATGACATCTTACATGCAATTTATATAGAAGAGTCACCTATTGTGCTAGCTAATTTTATTGGAACATATGAACAAAAATAGAAAAAAGTGAAATCAACAAAGTAACTTGAATTTGAATGTGAGAATGCAACCTTTGTCTTTCAAGCTAGGAAGCCTTTGACTAGGCATACTAAAAAGATCAAAGAACATAGTAAGGAGGTCCAAGAAGCTACTAATATAGTCAAAGTACCTAAAGAGGTGGTTGAACTCTCATCACCAGCAGTAGAGAATGCAGCTAGAAGAATAATGAAGGAAAAAGAATAATTGACAGAGTATAAAAGGCTTGAGGAGAAATTGACATCAGAAAAACAAGAGATTGCTAAGATGAAGAAAACAGCCATCACATCATTGAGAAAGTAGAATTTAAGAGGATGAAGGCAGAATGGGAAGGCCAAACTGTTTCTATGTCTGATATTCCAAGTGGTGCAGAACAGTTTTTCACATGGACAGTGCCAGCTATCAAAAAAGATAAATTTGTTAGAGTGATCAACACCCATTTGAGAGCCAGTAATAGAAAGCTAAGAGGCCAAGTGGAGGATTTGGAGCTACAATTAAAACAATCCCAAGATGAATTAAAGAGCATAGGTACAAAATGACAAATTCAAAGCAAACTCAAAATGGAAAATGAGGATTAAATTTTGCGAAGGTTATGTTTTTAGTCAAAATAGCTAATGGTTTTGATGAAGCCAATGATTTTCTGAAACCGTGGCACCTTTTTGTTTTAAATATTGTGAAAATATGGCTAAAAATACTTACACAGAAATTTCGTAGCCCTTGTAGTGCAAAAAGGGTGAAATGTGCTACGAAACTGCTATAGCAGCTTTTTCACCCTTTTCTTATCAAATTTTGGAGGGAAGACCATGTATTTTGAGTTGAATTTTCTATGGAGCTATGTCAAGTGAATATCAAATTAACCTTGAAAGAAAGGAAGCTAAATTTTGAAGGAAAATGGGTAAAAATATTGCGCTACAAAACTGTGTTGCTTTCGTAGCGCAGGTCTATTTTCACTATTTTGAATAGTTCGAAGTGGTTTTACATAGCTGGCATGAAGGAATGACTTGGGAAATATGCTAATCATGTTCCTGAAATCAATTAGCCTTGAATTTATGGGTTATAAGTGGTCATAATATCTCAAGAAACTAAAATAATCCTAAGCCTAAAAACAAGGGAGCAGTTTCCTAAATTGCAGGAGATCAACATCATCGACATTATGGTCATTAAATGGTAAAGCCTATCATCTAGATTCGACCTCATGGGAATAAAGTTGGAAAATGATGTAATATAGTTTAGATAAGGTTGTTAGGAGTCGAGTTAAAGAGTTTAAGTCCTATTTGAAATAGGACTGCTCATTAGGTTTGCAGCTGTCATTTTGTAATAAATACCATGTCTCATGGTTAGGAAAGGTGTCAAAATGTAGGAATTCGATGTATCTAGATGAGGATAAGGTTATCCTATGATTGTAAATGATCTATAAAGATGAAGAAGTCGAAATTCTAAGGGTTGGACATTTTTTAGCAAAAAGATAGTGTTTATTGTAAGTGACTATTTTCAACTTAATATAGAATTTCTACTTAGACAGCTCAAGATTCATGAAGAGTTCTTGTATGTTCTTGTTTTGATGGCATCTTTTAAATATTCTATTGCAATGGTGTTTTCTTATGTTACTCAGTGTTACACTAAAATTTGTCACCATGACATTTAGCTGTATATATGGGTTCATCATTACCTATTTTTTGCTCCCTCAGAACTCTAAAAACATAAAGTTCCCCAAATAAAGTCTTGGAACTGGAAGAAGCTCTTAAAAATCCTAAAAAGCCTACTCTCGCACTTTTCCTAGTCATTCCCTGTAGTATCGTGGCTAATTGCTATAAAAAATGCAAAAAATCCCACACGTAAAGCTCATTAAAACTGTGAACCCCCGTAAAAGGTAAAATAAAGAGAAAAGTAAGTTCTAGAAGCCAAGATGGTCAGATAATCTCCTAGCTGGGGCCTTCTAGAAGCGCTATTCGGTCGAGCTTCGTCCCTTCCATTCATGAACCTTCATCCCTTCATCAATGGAGCTATGCCTTGTTTTTTGGAGCTAAAATCCTATAATGAGAGGGCTTTATCCCTTCCTTTTTGGAGCTGAAACTACCTCTCTTCAGCTATAAATTGAGACCAAGTTTCAGTCTCAATGGTACCTTTTAGATACTTATTAAATGATACTTACTTCTTAGCTTATAGAAGAGAATTGCTGAAGGAATTATACTCTACACATTTAACATCATTGGCATGAGAGAGATTACTTACTCATGGCCATAGTCTTATGTTGATTCAGAGAGTTGGAGTCCTGTCAAACTGAGGAAAACAACTGTTCGGGACCCCGGAAGAACCTGTAAAAACATCAAGGCTTAGATTACAAACATAAAATTCTTGGTTAGATTACAAACCAAGCTTAAACATCCTCCAAATTTTAGATAGAGTTGAAGGTTACACATTTCTTTTAGTTTTGAATTTTATTATTTTAGTATTTTTTTAGTTTTATTTTGGAAGAAGTTTGTTTTGTTTCTGATCTAAATGATATAAGGAATTTCATTTTGAGCAAAAGATTTTTTTTTTGGAATTGGAATCTCTGAATTGTCTTCTTTTCAAAGTTTCTCATATAGGAAAGAAAGAATTGATATTTTGAAAGTTTTTAAAATCTCTCAACTCTTTCCTCTAGTTAGACTTCATTGAAAATAAATGAGTTGTTTATTATATATATGCATTGTAGAGAATTTGAGTCGGGTCATTAAAACATCATCAAGTTTCATTTCCATACCTATTGTCTTAAGAAACTGCCAATTAAAAGTAACGCTTAATTAAAATCAATCTAGAAATTTTTTATTTTCTAGGGATCTTTTCACAAATATAGTGTAGGCTAGTGTCTTGGAATAGGTTTTATTTAACTCTCAAAGACAGTAAAAACAAACAAGTAGTCAATCTTGTGGTAGGAAAATCCAATTATAGCATGTATGCTCTGGGAAGCTCCTCCTAAAGGAGTCAAGCACGAGATCATATCCGAACTAGTTAGGTAATCATACCTATCTCATTGGGAATGATAGAAGGTGTTCACATATTAAAAACGGTAAACCTCGGATTGACCATTGTCGAGGAGCTTGGGGTCACTTATCGGTAAACCTTGGATTATGTCAAGGAGCCTTCAAGGGGATTGAGCTTGTTACTATGTCCTTGCATGTATATCGTATCGTATACTGTTTCCCCAAGTATATGTGTTCCCATTTGTGACCTTAATGACCATAAACTTTAGGATTCTTTCCCAAGGTGACAGTGGAGGGGAGATCCCACTGTACCTGGAGTAGATGTCGGCGAAACTCACTTGGACTCTCCGGAGGGTTATCTTCACTCAAGATGGCTTAAGTGGAGAAACTTGCACCAGTCTGTTCCATTATGCAGGTTGTCAGGGTAACTGTTCCAACCGCCATTTCTGCATTAAAATTCTACGATGTTGGATTTCATCACCAACTAGTGTTTTTAGTGTGGGAATCTACTATTTGTGTGTGGATTGATCTCTTAGATTTTTATACGCGTGTGATTCATTTTGATTATTTATTTAGAGAATTTAGGGTTTTTTTGAATTTCCCTTTCTTTTCATGTGTTAAAATTTTTAATCGTGGTTGAATTACTGAGATGATCACGTAGAACTCAGGGGAAGCCCCTTGAGTACACACCAAGCCAACTAGAAGGACTTAAATATCTGATTCCAAATGTTATCGGTAGAACTAGATTAACGGAACAAGGAGAATCATCCATAATTATTCATCCTAATTTTGAAGTAAATCAACTGCAAATAGAAGAACATACTTCACAAATAGTTTCAATTTCCGAATTAACTGAAGTTTCTTTTACAAGAAGTGAATTATCACCTAAAGAACCTCAAATTTATGAACCAGAGACTAAACCTGCTACATCAGAACCTACTTTAGAATTCGTTACTCCAACTTTTAATTATCCTAATTCACCCAAAGTAAGAAATCGGATTACAAAAGATCTTCCTCTTGGTCTCGTTAGTATTGAAGAAATCACTCATATAGAGGACGAAGTTGTTCTTCCCTCAACTCAGGAAACTTTAGAACTTATAGAACATGAATCAATTTTTTACAGCCCTTTTAGACAAGATGCTTTGTATTCTTCATTAACAAATTTTCTACAAAACATAGGTCTTCAGTACTCACCACCCCAAATTCCCTTTTTCCCTACACGAATAGGTTGTAGACCTCAGCTAAACATGTCTAGTGAGTCATCTATGTTTACTGAATCGCAAAAAACATTTATGTATGGTTGTTCATATGTTCGTGTAGGCTATCAATCACTCTCTGGTACATTCTCAGGAGCATCTCCTCTTCCTAACAAACCAATGTCATCATCTGGTCCAAATGAATCAACAATAAACAATGAGCAAGTTTATATGATGTCTGGAAATATCCCAAACCCCGGTTCTCAAGGTAGTAATGTATCGGCTGGGGGGGAACCTCAAGGACAGTACATACATCAGGGTCAGTATTAACCTCAAGGAAAATACATACCCCAAGGTCAACCTCAGGGTCAGGGACAGTATATGCCTCAAGGTTAATGCGTGCCTCAAGGTAAATATCAACCTCAAAGGCAATACCTAGCTCAAGGATTGCAGCCTCCTTTAGGACAATAGTTCTATCCAGAAAAGAAAATGTTACAAGGAGGTGGAAATTATCTAGTCAATTATCAACCATATGTTCAACCAAGTTACCGTCCATCTTATGTACAACCTTCATTAGGACCTTCATATCCAAGAATGGTGTGGGATCCATCTCAAGTACCACGGAATTTACAACCAAATATGCAAGTACCTTATTATAAAGTTGGACAACCAGTTGGTTATAATAAACCCTAATAACCTGTCCAACCTATGATTCAAACACCTGCATCTGGTCCTGTTCAACAACCTGGTTCGAGTACACCTGTGACTCTGCCCCAAACTGCTGCTCAGACTTCTGTTCAACAAACCACACCTATTCCTGGGGTGTCTACAACTCCTATCACATCCGCCCCTCAAACATCATTACATATTCCTCAAGTTTCTATTCCGCAGTATGGACCTACAATTCAGACTAATGTTCAGATGCCGACATGACAACCTAGAACAAGTACAGTTATAACAAGTCAACCTCAATTTACTTATCAACTGTATGAGGGGCCGTATCAATATGGACCTGTTCAAACTCCAGTCTACCCACAACAACCGTACCCTGGGTATACATATCAGACACCTGTTCAACCTTAGTATGGTGCAGTTATTCCTGGTTATCCAGGGGACACTCTGATTCCAATTGCACAACCTATTCCAGGTTATCTTGGATATCCTCCTTCCGGGACTGGTTTAGTCTCACAAAGTTATCAACAAGACCCTACTCGTTGATTTCCATTCATAGAAACTTTAGATTTACTGGATTTATCTCTCCTTATGAATGATCCTATCTATTATCATCTGTATTGGTCGCCTATGTCACATAAGTTTCCTAGTGATATCCCAAAGTTTGAAGGAAAATCAGGAGAGGATCCTTCTAACCATGTCATGACTTACCACCTTTGGTGTGCATCCAACTCATTAATTGACGATTCCATTTGACTTAGACTTTTTCAAAGAACGTTAATAGGCTTAGCTGCCAAATGGTACATTGAATTACCACGAGGCTCATTTACCAATTTTAGCGCTCTAGAAAATGCTTTCTTAACTCATTTTTAGTTTCCAGTCATATACGACAATGGCACAGAATTATTAACTTCACTAAAACAATCTACGTCTACATACATATTAGATCATATTCATGAATGGAGACGTAGAAGACGTTTGGTAAATTTTTTTATCCCGGATCAAATATTGGCATAATGGTTTGTCAAATCATTGCTACCAAAGATTACTAAAGATGTAGCCAAAGTAAGAGTTTTCATAGAAGAACAAGCTATTGCTCAAGCTCAGTGTCTTGACTTGGTATATACCCAGTCCGAAACTTTGTACAAGAAAATTCCCATTTTACCACGTCCTGCTCAGATAACAACAACTCCTTCAAGGTCTCATGCTGCTAATGGTGTAATCGGTTCAGTTAGTACAACTAAGAGTAAGAATAAATCTTCAAAGGTTACTTATCTCATAATAACTTTACCTGATTCACCAAAAGGAGAATCTTCCCTGGAAAATTCTGCCGATATTGACATTGTAGATTCATCTACTGTAGAGTCGAAAGCTGGAAACAAGAAGGAAGGGAAGAAAAGGAATAAACAGACTTCATCTCCCAAGGAAAAAACTGATAAAAATGAATCAACTGATGATAAACGAAAACCTCGTTATCCATGTCTTATCTGTGACGAGGATCATTTCACCAAGGAATGTCTGCATAGGGCCGAGGTATATAAATTTGTCAAAGGTTCATCCACCCCTGCTGTTTTAAAGGATTCATTTCCTATTCAAGATATAAAATTGATTGGATGTTCCTCTAATACATCAACAGATATTTTGATGGTTGCGACTCGATCACAAGATTATGGTAGTAAAAACCATGTTGCTGGTAAAGAAGTAGAAAATTCTAGTTCTGCACCAGCTAAATCTCCTTCAGTTTCTGATCCATTACATATCAAGAAACCGAATCTCGATTTGGTAATCAAACCGCCTACCAAAGGTGTACTTCGTAAATCAGCTTTCAATCCACATGCAAGAGCTACTCAGAATTACAACATTGTGGAGGATTTAGCAATTTCTCCTTCAATAATGTCAGCCTTGGAAGTGCTGCAATCATGTCCAACACAAAGGAAATTACTCTTATCAGCAATTGGAGCTATAGATCTTCAGGATTCAAATCTTATGGTCTTCGATTTAGAAAATTTTACACCTCATCTCCCTCATATAATGAATTTTCAAATCCCAGTACTAGTAAAAAACATATGTTTCTTTCGTACTGTTATTGATGAAGGAGCATCCACATGTATCGTGTCATTAAACTATTGGAAATCACTTGGTTCTATAACACTTAACTAGTCACCAAAAATCCTCAAAGATTTCAACGGAAGAGGATTCCATCCATTCAGAATTTTACAGGATCTACCTATAGAAGTCAAAGGGAAAATAGTTAATTTAGATGTGGAATTAGTTGATGCCCCTCTAGATTATAACCTTCTTCTGGGTTGAAGTTGATCTTATGCTATGACTGATATCATTTCATCTGTCTTTCGGATAATTATGTTTCCTCATCAAGGAAATATTGTGAAATTCGATTAGCTCTGATATTATTCGTCTGACCCAACTTCTACTGATAGTATTCAGCACGTAGGAAAAACAACTATCCCTTATGAGGATGTAGGAGTAGGTTTAATCAAATAGTCTGCTTTAATGGGAACTTTTTCTATGCCTCCACCTAACATACCACATAATATTTCTAATATCAATATGATTACATCAAGCACTATTCCATTTGCTGATTCTTGGATAGTGCCTTCAGAATCAGAACTGGATTCATTCAATGGCAGGATGCCTTTGAGTCCTTTTGAGATAACATATCAAGTAGTAAAGTCATTTTCCGATTCTTTATCAACTAATAATGATCCGATGAATCTGATCAACGAAGAATCATTTTCAACGTCAAGCTCGACTACAACATCAATTATTGATCCTTTTAAACAAATGTTTCATACTGATGAAAGCATTCGTGAATTCTTGTTTGTAGATGAGTTACCATGGGATGATCTCCATCATAGGTCATAATTTTTATCTGAGCTTGATAAATTCGAAAATAAATTTTCCTCTATTTTTACAGCTGATTATGTCGAGGAACCTCAGAGTCCAATATCGATCACAAATTTGGATTCTGAAGTAAATTTGGGGAATATTTCTTCTACCATTCCTATTGACATCTCAGTAAAACCCAGAATTATTGAAAACATTCATATAGGTGCTTCATGTACACCAGATTAAATTGCTACATATAAAGTCCTATTTCAATAATTCCACGACATATTTGTTTGGCCTTATGAAGAAATGCCAGGAATCGATCCCAACATTGTCATTCATGAAATAAACACTTACCTAGATGCTAAACCTGTCAGACAGCTATTATGTCCGATACATCCACGAAAATCTACTTCCATTACAGCCGAATTTGAGAAATTACTAAGATCAGGTTTTATTTATCCGATCCCATTAACGAATTGGGTATCTAATATCGTTCCTGTTACGAAAAAACAAGGAACAATACGAGTATGTGTTGACTATAGGGATATTAACAATGCTTTTTCTAAAGACAATTATCCAACTCCTTATATCGACCAAATTATTGACGATTGTGCTGGAAATGAAATGAATTCATTAATGGATGGATTTTCCGAATACAATGAAATAAATATACTCTCTGCCGATCAACCAAAAACAACGTTCATTTGTCCTTGGGGAAAGTTTGCTTACTGTAAATTACCTTTCGGATTAAAAGATGTTGGGGAAAATTTTCAAAGGGTAATGTCCTACAATTTTCATGACATTAAACACATTATGTACCCTTATCTCGATGGTTTACCTGCTCATTCATTACACAGGGAAGATCTTCCTACTCACTTACGATCGATTTTTATGAGATGTAGGTATTATAAGATTCACTTGAATCCACATAAGTGTGTTTTCTGTGTATAATCTAGTAGGTTACTGGGATTTGTCGTTTTTAAAGAAGGAATCTGTGTCGACCCTTCCAAGGTTGAGGCCATTATCAATTTACCTCCTCCTTCCTCACTCTGCCAACTCCAAAGTTTGCAAAGGAAAGCAAAATTTCTGTGTAGATTCATCCAGAACCATGCTGAGTTAACCAAAGGTTTTACCAGGCTTTTGAAACAAAATATTCCTTTCATTTGGGATGAGATCAATGATCCATATTTTTATGCTTTAAAACACGTGTTAACACATGCACCATGTTGTACCTCAAGAAACAATCCCTTGGTTGTGGTAAGGAATCAGTGCTTGAGACATTTATAAATGTATGTCACAATATTAAGATATTAGATGGTATTCGTTAAGCACCTTCGGAAATTAATTATTTACAACCCTCAATGATCTGATATAATAAAATATTTCACAATGCCACTATCTGCTGATGTAACATGAATTGGAAGGAAGAAAATGAAATGGAAAGTAAGAATGATAAGCTGGATAACAGAATCTATCATTTTTAATTTTTGAAAGAACCTTATAGAGAGAAAATAGTTGGGGTGAAGGAGTGCACATTAAGGACATTTAACTCTTACTTACATACTGTAAAAAGAGACCAGAAACTACATTAATACACCTCATTCATAGAAGAAAAAAATATGATGAAACTGGAAAAAACAAATCAACATCAACAGGTGCAAGAAAATTGATCTTCTTTCCTCAACTTTCAGGAAATTTAGTACAATTTATAGTCCTCCAAAGGCCAAAACTCAAAACCCTAATGAGATTTTTTTCTCCCCTTTTATTCTCCCTTCTTAGCCTACCTAATTAACTGTTAAAAAAAAATAAGTTAAATAACTAACTTTCTAAAATTTTAACAGTTGCAAAATTATTCCTTATTCAGAATATTTATCTATTGAAGAAACTAGCTTTTGTGAACCCCAACCCTTTACAAATATGGTCAAACATACTCATGGGTGTCTTTCTCTTTTAATTAATAAGAGAAATTAAATAAAAAATCTTCGAATTTTTACATGTTTCATATGGTACTAATACTGACATGGAAAATACATATATTTAGGTCCCGTACTTTGTATTTATGATATAAAAAATTAATGGTTTTTCCAAAACCCAAAACCACCTATGAGAGCACTTGTAGCAGTATCTTGAAAAAGGACTGAGTGATGTCGCATTGCATCATAGTCGTTGATCTGAAAGTAGTGGTTCAAGCCAAACCACTCTACGAGGGCACTCTCTCACATAAGTTCCAAGAAGTTTGTGATGTTGGGAAAGCATTAATTATGGACATGAACGATACAAAAATCAAATTTTATGAGATATGGCTGAACTTTAGCCTATTTGCTTCTCTTCTTCTTCACGTAGAGCCTCATTGATATTTGTGATTTCATGCACTCAAATTACAATATAAAATGCATTGAGTTTTATTTAAATATCAGCTAAATGCTAAGTGATCATCTGAGAAAGAAATTGCCATCATGCAAATCAAATTCTCATAGAATGAATAATACCCAATTTTGTAGGACGTTTCTGGAAAAACGTGTCTTTAAAGAACTAACGAAATATCTTAAACCGCTTTGAATTTTTGAATTTTCACGTCGACGTCAATTGGGCATATTCTACAAAAAACCCATGTTGCGGATTTTTTAAATTTTTCTACATTTGCCTAGAATAAGAAATCAAAATTCATTGTCTTGAGAGTATGTGCGTCTTCTGAATTTCGAATTTTTATTTGCATCAATATGCTTGCTCAACTTTTAAATTCATGTGAAAATATGATCTCCCACAGATAATATGCGATTAAGCATATATTTTAAAGCTTTGTCTATGAAATTTACACTCTGTAAGTGCAAATAATTTGAATTAGTGAAAACCTTAGCTATTACCAGCAATCCAACATCATTAACAAATTCAGAATCCAGGGTTAATTTTCCAAGAGAGTGACAACAAACTCCAACATCTTCCATAATTTTATTAGCTATATTTACACATGGTGCAATGCCAAGCCATTTCAGTGTCTTTGCACAACCAATTTCTATTGTTGTCATACCTCTGTCTTTCAAACACTCACAAAACTGAAGATTCCAATTCTCAAGTTGTTTGTATTGTTCTCCTATAGTTGTAAGACCTTGATCACTTATATAGCAACCTTGTAAATATAAGGCCTTCAAAAACCTACAATGTTGAACCATTGATGCTAGGCCCAAGATTGTGACTGTAGGGCATCATATTAAACTCATTTTTTCCAGTCTTTAACAACCCCCTCCGAGAACATTAAGACCAAGGTTTGATAGATTACAAGATTCTAGTTCAGCTTCTTCTATTACATGTTTCCCTATAGAGTGATTTCTTTTGAGTGTTGGCCTTGAAGATGAACTTCTAGAAATAGTAGTTTGTTCATAATCTTAGTACAGTTCCAAGGTGGAAATCTAAAGTTTGATTTAGGTACACTTGACATCCTTTCATCTAGTGCATACAATGTGAATCAATAAAGTGCAAGACTAGCAGGCCTATGCATCCATCAGGACTGTCTGAGGCCCCTATTTAAATAGTGTGTCTTCTTGCACTTTCTAGCTGATACCATCTCTTTAGACAAAAGCACAAGAATCCCTATATGAATTTTTTCCATCTAAATGTCTCAAAAACCTTGAATTTCTTAGACCCTCTCTTGACTTTTAGCTAAGTCGAATTAGGTTACAACATCTGGCTCCAATTGGGAACAACACTTTGGTAGCAAAGTGTTGAGAAATTGTAGATCAGTAGCCTTTATTGGGCATGGAGCCAAGTCAAACTGAATTTTCTCCCAATCCAAAATCTCTAAAAATTTCAAAATTATTTGAAACCTCTCTCTTCCAGGATCTTTATTATTGAACTGAAAATGCTAAACTAGAAATACTGCAACTGGGAATGCTCAAATCCTGAGCTTATTTATGTACAAATCCTATATATATATATATATATATATATGCATGGCTGAACTTAATCAAGTGAAGTCAACCTTCCAATGGCACCAACCTAACATGTGCTTGTTAGATTTAATACCTTCATACTACTAAAAAAAAAAAAAAAAAACAGGAATGTACCATGAAAATTTTCCATATACAAAACTTTGTACATACCCTTGCACAAAATCTTGTTTTTGATCAAATAAATTTTTCATATACTCAGCCACTGGATCATAGAACTGACGAGACAAAATTTCGGTGGCCTCCTTTTCTTGAACATTTTGCTGATGTAGACTTCTTTGAACATGGCAACTTCTTTCATTTTTTGACTCCTCAATTTGGAATTGTGTGCGAGGAACTTGATTGCCATTTTCTGTAGGCAGGAATTTAGGCTGAAAAGAGATATCACATTCCCTATAATGCTGATGTTCTTCGTATAATGCCAATTCTTGACACAAGTCTTCCTCCTCCTGCAAACATGCCTGAGAAGCTCCACTAGTTTCCCCTCTATTTACAAAATCATTAAAATTATGAAAATTGTAATGATCTTCCAGGATTTCATTGTGTAGTTCAGCTGTTGCAACTAATTTTTGACCATAATCTTCAGAATGCTTATATTCTTTTGTTTTAGCAATATAGGAATCCTTTGACACCTTTGAAAATCCTTGTTCACCTATGAATTTACATTCTCTTGTAAAGAAATTCCAATGTTTTCTTGACAGGCCCTTTTGTCTTCGACAAAAATTGTTCTTTCAACATGAAAGGAAAAATGTATACAAGCCCACACATTATATTCGATTTCTTGTGCATAAAGAAACATCAACTTCAGAGTGCAAGGCTTTCTCTCCTTGATATAAAAAGCCAAGACAATAGAAAGAGCCCTCAAATAATAAACCATAGTTGATGCTTCAGGAGGTCGAATTTCTTTTGGCATGATGAAATAATTTTTTTGAAACCTCCTATTAAACTCAATGATTGATTCATTTCCTTGCCTCTGGATAGAATATAATTCCAAAAGGTTCTTTTCATATGACTTATGCTCACCCCAATATCGAAGAAAGATATCTTGAAAACCTTGCCATGAACTAATTGAACTTGCTTCCAAACGTGGGAACCAGTGCTGAGCATCCTGCTTTAATGAATGAAAAAACATCCTTAAAGCCACATATTCATAAATAATTTGAAATTTGTCCAGAAATTACTCAAATTCCAAGATATGTAGTTCAGCTGAAATATATTTCTCTCCAGAGAAGCTTGGCAAAAATTTGAATCCTTTTGAAGGATTCTTATGACGAATTGTGGGTAGCTTCAGGAGTTTAAATATTTCTTTGTTTTTGAGATGAAAAATAGTCAATTTATTGTGAGGAAGAATATTATCATTCAAATATGACGAATAATCACCTTTATGCCAAGACTGCAACTGATTATCTGTAGGAATTTTAATACAACAGTCATCTCTCTTCTCATATTTAGGAGATAAAGTTGTGTCAAAATCTATAATACAAGCAGACGAAAAATTATCTTTTTCCAATAATGAATGTACTTTTTGGGCTTTACAATCTTCTGAGAATATAAAGCAGGAAACAATCTTCTTGATATATAAGGGAAAATAACAACTAAACTGATAGTTAGAAATAGAACCTCCTTTAAAAAACTGAAACTCAAATACAAGTTTTTTCCACGATGCTTTCTCATTTTCTTGCCAGCAAAATTCTTCATTTGATGAAACCTTCATCAGTGGAGTCGCCAGGTGAATAATAAACAACTAAATTTTATATCTAAATCTTGTTCACCATCAAGAATAAGGGATTATGAGACCTTCTACCAGGAGCAGACAATGTAGGATCAGGTGTCGAAGGGGTTTTTGGTTTCTGAGCCTTTTTAGAAACCAATTTTTCTGGATCTGACAAAGTAGGGACTTTCTGCTCCGAGGTATATAACCTCGTGTGAGGCCTTTTGAAAGAAATTTTTTTGAAAAAGAATAAACACAGTCGAATATCTCCTCCTCACTGAACAACCAGAGGAAATAGAAATAAAAGCCAGGGAAATGAACTTCGCTTCTTCGTTCCCTAGCAACAGTGCCAAAAAAATGTTGTACCTCAAGAAAAAATCCCTTGGCTGTGGTAAGGAATCAGTGCTTGAGACATTTATAAATGTATGTCACAATATTAAGATATTATATGGTCTTCGTTAAGCACCTTTGGAAATTAATTATTTACAACCCTCAATGATCTAATATAATGAAATATTTCACAACGCCATTATCTGCTGATGTAACTTGAAGTGGAAGGAAGAAAATGAAATGGAAACTAAGAATGATATGTTGGATAATAGAATCTATCATTTTTAATTTATGAAAGAACCTTATAGAGAGAAAATAGTTGGGGTGAAGGAGAGCACATTAAGGACATTTAACTCTTACTTACATACTGTAAAAAGAGACTGGCAGCTACATTACTACACCTCATTCATAGAAGAAAAACATATGATGAAACTGGAAAAAACAAATCAACATCAACAGGTGAAAGAAACTTGATCTTCTTTCCTCAACTTTCAGAAAATTCAGTACAATTTATAGTCCTCCAGAGGCCAAAACTCAGAATCCTAATGAGATTTTTTTTCTCCCCTTTTATTCTCCCTTCTTAGCCTAACTAATTAACTATTAAAAAAAATTTAGTTAAATAATTGAATTTCTAAAATTTTAACAGTTGTAAAATTATTCCCTATTTATAATATTTATCTAATGAAGAAACTAGCTTTTGTGAACCCCAAACCTTTACAAATATGGTCAAAAATACTCACGGGTGTCTTTCTCTTTTAATTAATAAGAGAAATTAAACAAAAATTCTTTGAATTTTTACATGTTTCATATGGTACTAATGCTGACCTGGAAAATACATATATTTAGGTCCCGTACTTTGTATCTATGATATAAAAAATTAATGGTTCTTCCAAAACCCAAAACCACCTACAGGAGCACTTGTAGCAGTATCTTGAAAAAGGACTGAGTGATGCCACATTGCATCATAGCCGTTGATTTGAAAATAGTGGTTCAAGCCAAACCACTCTACGGGGGCACTCTCTCACATAAGTTCTGAGCATTTTGTGATGCTGGGAAAGAATTAATTATGGACATGAACTATACAAATATCAAATTTTATGAGATATGGCTGAACTTTAACCTATTTGCTTCTCTTCTTCTTCACGCAGAGCCTCATTGATCTTTGCGATTGCATGCACTCAAATTACAATCTAAAATGCACTAATTTTTATTTAAATATCATCTAAATGCCGAGTGATCATCTGATAAAGAAATTTTCATCATGCAAATTGAATTCTCATAGAATGAATCAAACCTAGTTTTGGAGGACGTTTCTAGAAAAAATCGTCTTTGAAGAATTGACGAAATCTCTTAAACCGCTTTGAATTTTTGAACAATTTCAGCTTTGAATTCAATTGGGGATATTTTGAAAAAAAGACATGTTGTGGATTTTTGAAAATTTTCTCCATTTGCCCAGAATAAGAAATCGAAATTCACTGTCTTGAGAGTATGTGCGTTTTCTGAATTTAAAATTTTTATTTGCATCAATATGCTTGCTCAACTTTTAAATTCATGTGAAAATATGATCTCCCACAGATAATATGCAATTAAGCATAGATTTTAAGGCTTTGTATATGAAATTTACATGCTATAAGTGCAAATAATTTGAATCAGTGCAACCCTTAGCTATTACCAGCAATCCAACATCATTAACAAACTTAGAATCTAGGGTTAATTTTCCAAGAGAGTGACAGTGAACTCCAACATCCTCCATAGTTTTATTAGTTATCCTTACACATGCTGCAATGACAGGCCCTTTCAGTGTCTTTGCACAACCAATTTCTATTGTTGTCATACATCTGTTTGTCAAACCATCACAAAAATGAAGATTCTAGTTCTCAAGTTGTTTGTATTGTTCTCCTATAGCTGTAAGACCTTGATCACTTATATAGCAACCCTATAAATATAAGGCCTTCAAAAACCTACAATGTTGAACCACTGATGCTAGGCCCAAACTTGTGACTACAGGGCATCATATTAAACTTAGCTTTTCAAGTCTTTGACAACCCCCTCCAAGAACATTAAGACCAAGGTTTAACAGATTACAAGATTATAGTTCAGCTTCTTCTATTACATGTTTCTTTGTAGAGTGATTTCTTTTGAGTGTTGGCATTGAAGATGAAATTCCAACAATAGTAGTTTATGCATAATCTTAGTCCAGTTCCAAGGTGGAAACATAAAGTTTGCTTTAGGTACACTTGACATCCTTTCATCTAGTGCATACAACGTGAATCATTAAAGCGTAAGACTAGCAGGCCTATGCATCCATCGGGACTGTCTGAGGCCCCTATTTAAATAATGTGTCTGCTTACACTTTCCAACTGATACCATCTCTTTAGACAAAAGCACAAAAATCCCTATATGAATTTTTTCCATCTAAATGTCTCAACGACCTTGAATTTCTCAGACCGTCTCTTGACTTTTAGCTGAGTCAAATTAGGCTACAACACACCATTACTGCATCCACCCAATTAAAGCTAGGATTAATTTTTATACCTAGCAGCCTCTGATTCCATTATTGGAATGGTCTTAGTTCAGGAAGATGAATTCCACAATGAACATGTGATTTATTGTCTCAGTTGGAATCTCAATCCTAGAGAGATTAAATACTCACATGTGGAGAAATTGGCCTTGGCAGCAGTTCAAGTTGTCCAACATTTTCATCATTACATTTTGTTACAAAAAAACTGTGATTTATAATTGTAACCCAATGATGTATATTTTGACTAAACAATTACTAGGGGAAAAATACTAGAAATTGATAGTTATAATTCAAGAGTTTGATTTAGAATTTGAAAAATCTAAATCAAAGAAATCACTAGTGTTCATAGAACTAATGTGTGACTTCCCAAATACTGAAATGGAAACTGTGGTAGAGCATCCGATCACTGATGAATATTTTTTTCTTATCAGTACGTTAGATCCTTGGTATGGAGATATCATCATTTATCTCAAAACCCAAACTTTTTGACCTAAAGTTTCACGTTCACATCGATGAAAGATCCATTACCAATCCGAACAATACAATATTGTTGGAGACATGCTTTATCGTCATGGTGCGGATTCTGTATTTCGATGCTATTTAACTCATGAAGAGGTTGAATGAGTTTTGAATGGCTGCCATTCCAAAGCATGTGGCGTTCATATATCTGGGTATGCCACAACCCAAAATATATTGCGTGCTGGTTATTTTTGGCCTTCATTATTAAATATTGTATTCTTGCGATCTGAAATGCCACAATTGTCAAATTTTTGATCGGAAGATGCGTGCACCACACGCTCCTCTTCAGCCCATAATTGTTGTTGATCCTTTTTCAAAATGTGGCATTGATTTCATTACATGCAACCCTCACTTGGATGGGGGGCATAGGTATATTATTCTAGCAGTAGATTATTTTACCAAATGGGCTGAGGCGATGCCTACATTTGCAGCAGATGGCAAAACTACAGCTACTTTTGTATTCGGTGTACCCCAAGCTATCGTTACCGATCATGGGAGCCATTTTTGAAACATTATGATGACCGAACTTTCTAAACAGCTTGGCCTATACCATGATAGTTCTACTCCATATTACCCGCAGGCTAATGGTCAGGTTGAAGTTGTCAATAAATTTTTAACCACTATGATTAAACATATAATCGTTATTCATAAACCAAATTGGCATACTATGCTTTTCTCAGCACTTTGGGCATACCAAACCTCGACAAAAACTGCAACAGGTTTCACTCCCTTTCAACTGGTTTACGGTTTAGAAGCTGTGTTACCAATTGAATGCGAAATACTGTCACTCCAGTTAGCCATAGAGTTGCTACCAGCTACCTCTGAGGAGGAAAAATGCTTTTTGTTCCTGGCACAATTAGATGAGACTCGATGCACTGCTGTATTGGCAGCCAAAGCTCATAAAAAATGCGTTAAAGCTCAGTACGATAAAAGTGTTACACCTCGTATTTTTTCAGAAGGTGACCTAGTATTGGTATATGACCAAGCTAACGATAAATTAGGAGTTGGAAATTTTGAACCTATGTGGCATGGTCCTTATATTTTCAAGCGAGTGCTTGCAAAAGGGGCTTACGAATTGATTGATTATGATGGGGTCTCTTTAGTTAAACCCAGAAATGGACTTTATCTAAAGAGATATTATGCTTGATTTTTTGTGAAGATCTTACATGTAGATTAGTTATTTTTTCTAGATTAGTTGCTTTAGATTAGATGAGCGTGTCTAGTTAAAAGTTTGTGTTGACTACTATTCCTGCTTATCTTGATTACTCTTGATATTGCAGATGTCAACATCCCTTCAAGCCTACATTGGTTTTACTAATGGTGCATGTCATAGTACACTGAATATTTCTTCCGCGTCCTGGGTCATCTATTCACCCACCAATGAGTTAGTTTATATGCATGGGGTAAGCCTCAGTCAAACAACGAATAATTTTGCAGAATATAGCGCAGTGATTGAGTTATTATTTGATGCCATTTCATTTGGCATTCGGAGTTTGATAATTAAGTTAGATTTTGAACTCATTGTATTACATTTAAACAGAGTATACGCAATTAAAAATCCACCGCTACTGAGATTATTCTTGAAGGTTCATCTCTTGGAAAGATAGTTTGATTACATTGAATATCAACACATTCTGAGAAATTTAAATACATTAGCTGATGCATTAGCTAATAATGTTATAAATAGACAATTGTGACATTAAACAGTAAGTTAAAACAACATTCGATAAGTGTTGAACAAGATAGCCATCGAAAGTAGTCATACCATAGATAGAGTTTGTGTTTCAAAAAATATTACATCGTCTAGGACCATAGGTTTAAAACACCTTATGATCTGAAAGGTAGTGATACAAAAATAAAAAATACAATGATCTGTGATGATCATCCACTATCCGTGGTGATGATCATGATAATACACTATCGCTCGTGCCACTCTACGCGGATATCTCTGAAACTGGCCAAGAACACCAGCAACATGCCTTTGGAGGCGTAAAGGAATATCATCCATAGTAGTCTCTGGAATATCTCTGGTTAACCTCTCTAGGTTTTTCTCTAAATCAGTGATAATATCTACTGCCTGATTCTCTGGCGGTGCAATAGCGTCTATTCGCTTCCTCTTGAAGTGAAAGAGATTAGCTAGTCTTCGTGGACAAACATCTGCATTTAAAATTTTGACATCAGTACTAAGACGATTGAAAACAAAATAAAAAAATTAGAATTAAAAACACATCAAAATGATTGATTTACCTAACTCGTCCCACTGTTTTCCCAGAGGAAGAGGCATATCAGGGTCGCCACGGAAATCTATCCCAGCATACGGAAAATATTCAATGGCGAAGATTTGATTCTGTAGCCAATGAAAGTATGCAAGTGTAAATCGAACTATCTCAAAACCCTCTCCATGACGGCCACGAATTGTACCCAGTGAGCCATCTGAGGCTCTCTGAATCTACTAACATCAACTGAGATAAGTTGGGGGGCAAGAGATGGAATCCTCTCCAGAGCAAAAGAAACTACAATAGCTCCATATCCAAAGTTTTTCAACTTTGCATTATTAGCTCTGGTTAATTGGCCTTTTACATTATCCAATACTCCACACTAGTTGAATATGGTGCCTCTGTAGCATTCAACTGTTGTCTGCATCTGGGCTTTAGTAGCCACGTGTGGAGCTGCACTCCCACACAATCTAGCCACTGTGAACACAACCACTTTGAGTTCAAGACGGATAATGGTTTTTATATCAATGCAGTTGTATTTTGGATCAGCTTCTTCATTACAAAATTCTTGTTGGTAGCTAGCTATAGACTGGCCACCTTACCTAGCCCCAAACAAGAAAATAGGTTCTCCTCTTTTGGAAAAACCTGTAAGGAAGTATATATCCTCCAACTCAATTTTGAGCCAGTGATCACCAATAATGAAACTCTTTTCTTGAACATCCCACCTGTTCACCAACCATGTCAAGAGCTCTACTTGAGCCCTCATGCCCTGCATTTCCAAATATTTGTATAATCCACAATTTTTCAAAACACGCATTGTGGGTAAAATTCCCATAGCTGCCTCATCTACTGCCTCATGTTCACGTTCTCTCCATTCAAGCATTGTAGATACTCTGCAATATACATATTGAAAGATTAGATTCAATTAGAATGGAAAAATTTGGCTTAATTTGAGAGAAAACATATTTTTATTTTTTTAACGATGCCTCCGCACTTTTGCATTAAGATAGTACGAGCTACTGCACGCGTTATACATGAAAAGTGCGTGCAGGTACTGTGTTTTTTACCTGTAGTACCCCGAGAACGATTTTTTGAACCTATTTTTCTCCTAAAAAAATATTCTAAAGCCTAAAAATAGAATGTAAATGGACAAAAAAGAAGAGAAATGAATTGTGGATTACCTGGAGTCGACGATTTTGGATTTGGATGGTCGGTTCTTCTGATATCTCCTTCGGAACTTTTTCTACCAAAAGCTCTCAACTTTCACTCTGAATGCAAATGGTAAAAATGAATTGGATAAACCACTTTTTATAAGATTTTTTGAATAAATAAAATAATATATATTTTTTTTCCAACTTGAAAGGTTGTTTTTCAAATAATTTTTACTTATCTAGAACATGTATGTTTAATTTTTTGGGTTTTTGTGCAGAATACAAGATTTTCGGGTAAAATAATCATTTTGGCAAATGAGTATGCTTTTTGTCACTTTTTCGAACTCGTTAAAATTTACATAAAAAGAGACCTTAAATGAGTACGTTTTTATCACTTTTTTGAACTCATTAAAGCTTACATAAAAAGCAAAACCATGGAGTCCTCTTTTAAGCCCTTTTCAGACTCTCTAAAGATGAAAAGATTGCCGAGTACTTGATTATTCGAACTCATTAAAGGAAATAAAGAATCGGCCCTTCAATATAAGTTTACCCCTTTTCTGGACTAAAATGGACTATTTACGAAAAATGTATACGTTGACTAATCATGGTCAATAGAGTTCTCTCCTGCATTATTTCATCCTTTTTCGGGCTTGAGAAACTAAATTTATGAAAATTTCCACTCACAGAGTTTTCTTAAGTTTTTCTTCTGACTCCCTAAAATTGAAAAACACCGAGTTTCACCTATACTGGATTCGTTAAAACTTAACAGTAAAGGACCTGTAAATTATAAACAGGAACAAACCACTCCTTCTTAGGGTTGGATTTTAATACTAAGTTGGACTCATCCGAAGGATGAGCTTATATAAAAAGAAAATTTTATCCTCCTCCAGCTTGTCAAAAATAAAGAGGTACTTGCCAGAAATGGTGGGGGAAAAGAGAGAAAATGAATCCAATTGTCATACTTCATTTTAAAAAGTTGTATACCACTCTTCAACACGACACTTTTGTCACATTCATGTTTGGGTTGGGAAAATTCTTTGACCAAACAGTTAATCAAACCACATTGAAAGACTTCAGCTAGTTTCTGAGTATTAGCTTTAGGTCAATCGTCACCATCTACAGTGTCTTTATGTGTTCAAGAGATCAGTTTAATAAACCTTTCATTGCAAAAATTTGTCTCCATTCGCGTTGACCATCCCTGAGTCAATCCTTGCTAAAACTTTCTTCAAAACTTGACCTAAAGGTTTCGTGTCATGGACTTTCCTACGACGGATCACTTTCTATTGACGACAACTCATCATCTAGAAAGTTGATCTAGAATCCTAACAGTACCTTGGAATCTGCATGCCCTAATGGCAGGTTTCTCGCCTTCGACGATAGGTTGCATCATTGACCTTCGATCGAATGATTCTATGAAATTTTCGATTTCATATCACAAATTCACATTTCATGGTTTGTACTGAGTAATCTAAGAACCATTGTCATTATTGGTGGTTCCTCTCACACTTGTTAACAATTTACATCATGACTAGTAATCAAGTGGTTTCTACCATGTTCGACTCCGACAAAATCAATTGCATGGATAGAATTGTAATAGTTCGAGAAGCCGGAATCAAGACCTTGGATCTAGTTTCCACCATCCAGGCTGCAAGGAATTTTATTATTCATCATACAGTAGACTACTTCTAACAGATAGTTGCGTCCATACTGTGTCTACTCTTCATGTAATTCTAAAATCATTTCTGTATCAGAACATGTAGTTAGTTTTGATCTGAGTATGGGAATGCCTACCTCAGCAATGATACACACACACACACACACACATATATATATATACATATATACATATACATATATATATATATATATATATATATATATATATATATATATATATATATATATATATATATATATATATATGCTTGCATTGAATGTTTTTTCAGGGATTCAACTGGTGTGCCTGCAACTCGATCCTTAGAATGATAAAGCACTTCACTCTTCAAAATTCTTCAGAACTCCTCATAATTTTCACTTTAGGGGGGAATCTGTTACACTTAAATTTTACAGCATGACATTTAGCTATTTATGTGGGTTCATCATTACCTATTTACTGCTCCCTCAGAAGTCTAAAAACATAAAATTCCCCAAATCAAGTCTTGGAACTGAAAGAAGCTCTTAAAAATCCTAAAAAGCCTACTCTTGCACTTTTCCTAGTCATTCCCAGTGGTACCATGGCTAATTACTATAAAAAATATGGTACATCCCGCACATAAAGTTCATTAAAACTGCGGACCCCCATAAAAGGTAAAATAAAGAGAAAAGTAAGTTCTAGAAGCCCATCTAGTCGAATATTCTCCCTGTTGAGGCCTTCTAGAAGTTCTATTTGGTCGAGCTTCATCTCTTCCATTCATGAATCTTCATCCCTTCATAAATGGAGTTGTCCCTTGGTTTTTGGAGCTAAAATCCCATAATGAGAGGGCTTTATCCCTTCCTTTTTCAGGCTAAAACTACCTCTCTTCAACTATAAATTGAGACCAACACTAGTACAAAATGGCTAATTAGTTACTAAAAAAATGACTAAAATTTGCATATAAACGACTATTTTTCGGTCTGTGACCAATAGTAGCTAATTTACAGTATCTTATAACGTGACCAACTTTTGGTCATTTTTAGCTTAGTCATTAATTAGTTATCTCAATTTTGTTGTTTAGTAGTATATTTCATCATTAATTTGGTCATTAATTTAGTCATTGATTTGATCATTAGTTTGGTCATTAATTTAGTCACTGATTTGGTCATTAATTTAGACATTGATTTGATTATTAATTTAGTCACTAATTTGGTCATTAATTTAGTCATTCATTTAATCTTTTATTTGGTCATTAATTGTCACAATTAGTGACCAAATATACAACAAAATATATTACTATATGATCACCTGAAAAAACCAATTAATGACCAAAGAAATATGATCAAAATGTTGGTCGTGTTATAAGACACTGTAAATTAGCTACTAATAGTCATATATATGCAAATTTTAGTCATCGTTTTAAATCAATTAATGACTGAAAAAATATGACTAAATTTTGGTCGTGTTATAAGATACTTTAAATTAGCTACTAATAGTCGTATATGTGAAAAATTTAGTCATCATTTGTAATCACAAATTTATCATTCGCAGTAGTAATTTATCTTTTTTGGTAGTTTTGTATTCATTATATAAAAAACTAATTTAGTAGTTTAATTTCATTTACTTTCATTAATAATAATTATAAATGACTAATTTAGTCATATATTCATTTTATTTGTGTTCATCATTAATCAATATAAACTACTAATTTAGTAGTTTTAAATTAATTTTGTGTACATTATTAATCAACATAAATTAATTTGTATGATTTAAAAAATGTCATACAATTTGCATGTTCTTCTAATATGAAAACACAAAATTGCATATTTTAATTACAATACTAAACAATATCAAGTGCAACTATAAATCATCTCAACTACATAAATTATATTATATGAAATGTTAAAGTATTACAATATGAGTTTCCAACTTAATATTGGTTGGACTACAATTTACACATGAAATGGTGTTTCAACACTTCAAAACATTATCATTGTGTTTTCAAGGTATTTCAGGTGAATTCACCAACTCTGAAGACTTGACCATTAGTCTTTATATGTGCCTTATGTGGGATATTGGCTCTAAGGGTATCACCAGACCAGTTCTCTTTCTCTTTTTTCATTTTTCGGTCAAATGTTATTGCTCCCCTCTTTTTTCAATTCATGCTTCTTACCATCAATACTGAGTTCATTTTCTAAAAAAAGAAGAAGACACAATGCAGATTGTAAAACATGAAAGACAATGAACAATAAAATATAAACTAAATTAGACTATAAATATAAGTTTATACAACATATACTTCAACATTAACAATGTGAAAACCATTTTTCCCCATACAAGTAAGAAACTCGAACAAATTTTATTCATTGTGGCGATAATGGTCACTATAATGTGGCCAGATAACCTATATAAATAAAGAAAATAAAATGTCACCATATATAGAAAAGAACGCCTTAGTAACTTAGTATTCAACTTTCAAGAAAAGCTTAGGAACAATCATGTCAACTAAGTTATATGCTAAAATCTCAAGTTGTAGATAACTTGTCAAAACAAATAATCTGAGGTGTGATGTCTAATCCTTGTCGTTTTATTCACAACAACATTTCATTTTCTAATGCATGAACTTAGACAAATATATAAACATGTATTCAAATAACAAAATGAAAGTAACTTTTTTTTATAGTCTTGAAAATATTTTAACACAAAATAGCGATAAGGATTCCAATCAATATAGTGTAATAATAATTTCATCTTCAAGCTTTTGTTTTTGTTTAAATGGACAAGATACTAAGTACTTTCAATTTCATAGTTAAAAGAAAAAAAAAATCAAAAGAAACGTCCAAAATACAATCAAACAATAAAGAGTGGATATTATGGAATGGAAATTGCAATTATAAAAAATTTGTTTACCTGTCCACTGATGTCGTGTCTGGCATTCCTAAAACATTTGCTTGCCCAAAATAACCATGAGGTGAAATAATCACAACATTAAAAACCATAGGAATTCCTACTAGAAACATTTCCAAAGTCGATGGCTTAGGTGTCTAAGCGATCTATAACAACGAAAGAACCATATCCAAGATGTGATATACATTGTCTCCCCATCCTTTTTCCAATCACATTTCCTGTAACCTGCCCACAAAAAAGACAAGTAACAATCAAACAAAGACATTGGCATTTGTTTTTATCTTTTATATCTATAAAATTTGAATCAGATTTGTTTCATAAACATATTAATTCATATTTAAAGTCTTCCTGGCATATGAGAAAGTATCAATCAAGTAGGACATCAAAAAAATCAACCTCAATGAGGTCCTAAAATAATTTCTACAATATTAATATTTTTCTTGTTGTGATATCTTGGGTAGAAAAAATAACATATTTGCAAAATAAAAATGCATATATTACTTATGGTCAAACGCTGTATATGGTGCATTCTTAAGCAATTTTTAAAAATGTTCCTTTTCCTAATTTACCAGAGTGAATTGTAGCTTGGTTAAACTATGTATTTTTTCATTCAGCATCAATTTTTGCAAGATAAATGCTACACATTATTCTTTCCCAATTCTCAACATGCTACATATGATAAATTGAAAGTCACATAAAACAAGAGCAAACCATTTTCTAACCAAAACAAAAAAACAAATAGTGTCTCTAATAAAACATCATTATAATATTAGAAAATGAAAAGAGGGTGGACCATTTTTGTTGTTTGACTTTGCCTATTTTTGTTATGAAAGTGCTGGAGCTTCAGGAACCAACAAATGTGAGGCAAGTCGTAAATGTGAAAAAAATATGTTGATCTAATTTGTAGACTTCTTCAAAATGATGTGAATGATTCCATTTTTGGATGTGGTAAATCTCATAATAAGAAATGGCATGTATTCGAATAAATTACACTGCAATGACTACCATGGGCCTCCACGAGTTATAGGTCCTTAGTATGTTAATCTTGATGATGAAATAGAGATGGCAACGATAAGTATGGGTGGTCCTAGTTTGTATGGTGGATATCTTCAAACCAAGGTCGTCATCTCAATGAAGCTAGGTTCTAACATGGTAAACCTAGATCTGGTCTTCACTCAATTTCATTCCATCATACTTCGTCAAGACTCAAGAGGACATAATGGCCCTTAGCTTATAATAGGGTTTCTTTTGAAGTTATAGATAAAGCTTATCCAAAGCAAATATATTTTTGGGCTCCAAGAGATATGGATAATTTAAATGATAACAATTATATGTTTTTTCCCAAGACTCAAATGTAGGGATACATTTTATGGATTTTACTAATAAATAGAATGAGAGAAATAATCCATGAGAAGAATCTACTGGTCATTGTGATTAGGGAAATACTCGGAGATAATAAGACTATTTAGGTTCAAATCAAAGATGGTGTTGATTCCTATAGCTCCTCAGTTGTTGGTAGTTTTTAAGGTAGGAATTTCAGTTCTTCAAGGGTGGGGTCCTTCAGCATAATTTCATCTGCCTTGGTCCTATCACCCAAAAGCAAAACACAATCAACAAAGAGTAAATATGTCAATTTTAGGGCAACTCCTATTTGTATAGTTTTCAAGCTTATAGTTCTTTTTGACTCTGTTATAACTCTATTGAGACCACCTACGCTACAGTAAAAAATAGCAGAGGAGCCATTAGTCATACCTAGCCATGGTCTCTTGTATGCATGATAGAAGAATAGGCTGAGCCATTAATTAGAATTGCAAAGATATTGAGGAAATACAACTCATTATCTAGTTAACCAATTGCACATTCAACCCTATATGGATGAGTAGCCTTAAATAAAGCCAGTTTTCTCTATCATATGCCTTGGAAAGACAAACTCACTAAGATTGCTTGTATTTTTTTGGTTTGATGTTATAAATTACTTCTTGGGCTACTCCTATTCTGTAATGGATTTGTTTCCCAAGAAGGATGCAAAATTGTTCTAATGTTATGGAATCAGCTTAGTGGATTTTGACCCTAAATGCACTAATTTTTGCAATGATTTTGTAGATGCAATTACATAGTGATATGGGTCTAAAATCATCTCATTCTTGTCTAATTTTTGGGATTAAAGTCTAAAATGTTGAATTGAAAGATCCCAAATCTTGCCTGTGTATTTTAATTTGTCAGCAATTCTTAGTTGGTCTGTTTGAAGGAAGTCATAGAACCCCTAGAAGAATTCTATTGTCCTGCGAAGTGGCTGAGGGTTCTTATACTTTTGGAAACAATGGAAAATTGTTTGTCATTCTTCCTTTGATATTCAATCCATCAATGCCTCATTACCCACCTCGCCTACAAAATTGGGAAAATATGAAGTTATATTTAACTATCTCTCTTAAATTTATTCTATCATCCTCTTTATAAATTCCCTCAAAATGGTATGTTGATGAGAAAATTGCTCCTCAAGATGAGACACCTTCTCATGAGGAAAAGTTCGTTGATAAACAACATCTTGAGGCCGTTGTTCTTTATAATTATGAGATGTTGAAGAGAGAAAATATTTTCTATTTAGTAAAGGCTATGCAATAATTTTAGTGATTTGGTACAAGGAATGACATGGGCAGTGAGGGAATTGTGGAGATTCCCTACAACTCTTTTCCCAAATGTGACACGTGAGGATGTATGCTTATTAAATAACTATATTTGAGAACATGCACCATTTTGAAGGCAAGGATATTTTGGATGTAGGCACGGGAAGTTTGATGCAGGCCCTTGCACTCGACTTGACAACCCACCTGCTTACCTATTACTACAATCTATGCGCTTCCCCACTTGTCAAGTGTAGTTGCTCCAATTCTCAGTCATATTGTGCCTGACGACCCGTCGTTGCAGCTTGAAATAGGCTACTCAACCACATGTGTGGTGGTTATTAAACCTGCACTGACATAGGTCTAACTGGCTCTGATAGCACTCCTCCATCCATAAACTAATTATGCTGACAGCTGCCCTTCTATCGGTCATTTGTGTGTCTTTTCCATCGTGATTTCTCAACATTTGAGTGGTGTCAACTAGTCAAGCCCATGTTGCTTCCTTCTTAGTGAGTTTCCACCTTATGCTTCTTGTGGTTTTGTTTTTGTCGAGTGCAAGCTTGTGTGCAGGCCACAGTTCTTCCACCAACGAATGTCGACCATACCTTCCCACCTCTCCTGGAAAACTACACTCAAAACTATGTGCTTCTTCAAAGTGATGTTGGTAGATCCTTTTCTACCAACCGGAATCTCGGCCACCCCTTCTTTGCGTAGTTTTCTTTTCCTATTGGCAGCAGGGTTTGACCCTTATTTCAACCACTCTATTTTTTCCATGACTGACACAACCTTCTCACTTGTGGATAATTTATTCAACCCCTATACAACATACAGACTGATCTATATGACCATTTTTCAATCCTTAAAAAAAATTAATTGCTTCAGGGCACTATGCGACCGATTTACTTCGGTCCCAAAAACACATTATCTTGCAAGAAAAAAAGGAATAAGACCCATAGATGACAAAATTAGGTTCCTATCAATCAGTGCAAAGCTTAACAATGCCTGACACAGGGCAAGGTTGTTCGAGCATATAAAATAGGGTAGGTTACAAAGCTAATAGGCTATGTAACAATAATATTTCAGAGCCTTTTGTTTACTTCATGTATATCTCTACAAGAAGTTCCTTTAAGGCCAATAATGTATTACTAACTATATAATGGTAGAGATTGTTTTATTCCATCAAAACTCATGTAAAGGATGGAAAGACAAACGTGTGCAGGAAAAAAGTTGACAGTGAGATTTTTATGCATATTTAGTTAGAGCACGAGCTAAAAACTAACCAACCATTCACTTGTCAACATGAGATAGCACAGATAAACCACAAATTTGATCAGGAAAAATTGTGAGCAGGCTACCTTGAAATTTTCTTAATTACATATGTCTACTAATGCC
Organism: Pinus albicaulis; assembly: GCA_034641835.2. Classification (NCBI taxonomy): domain Eukaryota; kingdom Viridiplantae; phylum Streptophyta; class Pinopsida; order Pinales; family Pinaceae; genus Pinus; species Pinus albicaulis. Next base: position 504,218,984 of record CM076584.1, read on the forward strand.
GACTGGATACAAACATTGAATGCTTTTCTTCTTGATAAATCCATCAAAATCCCCTCGTTTCTTGGGCATGAAGCTTTCTAAATGAGCTGATTTTTTGTACAAAGAAGATAATATAGGCTCCCCCTTCAGTCTCTTAATATCTTCCAAAACAGTTCTAGGAACTTCTATTGCATGACCATTTTCTAATAAGCTTCCTGGCTTTGTACCTCCATCCTTGAATTCCCTTGCTATATCTTGAATAAATAATATCCCTTCAACAACCATTTTTGTGAGAATCCTACCAAGGAACTCAGGAGCCTTGTCCGCATCAACAGTAGCATCCTCCAATGAAAATAGTACAGTCTCCAACCTAGAAACATCAAAATTATATATAGTTATAATTCATAATCGCAAATGGCGATAGACTATAGAAGTCATAAAATAAATTCAAACTTGAATCAGAACAAACACAAAATTTCACACTACCCTTCAGTAAGTTATCCTTGATTTAGCAAGAAAGGCTCAGACTTGCATAAATGTGTAAGTAGATTCCCCAGAAGATAAATTTCAACATATTTCATGACAAAAGAATCTAATATCCAAAGTGAAACCATAGTTGAATGGAAAAATGGTGCTTTAAGGTCATCTACACAAAAAGTTGCCTCCTTCAAATCTCTCACACTGGATGGTATGTCATGCAAAATTAAGAAAAATTCAGGGAAACTTGTTGACTTCTCTAAAATACATAATGAAAATGCATGGAAGATTTGTAAATGAATTCACCTGTATTATTTGATTGTCATTTCAGGCTTTTTTCCTAAGTTGAACCTCAATGAGTTGTGAACTCAAAGTTCTTTGAGAAGAATGTTCTAATAGTTGAAATTCAACAATTGTAGTCTTCCCACCTCTGTCACCTGATGAGTAGGAATTCTTAAACTCTCTTATGTCATTATCCAAAAAATTTATTTCTTGGACACATTATTTTGCAAATAAAGGCTTTTATACAGCATAATTTCTTGTCAAAATTTCATCTCTCATACCAACTAGCATCCAATTTGAACTACAACCTGAAATCGAACCTGCACCTGTTCGTCTATTACTCAGAGATGTGAATGGTGGAATATCTGCTAGAGCACTCTTAGAATATGGCAAAGGTTGAGCCCTCCATCATATTCCCTTGAAAAGACCTCCCTTACGACCAAGAGTCAAGTGGCCATCATCAAAAGCTCTGTGTGTTGAAGGGCTTAGCATAGACTAATTTTCAAATTGAGCCCTATCCACAATCTGAGCATCTTGACTAGTGAATCCATGGTCATGTGGTCCCATATGGGGTTGTGGCCCTTTAATCCCACCCATATGTGGAATTGAACCCATCTGTGCACCTGCCATGTAAGGTGGCATCGCGGGTCCTCTCACACCATGATCAAGTGGTGTCACAAGTCTCCGACCTAAATGTCCCATATTGGTACCTCAAGAGCGGCCTTCCTGTCCATGTAGTTCTTGCACAAAATCACGATGCACTTCCTCTATTTTCTTGGGGCCCTCAACTTTCCTCCTTTGTTGTTGTCCATTCCTCCTCAGATCAATCAGATCCTTCAACATGAACCTCAACCTAGAGGGAAGCCCTTGGTTATTGGACATTTTTGTCATCCTATCGAAGTAAGCATCAATATGTTCCATGGCCTTTGAATGGTCAATCATATGACCAATAGTGCTCATCAGTTTGCACAAAGCTTCAACATTTTCCTCCTCTAGATGTTGAAATTCACCAATTAATTTCTTGATGCACGCATGCGTAATTATCTTAGTCAGCATACTTTCTTTATAAAGCTCACTAATAAACCTTGTATTTCCTAGCATTCGTCGTTGTGCTACAGCCTTCTTCTCCCGTATTTCTTCTGCTGAAAGGCTTTTTTCACCATGCTCTTCTGCCTTCTCAGCCTCTGCCTCTTCTCTTTCATCTTTTTCAAATTATTCCTGACATTTGTTCAACAAAACTCGCTTGAAAACAACCTTCTCGTTATCTTCATAAATTTTTGGTATTCCAGTAGCAAAGCTGAAAACAAAATTTGCATACATTTCACAAAAATTCAACTCCATCAAGGCTTTATCAAATAGTTGAGATATTATACCATGAAGACATGATGCAAATTCAATGTTCACTTCTTTGACCCATTCAAAAAGTTTCTCAAAGTTTCGGGGTGTTAATTTATTAAGGATGGATTTAATTTGTCTTTGTTTCAACTGATCCTCATCATAAACCTTGCCCACTTCATATCAGTTCTCTGCGAACCAGAAGCATGTTTCCACCTATCAAAATCAGAATTATTTCTCACTAGTTCAACTTGTGGAAGTGGTGCTTTCACATAAGGCCCTCTAGGAATGATGGCATTCATACTCATTTGTGTTGCATATGTATTTCTTGAAAAGCCAACATTATAACCTTGGCCAGGTCGAAACACAGTAGAGGAACCACTAAGATCTGCATCCATCCGCATATCACAGCCATCAGCAAAAGCATCCACCGGCTTGGCCCGTATATCATCATCCAAACTAGCCATATTAGTCCCACGACGTTCAAGTAGATAATTCCCACTCAGCTTCCTGTCAAGTCCTCTTGCAGTGCTTGCTAATGCATCAGCCTTTCCTACATGACTTGCAAGTGCTTGGGAATTTCCAAGTAATTCAATAGTGTCTAGACAAATTTAAAAATGATTTGGTAGATCTTTGCACTGATCCTTAATTGCCAATGAAAATTCTTTGGAGTACTTTTCGTCTCCTGAACATTTAGTAACTAAAATAGCTACTTGATTCATAGGAGTTGAAAGCGCAGCTGCATCTTCCCAGTCATCCACTTCTTTCAGGACTTGCTTCTCAGGCTCTTTTGAAGAAGTCTTACTCTTGACAACATCGGTTACTATTTTGGATGGTTTTGGAAGGTTCACATCTTCCTCCTCTTGAACCTTATAAGCATTATATAAATCCCTGTGGGAGCTGCAGCATATGCCTAACTGAAAAAATCCTTCTTTTTATTCTTCTTGTTGACAACTACTACCATGGCAACATCACTAATATTTACAACACTATTCTTTGCAGAAACATTGGAAGAAATTTTATTCTCCTTTTCTGTCAATCTAGCTACTAAATCCTACTTGCCTTCACTTTCAACAAGAAAAGATGACACCTGAAGTTGAGCAGATGTTTCACAAATATCACTATTAGTGGTGGATACTTGACCCTTATCTTGTGTGTCAATTGCCTTCACATTGGCAGCTGAACCTTCCCCGAGTAATTTAGAACTATCATGGTTAACCCTATCTTTGTTTCTATATCCACAAGATTGTTTGCAGTCAAAAAAATTTTTTACCAGACAGAAAACCTAGTTTTTCCTACAAAATTGCCATATCAGCTTTAGGGAGCATTACTGTAGCTTCTGATTGTAATTCCCATTCAAACACCTTGCCTGTATCTGTTGTTGATTGCTCAGATACAACTAACACTTCACCTTTTTTGTCTTTGAGAAGATTTTGATCAACAACCACTGTGCCATTGTCATGTGTATCCAGTTGAGATGACAAACTACTCTCATGCATTCCATTGATTTTGCTCTCCCCGGCATGAAAACTAGCTTTATCTTTTCCAATGATAGAATTGGAAAAATAAGTCAGCTCTTTGTTTATGACAACATCAGGTGAGCTTGAAAACTCAAATGGGGAATCAGAAACCACAACAGTCCCATGCTCAAGATGGAGAACATTTCCAAGATATTGCTTCTCTCGAATTACAGAATTAACAAAATTATTGTTGCAACTTTGTCTAACATTATCACCTGTTGATTCAGATTGTTTATTATTCACATTTCTAAGTTTTGAATCTGATTTAATGCCATCCTCACTACATCTATTCTCCCACAGGCCATGAGTAATTTCCATGGCAAGGCTGTGATCTGGCAGCAAGCCAAATAACTGATGATGACCCAGGTTCAGGATCTAGATGGCATGCTACCCATGATAATCTCATTGAATTAGTTGGGGTTACTGGGTTGGGTTAGGAAAAGTGCCTCTCATGGACATTTGGGAAGGCTCCAACATGAATGGCCCAGGGACACATGCATATTTATACTAGCCTTACGAGTTTTCCTTGATTTCCTCATTGGAGAAGATAGGATATAAAATTGTTATAGCTTTTGAATAGATGACACAACCTCTTCTAGGCCTATTGTCCATGGTTGAATATGCCTCTTACATTTTCAAGCTCAAAGAGTTGGCATAACTGGTCATTTCCAATTTTACTAGGAATTTTGCTAGTTTCATGCCATTAGGTTCCAGTTTTGAATCCCATGTGTGAGGTGTGCTATCCACTAGTTTATATTGGGGTTTGCCAAAAAATCCAGAATATGAAAATGAAGGAAATAAGGGTTCTACTTCAGGTATTTTCACAGTTGGCTGATCCCATGGAGTTAATAAGGTAGCACTATTCATCAACAATGGAGAAAATTAGTGACAAATAACAGTGATTGTTTATTTTGAATCCTTTAAGTATGAGATCACAGAAGACAATTGTCAGATTAAAATTTCAAAGAGGACAACAATCATTGAAGGCACAACAAGTCTTCAAAGTGTGGAATAATTTTTCCTTTTGTAAAAGTTTATACAAGGCAGGAGGGATATTACACCTGTCTCTGGGGCACACAGAATCAGTTACAAGCATTCAAGAATTTTTTCATACAGATATCAGTGTCACTCAAGCAGTCCTCCTTGAGATTTTTGGCCACAAAAGATGTCTAAATATAACATGTTAGAATCAGCTTCCTATGGATGATTGTAGCTGTGAATTTTGTAGCACCAAGAGTGGATTATGTATCCTTTACATGTGTGTTATTTGGAGCAAAATTTACTTTCAAGTGAATACTTGCTGATGGGTAGTCTGTGATCTTTTTTCCCACTAGACATGGCGGTGTGCAATGGTGATGGCTACGGTTACAAAGAAATTGATGTTTTTAAGTATTTCATGGTGTTTATGTGATGATAAGTGTCAGCGATATTACAAATGTAGTGTCTGTCATGAAAAAAATCCGTGTGTCTGTCTGCCTTTTTGGCAAATATTATTAAAGTTATCTAGTAAAAGGAACAATTTGGAAAGGAAATGACTCTCTAGTTAATATGCAAGCATAAATTATTATACAATTGGCCATTCGATAATAACCTCCAACCATGTGGTGTAAGAGACATAACGGACAAAAAATATTATCTTGTTGGCACAGGAAGAATGTGTATAGACTATGACGCTTAGTCTATGTTATGAGGGGATTAGTTAATAAGACTTTAATGAAAGACAGTGTCCGATGCTCTTGCAAGGAAGAAAGCAAGCTTTTAAGGCAAACTACAGACACCATATCCCCGAATTTTTTGCTCGTTCATCTAACGCTTCGTTGTTTCAACACAGACATAATTAAGGATTATATTTTTTGGGATAGCAAGGATGGATCGAGGCTAAGGTTGTGAGAACTCATGGAACTTGAAGACGCTTTCTAGCATGGAAGATTTAGCAAGTCAAAGGGACCCTTACAAAAACTCTTGGGATCTATTGTTGGAACTTTAGGTATGAGCTGAATATGGACACCTTTAAGCGGGAGACATAGGAAAATATTGGGAGATTAGAACCCGGATCAATAGAGATGCAACAAAACACTCAACAAAGATCCTATAAATTTCAAAATTCCAACGAGCAGGACAGAAAATGGAGAGCTTCCAAGGCTTGGATTGTACATGACAGAGGTCATGAAAGAAGGTGCAACTTCAAAAAAACTGAGAGGTTTGGGTAAGGAAAATTAACTAAAGAAAGAAGACTTTATTACGAAGACTATCCATGAAAAACAGCCTAACACGGGATCATATCAGAAATACTTCCTTGGCCCTTCTTAATGCCCTATTTTCCCTCTTGCTCCTTATGTGTGACACCCTGTCTTATTTCAAGTCATTTTAGAAGGCATGACCTCAACTAACAGAGACTCTACCTTGTTACCATATCTCTTTTGACAGCATATGATATCACAATCCCCAAGCTTAAAAATTGGAAACATATTTTGCCGGCTATGGAAGTTGGTTAGAAAAACATAAGGATTTTCGAATGTCAGTCTTTGAGGCTACTTGAGAAATACTAGTAGCAAGCGTGGGGACATTTATAATTGAAATAGTAGCCATTGTGTCTAGAGAGAGAAATCTGACGGATGATTGTTGAATTTAAAAACTTCAAAGGCTGACTTAAATCCTCCATCACACAATGAGAAAGGAAGTGGGACTGCCATAACAATAAAAACTAAAGAGACAAGGAGGATATATTTAAGACACAATAGACCTATGGGAAATGGCAACAATCTAGCTAAGATAGAGGCATGTTCGAGGGATTAAAAGCTGTCTTTCAAATAGGATTTTCTCATTTGAATTGGAAGAGGACTTTGCCATAATCATCAAAGCTTGGATGAGTAGTCAAGGGAGCTTATGTTGCATTCAAGATTGAATTGCATTATAGATGAAGTTGGTGAAAATTACAAGTAGGTTCCTATCTAGAAACGTAAATCATTACCCCAAAAACATCAAAACATATCAAGCTGATCCAATAAGGGTTTTGATATCTTGGAAAAGATACTTGATGTTCTTCTACTTGAATAAAGGGTTGGGTGAAATTATTATTGATAATATCAAAGGAAAAAGAATCAAAGTTTTTAAATGGCACACTATTATATAAGGTAATTCACATTTAATCTCATCATGAACCCTGTTGTAACAACCCAAGGATGGCCTATGTGTGATGTACATATTATGTTTAGGAGGCACGGTGACCCGTGAGGCCGTGGAACTCACAGAGCCTGAGGAGCTTGGAACATCCACTGGATGTGAGTCCGAGTTGAACCTTGAAGGGTAGTGGCATGTCTTGGAGTGGACTATGGATGTAGAAAAGGGGTTGCACTACTTGGGTTGCGGGGTTAATGCTATTGGTTGGACGTTGTTCAAGGTTGATACATTGAGCTGGTTATGTACGGTAATGGTATGTGCCAAGGGCCGTGTATTGTCTATGGAGTCAAAGCCTAGCCCGGGGTGACCCGTTGTTGATAAAATGTGAGCATCGTGGTCACAATTTTGGGTGGAGGATGGAACCTCCAGAAGAATTCCCAGCCAATTTGTCTCTCTTATCGAGATAAGTGTTTATCTTATATTTATATGACTTATTATAATTATTATATATTATTATATTGTTATATGAATAATAATGGTGTTATTATGAAATTACATTCCTTTGTATATTAGAGAAATACATCCATAAGATGCATTAGACACAGATGTATATACAGGAGGTGAATTGAAGAAAACAAATCACCAAATAATGGGTTACATAGGTAGTTAAAACACTTGATGGTGTGGGGGCATTACCTTTTACAAGGCTTTAACTCAGGGCCTCATATTATTACTGTAAATTATTGTACAAGATGGTATAATCATGGAAGATATAATGGAAAGTTTTTTATTGAATCAAATTCATTTTTACTTTTGATTACCTTTATCTGCTTATTTTTCACCTCGGCATGTAAAACATATGAGTTTGGTTCAATGTTGACAAATTACCTTGTGATTAGAGATTATGAGCAATAAGACATCATGGTGAAGAAAATTCTAGAGACGAAGAAATCGAGGCCATGGAGTGGGGGATGGAAATTTGAACCCACACTGTGATCCCTCCAAAACACCAAGACAAAAAAACGTCATTAACAAAAGGCCGTGTGAAATAATGATTCTATCTCAGTGGAAGGAGGCTGCATAGAAAGGAGAGTCTGAGAACATATTAATTATGTAAAGGGTAGGCTGCTAAGAAGAGAAATTGTAGGAAGAACCTATGAGGAGTATGTTATCTAATGTTTGATTCGGGATCAGGAGGAGCCTCACAAATGCTTATATATTATGCAATATACACAGTCTTGTGCTGAGACATACAATATTCGGTAAGCACGCAGGCGGAGAATCTCATGTTTGAGTAACCAAAGAAGAGGTGATGTACAAACTATATCTGTCTATAACCACTTTATCCATCTCTAAGATATCTACCACAACAGAACATATAGCTACGTTCTAGAAACCCATATCGAGACAAAGTTCACGATGCTTTGTTAAATCTTCAAGCCAGATAAATATGTTATGGAAACATAATTTGTATGCACTCTTTGCTTGAAAAGAGAGTCATTATCATGCTCAAAAAATGAAGAGACTAGGTTTGAACATGCAATTTTGTGTTAGATGGGCTAGAGTGTAGATTAAGGGTACCTTAGTACGAGGAATCAGTGTGGCATTGGCACCTGGAGTCTAGATTTTTTGGGCTTTTATTCACTGTCTTACGTATGCCCAGAAGGAGTTATGGAAACCTTTGAATTGCTTCAAACTCATCCATGCAGCCTTGTGCTGTTGATGTGCTTTAAGGACACTTTAAAAAAATGTCACAAGGTATAATCCTCATGCAATGCTAAGAGATGAGAAATTAAGTGTTATCTGGCTAAGTTTGAAACCATATATCATAAATAAATGATGCAATAAACTTTGAGGAACAGTACAAATACATAAACAGAGTGAGGCAAAGCAAATTTTTTATGTCGGTGGAAAATTTGAGTATTGTTGAATTATAAAGTGGGTTGTTGAGCTCAATGTTTTTCTTGCATTAGAAGGTGTTTAATACTTCAGTTTGCAAAAAAAAACATTAAAATAATCAAGGTGTAACATGGCACATTTCAGACCTTGCTGCAGAGTGAGTAAAATGACATACAAGAAATAAATCACATGCATTGAGGTGTTAAATGAATAACCAGGAAGTTGTTCATACCATGGATCATGCAATATCCACCAAAAACAAAATTAGATCTGAAGGCTTGAAGTTAACCCTAGACATCAATCTAAAATGGCATGAATTGTTCCACTTATTATTAAGTAGGTTGTTCACCCTATTTTGACATTAATTAGAATTCTTTGAGTGTTTAGATCATAAAGATATTTCAATATTGGCACAAGTCATTGTAAATTGACCTCAAATGATCAATACATATTCAATTTTCCCAAGCATGACAACTCAAGTAAGTGCTTGTCTTAGATCCAAGATAAGTAAATGGGTGAAATAAAAATATAGAAAATTAAATAACCTTGGATCTAGTGACCTAGATTTAGAGATATAGAAAGCAAAACCCTCCAAAGAATTCAGAGCAATATTCCTTTTTCTAATGAATCATCAATAGGGTAGTTCAACCATGAACCCATTACATCTTCATGAATGGAACTAGAATTAGTTAAAGACATGTCATGTACAACTGACTCCAGAGTATTATCCTATCCATAAGATAAGCCTTCGCAGGTAACACAACATCATCATGTTATAGTGTTTTGACAGTGGAGTTGGAAAAGGACGCTTGACCACTTTGTTCACAACCTGACCATTTTACACAGGAGTTCTTCAACATCGTTCTCTACATCCTCGATCTCTTATGTAGTTGTACATAATCCCAATTCACCCTTGTCACATCTTAACATGCTATCCATTATAAGTTAATTTTGAGGAAGAATCCACTTTTTAGGCATGAACAAACTCTACAGATGGATGCATAGGAAGTGCATATTCCAGTTTTTGGAATGGTAGAATATTATACATGAATCAATAGAAAGTGAACACAACCTATGAACCATCATATTTTGGAATAATGGAGATGGAAAACGAATTTTTGACAATGACACTCTGATTGTACTTTGAACCCGTTATTGAATGCAACCACATTCACATGTAGGCAGTGGAACTAGAATATTTCTAGTAGTTTATTGAGTACAAAATGCATTTATGTCCAACAAACTTGTTATATTAAGACGTGGAAAATCAACCAACAACTAACAATGAAAGAGGTTGATCCCAAATGTTCTGGAATGCAGTTTGAATACCTTATTTTTAAGTAGGAAATTACGCAGCATTGAGTTCTATGCTTCTTCAGTTTCATTTTTTTTTTTTGACAGGAACAGATATTGGTTTATATTAAAGCCTTGGCATGAATGCCTCTAATCAGGTTACATAATATGAGGGAAAAGCCCAGTTTTCCTCTCCTGCTAGGAGCTCAATGGCTCGAACACTTATAAACCGATGATTCTTACATATAGCAACCCCCTATTTCTCCTTCCTCCTTTGATTCCTCCCGAGACTTGTTCTTCCACTTCAGCTTCTGCATGTTTTTCTTTAGGTCTATCTGAGGCACTTTCTCCTTGTCTCGAGCCTGAAGGGGTTCCTTGGTCTGGGGTCACTTTCTTTTGCATCTCGACCTCCTGAGTGTCCTCTAAAGTTGAGCTTAAGGGCTCGAATTTGTTTTCTTGACCATTCGAGGGAGGGGTTTGTTGAACAGTAGCTGGCTGAGGGCCTTTACCATTTGGGACCCCAGATTTGGGGGTTTTATGGGAGGTCTTTGACTGCTTGATCTGGTTCCAGCCCTCCTCCTTCCCTTTCTCTGCCTCTCCATTGCTCGGGCAACCCCTAGCAAAGTGACCGTAAACATGGCATTTCTGGCACTTGAAGGGAAGCTGCTCATCGTCTAGCTTTTGCACATGAGTCCAACTGCCAACATTGATTTTTATTGCCTCCGGAAGGCCCACCTCTAGATCTACCTCAATGCATATTCGAGCACAGTCGTATTGATCCTTGTTATTTGCCTGGTCAATAAATTTACCCAGGGAATTACCTATGTGCTTCAGAGAATCCCATTTCCAACAATGCACTGGGAGATTCAGCAACCTAACCCACACAGGAACAGCCATTGGTACATCCACTGCTGGGTCGAAATCCGGCTTCCACTTATTGAGATACGGGCCCTGAGGTCCCATGAAGTAGGGGCCATTCCGAAATATCAGGTCTTTATCCTCTTTTGAGATGAATTCGAACAAAAAATAGCCTCTCCACAAGAAATACGAGGTTACACTGTTCTTGATCAATGGCGTCCAGTTTTTGACAACCCAGTTCACTGTTGTTTTTGGGGAGGGCCAAAGACCCGTGAACTGTCCCACGAGAGCGCGATCCGCGACAGATAAAGCTACCTGGATCGAACCCTCAAGGGGAAGGGAGATTTCTGGAATAACAGCTTTTTCCCAAACTTGGCTGCTTCAGTGTTCTTCTTCTTCGGCAGCATAGCCAGCAACGAGTTGAACGCATCCTCAACAGACAAAGGAGGCGGGGGAGGAGGAACCTAGGGTGAGCCCATAACCTCCATGGCAGCGTGGAGAAGCCCTAGCTTCGAGCGTGTGCGAGCTCACAGGTAGCTGTAGCAGCAGTGTGGCTCTTGATCAAAATCCCTTCTTCACTTTCATGATTTCCTCATCCCACACCAATTATCAGCCCTAACGTTTTCTTTTGAATTTAATCCCAAACTAGTGTTTTCTACTGCACATGTGGAAATAAAGAAAACAATTTTTTCAATGTCCACAAATGACCAAAATAGGTCAATGGGACAACTATCTCAAATCCTTCACAAGGTGATAAGCCCAGTGGAAAAGGGAAGTGTCGCCACTATTCCCGAGGCAACAACTTTCCTCATTTTAGTGAAACTCTACCTATGCCCTTTCTCCTAGGCCTATGCATCTACATAATATCCATATCCAGCTCCCTTGCTGCCATTCGCATCAATACAACCTCCCTACCCATCACCTTGTATCTCCTACTATCATTCTTGTTCCCCATCACTCTCCCCTAACACATACCCTCGCAAAAAAATTCAAATATATGGACAATTTACTTGTTGCATTCATTGATTTTAATTTATTTATCACACATATTTAATTGTTATTCTCACAGATCAGTCAAAATTTAATGAACATGTTGGTAGATTTATTGCATATTTTGAAGGATTTAAGACTAGATCCATGCTTCTTATTCACTAATTTGGAAGGTTAAGTGACAGATTTTGGATTTTGGATCAACCAATTATCCTAGATACATGCTCTAGAACTAGCATTCACTAGCTTTGACGTGAGGATTATTGTCGGCAACAGTTGCAACTTTCCTAAACTATCCAATCAAACCCCTTGGGATTTATTCAAGGGGAAAAAGTGATTGACAATACTACCTGTCTGAATTTGGATTGGGAGCAGAGAAAAATTCACTTTGAGAGACCATGGATTCTTATACAAATCAACAAAGAAGAATGCCCACTGAAGATGATGAAGCCCACAACTAAGAAAAAGTAGTGTTCTGAGTTTTGACATTTACATTAAGGAAAATCCTAGTTTTGATATTTTATAGCTATAAATTGCTAATATATTTCCATTGAGAAATTATACTTTCAATTATTGTTATCTTTGAATGTATATCTAGCTTAAAGTTGAAAAACAATTTAAATAATTTCTCCATTATTATAATGTCCTATTTACCAACATCACAATGGATCCATAATGACACTCATTCTATGTTTAAGATTCCAAATGATATGCAGTTTCGAAACAAACCTGTGACGCCCATGGGGAAAATTGTTGATGCACTTCACTCACTAGATCTCCCTTTATAACTGACTGTATAACCTGTCCATTCATAAAAGTTGTTAAAAGTCACCACTTGTTAGCAACACTAAAATTAAGATGGGGAGAGCCATGCCTTAAAATTACCCATTTTGAGAGGTAAAGTATAGTTCATTTAGTTTTGAAAGCATTTTCAAAGTTCAAGCTGCAACTACATACATAAAATACACTTATAGTTTGAACTTAGTTTAGATCATATATGATTGTGAATATTCTATTGTATAAGAAAGAACGCACCTAACTCGTCCTCCCAGTGCATGTTATCCTAGATGATGCAACATTTCTTCTACATAAATGTTGTTGATGTACCAATGAAAGGGTCAAATCTCACAGCTCTACTTGCTAGAAGTCCCAATAGGGAATCATCTTGAACTATTAGGACCAAAAGCACAAGCTCCAAAAGCCTGCAAGCAAAGTCATTAAAGTAGATTATAAGGATTGTTTCCCTTATTGGTAGAGAGAAACATTTAAAAAATATAAACATGTAATAATTAAACATATTTGAAAAATGAAACTTCCTTCTATGAATCATTACTCTTAACCAACCATATCCTATTCATCATAAACAAAATATCAGAGAAGGAACTAAATCCTAGCAAGAGGATATAATGACATTGTAAATTATTTATTAAGTACAACAATCCTAGCCTATATTGCTTTATGTTTTGATTTTAAAAGTAAATTTTGACAAGATCCTGGTGCATCGGTGTTCAATAATGACTTTGTATTCATATTAGTTCCATATTACCTTGAGTTATTACATTAGAAGGTAAACATGCAACGCTCGGTGTTCTCGTTTTTCTAGTATTTAGAAGACGACCAACATGTGAGAATGAATGGCATACATTACTGAAATGCCTTTTTTATGAGAGTATAGTTGCAATTAGAAGTGTAGCATATGTAACTCAATCCAAGAAGTCTAAAAAAGTTCAAATTCTTCAAAAATAATGCATGTTGGTGAAAAAATTTCAAATTCAATATAATTTGAAATACATAACAAAAAACTCTAAAACAAAGATAGGTTTAAAGAGGATATAAGTAAAGCACAAAATCATTCATGAGCCTTACAACACAAACCATCCCTAAGCCTTGAATATATTTTTAACAAAATTTTGGGATCAGCTGGACTTATTATTTACTACTATTTGCTACGTTTTTTACTCATCCAGGCCTCATTAAAGCAATATGTTTGTAGTCTGGTGCTTTCATTTGGTCACATATTGATACCAAATGAAAAGTTGTAAATTGTAGGAGTCTTTAGGGTTAGGTAAAGTAGACCATTAGGAGGTTGTAGAGCTTGAGTAGGCTTGACAGTAACGAAAATGTGTTTCATAAAAGGCCAAAGGATCAAATCCAGAGTGGGGTAGAATATATACACCTCAGTAAACTTTTGCAGTCAAATCACTAGATGGAGGTGGGTTATTTCTCCCTTGCCTCAAAGAGAAGAAGTAGAATTGATGAAATATAAAGTTCTCTCAAATTTATAGCTTATCACTCATGCGAAACTTACCCAAATTTGATTTCTCAAGTAGTCTAAGGCAAATTTGGGATTTTATCTTGAAAATAAGTTCCAAAACCCTTTCACTGTAGTCACTGTGCAATGATCTATGTTTCCAACTGCCTTTTTGCAGTACCTTTTATATTTCTCATACAGATAACAAGGGCTTGACTAGTCGGCCCATTAGCTTATGTACACCATTTTTGGTCATCTAACCTATTATCATTAGATGGACCCAAGTACACCATGTAAGACCAATTTTACCCTAAGGTAAAACTGCTTTCACTATGTTAAATAGGAAACCCCAAAAGGAATAATTAATTAAACCATAATTTAATTATTATTCCCAGTCATGTTTAACCCAAAAACAAAGAAATTAATGAGATAAACCCATAGTTATCTTATTATTTTCTAGGAATAATTATTTAAATAATATTCCTTGTTAAATGTGACCAAATCAACCACCATTAATCAACTAAATCATTATTTATTTGATTATATCCCAACCACTTCCTTAAAAAGATAAATAAATCATTTATTTATTTATTTTTCACTAATCAAGGGATTTGACCCAAGTCAAACACCCTTTCCCTCCAACAAATATAATAAAATATTCCATAAAGGTGGATCTAGATTTGGTTAACATTATTTTGATCATGCACCAAGATCTAGAATGACCCAATATTTTGTTATAAATAGGAGGGTTTTCCCCATCATTCTTCACCTTTTGTTGCCTACTAGATCACTCTGGATCTATACACTTGGTCTCATTTTTTCATCATTTGCTCCCATTGAGCTTCATTTTTGCATTGGGTTTTCTACATCTACAAGAGAGAGAAAGCTTAGATCTGAAGTGCTGAGGACTACAAAGAACCCATCCCATTGAGGAGATCTGGATACACCTTCTTGTTTCCTCCCGGGTGCCCTGTAATATAAAAATTCATTCAAAAATCGTGTTCTTGTCTTGTCTGTTGGATGCATGGAGCAAACTCTTTACTTTACTGCTTAATATCTTTCCATTTATAGATCTATTTGTTGCAGCACTTTAACTACTAATTGCAGATCTGAAGATGTTTTGCAGCCATTATTGTTGTTAGGGCTATTAGTTATGCGTAGCTAAAGTGGTTCTTTTTCGTACGCTTCGACAAAGAATTCATGCTAACAAATGGCGACTCCACACGGGTTTTAAATTACGACCGCTGTCGTTTTTCATATTCCTGCATATCCAGCTACTTCAGGCCCTAGGGCTTCTTTTTTAGCTGCTTAGTTTTCTCTTTTCATGTCATTTTTCTCACATAAAACCCTAAAAACCTAAAATTTCTAACTTCCGTGTGTTTCTGGCCCTATTGCGCAGGTAAGCGACACCAGCCGCACCTGAGACGGCAATTTTTCAGAAAATCTGCCGCCGAATCAGCCGGAACGGGGGGGTCGCACCTTTTGGCCCAAAACCTGCGACCTGGACGCACTTTTCAGCCTGTAACCTGCGACCTCAACCAAAATCAGGTCAGAACCTGCGACCTGCCTTTTTTCCAGCATTTTTTCTGTAATTTTTCTGGGTTCTGCTGCAGCCTCTGCCAAGGTTTTCCAGCCTCTGTCTCAGCCCGCCTTGACCAAGATCTGATCTGTTTTTACTCATCTAAGTGGGAACCCGGCCCCTTAGGGCTTTAGTACCCTCCACTTTTTGTGGAAGAGTTTCAGCTGTTTCAGCCGTCGGTTTCAGAGCTTCAGCCCTTTCTTTTTCCAGATCTGTGACCTCACTTCCAGATCCATCGAAATCAGCCTTTTTTCCTTTCAAATCACCTCTTGTCATTTTGTTTGGACCTCCCCTAAAGGCCTCTGCCTTGCCCCTCCCGGCTTTTTGCTGATTTCCCTTTTTTCCAGCCACCTTGCCCCTGTCTCTTGGCTGTGATCTGCACCCCTTATCTGCAGCTTTATCCTCCGGATCTCTGTCCCCTTTGACCCTAGATCTGTTGAGCTTCGTTTTTGTGTGTTTCCATAGTTTTTCCCTTTCTTTTCAGCATAGTTTTGAGAGACCCACTTTCTTGGGTTTGATAGATGCATATGTAGCTGTTATTTTTCTGTTATTTCAGCATTCTGTTCTCTGTAGGTTTATTTTCAGCTACGTTGCACACTTTTTGCTCTCAACAACGGAAAGGGTTTAAAAATTAAAATTAACGCACACCACACACTGACCTTAAGTGAAGAAGCGCCTGGTTTACACCGCCTGGCAAAGACTCTAAAATCAATCGTCACTGCACCTTATATGCCCTTGACCTTCTTGATTTTGCACCTTTCTGCCCTTGTCGGTTTCCTTCTTCCTGTCATCATTGCGCCCCCAAGGCGCCTTTCCCGGAGACTTCTTGGCCTTCATCCTCGGTTCCCGGTTGATCGACCTGCTCCGCACCGTCGTCGTCGAGCCAGTCCACCTTCGAGTCCGCACTCCGACTCCTCTCCTGATTCCTCAGGTCCCCCTTCTCCTCCCGGTTCTCCCCCTTTTACCTTCACCATGTCTGGATCAGGGCCCAATGCTAGCGGCCCCAATACCGGCCCTCCTTCTAGCGGGACCATCACAACCACTACTCCGGCCACCCCTGTGCTGCCATACATTGCAGGCCTCAGCCTCCCCGATTTCCATCAGTTGATTAACGACCCCATTCACCATAATACTACCTGGCCCACTATGCCTACCAAGTTACCCTCAGATATCCCTAAGTTCGAGGGCCTTAATGGCGAAGACCCAACCAATCACGTCCGGTCTTTCCACATGTGGTGTTCCTCCAACTCCATTACCGATGACTCCATCCGTCTTCGGTTGTTCCAACGCACGCTTACCGGCGAAGCTTCTAAATGGTATGTCGAACAGGCCACTTCCTCCCATACCACGTTCGAGACTCTTGCCCAAGCCTTCTTGTAGTACTTCCAGCTCCCTCTCCGATACGACACTGGTACGGAGCTCTTGACTTCATTTAAGCAATCCTCTTCCACACGCCTTTCTGCCCATGTTCAGGAATGGCGACGAAGACGGAGCTTATGTCGAGCCCCTCCCTTTGAAGATCGGGTTTACATGGACGGGTTCCTTCGCACCCTCCCGTCTCCCATCGGCAAAGATGTCGCCTCTCACTTTCCTCAATCTGAAGAAGCCGCCCTCCAAATAGCTTTAAAGTATGACCTGATCTATGCTCAATCTGGTTATGTTTATACCGTTCTTCCTGACATCCCCCGGCCCGGTGGCGCTAACGCCCCGGGGGCATCTCATTCCGCCGACGGTATTGTTGGATCTCTTTCCCACCCCTCTGCTCACCCTCCTATGAGCCACGACCCTCCTCAGGGAGGGGCCAGCACCTCTAGCACTTTGCCCCCTCCCGGCAACATGTATCCAGGATATGGCATGCCTCCTCCTTTTGCCCAACCTCCTGCTTACCTCAATGCTGCCCAACCCAACCCTTACTTTTATCCGCAGCCTGGTGCGCCAGCTCCCCCAACATATGCGTTTCCGCCTCCCTTGCCTCCTCACCACCTGCAACAGCCCTTACAACCCCCTCCAGGGCAAGTATTTGCGCAGCAGGGTGCGTTTAATCCCCCTTCCCAAAGAAGGCGGAGAGGCAACCAGAACCCATCTGCCCCTGGTAACCGAGGACCCAATTCTGGTCGGGACCCTAACACTAGCAACCAGCCTCAGGGCATTCCGCCCAGGCCGGACAGGCCGCTTCGCACAAACAAGCCCTGTTCGTGTTGCGGTGTTTACGGTCACTACACTCACGATTGCCCTCTCTTACCCCAGATGCGACAGATGTGGGAGTCTCAAGCCACATTGCGCGGACAGCACACCTCCCCTCACGCTCCTCCTAATGTGGCCACTACCCAGCCAGCGGTGTTCACTGATCCTTTCCCTCAACAGGGATTCGTGGCTACCCACCCCCCTGATAGCCATGCCGCCACACCCTCGTCCATTTCTGGTTCCTCTGACTACCAGATCCTCATGATGCACTCCGATCCGTCCCCTTCCGTCGACCTTCACCTTCAAACTCGGTCTCGCCAGTACACCAAGCCCCCTGCTCAGTCTGCTCCCGAGCCCCCATCTTCAGGTTCTACAGAGCCTCTTTCGACATCCAGTGGCCCCTTACACATCCCTCAACCCAAAGTTGAGGTTCACCCAAAGATTCCAAAGGGTCTATTACGCCGAAATGCTGCTTCTGGTCGAGCCGCTCAATCGTACAGTATAGTAGATGATTTGGCACAATCCCCTGCTGCCATTTCCACACTGGAACTCCTCCAGTCGTGCCCTTCTCAAAGGAAGGCTCTACTATCTACCGTGGGCGCTGTTGATCCTGCTGATGACCAAATGATTGTTTTTGACGCCACTCAATCGGACCACCCTCCTCTTCCTCCTTCCGTTGCTTTCCAAATCCCAGTCAAAATCCGGAACGCCACTGTATCCCGGTGTATAATTGATGAGGGGGCATCCACCTGTGTGATGTCCGCTTCGGTTTGGAACCAACTCGGATCCCCTGAGTTGGCCCCTTCCACGATCACCCTTCGAGCGTGGGATGGTCATGCCTCCCAGCCTATTGGCCTGTTTCGTAACTGTCCCATCACCCTCGCCGGTAAGGCTGTTTGCGTTGATGTCGAAGTCATTGACGCCCCTCTAGACTACAACATCCTATTGGGGCGAAGCTACACCTATGCCATGTCTGCTGTCCCATCCGCGGTCTTCCGTAAGATGTCTTTTCCACATAACGGGAAGGTAGTCACCATTGACCAGCTATCGTATCATGAGTCATCGTCTCAGTCCTCCTCCGAGACGACCATCTCTTCTGTAGCCAACAAGCAAACTGTCGATTCCTTGACCAGTGTCTCCCCCGGCGTTTATAAAGATTCCACCTTGCTTGGTACTTTTCCTCACCTTCCTCCCCCCCCCGTTACTGATCCCAGCTTGTCGAATGTTTGCATGATGCAATCATCTCAGGCTGCCCATAAACGGCCTGCCTCAGCTAGCCCGCACCCTCCTCCCCGCCCTCCGCAACCCGCTCCTAGCCATCCATCTCAGCCAGCCGGACCTCCCCTTTCTGGCCCTCCCCCTATAGCTGGCACCCCCGCACCTCTTTATCCTCCCGGATCGGTCCCTCCTGGCCTTAACCATCTTGGAGCCGTTCCTCCTGGTCATTACCCTGCTGGACAGATCCCCTTCTTGGCTCCCCCTCCCGGAGTATATTCCGTCCCCGTCATGGCCACCCTTTCTCTCCCGAACTTGACCTTGGGTATTCCGGTTTGGTACCTTGACCCCCCAGCCGCCACCCCCCCTGGTCACCCCAAACCTTACATGGCTTTGACACCGGTTCAACCGGTCCCCCTCGCTTCCTCCATAGCCGACGTGCCCCCAGCACCTCCACAGGACCCTTCTCCTGCTGAGTCGGCTCCCGGGAAGAAAGGAAAAGCCCGCAAGGGGGCAACCAAAGACCAAACCACCACAACCACCTCGGCTCCTCCCCCACCCTCGAAGCCTTGTGCCTTATGTGATGTCATCGGTCATGCCACTCATGCTTGTCCCGAGTTACCCCGTATTCGCCCCATGGTAAAAGTCGCGTTCCCGGACACTACAGTCCCTGAAACTCCCACTCCTGCTTCGACCGTCTCCAAGAACCCCAAGACTCTCCGCACCAACAAGCCTTGTGCTTTGTGCGGTGTCCATGGCCACTACTCCCATCATTGTCCTCACCTGACGCATTACCGTGACTCCCTTGAGGTAATCCGCGAGTATGAGGTTGAACAAAATCAATCCGCCTCTCCCATTCTCGCGCAGTATGCTGCAGCCCAGCCTCAGGATTCCACTGATCCCATCCATATTCCCCCCCCCCCCCGATGTCCAGATGACGGAGTCTACAGTCACCATTCTTTACCTGTCCTCCTCTGCACGACACTTGGCACCTAGCCCGTCTGCCGCCTCCCCCATTGTGTCCCTTGATACTCGAGAGCACTCCACTGGTGTCTCTGTTGACCTTCGCAGCCCGAGTCCTCGCCATGCTTCCGATAGCCCTCATACATCACCTTGTTTGAGTTTTGCTCATCCTGCCCCTTCCCCCCGCCATTTCCGCTTGATGACTTCTGCCCCCTCACGCTGCCGTCCTTTCCTTTCATCCCCTCATGTATTGTCTTGTCACACCACCTTGCGCATCCCCCCGTCCACATCCTTTATCGGTTACGCCGATGGTGCAAGTCGCTACTCCAGGAATCTTGCCTCGGCCGGGTGGGCCATCTTCACCCCCTTGCATGACCTCGTTCTGTCTAACGGGGTATGCATTGGTTCTGCCACCAACAATCAGGCCGAATACGATGCAGTGCGTGGCCTACTAGCTGATGCTTTGCTGCATCGCATTCGCCACCTGCACGTTCGCTTGGATTCCTTGCTTCTTGTCATGCAACTAAATGGTGTTTATCGTGTGCATAACCTTGTGCTGTTTCGACGCTATTTACGAGTGAAAGTCTTAATACGTGCGTTTGAAACCATCACTTTCAACCATGTACCCAGAGACCAGAATCACTACGTAGATAGTATTGCAAACCATGTTCTAGATTGGCATTTATCACACACAATTCATACAGGACAATAACATTAAATCAACCATCAAAAGACGATGCATATCCATATTATGTGTCGCAAACCATATATTGATGAGTCCATTTACTCTGATACATACGACATGCCCATAGCATGTTCCAAAAACTGGGGGCACCATACGCCCCCCACACATATACATCCGACATGCCCATAGCATGTTACAAACCAAAAACAAAAACTGGGGGCACCATATGCCCCTCCCTACACTATAGGAGGCACCCCCCGCCCCTACATACATCAAAGGGGGCACCATATGTCCCTAATCACTATCTGGAGGCTCCCGGGCCAATGGCTCTGCCCCTGCAGCATGTAGATCACGCATAGTTTGACCGGCCATCGCCATGCGCCGCATGATACCTCGCCACTCCGAGGGGAGACCAACACATGGCTCTATGTACTGGTCGTCTAAATCCTGCCACCCGCGCTCTGATACTCCGGTCAACAGTTGCTCACATCTATGGCGGATGTCCTCCAGTAGGGCAGCTGCACCATCATTTTGCGCTGCCCTCGATCCACTCGGACCCGTAGCTCCAGACGCTGCCGGTCGTCCCATATATCCGGCCGGTTTTACCGGTGCTATATCTGCATACCAAAAGTCCATGAATCGGTATCATTATTTACTATTCAAAAAACTTTAAACATGCCCATATAAGAATAGCAATTTGTCACTTACCATCGGGCCCCCAGACTCGACCAGGCGGAAGTGGCAGATCCGGATCCCCACAGTAGCTCATCCCACTATAAGGGTAGTCGTCTATGTACAACGGCATCCGATCCCAATGGGCAAAAAACTCCGGTCGAAATGTTCGCCCGACCGCCCCTCCTCCTCCTTTGCAGAGTAGTCGTCCCCAACGACGCATCCTGGGCTCTCTCGGGCCCCCATGTGGAAGCTGCACGCGAGGCCTCAAGGTCGGGATCTTCTCAAAGAAGAAGGCGCACAACAAAGTCCCATATGAGCAATCATGATTCACCTGCCGCTTGCATAGCGACAGCTGTCGCTTTAGCGACACCAACATCATTTGGGCCCACCCAAAGTAGGTCCCACTCAACACACTCTCCACTATCATCATCTGCCCATCGGTGATGTGATGGAACGCCTGGGTGCCCAGGATTCGCAGCACAGCTGCGGCCACTGCACGGGTTTCTAGCCTCTCTAGATCCCCGATCGATATCCGAGTCCCCTTGACTTGGAAACCCGGTCGACAATGGCGTTCCACAAACTCCCTGATATGCCGCCCCCGCGGCAACACTGGCTGCGTGTCTCCCACTATCCCCAATGGTGGGAGGCCGGTCAGGAAATACACATCCTGGACCGTCAGTTCGATCCTGTGCCCCTGCACTACAAAGATCTCCTGATCTGGATCTCAGTAACTGATAATCCGGGCCAGTAATGATTCCCCTGCTCTCATCAACGGGTTCTCCACAAACTTGAGAACCCCAAATCTGGCCAATACACGACGGACGCCCTGATCCGCCTGGATCTCTGCCCGAAGTGTTCCCAGATCCCTCTCTCTCCGGTTGACTCGTAACTCTGCCATACCTGCACAAACACATTCTTTTTGTCAGGGTACAGATCGGGCAACCCATAACCACACACAAAAACCCAACTCCCAGCCATCAATCAGCATCAAGCTCCCCTCCCCTCCCAGGTCGCAGCTTTCTGCCCATTTCTGGACCAGGTCGCACCTTTTGCCCCAAAACCTGCGTCCTGGGTCGCACCTTTTGCCCCAAAAGGTGCGACCCGGCCGTAGAGAGGAGGGAGGGGTTGTTTCTGGGGTGTTGGGCCCTAAACTGCAAATCTAATCCATCAAAATGCAAGAGCAAGGTTAGGCCTCTTACCTCCAACTGACGGATCTCGAATCCAACGGTCGGTTTGTCCGCTACGTTCGCCGCAAGATTTAGGGCCTTCTCTCCTCTCCACATTCACCACAGCAACAATAGCAAATGAATGATTTTGGAGGAAAAACTGCCTCATTAAAAGAGAACCCCTGTTTCTTCTTTCGACTGCTGCGACCACACCGTAGCCCCGTTCGACGAACCGTCAGCACCGCTGGATAGATCTCACCGAGCTCTCAAATGGGTTTTACTTAGTTTTGGTGATTTGATACTTCACCCGGACACATTTTTTCCACGAAGGGTCACTTCACCACTCCTTAAAATCGAATTTCCTCACTTACGACACTTGTACTTGGGGCACCACATCGCCCCCTTACTTGTCCATGTTCGTGTTGATTTTAGTCATGAGTGCCCACCTTGTACTCATGTTTCTATGACCCCCCATTGGGGCCTTTACTGTGTGGCAGCATTATCTAGTCGCCCTTGCTTAGAGCATCCGAGTTGAGTGATCATTGCATTCATGGAGTCTATCCTGCATCCTTTTACACCCTACTATAGCCCTCCATTCTTTTTGCTTGGTTCCTCTCTTGTGTCGCATCTCATGACCTTCAGCCCCACTGTCCCCTGTCCCTTTCGATATTGTGTCGGTCGCTGCCATGTCATTCATGCCCTTTATGCTCTAACAAGGGAAGTCGTCCATTCGCCACTCCACCCTTCCCATTTCCGCCATCATCATTAGTGTCAGTTTGTCCGTCACTCTATTGCTATTCTCTCGTGCCTTAGTTGAGGATCTCTCATTGCCTCACCTAAAGCGGGCCTCCTTCTGTCGACCTCAACATACTTATTCCAGAAGCAAGGTCTAGAGGGCGGTGTACCTTGGTTCCAGCTTCCACTTTTGTTCGGTGCCTCGGATCAGGCAGGGGGATTTCTTACCTCCCTTTGACTTGATTGCTTCTCCAGCTCCTTTCCGCATGATCGAGATTCGTATACTGGACAGTCCAGTGACCCAGCAGCAGCTCTTGATGATTCCCGGGCGTGTGTGAGATGTCTCAGCCCTCATGAGGGGGTGGCCCTGCAGGTAGCCCCCCACATGCCCGGATGACCTCTTCATTGCAGCCTTTGATGCCGCTCCAGATTTTGATGATGTTGGCCTTAGCCACTTGCAGCACCTCTACGATTTGCATGTATCAGTCAGATTTTGTGAGCCCTTCCCCATTTACAGGGGGCATTTGGGTTGTATTTATCTCATGTACTCAGATGATATTGTACTAGTCCTGGCTGTTATCCCAGGCACGGCATGTATGTGAGACTATTCATTGTATTTTTATCTGGCTCTTGATTATGCCAGTTGTACTCTATCGTTCGGTCCCTTGTTCACTGGACACACTATTCTTTTGTACTTTGTCACGGCGGGCATAGGTATGCCTCCCCCGCCGCCTTCAGCACAGGTACCCTCTCATAACAGAGACTTGTTGCACCTGCGAGTCTCGTCTCCTCAGGGTCTAGTCCTTCAGCACACTATCTACCTCATATTTCTCTCTTTGACATACCCTTTTGTTGTCTAGTGATTGTCTTCTTACAACGTACTTCGGTCATACGATTTGCTCCTGACACTCGCACGCTGGGGGGCAATCTGTTACACCATTTTTTGGTCATCTAACCTTTTATCATTAGATGGACCCAAGTACACCATGTAAGACCAGTTTTACCCTAAGTAAAACTACTTTCACTATGTTAAATTAGGAAACCCCAAAAGGAATAATTAATTAAACCATAATTTAATTATTATTCCAGTCATGTTTAACCCAAAAAAAAAGAAATTAATGAGATAAACCCTTAATTATCTTATTATTTTCTAGGAATAATTATTTAAATCTTATTTAGATAATATTCCTTGTTAAATATGACCAAATCACCCACCATTAATCAAATAAATCATTATTTATTTGATTATCTCCCAACCACTTCCTTAAAAAGATAAATAAATCATTTATTTATTTATTTTTTCACTAATCAAGGGATTTGACCCAAGTCAAACACCCTTTCCCTCCAACAAATAATAATAAAATATTCCATAGAGGTGGATCTAGATTTGGTTAACATTATTTTAATCATGCACCAAGATCTAGAATGACCCAATATTTTGTTATAAATAGGAGGGTTTTCCCCTTCATTCTTCACCTTTTGTTGCATACTAGATCACTTTGGATCTATACACTCGGTCTCATTTTCTGCCATTGTTGCTCCCATTGAGCTCTACCTTCTACATTGGGTTTTCTACATCTACAAGAGAGAGAAAGCTTAGATCTGAAGTGCTGAGGACTAGAAAGAACCCATCCCATTGAGGAGATCTGGATACACCTTCTTGTTTCCTCCCAGGTGCCCTGTAATATAAAAATTCATTCAAAAATCGTGTTCTTGTCTTGTCTGTTGGATGCATGGAGCAAACTCTTTACTTCACTGCTTAATATCTTTCCATTTATAGATCTGTTTGTTGCGGCACTTTAACTACTAATTGCAGATCTGAAGATGTTTTGCAGCCATTATTGTTGTTAGGGCTATTAGTTATGCGTAGCTAAAGTGGTTCTTTTTCGTACGCTTCGACAAAGAATTCATACTAACGACTTACGTTAGTTATTTATTTTACACCATTTTAGTTTTCTTTGATCTTGAAATCCTGTGTACTGTCCAGAGATTCCTAAAATGCAAGAAAACTATGTCATGGATTAAATCTGGTAAGTATCTCATAGCCGACATCTGCTTTGCCACTGTTGATAAACATTTTATTTTGTTCTGAGGTTAGTTTTTCTTAAGTTTGCAACCTCGACACTACTTCACTTTCATATGATACGCTTTGGTATGGGTGTTGTTGTGAGGTTGCAGCACGGTAATCCATAAAAATATTTATTTGCAGGAAGAAATTTTTTGGGAATTTTCTCTCATTAGGGTTTGTTGGGTACGCTAAAAGGTAGATGGATAGTGGGTGTTGAAGAGAATGAAGTCAAGAGAAATGCATCACAGGAAGTTAGAGTCAGAACAAAGAGGAAGTCTGTTATTATTGCAAGATGTAGAAAAAACAGGGATATGAGCGAAGCATCAAATATTTGTTGTCCATGCCAGAGCACAAGATGTATTATGATCCGATCTGAGAAGGACTAGATCAAGTCATCTTAAACTTCTCTTTCTATATGCAAAGCCCCACGTCCAATTTCATGATCTTTTATTAATCACATTGCTCTCTGGTTCATCTAATCCAACCAAAAAATAAATTACACAGCGGATTCCATCACGGGTGCTATGTTTGATCATCTATTGCAGCTAGATTATCAGTAAACAGTTTCTTAAATGCTTACCTTTTGAAACCGAGTAATTGCTTCATCATCATTGCTTGAGTTGAAATCTCTAATGCATTACCAGTATCGATGGATCCGCTCTGTAACTCTTCTCTACTGTGTTGGTAACACTGTTTTAATATCAAACAACATTTTTTCTCTCTTCGAAAAAAAACATAATATTATTTTTGTTAAGTCTTCCCGCCAATCCTCCTTGAATATACCTTCTTGACATTTAAATGAGCGGGAAAATGATATTCAAATTAACAAAGGCCAAAAATTTTTATCATAATGTAAAAAAGGTTATTCGAATATAATAAATATTTTTTTAAGTTATTCCAATATTATAAATATTTTAACTTTTTTAAAAGAAAGGTGAAAATTATGTTGAGTTTGTAAGTCATTTTGTCTTTTTATTTTTGTATTCTTTTTGTTGTATTTTTTTATTTTTTTCATTGCATATAATCAATTTAGATCTATTTTAACTTCTGCTCTACCAAAATCTAGATCTATTTTAACTTTGGATTTAAAATGTTAAAGTTGACATTAATTACAACATCTCTACCATGGCAGAGGAATTCAACACTAGAGAAACCCTAGAGGCCCACAGAAAAATTGTAGGTGAAGAAAGGGTCGTGGAGTTTCAAACTATAGAAGGGCATAGTTTTGACGAAGACTAAACAAGCTCTGGACAATGTTAAGCTCTGATATCCTTGTCAAAACACAAATTAAGATTAAATTGTAATCATGACTTTTTTATCCACGTAATATATAGTTTTTAAGTACAGAAATGGCCACCATGATAAACCCTTTAAAGACACAAAACCACGCGTCAAATATTATTTCCAGATGAGATGTCAGTTTCTTACTATTGGAACCACATGGAGGAGGAGGAGTTAGTGGAATATGAACCGAAGGGAGGGGGGCAGGGGGGTGTTCAAAAAAATTAAGCTAGTCCCGAGGATTTTATACATTCACATTTGGAAGTCATGTTAGAAGGTTAGCATATTGTGATTTCTAGGCCTATCAGGTCTTTAGAAAGAAAATTTAAGAATTCAATAGGAGACCATCTTGAAATTCGAAGGCCCTAACCCTTGCTCCGGCCACACACTATTCGGGTCCTTTAGGTTTGGTCAACCTAGGGCCCAAGGAAATTTTCTAGGGACTGGAGAACTCTTCTTGGGGTTCTTTGGCTCTGAGTTTAGTTTCCCTACCATCCTAGAGATCAAAGGAACACATACAATGTGCTATGACTTCCTTAGGGTTTTCATAATTTTTTGAACACATTGGGGATTCTTCGCTCTCATAAGCCTCTCTGATTTGTTTTATTGTTTGTCCTTAATCTCATGAAGTATCATTGGCCTCGCTCTCCTTGGGTTAACTAGTGAAGGAGATCCTTGCCTTGGCAATAGAGGAAGATTAAACTAACGTCGTGAATGGTGCTATGGTTTTTGAGGATAAACACTCTTGTGAATAAAAAGGAATTGTGATTCAGAAGGAATTTTAGAAAGCAAGGAAGAGGAAAAGAAATTGTAGTGTCAAGAATAAGAAAAAATTCTTCCTTTCTCTGTTGTTGGGAGTCGACATCCCCAATCAGAAGATTGAGGAAATTTCC
This sequence comes from Pinus albicaulis, assembly GCA_034641835.2. NCBI lineage: Eukaryota > Viridiplantae > Streptophyta > Pinopsida > Pinales > Pinaceae > Pinus > Pinus albicaulis. The sequence goes on from CM076584.1 coordinate 504,246,432, forward strand.
CAAAATTCTCTAGTGGGGTGAGTAAGGGGTCGAAAATTCAAGTCCTCAACCCTAAAAGCATGGGCGGACAAGGAAACCTCGCCCATTGTTAAATGTCCTCCAAAGGTTTCACTACTAGCCCAAGGTTGGATTTATTTGTGCTTCAAAGATGCGGTTGACACCCAAAAGGTACATTAGATGGTTTGGAAAATTGATTCATCTCCTATCATTTTTAGTTTTTGGATGCCCCTCTTTGATGCAAAGTAGGAGAGGCTACATATGTCCCCAATATAGGTTCACCTTCCAGGTCTCCCTCCTAACTATTGGGATGCCATAATTGTCAAAGATAGAGGTAACTCAATGGGATCCTATCTAGACCATGAATTTATCTCGACCATGAATTTGCATATTTGGAGATGGGGATTAAGACATGCTCTCGCACTTTCACTAATATGGACCTTAGGGAAGTGCTTATAGAAGACATGGATTTCAAGATTCGGGTGGAGTGTATTCAGATACTTGATTATGAAGGAATTTCTTTCATGTGTAGGCATTGCCATAGGTTTCGCACCTAGCTAAAAACTATGAGCTTCCCTTTTCTGCGAAGGACCATATATCCAAAGGCAAGGACTCGGTGCAAGGACATATTGGGTCAAAAAAGGGTTATGGGTTGGAGGTTTTGGGTGCCAAGGAAAAGAAAGTTCTAATAGATATTTAAACTTTCCTTTCAATATCCGTGATGAGAGTTGGGTCAGGCACTCTCTATTTCAAAATCATTTGTCATAAATTAAATTTCACCTTGCCATCTCCCCCACAAAGCCTTGCATCACACCAAGCATATTATGCACACTTGAACAACCAATATGTTGGCTAGATCAATGTAAAATAAATACCATGACCTGGAAACTCGTGCTTCTCTCCTTATCCTCAATCACAACATTAGGGCCCTTAAAAAAGCAAGACGAGTAAATACCTCCCCACCCATCTATCGTCCATTATCTATTGTTTGACTTTGTTGTTGTCTTTGGAATTTCAGGATGTTCCAGAAATTTATAACAATTTGGATAAGTAATTGTTTGATCTCGATGTTCTTATGTTTTCAGAATATTCCCTAAATATACCATTGAAATGAGTTCACCAGCTTTAGGTTGGCCAGGAATTGTAACTTCTTCCACCAAATTGTAACTGGATTAATTTTATAGAATTCATGATTTAAGGGTGGCAACTAAACCTCTTTATCATTTGTAGAAAATATATCATTAGTGACCTTAATTTGTCCCACATATTATCTGATAAACACCAAAGGGCGAAAGCAGAGAGATTGGAGTTATAATGATCTCTTCGTGCACATGGAGGGGTCCCTAGTCAAGTTCGTCCCAAAATGTTTGTAGTAGTACTGTATAGATCCTATCAATCCATTGTAGCCTCACGCTCTTTGTAGTTTTATATATACACATCCAAATCAACATGTTAAATAGATGGATGTATTGTGTGAAGTTTACCATCAACTCAAATTGAAATTACTCATCATCAATCTGCGATGGGCCACATAATATTGATATGGTCGGTTTGTGGCTAAGATTATAGGGCATGAGAGCTTGCACTGGATTGGTTACCTAGATTCCCAAATAATTTTAATCCTCTATTGGTAGAAAACTGTAATGTGTGTTTGTAACCTCAATTCCATTGTGCATCAATCATTTGTTTGAAGGCCTAAATTTATGTAGGATTGAAAAACAAATCAATTAAGCTGTGAAATTGTGTTTTGAATTTGCAAATCGTTAGAAAGATTAATGCATTATCCAAAACAAACTTGTTTAAAACTAATTGAAACTTCCTCTGAAGATGATCAAGTTTTAATGGATAAGAGAACTGAAATTCAATGGCTCTAGCAAGCAACGTGGGTAATCGCAATGCTACTTCCACATCGGCACAATTCTTAGATTTTTCAAACACCATCGGCACACCTCTTTATATATTTGTGAGAGATTTGATTCGTTTGTTGCAAAAGTAGGGAATTGAGTGGAGGCCCATATGGGGATTTTGTCTTTGGATTTTATAAATAAATACAAGGAAAGTTCCAAATCAATCATTATCCTCTTCTTATCATTATCCTCTTCTAATCCCTTTAGAGACCCCTTTGTCTCTAAATGTTACACTTCGGTATCAAAATTTCAATTTTCCATTTATGGAGTGACACAATTAAAAATTACTAACACAAATGACTAATTCATATACTTGTTGTACTTGTTATTTGGTCATATTTTTATTCTTGGACTATAATACTCATTTACATTAATCACTATTAATTTTGTCACTTATCATCTAGTCATATATTGTAATCCTCACTAAATTAGTCATTTAAGTTAGTCACTTTTAGTTTAGTCATATATTTTATCCCTAGATTAAATTAGTCATTTAAGTTAATCGTTTTGAGTTTAGTCACTTATTAAAGATGGAAAGTGGTGATGTGATCAGCCGGGTCCTCTCCATTCTTGCCTTTAAACTTTGGAATGTCTGAAGGTAGTTTGGTAGGAACCGGAGGCCACCCTGGACTATATCGGATTGGATAATTTGTCAATTTCAATAAATCTGGCAAGTTTAAAGTTGCCAGAAAAGGTAAATGAGGAGGGGCTTGAGGGTTCCATCTTTGGTGGGATCGATTCCCAACATTCTGAAAAGAATAACCTGGATTTGATGAGGCACCAGGTTGCCAGAAAGAACTCTTAGAAAATGTTGGGCCATAGGATGATCCTTGTGACCCAGCATTTGGAGAAGGACCCCCTCCCAACGTAGAGTTACCATATACCGGACCAGTTCCCCCCAGTGAAGTAGTGAATGAAGAGGAAACCCCCTGAGAGGGGTACCAAGCATTAGAGAAAGGGGAAAAATCCTGATAAGTACTCGACAAAGTGAATGGACAATTCCCTTGCTGACCAGTGAAAAACTGATTCCCTGCCCCTACTGCGGTAAATATAGGGTTCCAACCGGTAAAGGTAGTCGAACTCTGACCTCCGGACCAAGGGTTAAAACTCTGAGTCTGGGAAGTAAAAGGAAAAGACCCTAAGGAAGGATTCAAACTAGGAATATGCCCACTTCCAAAGGGGAACCCTTGAAAAGAAGCTGAACCACTAGCCAAAGAAGACATGGGTGCAGATGCAGCTGCAGCAGTGGAAAAGGAAAACGAAGGAATCCCACTAATGGGCATTCCAAAACAAAAGGAACCAGATTGAAAAGTTTGTGCTTGGGTGGAGCCAGAGCCAAACACTGCAGTACTAGAAGAAATTGAAGATATAGCAATTGTGCCTCCTCCTTCTACTGAAGTAGGAGTCTGAATGCTTGCAGCACTCACAGCCGAAGCCGCGTTCCCAGTCGTGGCCATCGAAAGGTATGAATGAGATGGATAAGGACTTTTTGGTCTTGCAGACTCAGGTCCGATGTACTCAACAACAAATGGAGAATTAGGAGGAAGAGGAGATGGAAGTGACTCAGGAGGCTGAGGTACTTCCTCTACTTCTACTTCTTCTTCTGCTTCTGTTGGAAATAAGACTCTCGAGGTGAGCGGAGTGCCCCTCTCGGAACCAACACCAGAACCAACTACAGAACCTTCAAGCCCTAGCAGAGGATCTCTCTCCGCTACGTCAGATACCACAGAGTGATATTCACCTGCTATATTACACCTACGCCTTCTTGAAGAAGGCTCAGCACTCTTGGGAGATAACCCCCGGATTCTCCTCGATCGACGAGGTACTTGATCAGCCACTTTAACAGATTAATTAGACTCAAAAAAGTATAAAGCTAAGAAAGCTAGGAGAAAAGAGCACTCACTACAAAAATCCCTAAGATACAACCAAGCAAGCAGCCTTCAGGTATTTCCGCTCCGGGTGATTAGGACCGGACACCAAAATACGAGAAAGCGAAAAATAGGACCTCCTGAAAGTATTCTGGGATAATGACGGCCCATGCCTACTAGCGAAGGTAACAGAAATAGTTACGCCAACCTCCTAACAACAGCCTTTGTCGGTGCAAGTATGCAAGCTTCGCCGGGGCACCCTCCAGAAGTGCTGCTGGAAGTGATACGATGTCTGCCTCAGGGAACCAATGCGTGTCAGCAGCCGGGCGGAACGGTCTTAAGGCAAGATCCAGCAAATCAGAGAGGGGGTATCTCTCTTCTCAACCTTCACTTTCCCTCGCGCTTGAATCTCTGGAGGAGAGATTTCTCGGTCCACCTAACGGTGTTGGATTTCGCTCATTTAATAAAATTCTATGCTTTAGTTTGAGCGGCCTTGGAGAGTTAACTCTCCACTCACCTAATCCAAGGCCTTACAACCTAGCTAGTTGATGTATGACACTTAATAAAAAAAACTTGCTAGTTGTTTTTAAATTATTGTGCTTATTTTAGTTGGCTGTTATATTAAGTCAAGGGAATATGGAAATGAAACTGGTGATGTTTTATGACGTAAAAAATAAATTAATGAAAACCAAACTACATGCAGATGCAGTAATTACCTTTCGATGAAAAGAAATATCTACACGGGTTCTACAAGACTATTTTTTTTTCAGATATCAAACCTCACACTCGCAAAATTTATGAAAAAGACTACAAATGTTCAAGTGCACCTAATGCAAATTACTAAGAGCATGCCAATTCTAAGATGAAAAATCTAATAAAGCAAAGAGAAATTTTCAAGAATCCCTCAGTTCTATCACTTTTCTGCCTGTCCACAAAGCTAGTTCCCAAATCAGAAACTCTTAGTATAAAGACGCCAAAATATGCTCGAAATAAGAGAAAGAAACCAATGAAAATTCATTTCCCAAATCAAGTCAGAAACCGAAGGTAAAAAATATCAACAAGGCTTCAAAAGATGAAAAGAAGCCAAAAAAAAAATGCAAAACAAAAGCAATGGCAAAACAAAATGTTTTTGAGTTTTTGAATTTTATAAAAAGAAGACTTCAAAGAGACCAAGAAAACTATCCAATTACCAACCCAAACAATCTCCGAATTTCAAGAAAAATTTCAACAAAATGCTCCAAATCTTATAGTGCCACTTAGTAGCAAGATTTATACGAGCAAAAGGAAGACAAGAAACTCAGTAACTCAGCCCAGTATAATAGCACAATCTTGCAGCAAACAAAACTTCAGAGAACCAAAAATGACTCTTCAAAAAATTGCAACAAGACCTAGTCAAATGAAATCAAGAAAACCAACCAAAAAGTAGGAAAACATCAAAATGTGAAGCAAAACATAACGTTAGGAAAGAGCATACGAGCAGGAGCTCTCTGTCCTGATTAAGCAGAACAACCAAGAATCTCCAAAAAGAGATTTTGGTACTCGAACCAGAAATGCAAGCACTAAAAAAAACAAGATTTTCCAAATGAGCCAATCTTCAACCAAACAAGAGAGAAAAAGACTAATAACCACTTTCAACACAATCCAGAGACTAAAGGGATACTGCAGAAACAGGTCACCACAGGGAGACAAGACCAAAAAGTCAAAAAACAAAAAATTTCAAAATTTGCTCAGGCATATGCTACTTAGAAGTTTTTCAACAGGCGTGCATACGCGACTGTGGAAAAGGAAACACGCGTATACCCGACTTCCTTTGACAGAACCTGCGTGTATACACGACTATGTACAGGAAAACTAGCGTATGGAAAAGTAAATAATGAAAAATAAAAATGATCAATCTTGGTTAAAGAACCAGGTCTTTAGTCTGAGTAAGAAAAAACTAACTGGACTGGAAATAATGATTAAAACTATCGGAAACCTTTAAAACAGTTGAAACCACCCAACAAGGGAATCACAAGAATGCGATCCCCAGCGAAGTCGCCAGTTCTATTTCGGGAAATAACTCCCTAGAGGTCGTTGGGTCAAAAACCTCCACAGATCGGGGCATGCTATTCAAGAAGGACTCACACAATCAAACTTGTATGCTAAAAACTAGATATTATAGATTGTATAACTCACCCGTAGATCCTACGTTTGATGTAGATCCCGCGGGGTCCAAACCCCTAGCAACTCTTCTTCCTCTTCAACCTGGAAATCAAGAAGAGACATGCATGGAAATCTAGTTGTACAGCATATATCTTTCCTAAATGTCAGTATAATCCATGTAAAACATCATATAAACAATAATAAATGTTCAATTAACAATATTTTCACATATGCAAGCAGATATTAACACGTGAATTCGGAAACAAGATGGTTCTTCTTCATTACGAACAGCGTGTACAATAATAGAAAGGTGGAGAGATCACCTAAATCCTTCCATGATCTTCGAACAGACCGTCGTCCGAATCCGTCCCGCCCTTGCCTCGCTAGGATTCTTTCAAGATTTGTGCACACGAGATGACATATAAGCTGATGAACATCTCCAGGAAACAAGGGTTTCCTGTAAAAATCTGGGAAGTGCAGGAGGCATGGGAAATCAGACTTGAATCGGGCTCCAACAGAGTATAATATCTATAATTTTCCTCTCTCCCTTAGGCCATACATATGAGGGGCTTTTATACTCCCTCAAAGTAGTTTCAATCAATTGGAAATAGTTGGCCACGGGCTGGGGTGGTTGAATTACGGGAATAACCATCACCCCAGCCTCGAAAATAGGGATTTTTATATATTTTTTAATGATTTTAATGGCATATGTGGAAAAGTATCTCTGGACTCGCGTATACACGCGGAAAAGTCTGGGCATATCCGCGTATGGGATTTTAAACACTGTTTTTCATGAAATTTATTCAAGTCTGTGGGAATGGGTGCCCAAGGCCAAAGAGACAATCATGAATCACATAAGGGTGAAAAATGATGCTATAACAGGTTGGGTAGGATATCATAAAAATAAAGGAAGTCTTTTGAAGGGTAAAGGTGTGAGTATGTTGAAATAATGGTTCAGCTGATAGGATAGGTAAGAAAAAGTATCAATCCATTGGGCTATGGAGTCACAAAGAATTTAATTGCACAACAAGTTTCAAGAGTGGTCCATGGGGCAAGTCATCTATATCAAAGGATCTCTTTAGATTGATTTGTGATATGGAACATTAAAAGTGTTGTGAAAGAAGTAAAGCTAATAACCATTTAAGAATATATTAACTTCACTAAACAAGAAAATCCTTTCAAAGTAACTGTTTGAAGCAAGCCAAAGGACAGGGAAAACCATAGACTTCTTTGGGAAAACTTTTACTAAAGCACACTTTTCAGACAACAATCCAACAATCTAACAGATTATCTTCAGAAAGAAGAAAACATATAAGAAAACAAAGGGCAACCTAAAATCAAGTAAGGACTTTGAACCTATCCTGGTTTTCGCATACTCTTAGGGATCTTTTCAAAGCAATTGTTGGAGATAAACTATAAGATAGGGCTAACCATAGACTTCTCTAGTTTAACTTTACTTAGCAGACTTTTCAAGAAATTTCAAAGACAATATCTCAAGTTGTACTCAAGAAACATGGGCTCACCAATACTTCACTGGTTATACTCTATTGAATCACCATTGAAACACGGTCAGAAGAAAACATAAAGATAAATCTTATCAGTGAGAATTAGGGTACCTTTTACAATAAATTGTAATCTAAATTTGCTGTTCTTTATCAGAGAAAGTGGAATGTATGAAAAACATTAGGAAAAACAACAATTACAGCAAGAAAAACATCACCATTGACATAGACCAGGATCCCATAAATAAACTTGTATATTTGATGTTCAAACCAGTTATAATCTTCAAGTCCAGTAGGTCTTTAGAGCTTCTAACTTCACTTCTCAGCCTATCTTTCTTAAATCACTAACAGAGCTTCAACAACTTTAGCAACTATTTACATTCAACAAGTATATGACCAACAACAGTACTGGGCTTCTCATATGATATATATATACGTGAATTGAGGAGGTGGAGTGAAAGGAAGCTCTAACTATTCAATTAATATAGAGTAAATGTTTCTCGACCTTTGGGAGGCCTAACGGAGGAGATATCTAATGTCTTAACTCTGTTAATTGATTTTTACACTAACTTTCATCTACTTCAGTCACTTTTGTTGACTTTTGAGGCTTTTGGTAGCTGGAAATTACTTTCTAAACTGTCTTTGGAAATATCTCTAACTGTGCATTGAATTTGTATTCTTTTGGGGTAAATTAAGCCTGTAGGTGGCATTTTTTGTCTTTGGAAGGAGTAATTGCTCCACTGATGTGTCATTTGAAGCATCCTTTTGGGGATCTGTCACAATTATGTCCTTTTAGAATCTGTTTTGGCCTTAATTATTCATTTTAGGCCGTCTTTAATCATCCTTTGCTTTGTCGCTTTCTACTGACTGTTTTATCTTTAATTAATATGTCTTTAGACTATGCTTTATCCACAATTTTTCTTGGTTAAGCCTTTGACCTTTTGTCTTTTAATCTTTAAGGTCCTTTCCTTATTTTCTATGTGCGGGTATCTTTGGCATGCTGAGGGTTTAATTTGTTTTACCAGCATTCATGAGGAACTGACAAAACACTTGAAATTCACGATAAATCCCTATTTGCATTTTCGACCTCAAGGATCATCATCCTGGGTCTTTATTGCCACTGGTCTGGCTATGGGAGGACCCTTTAACACCTTGGCCATTATTGAACTTGTATAAACAAACAAAAAAATTAATAAAAACCTGCATTTTTGAGGTTGAACTACTCTCAAAGGTTCGAGGGAAGCGGAGGAGCGTTTGTAGAGAAGGGAGAATGCATGGAGGGAGGGGTTCCATAAGCGGAGCAGGCGGAACAGGGTTTTAATTTGAATTGGGCGCGAAAAAAGGAAAAGGTGGTTTTGCGAAACCAAAATTGGTTTTCGCATGGGGCTAAGTGGTAAGTGGTTTTACCCCAAGTGAATGCGACAGGGCTCAGGTGTTGACACCTGTCCACCCCAATACCGCCTGTTTCGCGTTGATTTTGCGTGTTAAATCGTTTCGGAAAGATGCGCACGAAAACGATCATGGGCCGTTAGATCTGGGACCTCCAAATCTACGGTGGAGAATGGAGCATGATGAGGGAAAACTACTTGGTGGAAGGTAATGGGAGGACAGGTGGAGCGCAATGATTGGACAGTAGGAGGAAAGTGGATGGTGGGCCAGTGGGGGTGTTTATCGGTGGGATCCATGACAACTGTTAGATCGGTAGAGATCTACGGTGGAGATCTAATATGGGTGAATGAATGAAATAGTTTTGATTATCGAGAGGATGGTTCAATGGGAGGAGGGAATGAGCACCGTTGGATCAGATAGATCAACGATCAAGATTTGTCGCAGAGGGGGCGAATGGAAAGGGGCAGAAGTTCTGAAAATAAAAAAGGGAAGGGGACTTAAAAGGCAGAGAATGGCCATGTGAGGGAGAAGAAGGCCCGGGAGCTAAGGTAGAAATGGATAGGGACTTAACGCTTGGTTATGGGCATTGGGTCATATGAATAAAAGGGCGGAGGGTTTTAAGTCCGCAGGAGCTTAAGACCAAATATTTAAATGGGTCGAAAATAGGCTTAAAAAGAGGGTTTTTAAAACCTTTTGGAGGCTTCTGATAGGTTAGAAAAGGTAGTTGTAAAATCAACAGAGGTCTTTTTATGGTTTAAGGGGATTTTTAGAAGAAATGAAGGGTAGAAGGGAAAAAAGTGACTTTTCAGAGGAAGAAATGATGATTTAGGGTAGGTGAAAAAATGAATGAGATGGAGGGATTTTGGAGGAAATAAATGAAGGTGAGATGGTGGAAGAGGGGCTTGAAAATAGTCTTCCTGTGATAGAAGCAGGGCTACTTGAAGGATTCTGATGAATATTATCAGTGGAATGGATTTCTTGAGGATAAAGATCTCAAAGAGGCTTCAAGAAGTCAAAAATTTTGCATGAAATTTGTTTCTTGAAGGCTAAAGACTTGTTTTAGCCATCTTTGAATATGTCAAAATTATGGATGGCTAATAGTGGCTCCACTTGGGGATGGCAGCTCTTTAGAGGTGTCAAGAACCTCAGAGATTTAACTACGGAATGTAGATTAGTGTCCTACACTTTGACAATCCTCTTTCTTCTTTGATCATGCTGTTTGAAAAGATGATCAGCATTACATAATAAAAAATCAATTTCTTCCCAGACAACTACCTACACAACCTACTTTCCTAACATTTTTTCTTCATAAGGTGCACTTGGACTTGCAAACCTTTTGACATCAACATTTTATTCTTTTATTGAAAGCAAGAAAAATAATCTAAATCTACCCTTATAACTTTCATGAGTCCAGATTAAATAGTTGGACTAAAAAATTCTCTACCTAATCTATCATTTGCCAAGATTAAACTGTCTCACAGATCTTATTCTCTACATTCTAAAACAGAAATTTAAACACAGACAAACCATGATTAAACTATCTGATTTGCTGTAAGACTATGGTATAAAAACAAGCTACACATAGACTGAAATTTACAAAAATTCAAAACAAAATTGTGAAGGCTTAAGATCTGAAAATTAAGACCATCCTTCTTTCTTCTTATGACTCAGATTTTGATCTGTTTAGAGTCATCCTTTTTCTTTTTACGTCCTGGTTCAGATTTTGAGCATGTTTGAACCATTTTCCTCTATCTTTGGCTCAAGTTTTGATCTGATTAGAGCCATTTCTTTCCGTCCTAATCTGTTCTACTGATAAGCCAAGATTTCATTTTTGGAAAATCTTCTTCACGAACCTATCAGTAGTAAATTTAAATCTATCTATTCATGATTAGGCTATATGACTAAATAGTAGTGCTCTTTCAAGTAGTGGCATTTAGGCTTGCATACTTTAAGATTTTTCTTTTCTTTTTTGGTATGGGGTTGTACCTTTCTTCTTTTATATCTGTCGTCTTTTCTCTTTTTCTATTATTTTTGTATTTTTTATTTTTTTTCAAATTCAAAAGAAGTGTTATATACAATGAACAAAAAGCTTTGAAACTAAAATATCTGTTAACAGAAATAATGTTTGAGCATCCTGCCATTGACAAGACCTCCAAAATATTCAGCTCCATCCAATTCTTGTAGAAAGAATGCATTGTTTCCAATAGCAGATTGAATAAGATAAGGGCCTTGCCATAAATTATCAAATTTTCCATGTTTGCCCTTATCGTCTCTTCTTGAATCCCATTTCAATACTTTGTCACCAATTTTAAAGTTACTTTCCTTGGTTCTTTTTTCAAACAACTTCTTGATGTTTTCTTGTAGTTCCTGTGCTCTGATGTATACTTATTCCCTGGTTTGTTGTAGATGTATAGTCTAGTGTATTCTTCTTGTCATATCATCATCTTCAGACTGTACTTCTTGGATCAGATTCATGATTGGCACTCCTAAATTGCTTGGAAATATTGCATCTGTTCCATAAACTAGCTGGTAAGGAGACATCCCAATTGACTTTTTAACTGTCAATCTATCTACCCATAATGCATGTACTAGCTTGTTGTGCCATGATTTTTTTTTCTTCCAGCAACTTCTTGATTATATTCACCAAAATTTTATTTGAGGATTCTGCCAACCCATTACCTTGAGGGTAATAAGTTGTAGAATGACCCAACATAATATGATATTTATGACAGAATTCCACCAAATTTTTAGATGCAAATGCAACAGCATTCTCAGTTATGATATTTCTAGGACAACCAAATCTAGACAGTATATGGTTTTCAAGGAATGAAATGATGACCGAGTCTATGGCATTCCTAGAAGGGATGGCTTCTATCCATTTGGTAAAGTATTATGTTGCTGTGAGGATCCATTTGTGTTGGGAAGATGAGGTAGGATGGATTTCCCCAATGAATTATAGACCCCACTGCTGAAAAGGAGCTTCAACAGTGATTGGTTGCAGAGGTAATGGAAGTAGCTTTCTTTTGCCTTCAAAGATTTGGCATTTGTGATAGGAAATAATCATTTTGTGGATATCTTGAAAGAGGGTGGGCTAGTAGTAACCAGCTCTAAGGATTTTGTTAGCAGTTGGTTTCCAATAGAGGTGGCCTCCACATTCTCCTTCATGAAACTCGTGCTTGATCTTATCTGCATCATTCTCAGGCAAACATTTAAGCAATAATCCACTAGCATTTTTCCAATATAAACATTTATTCAAAATGCAGTAATTTACAGCTTTCAACTTTAAGAATATTTCCTTTGTTTTAGAAAAACCAAGAGGGGTATTAAGATTGAGCAAACATACAAAATATCAGCATACCAAGATGAATTCAAAAAATGATCTTCAATAAGTGGAGTTGCCAACTCCTCCTGTTCATCTAATGCATTAAACATGTTTATATCAAGAGCTTGAAATTTGGATTCAGCCATAAGTTTTGCTAATCCTTGACCTTTTATGAGCTTAGTGGGCTTAATTTCTAAGTCATATTCTAAAATTACAACAATCCACTTTCCTCTTTTTCCATCTAGATCTTGGGTCAATATGTCTTTTACAACTGAATGAGGCACAAATGCTATAATGTGGGAATGTAAAATGTAAACTCTGAAGTCTTTTAAGGCTTTGACCAAGGAAAAGGCTTGTTTTTCCATTATGTTGTACTTCAGAGGTGCATCTCTTAATGCCTTACTGAAAAATGCAATTGGTTGCTCTTGTCCCTTCAAGTTTTTTTGTAATAGAACAAAAGCTATTGTATGTTTTGATGCAAATGAAAAAATTAAGAAATCCTTTGTAAAATCAGGACTGATAAGAACTGGTGTTTTGGTAAACTCTTGTTTTACCAGCTCAATTGATTTCTTTGCTTCTAAGGTCCATTTAACTCCTTCTTCTCTTTTAAGCATATTTGTCACGTTTCTAAGGAGTTTAGCTAGATTGGGTATGAACCTTCTCAAGAAATTAATCTTTCCAATGAAAGATTGAAGTTGCTTGATGTTTCTAGGATGGTTGATTTTCAATATACCATCAATCCTCTTTGGGTCTATCCTTATTCCTTCTTCTGATATGATATGTCCAACAAGTTTACCTTTTTGGAGACCAAACAATGTTTTCTTTGGATTTAACGATAACCCATATTTTCTGCATTTCTCAAAGACTTTTCTCAAGTGTATCAGGTGTTCTTCATTTATTTTTGAATATACAGTTATGTCATATAAGTAAATCACTATGAAGTAACCTATTTCTTTTGAGAATGCAATATCCATGGCTCTCTGAAATGTGGCACCAACATTCATTAAACCAAAGGGCATTTTCAAATACATGAAAGTACCCCAAGGAGTAGTAAAGGTTGTTTTAAGTTGATCATCAGGATGTACCAATATCTGATTGTAACCTAAGAAACCCTCTAGCAAAGAAATTCTTCTAGAACCAACTACCCTTTGTAAGATATGATCCATTTTGGGCAAGGGATAGTTGTCCTTCAATGAGGCTTTGTTTAAGTTTCTAAAGTCAATGCAAAGCCTTATCTCTCCTGTTTTCTTCCTAACTGATACAAGATTAGACACCCACTCTGAGTATATCATAGGGACAATAATTCCATCATCATACATTTTTCTAATTTCTCTCTCAACCAAAGGTAATTGAACAGGGTTGATTCTGCGCAATTTTTGTCTAAAAGGCTTCTGGTTTTCTTTGAGGGGTATCTTATGTTGAATTATATCTTTATCATATGATTTTAAATATTCATAACTCCATGCAAATACATTAGAAAATTCTTTAAACAACTCAATGTATTTTAGTTTAATGTGAGCTAGAAATGTCTTGGATAATTTGATCATTTTAGGCCTTTCTTCATTGCCTATATTGCATTCTTCCTCTTCAGTTTCAATAGGTTCCAATTTTTTATTTTTGGAAAAATCATTCAAGTCAAACAATTATTCTAATGGGACCAGTCCCTTTGACAAGATTTGATTTTTGGATTGCAACACTTCTAAATCTTCATTTTCTAAATCTGTGCTTGGTTATGTTGTGTGTTCAGGTTCTTTGAACAACAGATTTATACCAGCAATCTCAGGAGACTTTTCTTGTTCAAAAATTGATTTTTCCTTAGTAGGACAGTCTTGTTCATACTTTGAATCTGATTTTGGCACTTCAAATTCATTTCTAGACTGTAGGAAGTCTTCTATTTGTTTATCTCCTTCAAAAAATTGCTAGTATTTTTCATTATCCGGGACAGCTGGTCTATATTTTACTTGGATGGTGTATTTTTTTCTTTCATAAGGTCTTAGACAAGTACTAGGAGCAAATGCTAATCCATTAGCAAGAATTTTTTGGTTCCTTGGAACAAAGGTAAGTTGGAATTCAACAAATTTTTTTAACAAGTCCATGGCATCATCTCTATAGGCTCTAAGTCTAGGATGTTTAGCAGAGTATTCCCCATTTACTTGCCTAATTATAAATTCTGAATCTCCATGATCTGTTATTCTTTTGGCCCCTAATTTTTTCAATAAATTCAAGCCTAAAAGGAGAGCTTCATACTTTGCTATGTTGTTTGTGCACTGGAAGTTTAATCTATAGGAATGGCCCTTAGCATGATTTTTTTCAGTGTTGTGCACCCATATTCCTGCTCTTGCACCAATTTTAGAGAAAGATCCATCAAAACTCATACTCCAAAGAGAATCCACCATGCAGGAAATCAAAGCCACTTTAAATTCCTAGTCAATAGAATAGGAGAATATAGAGCGAGCTGGTAAAATGGCTGACGCTGCATTAGTTGGCTGATTTCCTCCTCCTCGTGAATTAAACTGGAAAATCCCCAAATATCAGCAAGATTTCCAGCCACACTATCATCGAAAATCGCTCCAAGAAATACAAGTGCGTGGGTTGCACTAATATGGTGGCTGCAACTGTGCTCCAGGAAGATAGAAATTATGGACTCCTTCCACCTTGCTAAATTTCGGATTCATATCACTTCAAGCACTTATGGCATTTCTGTCCCAAATATGAATGTCCCAAATGTTTCAAAGGATTACTTTGATGCATGGTTCCAAAATTTTGATTCCAATATATTTTAGTCACTCCTCCGTTGGTTGCCCAATTCTCTCCATTCCAAATGCTAGCGACCATAGTCATAGGTTTGAAGTTTAATATAGTCTCGGCAGACACACCAAGAGCTGAGTCTTTCCTATCAGGGTGCTTACAAATCATTGCAAATTTGGTCAAATGGTTTAATGCCTCCAAATACATGCGTAAACACATTGAATAATTTGATTGACCCTTAGTGGTGGATTCACTCATCGAAGGAGGAAAAGTGCATTAATCAGGTATCCATAATTAGTGAACACATTAATTAATTTCTTTTGGCACTGATATAGTCAAAGAAGTAATGGATTTGGCTAGTGTGTGGAGGTATGGCTGATTTGGATCAATGGGAACTTTTTTATTTTATATACACACACATTGAAAAATGTATATTTTTAGCTTGATTTCATATCGATAGAGATTGTGAGACTGGATCTTGTGTGGTTGAGAGAATTTATGGTATGTCTATAGAGGAGAATGCAATGTATATTTTGTGAGAAATTTTGATTATATATTGCAGTATACACATGAAATCATCGAGCACACATCCCATGGAATAAAAATACCAGTGCATTGGTGCAATGGGTGAGAAAATGTGTGAATGACAAAGCTTGAAAATGCCCAGATCAAATTTAATTTTGTGTGATGAAGAGTGCTCATGGAGTAGAATGAAAATGTATTGATAGAGAATGATGTAGCTAAGAAATTACTTGAGCATCTGAGATTTGCATTACTCATTTTAGTAATAAATTGCTGCTAATATTTTCCAGCTCATAATCCTCAGAATTTCTTATAATCGATAGAATGAATAGATCAATTTTCCACCGAGAGTATTTTTATTTGAAATAAATCGATAGATTTTTTTATCTTCCTGATCGCACGAAGAACAGGAAGAGAGCATACTAATCCCTTCATTTTGTTTATTTATGCAGGTTAGCATGGATGGATAATAAGCACAATCAATATTTGCGACAAAACCTTGCATTGTCTATACTCTTTCTGCAATGTCACGGAGGCATTTAGACTCTCATAAGACAAAGCTTTTCGATAATCAAGATCTTGGCTTACCCGTGATACAGAAACAAGATATAGAAATGTGATGATGAAGCAGCTCTTACTGTGCCACTGAATTTATTCATTTATTCATGATGATTTATTATTATTTTTTTTTTTTGAAAATAAGACCAAAAACTTCTAACGATAACAAGCTTGTTTTATTTTTCTAATTTATTCTATCTAACTTTCTTGAAATATTTTTTTATTTCCTAGGTAAAAGAATGCTTCCAGTGAAGCCATCTACGGACTAAAAATTCAAAAATTCTCACATCAAGATTTAAAAATTTTACCTGATTGTTTGCAAGGATGTGAGTAACCTATTTGATCCTTGGATTTGGTTCAAGGTTCTTTTGAAACTAGTCTTTGATATTATCCTTGCTGTCCAAGAAGTACCTGTTTAACATCTTCAAATTTCTCATCCGTAGATGAGTTAGTAAGAAATGGGTTTTTTTTTTTTTAACTAAATTTGAAACTAAATAAATATAAAAAGAAAAACCAAAAAGCTCAACTTGAACTCCTTTATGAAGATCCTACTGTCACCAGGTTTCACAAGTTAGTCCATAAAAAGAAATTGCAATGAAAATGTCTTCCTAAGTCTATCTCTAAATCATCCTCCCCGGCAACGGCGCCAAAATGTTTGGTCTAAAATGCAGATGAAAATTACAGTTTCATTTAATATCAATCCGGGTAAGTAAACTTTGAGGATCATCCAATATATATGGACTTAGAGACAAAATAAACTAAGCTAGGTGAATAAATTCCAAAGCTCCCTTACAGGAGGTTGTTCATTAGGATCTCCAACACCTATTTAGTTATTTAATCAAAATGAAATCTAAAGACATTGTGATAAATGTAAGAAATATTAAGGCTGCCTTACAGAAGACTCTTCATTAATATTTCTAATCATCTTAATCAACAAACTATTTAAACTACTTAAATTAAAGCCATTAAATCTAATTCTGATTGATTGTATGAAATATGAAAGCTCTCTTACAAGAGACTATTAATTTCTATCTCAAAAATATAAATCAAAAACTTAAACTAATGAAATCAAAAATTAAATAAAAAATCAGATTCATTGAAGGAAACATTAATACTTTCTTACGAAAGGTCATTCATTAATATTTCAAACATATGAACCTAATAATTTAATCTAATGAAATTCACAAGCAACATAAAATAAAAGCTTACTAAAATAAAAGTGTACTTGCTAGGCAATGGGGATCCTTCCAAGGATTCACAAGCACACAAAAAGAAAATTCAAATGTAGAGGATCAAAGAAACTCCATCTTATTCATCATCAATTGCAAATTGAAATTACAACCATTACAATGATTCTCAAATCTAACTTCTCATTACCAACCTATAAGATACTAAGATTACAAAAATGAAGACTCAATATTACAAAATGAAGATTAAGACTACTAATGAAGGAGATAACACTCCTATTTATAAAAAAGCTATGATAACAAACTCATAAATGTAAATCCACTATTCCCTCCTGTGACCCACATATTTCTCAACCAATGGTGACACATAACCCTATCCTCCATGATCTCCTCCATGAATTCCATGATCTTCTCAAATTCGAATTTGAACATAGAGTGCCAAATAAGGGTGCCTAGGAAGCTTCTTTTGTACCTACATGTCAACAAACTCATTCCAATTGTTAGGTATAAGTATAAGCATATTATTTTCTAAATTTTAACAACCAATCCACTTAAAAATGTTAAGAATTAATAAACTTTGGAAAAGCTTAGTTATAACCTAATGATGAGGTAAATGTAATGATGTGGAGGTGGAATGAAGGTGACATGAAGGTAAATATGGAAGTAATGTGAAGGTATTGGTGAATAATGGAGTGAGAATAGGAACTATTTTGAGGCCCAACACTAGGCCTAATGTGGGTTTCATGTTTGGCGGTAGTGCGTTGTAAACACTATTGAACCTAGTGCAATAGTCTTGGACACTTTCTCCTGTGTTTCTTTTGAGATTGCTATATTTTGAAAGGATCTGAAGAGGGTTTTTCTTGATTTCCCATTTGTTTATGAAAGTTTGGTAAAGGGAAGGGAGATCATGTATGTTGTTGGGAGTTAGGCTTTTGAACCATTTCTTAGCTTCTCCTCCTAGGCTTTGGGAAAACATCCTCATCTTCATGGTTTCCTCTTCTAATTCCATGTAGTCAAAAGCATCATTCATTCTATCTACTTGTTGTTGGGCAGTAGTGGATTCAACCCCGGTGAAGTGTGGGATTTTGGATTGGTAATAATTTGGCAAAGGTACCAATGGTTGCAGTAACACAAGGGGTGCATACCATGCTTCCATGGTGGGAGATAATGGTGGATTTACAAGTGGAGGATTTGTGATATGAGATGGAGTGGTTTTCACAGTGGTAGTGTGAATGGGTGTGACAGAAGTACTTGGACCAGTAAACTGATTCTGAGCAGACTTGGGATGAAAAGAGCCAAAGTGGTGGAGAAGTTGGAAATCAGGTGGTGTGGAAGGAGAAGCTTCTCTGCTAAGACTCTGTTGCAATTCTATGGGCTCAAGATCGGTATGGTCGATTCTACTTTATGACTTGGTTCTGAAAAAGTTTTTGGTATGGCGCAAGTCAAACTAGGGATCTTTCAAGGCTGTAAGATGTTCAGGTACAGAGCTTGCTTTATGAATGGTCCTGTTAGTAGCTAAGTTTCCAGTTTCAGAAGTTTGCCACAAAATATTTTCTGGGTCATCAACTATAGTAAGAGGGTTTGGGTCTAGATGAGATCTGGTATTGATTCTTCTGGGAGCCAGATTTCAAATTCAAAATTTAGAGAGGCTGAAATTTTATGACTGATTTCGGAAGGCTGACCTCTCTAGGTGATATAAAACTCGCACAGTGTGTGACTAGGTTTCTAGACTTCTCAGGGCTGGTTTGATGCAGTCCTACAGGAGTCTATATATACTTAGCAAAATTTAGAAGGCCTACTGGAGGCTAGTGGAGTTGCCAAGTGGATATTTTTAGTTGTTTTTAAGATATGTTGTCTATGGTCCACCACCAATACTGACAAAAAGCCAATCTAGAAATATTTTGGGGTTTTCTAAGTTTCTATATGTAGCCCAAAGGTTTGTAAGAGTCTCCTATAACTGAGTCATCAATTTTCTAAGATGGTGAAAAAGCTAGATTCTACTCTTAGGCTATCAGTTAAGTTCTCTATGATTTGACGAAGGTTTCTGAAGTCCTAAGGGATACTTAGTTTGTCACTAACATCAGAGGTTGCATCATAATCACCATTGTGTTAGTGATAGTGATGAGGTAGATATAAATCACAGGATTTCAAAATTTAACTGAGGGTTAAAAGAGTCTATAAGATTTTTTAGGCTACTATGTACTTAATCCCACCGTGATCGCCATTATGTTAGGGTCCCATGATTTGGCATATTGGCTAAACCAAATGATAGGGTAACATCAGACCAGTTTTTGGAGTCCTAGGACCTAGCCTTCCTGGACTCAGAGAGGGCTCTCTCTATTATGTGAAGGATGTGAGCTTGTTCGCTTCGGATGATTGATTTTAGGCTAGTTGTTAAGTGTAATTCGTTTGTTTGTTTTGGGTTGGGATAAGATGACTAATTAGGATAGGTGGAATGAGAGACTATCAAATAAATAGGGCTATGGGGTTAGATTAAGTCGAGGGTGTCTAAATGATGAAGAAGAGTGTATTGCAGGGCTGATTTAGCAAGGTTAATGGATCCTTTGGGTGATGTATGAGGTGTAATGAACATTAATTTTGGGAAAAACTAAGAGGTATTAAATATATATAGTTTGAAATCAATAAATCATGAGGTAGGGCAAACCATTAATCTCTATGAACAATACTCAAAATGATAAACATGTAAGATGAACATTCTGGTGATACATAGAAGCATTAGAACTCCTAACTTTAGAAATTCACTTTCAGATTTTTGAGAAAACACATAGGATAAACAAAAAACTTGATATATGGAGAGGGAAATCCTAAAAAAAATATATCAAACTATCGGGAACTCTGAAACAACTTGGTAAGCATGGGCAAAGGGCAAGATCGAAATGAGACCTCTTTGTCTTAACCTAATCAATCAATATTCCACAGAAAAGCTTCAAAATAGGGTTTTGGAAACTTTAAATAAGTAGGGAATACCATGAATCATATTTATAAGCTAACATACTAACCATTCATGAAACAAAAAACAAGTTTTATTGGGCCTAAGGAGAAATCAAGAATTCCTTAAGATGACTAAAAGAGGAAAACATCAAAGCTATAGAAAATAAGAGGTTTGAGGTGCTTCCATGAGCATATCTCAACCTATAATTTTCTGATCTATAGCGACCAAGCAGACTGAAAAAAAATGAGGACAAGAAAACATTAGCAAGTTAGGAAAAAATCACCATTCACCAAGCTATGGAATCCTGCAAGCAAGATTCTCCAACATCAAGCCACACAAGCCATTCATTCACTTCATAAAACAAATATCTTGTCCAAGCTCATAAAACCATGTATTTCTATTAAACACATCTAGTCCCAACTGTTTATGAATCCTCATGCCTTATATAAAAAATAAGGATAGGAGAGCCTACCAGAGCATCTAGAAACCTATTGGCCAAAGAGAAATATCCTAACTTGTCCTTGAGGCTTTGCAAAGCCCAAGGCACAAAAATATCTAAACAAATATATTTTCCGACTATAAATGGAAATAAAATTTACTTTTAGGCCTGACATGACTAAGAAAACTTTCCAACTGCACATTTTTCCCACTAAGCCATAGAAGCGTAGCATATGTGTCAAACAGTGAAAAAATGCCAGGTGCGTAACGCAAAAATAGGCCCTGTTGTAGCAATCTTTTGGAAGTCTTCCCGATACCGGATTTGGCTCCGTGATGGCTCATTGGAAATCATAATGAGTATAATTTCAAAAAAAAAATGATTTGTGCTGAGTGGATTCCATTTACCTGCTCAAAAATCAAATCTCCCAGCACTACTCTATGCATAATACTTAGTTTGAAAAGGAGGCAGAAAGGTCAATTTCTTTTTTTTTTGACCTTTTGAGGGGGTAAAACTGCTCCATATGATATTAAAATTGGTGATTAGACTGTTGGTGATGTTAAAAATCCAAAAATGTAAAATTTGAGAGCTGAAGATGCACCAAATTTGTGTGTAGAGCCTAGGGTGTTGCTCTCCTAGGGGTCAAAATTTGGAAAAAAACAAAAAGTTGTCCAAATTTTCTCAAAATTTGTGGAAAGACCAGGGAAAATTTTAGGGGCTAATATTCGCAGGTGGGCTAATTTTCCAAGCTTTTTCAAAAGATAAGATTCGAAAAATTCTTTTTTTTTCTAAAATGATTCGCCCAAATTTTATAGTACACCATTATTTTACCTTAAAAATCGCCAAAATATTATATTTTCTAATATAAAATCATGGGAAATATAAATATTTCTACAAAATTATTGCCAAAAATTTTACAATTTGCATATTAGGGACTTGTAAGATTCGCCAAGTTTTCTAAAATTTAAGATAAACTTCCATCCTTAAAATTTTCCCTGGGAGATACCCCTCAAGAGGTTTTGGATACCTATTGAGAAGCCTCAGCCAAGACTACAAGGCTGTCATGTACTTTTGCTCTTTTTAGGTCTTCTAGTTCAATGAGGGCCTTCTTTAGCTTGGCGCTAGCAAGAATTCTTTTCCTTGCATAATGTTTGGCCATTTTATTTTGTAGGGAAAGGCCCCTCTTGACCTCCTTGAAATGCTTATGTTCCTCTTTGTAATAGTAGATGACCCTTTGAGCCATATTAAAGTCCCTTTCCCACTCCTGAAGCTGTGCATCATTTTCCAAGAGGAGCAACCTAGTTTTCCTCGCTTGGTCTTCATTTTCACTGTTTAGATCAATGAATTGAGATCCTTGAGAAGTCTTCTTGATCCTTTTTCTCCTTATTACCTGTAATTTCTACTTACCTTTGTCCACCTTTCCCTTTCCTTTGTCTTGATGCTTGATTGCTGGAGGAGAGATGACCCCTTGCCTTTTTGAGGTAGCAAACACATCTCTTCTGCCTCTGTGATAGGTGCATTTGAGAGGTTTTATGATGGTGTCTCTACCTTATGAGGAGCCACAAGCCTTGTCATCTTCTTCATAATAAGACCCACTGTTTTGGCCCTTTTTCTCATCATGGGGCTTACTGATTTCAACTCTTCTTTCTTGCTCATTGTTTCCTTCTTGAGAGGCTGCCTCTTCTTGGTCATCATCACTCTGTTGTTCCTCTTCTTTACACTCTGTTTCTGTCCCATAATCTTCATCATTTTCACCACTTTCATCATCTTTATCAAGCTTTGCACTTGCCTCAATGTTTTCAACCATTGATTCACTTGCATCTTTCTCTTTATTTCTGTTTTCCTCATTTTGTTGTTTGTTGTGGCTATTATCACTTTCCTGCTCACTACTGTCCTCTTCCTTATCTTCTTCATCTTCCTCAGCTTCTACCTCATTGTCCTCTTCCTCATTATCTTCATCTATCTCAGTTTCTACCTCATTGTCCTCTTCCTCATTATTTTCATCTGATTGCTCTTCATTAGAGTCATTGTCAGCTTCTTCACTTGGTGCATTGGGAGAAGAGATAGGAGGTGAATTTATTTGTGGAGAAGGCATAGGCAGAGATGATGGAGGAGTGGAGGTAGGTGGTTGTGAAGTGGAAGGTAGATTCTACTAAATGAAGGCTTGGGGGTTTGTAAACACATGAGTGAGATGAAGAATTCCCAAGGGATTCCTTGCTACCCTAGCTGGTGTAAGACAATCATTTTGATCAAGGAGTGGTGGAAAAGGCTCGACATTTGGCGGTCATAGCTTCTTTTCTTGACAAGTGAGGCCATCTTGTCAATGCTCCGGAAAAGGTAGTATGGTAGGTTCATTATTTTGACTTTGGTGAAGTGCACCAGTAACCTTATATGATATGAGTAAATCTTTGAGTATCTCCTCTCATAGGTGAAATATTTGATAATTTGCTTCATTAGCAAGGCATACCTCTCTAGCAAGTGGGAAAAGGGAAAAACAACCTTGTAGCCTTGTTGACAGCTTGGTTTTTGGTAGGGCTCATAGTAGCTCAACTCCAACTTCTTTTGTTTAAACCATATCTCACCGATGTCTAGTATACCTGTTGCTTTGGAAATGAATTTAGATGAGAGCTAAAATTTCACTCCAGACAGGTGAACTTGGTGATTTTGTAAGCTAATAACGAACAATCTAGTCAAGTCAGAGTGGCTTTTGACTTGCTTGACCTTTTCACAATACTGAAAACACCCAACATCCTGAAAGTATGAAAAGATCATGGGAGAGGAGGTAATTTGAATGGTGTCTAAGGGCTCAAACATATTGGCCCTTCCTCCCTTATGTTGAGGCTCGGTAGGTCTTTGACTTTCATCACTGCTGGTGTGAATCTTTGCTTCGGACATGGTGGTTGGTTCATTAGCATAGAAGGATTTTTGAAAAAATTTTGAGGGCCTTTGGGTCAAAAGGCTACAATGAGTGAGATGATGGGAAAATTTTGCAAATGGGGGCCAAGATGAAACTCTCCAAGAGTGCACTCAGTATTTAGAGGTTTGTTTGATGTCACTCAGCCTCCTCTGGCACATATAACAATTTTCTCCTTCAAACCCTAACCAAAGGTAATTAAAACTAATTTCTTAGGTAGGGTAGGGTTTGGTTTAATTAAGCGTTTAAACATCTCTTTACCTAAGAAAATGAAAGCTTGGATGCAAGAAAATAAACTACCAACCTTGTGTCTTGACTTTTGCAAAAGCTTTGAAGGTGAAAAACCGAAATTTTGACTCCTTCTATCAATTTTAGACAAACTCTATCTATGCGTAACACTGTTACGTAGTGCCAGGTCAGCTCGGGCCGGTTGGGCTCACAAGAGAGTAGCGTAGGTGCGTAATAGGTCGGAGATGGGCTAGTCGGGCTTCAGGAACGTAGTTCAGGTGCGTAACAGGCAGTTTTATGCACTCTGTTGTGTCTGTGCGTAACACCAACCCAGGTGCGTAGTGCCAGGCTCTGGGTGCGCAACACAGTGTTAAATAACACTGTGGTTGCCTCTCCTATGCGTAGCACTGAAGGCCAGGTGCGCAGCACCGGCCTCGGTGTGTAATGCCTAGATATTTTCATTGATTTGCACATAAACTCTTGAAATCTCTTCTCAACAGATTTCTTCAGCTTGGAGATGACAAATGATGTGGGGGAACACCCAAAAAGGCTTTTATAACCCTTTTGAAAATAAATTTGAATCCAAAACCCACTTTTGTAATGTTCATGTTTATTTACTTTTTCTCAATGTGTTTTTGATTGTTTTGGTGTTGCAAGTGGCATATTTGATTGACAAAGTTTCTTTTCTTCATTGTTGGAGGCCTCTTAAGGCTATTTTAATTCAACACCTTACCAAAAGACACCAAGCCTATGCCTCTCAACCCTTTCTTGGAAAAAGAACCTGTTTTTGACTTTAACATTTACAAACAACAAACTCATCCCTTTTTTGTCATTTCTCCTTTTGACTGATATTCTGTATTTGAAACATTTTTTCCTTTGACCTTGAAACCATCTGCTGTGATGAAGGAGGTTTCTTTTTCACTATTTTGACCATTTTTGTCTATATTCCCAAGCTTTTGAGTCCTTAGGGATGTTTAGAAAAACGAAAATAGGGTTGTCTCCTAAGTTCTCAAAGAGAAACTTATCAAACTCACTTATTTATGTCTAAAAGCCTTCAATGATCATTTGAAGGAGTTTAGGGGTCCTTTGCCTTAGTAACCTTAGAATTTCTCTTTTTTCTTGGTAAAAACAGCCATGAAGCTTGATTCCCATTAAACACATACCTGTTGTTTTCTTCTTGCTATGAATACTCCTCTTATGATGATCCTCCTCTTTTACCTTACCTGATGGCTAATCTGATAACTTTTTGGTCCTTTTTGCAGGAATATAGGCAAAGGAAAGCTATCCCTCTACTAGTTTCATGCTTGAGGCCAAACAACCTTTAATGATCTTTTTGATTGATGTACAGTGTTGCTTATGTGCCACTCTCTTTCAGGACCTGCATGGACCTTTTGATGGGCAACACCTCATAACAATATCTTATGAGATCACGATCTTCCTTGTAAACTTAAACCTGCTATATTCTTACTATCAGCTGTGAATGCCTTTATAATTTTTTTATACCTCCTTCTTTGACTCTGTTCTGTTGTTGACCATTTACAAAACATTTATGCAGAAATTTTTGGACATGGTAAATTGCTCCTTTGCAGTCTTACTGCTTGATCAAGAGGATACCTTTGGAAGTCTTTGATGTTATTTGACTAATGATAGGCCTCATCCTTGTGTTCTCTTGACTTCACCTTTGAATACTTGTGGAAATAGTGCATTTAGAACCATGATAGCACATAAAATAGGTGACCCTATTTGACTTATGGTAATGTCCTTGGCACAAGTTTTTTGACTGAAGACTTTGAATCAAGGTTTGGATGAGGAGACAGGGTTTTTGAAACTCTATTATGCACTATCATCCTAGACAACTAGAAAAATTTGTTTACTTTAGAGGCCTTTAGAAAGGGATTTTTGAAATCACCATTGCTTGAGGCATTTGGTGACTAGGAGAAAAGTTTGGTTTACTTGGTGAAATAAGGTATGCAAAATATAGGGTTTAGGAAAATAGAGACATAGTGTTATAGGCAGAGGTGGCAAACATAATGAGAGTGTGGGACATTGGTCTTGTCTAGGCAATAGATTGGCCATGCTTTGACAAGGAAGTGGGATAAACAGTAAATTTTTCTTTGAGGTAATTTCTAGAAATCACATGATTCTTGAATTCTGTTTCTAGAAATCTAGGACAAAGCATTTATTCATCTAAATAGGTAAAAATTACTGATGACTAATAGATTTCTTTGATGAGCTACCTACGATGGCTCATTTCATTTGGATGATAGCATGGGTATGGGAGTCTCTTATTTGGATGGAGATCCCCAATTTTCAGATTCTCACTTACCTTGAGGAGGCCATTAGACAGCAAGAAGGTTTCCACTTACACCTTCCACTTTCTCATGATGTGAGCCATTTGGTTTTGTATATTTGGGAGGAACCATTGGGGGGGAGATTTATTGCATATTATTTTGAGCAATGGTGGGGACTATTTGATGATGAGGCTATAAGAGGAAGGAGAGAGAATTTTTCCATATCCTTGCAGTTGCTTGAGGACAAGTAACATTTTGGAGGGAAGAACTATAATATTCCAAAAATTTATCCTTCAGCTAAATGGAATATTATAGTTTGTTTTATCACTAGGTAGGTGAATAAGTGGGTAGGGAGGCCCATAAATATCCTTAGAAGGAATAATAACACTCCTAATTTGAAAGGAGGAAGAATAAGCAGTTGTATTAAGCACCGTTGGGTGTGAATTGGAGGGGATACATGTTGAATAGGTCAACTTTGACCAAATCAACAACGTTGTCATAGAGGAGTGGCATTTATGATGAGACAACGCAGTTTTAGTGGAGGACAACTTGCATGAGCTTAGTGGCATTTATGGATGGGAACCAATGTGAGAAGGCTCACACACTATATATGGAGGGTATGGCATCCATTTTTATTCATGTTTTGGTTATTATTTGATATTGGTCTGTTTAGACTTTGCATCCTTTAGCTGTTTAGCGGGGTTTTACTGTGTTGTTTAACACAAGGGTGTTCCTGATTGAGAATCACTACCTCATCCTCAGGGAATGAGAGGTTCATTCGGTGGCATTTCCTCATTATGGAATTCTGTCCAAGCTACCTCCTTTAGCTACAACGTAGTTTTTGTTTAGAGCTGGGTTGTTTTTCAGGGTGCAGCAAAGGAGGATCACATAGAGCCAATTATGGGATTTTTTTTCAATGGAGAGGTAGCCTATCCATTGGAGGATCTGGAAGGAGGGCTCCTAGTCATATTTATATATTTTTGGCATCATTACAACCATCTACCATCCCTCACAATGTAGTTTTAGTCTAAATCTGCATAATGTTTAGTGGAAATTGCTGAGAGGATTCATTGAGCTCATGAGGAGGGTCTATTTCTGAATAGAGGGATCAACCTTCTATTGAGAAATACCATTGGAGGAGGAAATTATCATTTCAGATATTTCATAGCCTCATTTTATTCAATTTCAGTTTGCAGTGACATATCAACCATAGGGTTATTTTTCATATTGTATATTTTTGTTGGTATTTCTAGCAATATTTTCTGGGTTGGCTAGAAATCATGTGTTAGAGCCCATATCTTCCTTTCTGGGCATTTCTTTTGTATCTATCAGCCATATTCCATTTATGTATGTTTATAGTATAAGCTACACTAATATAGACAACGTTGTCAATGATTTTCGACATTCTATACAGTAGCAACAACTCATGTGCTTATTGATATGATCATGGGAGACTTGTTCTTATTGCTTGAGTGGCTTGACCCTCAAGATCTTTTTGTATATTGTTGCTAATATTTGAATAAAATGATGGCTGCATATTGATCCCTCTTATGATATGTTCATAGTTTTTGTGTTTTACAATATTATGTCTTGTATTGCTGTTATTTCCATTTTCGAATATTACAACATATATATCCTAAATGTCAGTGGTTAGATTATATAAGCTCACAAAATAATATGAAATTAACAATTACGAGATCATTAACAGGTATAAAATGCATACAAGATCATGACATCAGAAATGGGACAAAGCTTCTTTATTTATGTATGTAAAATATGTGGAGAAATATCACCTTAAATCAGCCATGGCTCCAAGCAAAACTGTCCTCTCAATCCATCTAACCCAAGCCTCAACAATCGTCTTCCATAAAGGTGCACAAGATGTCACATAAAAGAGGTGAACATATCAAATAAGGAAACATGGGTTTCCTCAACCTGGGAAGTGCAGGAGGCACAGGGATAATCAGACTTGATCTAGCTAGAAAAGACTATAGTATCAATACTTATCTCTCTCCTCTCTTAGGCCTTCCCCATGAGGTGTATTTATACTTCCTCAAAATATTTTTTTCAGT
Source organism: Pinus albicaulis (assembly GCA_034641835.2). Taxonomy (NCBI): domain Eukaryota; kingdom Viridiplantae; phylum Streptophyta; class Pinopsida; order Pinales; family Pinaceae; genus Pinus; species Pinus albicaulis. Next base: position 504,274,468 of record CM076584.1, read on the forward strand.
TGGGAAATAGTTTGGCCACTGGCTCCTGTAGGTGGGCTTCTAGTGTAACTCGTAAATATCGCCCGAATTATAGGGATTTTTTTTTTTTAATATTTTAAATTGTATACATGGGTCAGATATGAGTGGATCCGCGACTGCACGTGTTTTTTTCAGGGTAGATTCACTTATGGAATTCAAAATATTGCTTTTTAATAAAATCACCAAGTTTGAATGGAAAGGGTTGTCCAAGGATAATACATAGATCATAAAGTATATAAAGGTGATAAATGATGCTATAACAGATGTATTTAACCCAAACATGGAATATCGGCTCAGAGAAAGGAACCCTAATTCATTGGAGGAGATGCAGAAAAATGCAGTCAATGTCGAAGCTAATCTTCTGATTAAGAAGGAAAAGAGTAAAGTGGAGAAGAGAGTCATAATAAATGAAGATCCATCAAGTTCATCTGAAGCAAAGCTGGACAATTTGATAAGAATCGTAGAGAATATGGTAGATAGAATGTCAATTTCAAAAATATAGAAAGATAATCAACCCTGAAATCCTAACTTCTGAGGACAGCAGCAGCAGCCATAGTTTTGGATAAAGCAGAGAGAACAGAGAGCTTCAGATCAAGAAGCTCAAAAAAAAATCTAGAATCCATTACAATAGAATTATGCTCAAGCACCGAATGAAGATGATGATATTTTTGAAGAAAATATTCTCTTTTCAAAAGATCAGGGACCGATTTATGTTAGAGAGGATGATGAGTATGTTGAAGAAACTTATGTGACATATTATCATGAGCTTATCCTTGCAAATGATGATGGGTTGGAAGTCCAATCTGATGATTATCAAAGGGGGTATCTAAATGCTATAAGCTCACAGCAGAGACAATACACATTGAGAAACTAAGATGTTCTTGTCACTCCAACTCAAAAGAGGACATCTCAGCAAAAAGATACTCATCCCAAACAAACTCCTCAAGCTAGTAAAAAAAAAGAGAATGAGTTTGCTACCATAATTCAGAGCAAGAACAATGAAGCATCTACAAGTACATCGAGAAAAGATAAATAAGTGCAAAGGAATGAAAATTTGTCAAAAGAGCGGCTTGAAAAGCAGGATAACATCATGGAAGAGGTATAAAACAATCCAACTTGTTTAGCTTAGAGAGTGAAATTTCTAAGTTAAAGGTGCATATTCATATTACTAAACTTGTTAAAGATGATAGATATATATATCAGATTGCCAAGATGTTGAAAGTATACCACATGTCGGACATGTTCAATGTCAATGATGACCATCTTGAACTCCTTTTTGGTCCAGCCATAGATGGGAACCTTGAAGATAGTGAAGTCCCTCCTTTTTATCTTAGTTTGAGAGTCCATGATTACATTCTCCATAATTATATGTTGGATTCTAGGGCTTCACATAATTTAATGCCGAAATCTATCATGGATAAGTTAAGGCTGGACATAACCCAACCATATCATGACCTCTATTCCTTTTATTCTGGTAGAGTCTATTGTCTCGGTCTTATCAAAGTCTTAGTTGTTTCCTTGGATCAAATTCCCACTAAAAATGTGTTGATGGATGTCGTAGTCACTGACATACCTCCAAGGTATGGTATGTTGCTTTCACAGTCTTGGGAAGCCAAATTGAGAGGTACTTTACAACTTGATTTTTCATATGCAACAATTCTGGTATTTGGCCATCTTAGGAAGTTGTACCGAGAGGTGAAAATGAAGTGCATGACCACTAGTAAAGATAAGCCTAAGAATCACTCGATTCACTCTATACATACTGATTTAGAATCATTTATATTGTATAATGATAGTGGTACTGATGATTTAGATATTCAACTTGTAGAAGGTGAAGAAATTTCAAAGTTAACAAATAGTGTACAAGCAATCTTGAAAGAAGAGAATGGAAATCAAAATTTAGAAAACTTGTAGAAAAACACTTCAGAGAAAAATATAGAAGAGTTATAGCATGGATCATTTGAATCAGAGAAATTTAAATATCATATTGAGACATCCGATCAGAAATAAGAAGAATTTCAACCCACAAAATTTCAGTTTCACGATGATGAGGAAGGTCTTTGGACCATGGATTTCAATGGTACTTAGGGGAAAGATGGAGCTGGCATCATAATCTAGATTCGTATCCCTATACATCAGTCAGGAAAATTCCCAAGGAATGTAATATTATGTTCCTACAAGCTAGCCTTTGATTTCTCTCACAACGAATCACAATATGAGGCCTTGATCACCTATCTCCAAATTTTTAAAAGGTTACGCACAAAAAGAATCACAGTATATGGCGACTCCGAGTTGGTAATAAAATAGGTAAAATGGGAGTACCAGGCCAAACATCCTAGGATGAGAGCTTATCAAAAAAAAAATCTGGATTTTTTGAAAATTTTTCCAAAATATAACTTGTCTTTGATTCCTAGAAGTCAAAATTTCATGGTTGATTCACTTGCCACACCAGCTAGTAATTTTAAGATTCCAATTCATTCCAATAAGAAGTTTGAAATTCATGTGAAGCATTGTCTGAACGTCCCTAAAAATCTTAGATAGTGCAAAGTATTTTAGGATGAAAAACAGATTAATAATTTCCTATGGAATGAAGAGGAATTTTCTAACTCCCACATGCATGAAGTGTACAGTGAAGATGATAAATTAATTGAGGTTACTGAAGTTGAAGTGTTGTAGTTGAAGGAAAACAACATTCCACAAGGTTTAATGCCTTTGGAGGAGTTCTTTGATCATGATTATGTGCCCAAAAATCCCACGATGATCCCCACAGAAACAGGTGTGAATATGTGAACATTGGTACAATAGAGAAACCCAAGATGGTCAAGCTATCAAGGTCCTTGTCCCCTGAGTTGAAAGTTAAATACACAGCTCTCTTGAAATAATTTTCAGATGTGTTTGCTTGGAAATATTCATATCTTAAGGTGTAAAACAAATATATCATCTAGCACACCATCCCAATCAAGCTGGATCAAAATCATTTCCACCAGAAGTTGAGGGGAATCAATCCCAAGTTGTTTCCATCGATTGAAAAGAGGTAAACAGAATTTACAAGGCTGGTATCATAGTTCCTATTTGATTTTCAGAGTGGATGTCTAATCTTGTGCCAATTAGAAAGAATATAGGAGAGATTCATCTCTGCATTGATTTAGAAATCTCAAAAAGATGTCATTAAAAGAAAATTATCCTTTGCCAAATATGGATCACATATTATAGAGGGTTGTTAGAGCTTCAAGGATGTCACTTCCTGATGGATATCCGAGAGACAATCAGATCTTGGTGCATGAAGATGACCAAGAGAATATAACATTCACCACGCCATGGGGTACCTTCATGTACGCCAAGATGCCATTTGGGCTCAAGAATGCAGGGGCTACTTTTCAGCGGGCTATGGACATCGCTTTCTCGAATGAGAATGATTTGTTTCTTGTATTTTATCTTGATCATGTCACGGTATTTTCACAGTTAGATGATGAGAACTTGCACCATTTTAAGATAGTATTTCAGAAATGCACAAGATTCGACATCTCGTTGAATCCGAAGAAAATTTTATTTTCCATGGAGGAAGGTAAATTACTTGGGAATATTATTTCAAAGGATGGTATTCACATTGATTCCTCTAGAATCGAAGCAATTCTAGAATTAGATTTCCCACGGAACGAGAAGGAGATTAAATCTTTCAATGGAAAGCTAGACTTTTTGAGGAGATTCATTCCCAATCTCGTTGAGCACCTAAGAGATATGACATATATGCTAAAGAAGGAACGCGAGGTAAGATGGTCAGAACATGTTTATAAGTCATTCAATTCAGAGAAATTTTCCTTAACATGTGCTCCCACACTAATCAACCCTAATTATAATTTAGATTTCATAATCTTTTCATTTGATTCTGAGCACTCGTTGGCTGTCGTACCAATGCAGAAAAAATATTCCAAGACAGAGTAGCAAATTTCATTTTTCAGTCAGACCATAAGAGATGTAGCACTAAGATATAACATAATTTAGAATCAATCCTTAGCCTTGGTGAAAGCGCTGAAGGACTTCTGGTTATACATTTTACATTCTCATATCCTAGCCTATGTTCAAAATGCAGTGGTAAAGGATGTGCTGATGCAAACAGATCCAGAAGGGAGGCAAGTAAAATGGATTGCAGCCATGCTTGGGTATGATTTGGATATTAAGTCGACGAATCTGATCAAGGGGCAGGGTTTGGCAACGCTGATGGCAGAATCAAATCTACATGCGCTAGATATAAATCTGATTTCTGCACTTTCTGATGAAGAAGTTGGTGAATCAATGACATGGGTATCTCAAATTTGTCTCTCATCACCTTGGTATGCTGATATATTTTATGTTCTGCAACATTTAAATCATCCATTGAGTGTTTTTCTCTCATCACCTTGGTATGCTGATATATTTTGTGTTTTGCAACATTTAAATCCTCCATCGCGTGTGTCTAAAATCATAGGTATATCATTGAAATTAAAATCTTCAAATTATTGTATTTTAGACAATGTGTTATATTGGAAAGACCCGAGAGATGTCTTGCTGAATTGTCTCATCGAAAGTGAAGCGAAGAAAGTGATGAGTGATTTCCACAAGGGTGATTGTGGTGGCCATTTATATTGGAAGACCACAACAAACAAAATCTTAAGGGTTGGTTTCTATTGGCCAACTCTTTTTGCTGATGTATACAAGACCGTGATGATTTGTCACGCATATAAATTTTTTCAAGGAAAGAGGAAGCTGCTCTCGCTACCTTTGCGACCCATATAAGTCCATGCACCATTTTAGCAATGGGGTCTTGGTTTCATCAGTGAGATCAATCCTTCATCATCCACCCAACACAATTGGATTCTAACGGCTATAGATTATTTTACGAAGTGGATTGAAGAAATCCCAACGAGGCAAGAAAGTGATTTGATTATTATTCAATTTTTGAAATCTAATATCTTGTCAAAATTTCGTTCTCTGCAGAAGATCATCATGGATAATGCAACTGCATTCAAATCCAAAAATATGGTGGAGTTTTGTGAGATGTACAATATCATTTTGGGACATTCAAAAACATATTACCCTCAAGGTAATGGTTTAGCTGAGTCTTCAAATAAATATGTGGTTAACTTTATAAAGAAGATGTTGGAAGTAAACAAGAAAAATTGGCATAAGAATCTCATCAATGCCTTATGAGTAGATAGAGTAAGCATGATCCAAATTTATGAAGGAATGCAACAGAATAAACACATAACCAGAAATACAGAGATTCAGTGGAAATAACACTTCATTTCATTAATATCAAAGAACTGAAATTTGCTTACAGATAGAATGGAAATAAAACTAGCTAGGGTGCTCGTAGCTATCTCTGAGAAGAGATGTGGCAGCTACAGGCCTCTGAACTGAGTTACAATAAGGCTCGAGGGCCTATTTATTATTGAGAAACAATGTATAACTCTAAACATCCAAAAACCTAACCCTAGGAGATGAAGCGCCAAAACTATGGGCCCCGTTTGGGTAAATTGGTGTTTCAACTTCCCAGGGATGTAACTTTGGCATACTATCTCCGTTTGACGCACATGATACATCATTAGAAAGATTTATCCGAGGAATACAAATTTTGCCAAAAATATCCATTCCGTAACGAAATGATATATGCTAGAGGCGCGATGCCCAAAAAATGTCGTTTAGGGCCTCAAAATGGGTCTGGAAGTTCAGGACCCAAAAAACTGCTAAAAATAGTAAGTTGTGCCAAAGCTGAAAAACTGAAAGAGACAATGGTGGGGCCCCAAGTGGAATAGGAAGGTGGCCACCAATATCCACCTGGATCATTCCTCCCCCCTTAGGAAGCAATGGTCCCCATTTTGTTGAGTTCCTCCATGAGACGAGGAAACTTCTACTGAACTTGGTCCTTGGTGAACCACTTGCCTTGGTGCAGGAGTTGGCCAGCTTTGACAACCTGATATAGTTGGATATTCTGTTGGCGAGTACTCTTTATTTTCATGTCCATGATACAATCTGTGGTGGCCTGTTCCATGCAGTCTGGGTTTAACTCTATTCGTGTGAGTTGTTCTACATTGTCTGAGGTGTTCAGTAGAGGTGAGAAGTAAAGACGAAGGCGATCCACATTGAAGACTGGGTGCAGACCAAGGAATGGTGGAACACTAAGCTCGAAGGAATTTTTCCCTACAGCCTTGGTGATGGTGTACGGCCCGTATCAGAGCAGGCGAAGCTTGCGGTGGGGTCCAATGAGGCGCTCCTTCTACAAATGTAGCCATACTTTGTCACCCACCTGGAAGTTGTGTGGCACCTAGTGTTGATCATGGCGTTGCTTGTACTTGGCATTGGCTCTGTCCAATATATCATGAACTTGTTGGCGGATGTGTCGAATGCGCTCGATGAAGCTACTTGCTTTGTCAACTTCAGATTGGACATGAGCTGAATTGGCCTGAGCAACTGCAAATGGTATGGCTACGTCAATAAGACATAGTGGTTGGAATCCCAAGCCCACCTGAAAGGGGCTATGGCCGATTGAACTGTGGAGAGCCTGATTATAACTATGTTGTACATATGGGAGGCTCTCATCCCATGTGCGTGGATGCTTTGAATTGTACATGCGCAGAATCTGTACAACCATTCTGTTGACGACCTCTGTCTGGCCATCTGTTTGGGGATGGAAAGATGTGGACTTGGTGAGCTTGGTATCCAACATTGACCAGAGGCTGGACCAAAACGTGCTGAGGAACCTACTATCCCGATATGATATGATAAACTATGGGATCCCAAAGTGCACCCACACTCATTCAAAGAAGAGTTTAGCAGTGGCTTCTGCTGTGATATTCTTCTTGCAGGCTGCCATGATGGCCATCTTCGAGAATCTGTCTCCGACCACGAAAACACAGTCATTTCCCTGCTTAGTAGAAGGCAGGCATGACATGTAATCCATGGATATGGATTCCCAAGGTCGACTAGGGGTAGGTAGCAAAGTATATAGGCCTTGCTTCTTGATGTTCGGTTTGGCAATGGCACAAGCAGTGTAGGATCTGATGTGATTCTCGACATCCTTTTGAAGGTTCATCCAATAGAAATACTTCTGCAAGATTGCTACTGTTTTCTCGACCCCGAAATTCCCAGCGACTCGACTTTAGTGTGCTTCCCATATCATCTTGGCACACTCGCTTGAAGGAACACAAAGGTGTGCCAGGTGACATAAAAGTGCATCTTGGAGGTGAAAATTTGGAACTTCCATACCCCCCAAGGGTGCCTTGTAAGTGTGGCTGAATTCTGGGTCACTCTCATAGAGAAGCGGCCAATCAGAAGTCTCATGCTCACAAGAGTTGAGAACGGTGGTGAGCGCCACGATCGATGGTCAGCTGAGGCAGTCTGCAACATTATTGGTGCTACCCTTCTTGTACTTGATGTTCAAATGAAACTGTTGCAGATATGTGGACCACTTCTGATGGCGATCATTCTGTAACTTCCCTTGTGTCTGTATGAACTGCAGGGGCCGGTGGTTTGTGTGGATGATTGTTTCCTTCCCCAAAATGTAATGCTTCCATTGTCGACAAGCTTGCACAATGGAATACATTTCTTTGTCATAAGTGGGATACTTGCGAACTGTGTCAGACAATGTCTCACTGTGATATGCCACTGGATGTCGCTGTTGAGTAAGAACTACCCCAATAGCATAGTCAGAGGCATCCGTCTCGATCTCAAATGGCTGTTGCAAGTCTGGTAAAGTGAGCACTGGGGCAGAACAGAGGCGATTTTTCAATTCTGTGAATGCCTTCTGTTGAGGTTCCGACCAAAAGAATTTTTCTCTCGCTCCTCCCTTGGTGACTTGACTCAAGGGCCAAGTGATATGAGAGAATCCCAACACGAACCTCTGGTAGAAATTAGCAAGACCCAGAAAGCTGCGAAGCTCTGTTATAGTGGTTGGGGCTGGCCAATCCCGAATGACTTGGATCTTGGCCGGATCCACATGCACCCCCCTTTCATCAATAATGTATCCCAGATATTGAACCTGGGTCATGCCAAAAGTGCACTTCTCCAAATTGGCACACAACTTGTGTTGTCGTAGTGTTTGGAGGACTTGTCGGATGTGGTGAAGGTGCTCTTCCCAAGTCTGGCTGAAGATCAGAATGTCATCCAAGTACACCACTACAAATGAGTTGGTGAATGGTCGCAAGATGTCGTCCATCATCCTCATGAAGGTTGCGGGAGCATTCGTCAACCCGAAAGGCATGACCAGCCATTCAAAAAGGCCTTCCTTAGCTTTGAAGGCAGTCTTCCACACATCAGAGGGTTCAATTGGTACCTGGTGATACCCAGACTTCAGGTCGATCTTACTGAAATATTTTGCACCTTGGAGTTGGTCCAGAAGGTCATAAATCCGTGGGATTGGGTACCTATTCCGGACAGTGATCTTGTTCAGCGCCCGATAGTCAATACAGAGTCTCCACGTCCCATCCTTCTTCTGTACCAACACGATCGGGCTCCCACAGGCGATGAACTTGGTCGTGACAGACCTTTTGGTGCGCTCCTGAATCGCCTCTTGATTTCATCGTTCTCCAGAACGCAGCGCCGATAGATCGGTCCATTGGCAGCAGGGCTGCTGCCCCGGGGTCATATCAATCGGGTGCTTGACCTGACAGTGTAGAGGAACCCCTATGGGTGAGGTGAAGATGTCCCCGTACTCCTCCACAACCTTATCCATTTGTTGTTGTCATGCAGAGGAGCCTTGTCTGGAGGTCGTGGCCACAGTCTTCTTCTTTCCCTGGGGGTGGATCATCAGGGAAACGAATTTCCTGGTTTGGGAAATGAGCTTACTGCATTGTTTTTCAGTAACCAAGGAGATAGCGGCAGGAGGTGGTACCTATGGTATCCTGCACAACTTATTTCCCAAAGTAACAATAACAACGCGAGGCCGAGACTCATACATAGCATGACGCTTCCACAAATATGGTTGTCCTAATAATACATCAGAAACATCAATAGGTGCAACGTCACATAATACCTCATCCATGAAGGGCTTGATGCTATAGGGAAGGCGACACTGCTGGCTGACGCAGAGATCTCGTCCTTGGTGAAGCCACCCAATGGTGTATGGATGTGGGTGAGCTGTGGTCGGCAAGCCCAACCGCTTCACGGCGTCTGCCGAAATGAGGTTCTTTTGGCTCCCATTTTCGACAATGAACTGTACCGGGGAGCCCTTTACCCACATCTGGGAGTGGAAGAGACATTCCTCCTCCTTCAGATCTTCCAGTTCCTGCTTCTGGATCTTCGTAGTGGCAACAGTGGCATTGGGCTCCGCATCAATAATCTGTTTCCCTTTGTCATTCTCCTTGTCAAGTTCTCATTCGATCTCGTAGCATGCATCCACCCGGAAGCCCGACCTGGCTACCACGATCTGCTTGGCCCGACACTACTTGTGTTGTGAGGAGCTCTTATGGAACTCACACCACTTTCGTGTCCTTCTTTGGCTTTGCGGTGTTTTTCTTTGCTTGTGGCTTCGAAAAGTTGTCTTGAGTTGCCATGCCTTGGCTTTGTCCTTTGTTCTGCGGTTTGGGAGCACCCTTCCCTTGCTTTTGATTCGCAGATCCAAAGTCTCACTTCTTCTGCTTGAATTTCTGCTCAATCTTGGCAGCATACCGGTATGCCGTACCAAGCGAGGAGATGTCGAGGAACTCCATTTCCTCCTGAATGTATCTGTGCAGACAGCTGCGATACTTTAGCACCAAATGTTTCTCTGAATCTTTGATACCCAACTTTGTGCGCAGGGTATGGAACAGATTCGTCAGCTCGTGCACATCTTGATCCCTTTGTTGTCGCAGCGTGGTCCATTGTATGTACTTGTCCTCATAGCTCCTCACGGGATAGTACTTTTCCTTGACGGCGTCTCGGAAAGAATTCCAAGTTGGTACGGCCGAGAACAGAGAGGGTTCTGTCTGGTCCTTGTTCTCACAGTAGGTTTCCCACCAGTCCTTAACATGGGGGGTAGCTTTGAGAAGTGCAAAAATAATCTTCTCCCGGTCTGAAAAGTCATGAACAGAGAAATATCCTTCTAACAGATTCAACCATCTATCTACGGCATCTGCGTCTATTTGACCCTCAAATATGGGAATGTCAAAATTTACTTGTACCTTAAAAGGAGTCGCGCCTCCAGAGTGGCTGCTGGATGCAGATGTGCCGCCGGTGGGTAGCCGTTGAAGGATTTGAGCAAAGTTATCCATCATCACGTTCCTTTGTCTTTCGAGGGCCTCCTCGAGCAATATTTTCATAGGATCTCCTGCTCCCTCATCTTTCTTTTCATCCCCCATGGGCGTCCGTCGAGGTTTGCGAGGCTGATCTTGCAAAGGTTCCACCAGATCGAGCCCTAACTCCTTATACCCCGACCTCGTTGGGGACATGCAAAGAAGGATCGAGAAAAAGCAGACCGCTTTGATACCACTGATCCGGATTTATGCAGGAACGCAACAGAATAAAAACATAACCATAAATACAAATATACAATGGAAATAACACTTAATTTCATTAATATCAAAGAACTGAAATTTTCTTACAGACAGAATGGAAATAAAACTAGCTAGGGTGTTGGTAGCTATCTTTGAGAAGAGATGTGGTGGATACAGGCCTCTGAAATGAGTTACAATGAGGCTCGAGGGCCTATTTATTATTTATAAACAATGGAGAACTCTAAACATCCAAAAACCTAACCCTAGGAGGTGAAGCGCCAAAACTATGGGCCCCGTTTGGGTAAATTGGTGTTTCAACTTCCCAGGGACGTAACTTTGGCATACTATCTCCGTTTGACACACATGATACATCATTAGAAAGATCTATCCGAGGACTACAACTTTCGCCACAAATATCCATACTAGAATAGAATGATATTAGCTGGAGGTGTGATTCCCAGAAAATGTCGTTTAGGGCCTCAAAATGGCTTCGGAAGTTCAGGACCCGAAAAACTGCTAAAAATAGTAAGTTGTGCCGAAACTGAAAAACTGAAAGAGACAATGGTGGGGCCCCAAGTGGAATAGGCGGGTGGCCACCAATATCCACCTAGATCAAAGTAGAAAGAAGTCCATAGGTATGTCAACTTTTGAGTTAGTCTATGGGATTGATACAATATTTCCTACTTCTCTCACTATCTCAATCATGAAGATATTGTAAGAAATTGGCAGTGAGTCTAATGATGTTCAGCGAAAGATAAATCAAATGATCCATTTACAACAAAACAGGGAGGAGGAGTTTTGAATCACTTCCAAGATTTAGTAAATAATCAAGAAAGTGTATGATCACAAGACAAAGGCATATGAATTTAGCATTAGTGATGTAGTCCTCTGTTGGGATGCAAGAAATGAAGACAAAGGGAAGCATGGTAAGTTCGAGAATTTATGGAAAGGGCCATACAAGATTTCAGCTTCAAGAGGAAAACATGCTTACTTGTTAGAAGAAATGAATGGACAAGATTGTGGAGGAGGAATAGTTAATGGTAGGCTTCTCAAGCACTACCTATTTTGATCAAAATTCTGAAAATTTTCACTATCATTGTACATATCAGTTTACTTTTTCTGCCGAAGTGTGAAGGAGTTGATCATCGAAGTTTGGAGCCCGAAGTGAAGGCCATAAAATTTCTACGATTGGTTGTTGATTTCTAAGTAGAGTAAGTTTTTGTTTCAGTCAGAGTCAGTTCAGTTTGTCAATCAGTTTTCTGTTCCGAGTTTAGTCTTTTGATTTTGAATCCATGCCCAATGGTTAGGCTACTTGGTCTATGGTATTCTTGATATCTCCAAGGAGTTTCCATCCCCAGTTGGAGCCAATGTTAGTGTCAGTGAGTTCTGTCTGTCACTAGTGATCAAATGTGCTCGTTCAAAGTTGTTGTTAGGGTGTCGAGTCAAATTTTCATAGTTTCAGTAGGTCTTCAAATAAAAATCTGGTAACTAATTAGTGGTATCTAGGACTATTGCTACTCCTTCCAAAAAATCTCACCTACTGGTCATTACCATCTCTCAGTTGGATGAGTCAGCATTTCAAGGCCTCCATATTCATTTCAGTCATGCCATCATGATCTCCATCCATCTCAGTGTCTCCATTAGGTCATTAGAGTTTCAGTCATCAAAATCAGTCATTTCATGCATAAATCCGACAAATGGAGTAGTAATAGGGAGATTTCTCAATAAAGTTTGTTTCAGGCATAATTTTTATTAAATATGATGTAATAAGCTCTTAATGTTCCTAACCCGCATAGAAAATTCCTAAGCTACATGGTGTTCAAAGGAAAAAATGAAAACCATGTAGTGGGCCATCCCACTACTAACATAGCTACCGATCAAATCAGAAAATTACCTGGTGCCCGTTTTTTTGAGGTAGCAAAAAAAACACCCAATTTTGAAAAGTGGTGATGCAGAATCACCCTTTTTTTTATGACTTTTTTTCTTTTTTGATGTCATGATTTTCATGTCGATTTTGAAAAGTGGTGATGTAGAATAACCTGTTTTTTTTTTTGGAGCATATTTTTTGAACTTTAAATTTTCTTTGATTTTTTGTTTTAAATGTCCTATCGATTTAGCAAAATTGTCATTTTTTTAGCACATTAAATTTTTGTATTTATCAAGTATGAACATTTGTTTTATAATGTTAATAATTTTCATGCTAATTTTAAAAAGTGTTGATGCAACATCAATCCTTTTTGTCTAGAGTGGTGATTTTCATCTTGGTAATAAGACATAAAAATAAAATTAAAAATAAAACATGACAAAAAAATCAAATATATATATATATATATATATATATATATATATATGTATATGTATATGTATATGTATATGTATATGTATATGTATATGTATATGTATATGTATATGTATATGTGAAAAAACCAATAAAAGTGTAAAAATAAATAAAAATAAATTGTAAAAATTAAAAAATTAAAAATTAAATAAACAAAAAAAGGAAAAAAAACTCATAATTTAAGGAAAAAAAAAATTTAAGTTAAAAATAAAAGGAAACAACATAATTAAAGAAAATAAAAGGAAACAACATGATTAAAGAAAAAGAAAAAAAATTAATTAAAATTAAAAAAAAAAAATCAAATAATCAAAATACTAAAATTAAAAAAAAATCAGAAATTTTCATATATATATATATATATATGAAAAATAAATTTTCAAAAAAAAAAAAAAATAATAATTCATTTTTTTAATTAAAAAAATTAAAAATTAAAAAATAAATAAAAAATATAAATATAAATTAAATTAAATTTAAAAATTAAAAATTAAAAATAATTAAAAAATTAATAATAATAATAATAATAATAATAATAATAAATTAATAAAACAAAAAAATTAAAAAAAAAAAAACAAAATATTAATTTAAAATTTTAAAATTTTAAAAATAATAAATAATAATAAAATAAAATAAATTTAAAATAAAGTAAAATAAATACAAAATACAAAATCAAATTAATAAAAAAATTAATTAATTTTTTTTAAAGTGGTGGTACCACACTACCACCTTGGGCGCTGCGGGGCTCGGGCGACGAGTGGGGGGAGAGCTGCCAGCTCTCCTGCTGCCCATCTGTCGAGCCCCCAGGGCAGCAGGGGTCGACCACCACCAACCCCCACCATCCTAGGGGCCACGGTGCTCGGCCGATGGGCGACACGAGAGGTGGCAACTCTCCCGCCACCCGTCGGCTGAGCCCCACGACCCCCACTGCGGTGATGCGTTATGTTTATTTTTTTAATTTTTTTAATTAATTTCTTTATTAATTATTTTTTTATTAGTTTTTTTTCAATCTAATTTTTTTAATATTTTTTTATTAATTTTTTTAAAATATATTTTAATATTTTTTTTTTAAATTTGTATTTTTATTTTTATTTTTTTAATTAAAAAATTAAAAAATGAATTATTGGAGAAGAAGCTTAGCCTTTGGCTTGAAAGCAAAGGAAAAAGAGCTAAAGGACAAGCTAGTTTTAGGAGACATCACTCGACAATTTCCCATCAGGGACAATTTTAAGGATGGAAGTTTATCTTAAAGTTTAGAAACCTTGGAGAATCTTACTAGTCACTAATATGAAAATTGTAAAAAATTTGGCGATATTTTTGTGGAAATATTTAGATTTCCAATGATTTTATGTTAGTCAATATAATATTTTGGTGATTTTTAAGGTAAAATAATGGTGTGGTGAATCATTTTAGAAAAAAATTGAAAATTGGCAAATCTTTTTTTGGAAAAAGCATGGAAAATTAGCCCACCTATAAATATTAGCCCCTAAAATTTTCCATGTTTCCCATCTGGTCACTCTTAGAACCAACCTAGATCCATCTTAATTCCAGATCTATCAAGCGCCCAGAGAGATCAACTCTCTCAAGGTGCAAACCACTTTTTTGAGTGCAAAATTTGAAGGTTTTCACCTCGAGAAATTTGATCCCTCTCAAAGCTTGATAGATCCGAAGTTACGACATATTTAGGTTGGTTTAATTATTAATTTTTTTTTTTTTTACTTTAATTTTTGCTTTTATATAATTTCACTGAGTCAAAATGTTTTAATTAATTCTTGTTTATTGTAAGTATTATTTTGATTATGAAATGAGAGATGGTTTTCGGGCATGTAGTATTGATTAGCCATCATATTGGCCCATGGTATTATATGGTTAATAAAGTCCACGGTAAAGTGGTGGTGAATATCCATGGTTAAAAATCTTGTTATAGTGTAAGTATTAATTTTTTTTTCTTATTAACTAAATTTAAATATGGTTACAAAATTATTATTTTAAATTATATGATGAAATAGATCTTAATTTATAGATACTATTTATATCTTATATATTTTCATGTGATAGAGTTGTAGATATATCTCAAAATTAATTATAATATTTTTTCTTTTAAATTTAATAAAAATGGTATAAAATTAATTTCAAATAAAATATTTATAAAATATTTTTAGTGTGAAATGAGAGATGGTTTTTGGGCATGTGGTATTGATGAGCCATGGTATTGTAACAAATCCTATTTACAGGTTAACAATATATGTGGATGATTAAACATATCGTTATATATTGTAAGTTTTTGTGCTTATTAATTAAATTTAAATATGGTTACATAATCGTTATTCCATTTTAATAAGTAAAATGGATCTTAACTTATTGTTTCTAGTTATATATTTTAATGTAACATGTATATTATGGTTTTTTAATCTAAAAATTTATTCTTAAATTTATTAATAAAAACAAAATTACAATGTAACAAATTCTAATTTTATTATTTTTATTACTTTTATTACATTTTAGGGACACTACAACATCTTTAGTGGGCTCTATATTAATTTTAACCAAAATGTAAATGTTTACCTATTTACATATTATAAATTGGACATATTAATATAAATTCAACATATTAAGCTGACATGTAAAAATGTTTACAAACTTTCTTACATTACATCTACACATTACCCCTATACTCAGTTGTGGAGTGCCTCTCGGCGCAAACATTACGGAGGAATGTCGCAATAGTAAAGTCTATCTCTTATGTTGCGTTGTGGACTTTAGAAAATCTTTCGAAACTGTCTGTAGATAGAAACTTTGGGAGAGACTTAAAGAGATCATGGTCCCTCCTGACCTAAGGATTGTTGTGATCTATCTCTACGAAACTGTCACTGCCAAGCTTAAGAACAACAAGGGGTGGTCTAAAGAAATTAAATGCAATATTCGAGTTAAGCAAGGGTGTCCCATATCCCCTACCCTTTTTTTCATATACATTGATAAGCTAGATGAGTGTTTGGAATCTATGGGGTGCAAGGGCACCAAGCTTGCTGGTGTTCTCATTACTCTTCTCTTCTATGCCAATGATATTGTTCTTCTTGAAAAAATACATGATGACCTTGACAAACAGCTCCAGATTCTTCATGACTACTACTCCAAGATGGGTATGACAAATAATACAGACAAACTAAAGTCATGATCATTAAATCCAAAAAGATCACCCATGGTAGTTTCATGTATAATAACTAGTGCTTGGAGCAGGTTTATTCTTATAAGTATTTGAGCATTGACTTCCCCCATCATCTCAACTAGAATTATAGCATTGAGAAAAGGATTATTGGGTGTTGGAAAGCTTATTATGAGCTTGAAAACAATTGTAAGTTGGTCGATCTTTACATTTGGAGTAAAAAGAGGTTCCTCTTTGAGACCCTTGTCACCCCTGCTGTATTATACAGATGTGAAGTTTGGGGTTGCAGTATATCCAAAGAGTCATGGAGGAATACTGAGATGATTCAAAATAAATTCATAACCTACAATATTAAGATCAAGGGAAATAATCCCTATCCTATCCTCTTGATCGAATCTGGTTTGTCTCCCATTGAAAGTACGACTATGTTTAGATATCTGATGTATAAGAAGAAGCTTGACAACATGGAATCAAAAAGGCTCCCTAAAATTGCTTCTAACTATAGTCAAAACCCTCACCTTCGCCTCAAACGTGGGTGGCATAAGGATGCCTAGTCTTGGCTCAACCATTGGGTAATTAAGAAGGAGCTCAGTATGGGAAGCAAAGATAATATCAAAAATACTATTACCTCCGAGTTTAAGGACAAGTTTTGGGAGGATCAGGAGCTGGAGGGCAAAATAATGCTAAGATACTATAAGGAAGTGATCAACCCCATCCTTGATAATCAAAATTATCTCCATGTGTTGTCCGGAAATAAGAAAAAAATTAACATCGCTAAGATAATAACTAGTTCCCATGAGCTTCGAAGTGAGAGAGGGCGATGGTTTATTCCCAAGATCCCTTGGAATGATAAAATATGTCAGATTTGTGATTCTAAGTAGGTGGAAGAAAGCACTTTCTTTTAGACTGCCCGACTTTTACTCACATTCACTCTGAATTACCTACCATCTACCAGACTTCCAATCTTCTTGACCTATTAAGCCAACCCACCTATAGCGATCTTGGAGCACATATTTCCCTTCTCTTTCACAATAGAGACAAGATTTTGAAGAATGAAACTTAGATTCTTTCTCCTCTCTTAAGGTCTGATAGACTACATTGGTCTTAGCTGACGGTAACCACCACCTCCATCACCATCATCATCATCATCATCATCATTTAAATTTTCTTTTTAATTTTCATTATTTTCATCATCATCATCATCATCATTTAAATTTTCTTTTTAAATTTTTATTTTTTATATTTTATTTATTTTTATTATTTTATAATTTTTAATTCTATTTTCTTTTTAATTTTTTTTTAAATTTAAATTTCTAAATTTTAATTATTTTTAATTTTAATATTTTATTTTATTTTATTATTGTTTAATTTTAACTCATTTAAAAATTTTATTTTAATTATTTTTTTTAATTATGTGGTTTTTTTTATTATTAATTTTTTTTTATAACTTAAAAAAATAAAAATTAAAAAATTGTTTTTTTGTTTAGGTTAATTTTTAATTTTTTTCTTTAAATTGTGTGTTTTTTAAATTTCCCCCTTTTTTATTTTCTTTTGAAATTTTTTGTGTTTTTTGTTCATTTTTATTTTTTATTTTTTTATTTATTTTTTTATTTTTACAAGTGATATTTTATCTTTAATACCGTGCCTAAAAATTGTTGGAATTTTATTTTCATAAAGGTGATATTTTATTTTGAATGTCATCGTTGGATTTTGAAGGCTTTTAAGAGGCACGATAATAGATTATCTTTAATACCATGCGTAAACATTGTTGGAATTTTAAGGCTTTTGATATTTTATCTATAATGTCATGTTTATCATTGAAATTTTAAGGTTTTTTAGAGTCATAATATTTTATCTTTAATGTCATTAAAAATTGTTGACAATTTACCCCGAAAAGAAAAATATGTTATTCCAACATTAACACTTTTCGTTTTCAAGGTGTTTTTTGCACACAAAAAATTAACGACGTTATTCTAGCAACAACACTTTTCGTTTTCAAGTTGCACACAAAAAATTGTTTATATTATTTCATCATCAACATTTTCCATATTCAAGTTGTTTTTTGCACACATAAAATTGGCGATATTATTCCATCATCAATGCTTTTTATTTCGAGGGTGTTTTTTCAATCCTTTTTTCAAGAAAAAATTTGGTTTTAGCATAATTTAAAAAAAAATATTGAAATTTGACCCTAAAAACAAACAGTGCATTCTGGAAGACACACTTTTCATTTTTGGGTTGTTTTTTCATGTTTTTTATTTTTTTTGGGCTAGAGTTCTCATTTTGAGGTAATAGTTTCCGTTTCATTGGTAACTATATTTACTATGAAGAAAATTGACTACCATAATCTATGAAAGACCATTTAAACTCATTTTCTCATTCAACTCATTAATAAAGAGCTCTCACTCATCATCAAAAACTTCCTCAGCAATTTTAGGGTCAAAGACACTCCAAGAATTGATGCCAAGCAGTCATGCTGTGTTTTCGAGCATGCACGCTACCTTTTCTTTCCAGCACGCTACATTTTCTCTCCAACGTTGTGTTTTCTCTCCAAGTGGCATCAAATCAATTTCCAAGGATTTATAAAGGCTATTAAGGTGTCCATCATCATTCTACAAGTCACATCTCCTTGACCCCTCCTATCATCTCAGTTTGCTTGTTTTTAGAGTGTTAATACTCCATTTGTCCCCACGCTACGTTTTTGTGGGTGACCCTTCTTTTTAAGTTTGGAAGGTAAAAACACCTATCCCATAGATCTTTTACCCTCCCTCACAGTCAAAAACATCTCCCATAGCCTTCACACACCCTCACTCTCATTTCTTAAGCTCCAAACCCTAAACCCTAGCCTAACGTTGCGTTTTTGGAAGTTTACATAGCTAGGACTACGTAAAAATTACCTAGCCTAATTCCCATACCCAATTTATCCCATTCTACTTCCTACAGTTCCCTAAGACCCCTATCCACCTCCCTAAATTTTCCTACTCCAATTTCCCTTCCCTAACACCTTCAAACTATCCCCTCACTCACCTCCCATGTTTTGTCCCACTTGGTTTTTCCCTTTGCAAACTATCAAAATGAAGGAGAAGAAGCCCTATAATAAAGGAGGCCATGTGTCTAGGTATGAACCACTCAACATATATGATATAATGTATTCTCCTCTTTCCAAAAAATTCTTTCAAAATGTTGGGTGCATGAAGTTTTGTGAGCAAATTGAAAGGGTCAAATACCATTCCAAGCTCACTAGTTTGTTTGCCACTCACTTTAAAGGAGATAAAGTCACAATTGCGGGGGTCGGCTTCATAATCGCAACTGAAGCCATAGCTAGAGAAACAGGGATACCAAATAGTGGTGAGAAGTGGTTCAAAAACCTAGATTTGGAAATGTAAAATTATAGACCTTACATCAAAGCTCATTACAAAGATGGCATCAAGAAAAATTTTCTGTTGATCAGCTTCTTGACATATTTTCTCTATTGATGAGGGTCATTATGAGGTACTTCACATGCAAGGGTAGATAAAATATGTTGTACAAGTATCATATCATATTTCTCATGCGCTTCACAGGGGTAAAACCTCTTAATCTATCATATTATCTTCACAAGAGCTTGGCTAAGATGGTAGGGAAGATGCAGCATAGACAAAGTAATCATGAAGCCAATATCTTTCACCATGCACTCATCAAGATCATTGTCTTGCACCAGCTTGAGGATAATAACATCACTTGGGAGACATTAATTCATTCTCACGAATTTTTTCTTCCTGCTAGTCAAACAAATAGCCAATATATATCATCAACTACACCATTAGCACCATCCAGACATATGCAGATTGGTTCATCTAGAAGAGTTTCAATGAAGAAGCCCTAGAGGGCTGAGGTGACCAAAACCTATCAGAGAGGCAGGAGGCTTGTGTTTTCTCAAAAACTTGTGGAAGGGGCCAAGCCTACATCAGCAGCACAGAGATCAGCAGCACAGTTGCAAGCCACTTTTGCAAGATGAAGGACCATCCCATCTTGACATTGATAGGGAATATTTGGAGAGGGATGGAGAGAACAAATCCACAAAGAATGTAATTATGGAGAAATATAATGACATTATAGAGCTTAAGGATAGCTTTTCCGGGGCCAACTTCATGATTTCATTCCTTGAGCAGGAAAACATGCAATTTAAGGTCAACCAACTGATATTGAATAGAGATAAGATTGATGCTAGTAAAGATGCAATAAAAGGAAAATAAATAGTTGAGATTGATGATCTAGATGACCATGAAGAATAGTTTAGAAGGAATAGGCCAAGAACTAGAGGCCTAAAGAGGGCACTTCAGCAACGAAAAGAGGAATTTCCACCAAAGGCACAGATGATAGTGGATGAATATATACCAGTAGATATTGAACAAGACAGAGAATATTGGCTAGATAGAGTCAATGGACACTTGGAAAAGCTCCTAAATAGGGCTAAAAGAGACAAAAAATTGCAGCTACACATGGTTGCTCATTACTATACCAGGAATCAAGTCTATAAGGTCATGGTCAAACAATTGAAAGAAAAACTCAAGGAAACCATAATCAAGCAAAAGGAGAAGGGAAAGTTGGATATTCTTGTTGATGCTTCCCTCATTTCTTTTAATACCATATTAGGTCTTCATGGAACAAGCCTAGACCAATTTTCAGGAAATTTGAAGAAATTTTCATGAAAAGTTGATTTATGTGAATTTTGGAAATTTTAAACAGTCACATTGTCAAAAAGGTAGTCTGGCATATGCTACGTTTTTGTTGGAGACATCCAAATGGAACAAGGTCTACACCATTGGATTCCTTTTGACCTCTACATCAATCCTAGCAAGCCATAGCTCCACTTCAACCCTTCCTAGCAGGTCAAAAAGTCAAAAAACCACTCAAAAATTACCTTTCTACCTCCTTTTTGAAGAGCGCACTACGTTTTCAATGTTTGTGGGAGAATGAACTTTTGAGGGGCTAAAATTAGTCAATTTCAGTTCTTGAAGACTCCATCATGTATCCAATCGGAATATATATCTCTAGCAATTTTCATATCAACATTTGGACTTTGAGAAGGCTTCCAAAACACAATTTTCCCTCACATGCTATGTTTTCTCCTCACACACTACGTTTTCAACATAATTCACTATGTTTTCTCATGATGGTCATTTTTTGCAGTTGACTTTGTCCAATTTCACCTTTTCTCATGTAATTTTTCAATCTTGATGATGTAATTATGTTTTGAGATGTAATTAAGCTAGTTAAATGTAGATATGAGGTAGATACATGTTTGTAAAGGTCATAAATGGTCAAAAAAATTAGTTTTTCTATCTTAGGGAGAGTCTTGTTCACCTCCCTAGTATTTAGGGTTTAGGCAAGAGGATCATGTGATCAATTCCTTGACTCATGGATTTGACCCTTGAGAGTGGGGAAATGATATTTTTTCTATTTGTATGCTTTTCTTTGTCATTTGACTGGTGGGAAATCAAAGGTTTGAGACCAATGTAGCTTGTCATTAGGGGAATTTTGAGGTCTAAAATCAGCCTCCTAAGAAAAATGTACAGCCAAAATAAAATTATAAGAACCAATAAGATTCAAGATGATGATGTCAACCATGGGGGATGACTCACCATTTTTTAAGTAAAAGGGTAAAAATATTAAAAAATAATAAAATAATAAAACTAAATTTTCAACTCGTATTTCAACTTATCTCCACAATTTTTTACTCAAATTTTGAGCAGGAGTGCTTGTTGAATGAAAAATTTAATTCCTCATGCTAGAGTCCCGTGATTTGGAAGATTGGTATACAAAATGACAAGGCAACATGGAACGAGTATTTGCAGCCTTAGGACCTAGACTTCCTAGACTCAGAGAGGGATCTCTCTATTTGTTTGCAAAGGATATGAATTTTTTTGCTTAAAAGGGTTGATTTTAGGCTAGTTATTAAGTGTGAGGTTTTGTTGTTTGTTTTCATTGGACATAATGATCAAGAAGCATATGTAGAATGATGAAATATCTAAGTCATTGGGAAATGGAGTCAAATGGAAGTCATGATAACTTCATCAATGGATCGGGGAGTATTAGAGGGAAAATCTAATTTGGCCGGTGGATCTTCAAGTTTTAAGGGGGCTT
Organism: Pinus albicaulis; assembly: GCA_034641835.2. NCBI lineage: Eukaryota > Viridiplantae > Streptophyta > Pinopsida > Pinales > Pinaceae > Pinus > Pinus albicaulis. Next base: position 504,296,552 of record CM076584.1, read on the forward strand.
TATGAGATGGATATTAATTGTAAGAATGAAACGTAGGGTAAATAGAAATTAAGAATCCTTTATCATATGTACTTCTCAATAAAGGGAGTTAAAATATCACAAAATCATGAAGAGGCAATCAATAGATAGGGAAAACCATAAATTCTACAATCCACACTTCAACAAGTAATATTTCAAGACAACTTTTACAATGAAATATAGAAGGCGGGAAACTCATTTAACTTCTAGTGATTTCACCTTCAAGGATAGAAAACACTAAAGGCACACAGATAATTGTAATCAAGGAAGAGGGAACTCCTAAACATCCTTAATCATAGCTATAAATATCTCTAAATCAATTAGTTAAGCAAGTACAAAGGGTATGGTCGAAACAAAACCTCTTTGGCAGACTTTAAAGAATGGTAATTTAGAGAGAGACTTCAAAAAACAGTGTTTAAGTGGCAACAAGTAAGAAGGGAAAACCATAAATCATGCTTGAAACCAACTGTATTCAACTATTTATGAAATAAATAGGCTTATGTGGTCCAAAGAACAATTAATAATTCTCTGAAATGTCCTAGCAGAAGAAAAAATTAAGGCAATGAAGAATAAACATAACTAAGGTGCTTTCAAAAGACATTTCTTAGCCTAAAACTTTTATTCTATTGCAACACAGAAAGATGGAAACATAATGAAAATATGAAATAACAATAACAGATTAGAAGCACTTCATCAACAATCAAGCTCAGGGATCAAGTGATCTAGCCTCCTCCATCAATAAACAAATCAAGACATCCACAAGTTCCAAGACTTCCATTACATTTCAACTTCCAAGAGACTATGTATTACTTCAAAGAATCATCAAATGCCAACAAGATAATGAGTTCAGATGCAGTATTTATGCTGAAAATGAGGAGGTGGAGCCTAAGATAGGGTTTGAGTATCATTTATTACAAAGTAAGTGCATTCCTGACCTTGAAGACCATGCAAGCCTCAAGGCAAGGATATCTGCAGCTACTTCTATGTTTTAATAACTTCTATCTTAACTTCTAAGGAAAAAAAGGTGAATGTGTGGACTTTAAGGCTTATTCATAACTTTTTACAATAACTGCTTGACAGATAAATATCGCTGACTTAGCTCAATAATTTCTATATGCATTTTTGAAGGAAACGAAGCATTTAGGTGGCAAAAAAATATCTCTGAGAGGAATAATTGTTGTGAGCTGAGTCATTCGAATTTGTATTAGGTTAATCTATCCTTTGTCTGTATTTAATCTCTATCATTTTAGGCTTTGCTGTCTGCTTTAAATCATATTTTCTTTAATATTTTTTACTTTTATGTTCTGCTCCTTTGATTTTTTCACTGTCTTCTTTCTTTCTTTGACCTTCATCAATCTGATTTTTCCTTTAATCTTTTGTTTTAAGTGGTTAACCCCTTTTTTTTGTCTGTTAATTAGGATTAGCCCTTTAACTCATCTGTTTTCTTCCTTTGTTGCTTCTTGACTATGTTTTCCTTCTGTGAGCAGGGGAGGTGTTCTTCGTGGCTAGAGGGTTCTTTAGATCCATTTATGAGCATGCTTTCATCATCGATCAAACCCTGAGAGGGCCTCTGATCTCCTTAATTTTGGATTAAGACCCATGGATCCTCATCCAGGGTTTAATGCATCATTTATTTGACCATGGGAAGGCATTTTGGGCCTTTTTCCGCCATTAAAAACCTGCACATAACACAAACCATTAGTTTAAAGCCATGCAGGGAGGGTTTAATTTATTTTTCACGGGTTTCGGGTGGTCAGAAAGTGTTAACAAAAGGAGAAATGGATGCAGGGGCAGGGTTCCAGAGGTGGAACCGGGAAGAATTTGAATTTTGGCGCAAAGAGAGGAAAAGTGGTTTTCGAAAACCATAAGTGGTTTATCATGTAGGTGATGAGCGGTAAGAAGTTTTGGATCCAACGCACACGATTCCTTTGGGCGATCGACGTGTGTCTGGTAGAAAACCGCCTATTTTGTGTGGGTTGGGGGTTATTAAACCCATCACAATTTTCTATGTGATATGGGATCTGGGTCGTCTGATCTCGGGTGATTAGATCGACGGTGTGGAAAGATCTGAGGAGTGGTGAGAGGATTCGAAGAGTGGAGCCCAAGGACAAGTGGGCAATGTGAATGGTGGGTGGGGTTTTAGTGGAAGGCGAGCCCAGGTGCAAAATGACATGGGGAGCTTTTCAAGTCGTGATGAGTTGTAACATAGGCGAGCGAGGTAGGGGATGTGACATCCGTTGGATTGGGGGGAACAGTTCCCGATCAACGGCGAAGATGGCCCAATGCAAAGGTAAGGCGGGGTGGAAGAAAAGTGGGTCTGCCCTTTAATTTTTCAAAGGTTTAGAGGGGGTTTTTATAAGGTTTGAGGGGGTTTAACTAATGAAAGGCATGTTGAAGATTGCAACAAGAAATAGTGAAGGATGCATCTTGAAACATCATTCCCGATCCTAGTTGGAAAGTGATCACCTAAACTAGGTGGGGCCCACACAGGTGATTTTTGTCGCAAAGTCTATTTTTAGACTATGTCTATTTTTAGACATGTCGATCATATTCTATGAGTTGCGGGATGCCATCTGTGGATGGTTGGTCAAGTTTGAAAAATATATGGACTTCTATTTTTAGACATATTGGGCGAAATCTATTTTTAGACTGCCAATCTAAAAATAGATATGTCGAATATTATTAGTTCTTAATAATATTTGGACTCTAAACATTATCTTATTCTCTTGGAGCACTTCAGTTAAGTGCACAGATGTGTCATAGGAGCTGAAAAAATGAATTAAGCTATTCCTGAGGGTTTAGTGGAGCTATTGCATGGAGGACTTTAGTTAGAACTCATGTGACAGAGTTTGGTGGAGTTGTATTCAGTTTAACTCAGTTAGACTCAGTTGAGCTAGTTGTATCTAGTCTAACTAAATGATACACTAGTGAGAGTGGTGTGAATTAATTATTTAATTAATTAACTAATTAATAACTCATTAATCAACTGTAGAATACATCAGTTAACTACAGTGCATGGACAGTTTCAGTGGAGACCAGTGGAGAGATAGGTGAAAGGGCAAGATAGACTATATGTTGTGACTATTAGTGATGCATGAATTGCATCTACATATACATTGGAGTTGCCAATGATAATCACGTAGTCAATGAGAGTGGGATTACATCGAATTGGTCTTTGTAATCAGCTTGGATTGCGCAGTGGAGGCAGGCTAGCAGGAGGCAAAGATCGGTGCATGGATTTGCAAGATTGGTCCCGATTAGTGTATGATGATTGTATTGTATTGAGGGCTTGTGATAAGCTTTGTATGAGATTTTCATATGATCTCCATGATACATAATATGATATTTGGGGTTTTTAGCTTCAGGCTTTCCCGGTAAACAATTGTGTTATGTGTGTTTTATTGCTTCATGTGTTTTGCAATTGTTGATTAAATTTCCACAAGAATTATAGTGGAAGGATTTTGTATTTAGCAAGAAGATAAATATTGTTAAATCAAGAGAGTCCGGATATATAAATGCATATTTTATATAATTTCTACATGGTATCAGAGCGATATTGATCATTGGAGCAATTGCAAAAGCATTGAAGCGGTTGAGTTTTGTGCTGGTGGAATTCGAAATTGTTGCAGTGCTTTCTTGGTGTCGAAGTTGAGAATTCATTGAAATGTCTTTCAACGGATTGTGATTGGAGTATGCCCTTGAGGGCAGCTTGAATTATATTGCATGGAAGGATAGGATGGAGGTGGTGTTGGATGAAAATGGGTTGAAGGAGTTCATAGATGCAGAAATTCCAAAACCTACTTCTAGCGATGCTGCCGCACTTGACGCATGGCAAAAGAAGGTAGCAAGGTGTTGAAAGGTTCTGTTGGAAGGTGTGAAGGATCACATAGTGTCCAGCCTTCATGGTGAAGCTTCTCCATTCTTGATGTGGAAAGCTTTGATAGATTTTTTCCAAAGCAAGAGCGACCAGAGGAAGTTGGCGCTCAAGGATAAACTCAGGAAAATAAAAAAGGAGAAGAATGACACTATTCCAGTATACTTGACAAAGTTTTTTCACTATAGGGATGAGCTTGGGAGTGTAGGATTTAGTGTGGAGGATGAGGAATTTGTGAGCTTGGATCTCCTTGGGCTTCCAAAGAGTTGGAATTCCTATCAGGACTCTGTCAATGGTGGGGAGAAACTGCCAGGATGGGAGCGACTTTGGTCGGATCTTGTGCAGGAGGAGATAAGGCGGGATACCAGGGATGGCTCCTCATCAAAGAATGATGATGAAGAGGATTATGCTTTGGCTACCAAATAAAGGAAGGGGAAGGGTAAGAATAATGCTTCTCAATCCGGTGCAGATGGTAAAGAGCGTGACATGTCCAAAGTGAAGTGTTTTCACTGTCACGAGCATGGACATTTCGCCACGCATTGTCCACAGAAGAAGAAGAACAAGCAGGTTGCTGGAGCTGTAGCTGGTGAGGCTCTTGCCTCGAAATTTGAGCTGGACTTCTCATTGATCGCATGCATGGTGTCTAGTGCATTGGGATCAGGGTGGTATTTTGATAGTGGCGCTTCCTTTCACATGACGGGAGATGTGAACCTTTTCAGTGACTTGGTGGAGAAAGATCTCCAGTTGCATGTTGAGTTGGGTGACAATGGACGATACAATGCGACCGAAATTGGTACCATAACCTTTCAGAGGGAGTTAGGTAAACTCATTCTTTTACAAGATGTAGTGCATGTTCCAGGTTTAAAGAATAATTTAATCTCAGTTGCAATGTTAGAGGATAAAGGCTATGATGTTTTCTTTAGTGAAGGAAAATTTTTCCTTCGATACAAAGCAACAGGACAAGTCAATAAGGTTGGGATTCGAGCCAAGAATCTCTACAGACTTGAATTAGATGGGATTTCTATGGAGCTTCCTACTGCTGGGAAGTGCAATAAAGACATGCAATTGATGCTTGAGAGGGAGCAAGTTTTGCATGCAGGTGAGAGTGAAACTCGAGATGTGGAGCAGCCACAAGATGAGGATCATGGAGTGGAATAAACCACTCATGCAGAGAAATTTCGTGCCAGATGGGCAGAGGGAGTGAATGGAGCTATACCACCAGGTGAGAGGTGGGGCGACATCCATGAGTAATCCCAAGAGGAGATTTCTGGGCAGGATTCATGTAGATGGTGTGGATCTCATGAATTGAACCTAGCTACGAGGTGCCCACAGAGAAGCAGTAGCATGATCAGTTGGATTGATGCAGGCAGATCAAAGTGAAAGTGTCGGATACTGGAGCACAGATCAGAGTTGACAGCAAGTGCAGAGTGCATGGGTGCAAGAGTTCAACAGTGCAGTGGTTCCTGATGACATGTGCAGTTGGTACCAGCAGAAGTCGAAGACTTTGATGATAGATGCATCAGATTGATTGAGTTGTTTGGAGCCTATTCAGTTTCAAAGGAGTTGCAGAGCATATGCATGGAGTTGCATGGCGCATGTGAAGGTTGCAGGGTGAATGCATGGAGTTGCATGTCACATGCAATGATAGTCCTTTCTTGTTGAGAGGGAGTGTTGAAGATTGCAACAAGAAATAGTGACGGAGGAATCTTGAAACATCATTCCTGATCCTAGTTGGAAAGTGGTCACCTAAACTAGGTGGGGCCCACACAGGTGATTTTTGTCGCAAAGTCTATTTTTAGACATGCTGATCATATTCTATGAGTTGCGGGATGCTATTTGTGGATGGTTGGTCAAGTTGGAAAAATAGATGGACTTCTATTTTTAGACATATTGGGCAAAATCTATTTTTAGACTGCCAATCTAAAAATAGATATGTCGAATATTATTAGCTCTTAATAATATTTGGACTCTAAACATTATCTTATTCTCTTGGTGCACTTCAGTTAAGTGCATAGATGTGGCACAGGAGCTGACAGAAGGAATTAAGCTATTCCCGAGGGTTTATTGGAGCTATTTCATGGAGGACTTCAGTTAGAACTCATGTGACAGAGTTTGGTGGAGTTGTAGAAGTAGTTCATGGAGTTGTATTCAGTTTAACTCAGTTAGACTCAGTTGAGCTAGTTGTATCTAGTCTAACTGAATGATACACTAGTGAGAGTGGTGTGAATTAATTAGTTAATTAATTCACTAATTAATAACTCATTAATCAACTGAAGAATACATCAGTCAACTACAGTGCATGGACAGTTTCAGTAGATACCAGTGGAGAGATAGGTGAAAGGGAAAGATAGACTATCTGTTGTGACTATTAGTGATGCATGAATTGCATCTACATATACATTGGAGTTTCCAATGATAATCACGTAGTCAATGAGAGTGGGATTACATCAAATTGGTCTTTGTAATCAGCTTGGATTGCGTAGTGGAGGCAGGCTAGCAGGAGGCAAAGATCGGTGCATGGATTTGCAAGATTGGTCCTGATTAGTGTATGATGATTGTATTGTATTGAGGGCTTGTGATAAGCTTTGTATGAGATTGTCATATGATCTCCATGATACATAATATGATATTTGGGGTTTTTAGCTTCAATCTTTCCCGATAAACAACTGTGTTATGTGTGTTTTATTGCTTCATGTGTTTTGCAATTGTTGATTAAATTTCCACAAGAATTATAGTGGAAGGATTCTATATTTAGCAAGAAGATAAATATTGTTAGATCAGGAGAGTCCGGATATATACATGCATATTGTATATAATTTCTACAAGGCAGAGGTGAAGTTTATACGGGGTAGGGGTTTAACAATATGCAGAGGGCACGGTTCTGTGGGGGTAAGGGAGACTGGGGGCTGAAACGAAAAGGGCTTAAGGCCTATTTATATATATATATATATATATATATATATATATATATATATATATAAAGGAGGGTTTAGTATAAAAAAATGGTTTTTATAAGGTTTTGAGAAGGTCATATAGGCTTAAAATTTAGATTTAAACAATGTATAAAGGGATTTTTACATTGTTTAAGGTTTTTAGAGGAAAAATGATGTATGGCGGGGGTTCAAGAGGGTTTTGAGGAAGGGAAAATGTGGGTATTTTTAGAGGAAGAGGGTTATGAATGTGAGGGTGAGGGTGATGAAATGGGGAAAGTAGACCCAATAATGAAGTCTTCTTTGTAGAAGTGGGATAGATTTTTTAGGAGATAGAGAGGGGAAAAAGATAGTGAAAATAGTCAGCTTAGGATAATGAAGGCAGTGAGATTTCTAGAACTCACAATATTTCTCAAATGTTGTTTCTAGAAATCTAATATTATAGCTTAGTCATCTTTTGATATCAACAAAAATTACTGATGACTAACAGTGGCTTCACTTGGGGAAGGAAACTTTCCTTTCAAGGTGTCCAGAACTCCAGTTTAGCAAATCTCTGAGTTTCAGCAGACCAGTGTCTTTCTATTGGGCAGATTTCCCTTCTTTTTCACTTGTTGATATTTATTTTAAGTGACAACCTTAACAATCTGCAACATATGATCCTTTCTAATAGCATTTCTACCTACCCACCTAATTTTCCTAACATTTTCTCTTCTTTGAGTGCACTTTAACTGGAAAACTCTTTGACATTCTATTTTTGAAAATATAAATAAACTATCTACCTCTACCCTTATTACTTTCAAGAGTTCAGATTAAACTAGTGAACTCTTTTTATTCTTTACCTAAAACTATTTGACTGACAAGATTAAGCTGTTTGGAAATCTTGATTCTCTAAACTATTGAAAAAAATTTAAAGCATGGTTTAAATCAGGATTAAGCAGTCTGATTTACCATGGTTGTGGCATTAAAACAAGCTGCACACAAGCATTATTTTGCATAAAAAGTAAAAAAATAGAAAGGATAAGGGCTGTAACTTATCATTTGTAATGCATCCTTATCTTTCTTTTTGGTTCTATTTTGAGCATGTGGAACCAAAATTTTATATTCCCTAATCTATCTTTCTTGATAAGTCAATTTTTGAAATAAGCTTGACAATAATCATTTTCACTAACTTATCAACATAAATTTAAAGCATGTTCAACCATGATTAGGCTGGATGACTGAACAAGATATCATTTTGAATCAGTAGTGGCATTTAGGCTTGCACACTTTTAGTAGTACTATTTTTTGGGTATGGGGTTGTACCTCTTTTGAATCTGCCTTCTTTTTCCTTTCTTTTATTGTTTTTGTATTTTTGTTTTCAAGATTTTCTCATGCAATGTTTATGTATAATGAATGAAAGCTCTGAATCTAAGACTCCTGACAGAAATAGTGCTTGAGAATCCTGCCATTGACAGGACCTCCAAATAATTCTTCTCCATTTAGCCCTTGCAAAAATAAAGCATTATGACCCCTAATTGAGTGAATGATATAAGGCCCTTTCCACAAATTTTCAAACTTGTCATGTTTACCTCTATCTTCCCTTCTAGAATCCCATTTTAGGACTATGTCTCCAACTTGAAAATTATTATCTTTAGTCCTTTTGTCAAAGGTCTTTTTGATGCCCTCTTGAACTATTTGTGCTCTTTTGTGCACTTCCTCTCTTGTCTGCTGTAAATGAATGGTCTGATTCAGCCTTCTCTGCATGTCTTTTTCTTCTTCTTGCACTTCTTGGAGAAGTTTCATGACTGGGACTCCCAAAGATGTTGGGAAAAATACATCCATGCCATATACCAACTGATAGGGGGACATATTAATAGATTTATTTGTGGTTAATCTATCAGCCCATAAAGCATGAATTAGCTTACTATGCCATGATTTCTAATTTTGTTCCAGTAGTCTTTTGATAATGTTGATCAGGATTTTGTTGGAGGATTCAGCAAATCCATTTCCCTGAGGGTAGTAAGCCATGGAATGCCCCAATTTGATATGGTATTTATAGCAAAATTCAACCATTATTTTGGATTTGAAGGCAACAAGCATTATTTGTAATGATATTTCTAGGACAACCAAATCTAGATAATATGTTGGTATCAAGGAACTTAATAATGACTGAGTCAGTAGCATTCCTAGAAGGGATAGCTTCTATCCACTTGGTAAAGTAATCTGTGGTAGTAAGGATCCACTTATGTTGGGCAGATGGGGTTGGGTGAATTTATCCAATAAAGTCCAAACCCCATTGCTTAAAGGGGGCCTGAACACTGATGGGATGCAAAGGTAAAGGTAGGAGTTTTCTCTTTCCATAAAAAATTTGCCACTTATGACAGTTTATGACTAGTTTTTTAGTATCAGGAAAAAGAGTGGGCTAGTAATAGCCAGCTCTAAGAACCTTGTTTGCTATTGCTTTCCAGTAAAGGTGTCCTCCACACTCTCCCTCATGCAACTCATGCATGATTTTTCCTGCATCATTCTCAAGCAAACATTTAAGAAATATTCCAACAACATTTTTCCAATATAACACTCCATCTAAAATACAATAATTTAAAGCTTTATGTTTCAAGAATCTAGCTTTAGTCTTTGATAAATAAGGAGTGTTAAGATAGAGAAGCACATAAATGATATCAGCATACCAATATGAATTCAGAAAATTTTCTTCAATGTATGGAGCTATGAATTCTTCCTATTCTTCTAAAACATCAACCATATTTATATCTAATGCTTGGAAATTTGATTCTTCCATGATTTTTCTAATCCTTGTCCTTTAATTAGCTTGGTGGGCCTGATTTCTAAATCACATTCTAAGATAATAGCAATCCATTTTCCCCTTTTCCATCAGGGTCTTGATTTAGAATGTCCTTGACAACTTTATGTGGGACAAAAGCAATGATATGTGAGTGTAAAGTGTAGACTTGGAAATATTTCAATGCTTTTATTAAGGCTAAGGCTTCTTTCTCCGTGATATTATATTTGAGTGGAGCATCTCTTAAGGCTCTACTGAAGAAGGATATGGGTTGTTCTTGGCCCATGTTATTCTTCTGCAATAATACTGCAGCAATGGTGTGTTTAGATGCAAATGAAAAAATGTAGAAATCCATGGTGAAATCGGGACTGATAAGAACCGGTGTTTGAGTGAGAGCTATTTTTACCAGTTCAAATGACTGTTTTGATTCTAAGGTCCATTTAACTCATGTTTCATTTTTTAGCATGTTTGTGATATTCCTCAAAAGTTCAGCAAGGTTAGGGATGAACCATCTCAAAAAGTTGATATTTCCTATAAAATATTTCAATCCTTTGAGGTTTCTAGGATGGTTGATTTTCAATATGCCTTCAATCCTTTTGGGATCTACTCTAATTCCTTCTTCAGAGATTATGTGGCCTAATATTTTTCCTTCCTGAATTCAAAAGAGTGTTTTCTTGGGATTCAAAGATAGGCCTTATTTCCTACATTTCTCAAAAGCTTTTCTTAAATGGACTAAGTGTTATTTGTCAGTTTTGGAGAAAACAGTGATGCCATCAAGGTAAATGATTATGAAATAGCCTATGTATTCTAAAAATCTATGTCCATGGCCCTTTGGAAGGTGGTCCCTGCATTCATCAAAACAATTGGCATTTTAACATACATGAATGTACCCCAAGGTGTGGTAAAATCAATTTTATGTTGATCACTTGAGAGTACTAGCACTTGGTTATAGCCTAAAAAACCATCCAAGAGTGATATTCTCTTAGATCCAACCACCTTTTGGATTATGTGATCCATTTTAGGCAAGGGAAAATTATCTTTCAGGGAGGCTTTGTTCAAATTTCTAAAGTCAATGCAAAGCCTAATTTCCCGGTCTTCTTCCGAACAGATACAAGGTTGGAAACCCATTGTGAATATCTAAGGGGAACTATGATCCTAGCATCATACATATTTTCTATCTCTTTCTCAACTAAAGGTAATAAAACAAGGTTTATCCTTCTTAGCTTTTGTTTGAAAGGATTCTGATTTTATTTAAGAGGGATTATGTGTTGAATAATGCTGGTATCATATGATTTCAGATCTTTGTATCCCCATGCAAACACATCTCCAAAATATTTGAAAAGTTCAATATATTTCTATTTGATATGAGTAGAAAGAGTGCTAGATAACTTGATAATTTTGGGTTCATCTATGATGCCTATGTTATGTTCTTCTACATTAGCTTCTGTAGGCTCCATCTTTGGTTTTCTAGAAAAGATTGATCAGGGTTTGAAAGTCTAAATGCACCCTAATAAAGAAGACAAAATGGTAGTGTTAAGTAGATAGGGTAGGTAGATGGTGCTGCAAAGTGTTATCTGATGAATGGTGCTGCTACATGTTGGTTAATCATTTACTTTCATCACAAGTTCTAAAGCAGGAAATACACTGGAAAATCACAGCAAGCAAAGTCAAATTCATTAACCTCCCTCATCATTTTTTCCCCTCAAGAGTTTTACTAATTTCCCCCAAAAAAGTACTAAGGTAATTGGAGATCAAAGGGGCTCAAGGCATTTCCTTGACTTCTGGAGGGACCGGACCCTCGGCCTAATGATCAAAAGACCTAAGCACTTGAAATAATCCATCATTGATTATCTTCCATTTTTAACTTTTTCCTAAGTAAAATCCTATTTTACTTATGAAACTGATGCAACATTCCATAAAATTCCTCAAAACAACTTGTTATTCTAAGTTTAAGTGTTGAAGATAAAAATGTGCAATTTACTTCATAAGTTTTCACTTTCTTATATGTACAAAGGTGTTTTGATTTTCCTTGTCCTTTTTCATATTAACACCTAACTCTATTATATTAAATCCCTAGTGAAATCCCTTTTTCCTATGTATATAACTCCCTTTTCTAATAAATATCCCCAAAACCCTCTTATTATAATGTTTTACCAAAGTATATATAGTCCCGCACATTTAAAATAAATACCCCGCTTTATAAAGCCCTTTGGTAAAACTATAACCTTATATATACATTCCTCCCCTATGATGAATTAATTATATTAATTTATTCATCGTATAATAAAATATATATAGAAAAGCGTTAGACACGTAACATATGTGTTTAACACCAAAAACAAGAATAAACTACGACGGAATCCTGCGCCACCATACTCAGCATTCCACATGGCCAAACCCCGCCTCAATTCATTTTATAAATTCACGGGGTTAATTAGTCATTTGGACTAATTAACAACCATTCCCGCCTATTAGCTTCTCCCCGGGGTGATTAGATTACATGTCAAAACTTGTTTAAACCCCGACGGGCCCACTTTCGAAACCGCACAAGTTTCCCTTTCCTCCAGCCGTCAGATCATTCCTCCATTGATCAACGGTCCCGATCAATCCCGCTGCCCATCGCGTGTGAGTTTTTTAGCCAGCGGGGAGTGGGCGGGTTTGACTATTCAGCATTCCACGTGGCAAGCATCCTGTGGAATCGCTGCCATTGCGATTTTTACCGCCTTCCTCCATAAGCGGTGCGGGCTCACCGCTTACCGCTTATCGAATACCACCGGCCCCACTCCCTTACGTCACCCCGTACGTCAAATGACATCATCACCTCGAAAACGACAAAAACCCTTTTGACTTGTTTTTAAGCCATTCTTCGCATTTTTTTAAGTTATTTTGGTTTTCGAAAGAGACTAAGCTCCCGCTGCAAATTTCAAAATTCGCTGCAAATACACCAAATTACTCAGAAATTCCGCTGCGCCCGTGTTGAAGAACGTCCCTGCCATTGTCCATTACCTGTTAAAGAACCAGTTTCCATCCAAAAACAGGTATTTATCATTCCGCGCCCCGACTGCAAGTTAAGCTTGGTTTCTTGTGTTTTTCTCTAAAAAAGTGTTTGAAAGTCCTCTCTGAGTCCTCATTGAAGAGTTGAAACCTGTAAATTTGCTTCCCAAACCTGCAATTTGTTCCAATTTCCTCTTTTGTCAGATATCCCGTCCGGTCTGCAAGAAAAACTGAAACCTCCATTTTGAATCCACAAGAACCAAAATGGAGGCCCCAACTGCTCTAAATGTCACTCCTTTGAATGCTCCTCACCGAGATTTAGACTACGTGCCTCTCATAGATGAAGATTTCCAAATAAAAGACCTGCATTTTGATGAAAGTCCCCGTTTGAGCTTCTGTCGCTGCAGAGACGAACACTCAAAGGGGCAAGATCTTATAGGGTTGTGGGAATCCAATCTCCCAAGGTATTTTATTCCTATAGTCCACGTTTTCCCTGAAATCATTCATTACTGTCATGCAAATTATGATCCCACACAAAGAGCTGTATTAGCTCCTGATCAAAGTGTTTTGTTCCCTATAACACCTCAAGCTATCAATGCTATGTTACAATTTGAGCCAGAACAAGAATTAGCACCTCTATCCATGGAAGGGCTAATCGAGAAAACCAGACTGTTAACTCCAGAGAAATTGAAAGCAATGTGTCAGTACTTCATGTTACCTGAGCATCAGCCAAAAGGGACTCCCCCCTATGGTTTTTACTTTTTCAATCAATTGGGAAGGCTTATTGTGAATGTAATATCCTTTGTCTTAGGATTCAATACCAGTGAGTATGTTGACGAGATAACTCTGGCTTTGCTATCTATATTTACCCCTGGGCAGCCTCCTGAGATTAAGTACGACTATGCTTCCTTCATTGCCAACAAAATCCATGATCAATTTTTAAGGCTAGATGATGAAAAGGTTTTCAAGTACTCCTCAGTTATCTATCACCTCATAATTTTCTATCACTCAGACAAATTCCCTTTCCCTGTTCAGAAACTTGATGCTAAAGGTAATCCCAGGTCTGTTATTTTTTGGTCCCCCATCATTCATTTGTCCTTTGATTCTCCCTACTCTTATTCAGAATTCATTGATCAATTTGTACATCCTGCTACAACCTTGTTAACAGGAGTTTCTCCCCCCAGGCTTAGTACTGAGATTAGAAAGACCCTGCAATTGTCAAAGAGTTATAAAGTTGGGGATTGGTACTTGTACCAAAACCATACAGTCATCAGGATCTATGGATGTGAATTATATCCATTCAAGTTACCCAGATATGTACCAATGAGAATTTTTTCTTTGGAATACTTTAGACAGATGAATAACTCAGATGTAATCCATTTCTGCAATGTAAAGAAGAAAGCACAGTTAAGGATCAAAAGCCAGTTAGGTCCTTTCATTTGCAATTCTAGAGAAGCCGAGAGAGATGCAGAACTTATATTAGAGAGAAAATTCCAGACATCTTTCCGTTGGGTCCCTTATGACCCCTTTGGTTTCATTTGTGAAAGAAGGTTAAAAAATAAGTCATCTCCTTATGTACATCACAGAATTCCTGACATAGAACAGTATGCAAATCAAGATGAATGGGTTAAAGGAACACTTATTGAAGAGGGAAGTGGAGCTGACAAATTGAATAAACTTATGAAAGATGTCGAGAAGAAATTTGACCTAGAAACATATGATCAAATGCAGGTACCCTATATTGGCACATCTTCAACAGCCACTCTACAACAAGCTATACAGGAAGACAGCCCATCAGTAACAGCAGAGCCTAAAGGTAAAGGAAAAGAACCTATAGTTCAGGTCATTGAAACCCCGGTCATGGCAGAAAAATCACAGAGTTCCAAAACACCAGAACAATCTAAAGCTTCTCAAACACCAGCAAAGCAAATCCAAGCTCCAGAGATGCAAACTCCACTGAATGTGAAAATAGGGAAAAAGAGGTCAGCTCCAGATACCACACCTTCAAAAGGAGCCCCACAAGTCTATCAAGCTAAAAAACACAAGTCTGATCTACTTCCAGATGTAGAGATCATAGATGAAATATTTGATGATGGCAGGGAGGATAGTCAGCAAACAGGTACAGCAAGTGAAACAAACATAAGCCAGAAAGGGATACAAAAGCAGTTGAGCACTGAAGTATCTTCTTTCAGACCGCCCAAGACAGATACTGGAGACATAATGAAAACCTTCATTGATATCAAAACAAGGAATGAACCATTAAAAATGAAGGTCTACGATCAGTATATGAAGATGGCTCCTCACAATCAGCAAAGGTTGATGTCAGCATTTGATCTTTCACAAGGTAAAATGCAAATGAGCCATTTCAAAGCTAAAGTGCAAAAGCCAACTTCAGCAACAGATTACATCAGAACCAATTTTGAAGTGTTAGCAAAGGATATCCATCCCTTGCATCAGATAGAGCTTCATAGGCAAACAGGGGAAATGGTTTATTCCACTCTCACCAACAAAGCCATGGCGGCTTTAACACTACAAGATTCCTTGAATAATACTGCTACAACATTGAAAATTGAAAGGGCCTCCTCACAGGCCAAGGACAATATAATAAAGTCTCTAGAAGAGATCATTATTGGTTTGGGACACAATCCCAAAGACACTAAAGGTATTGAGGCACTGATAAAAAAGAAAGAGGATGATATAGCTGCACTGAGAAAACAGTTGAAAATACCAGCCTCAAGGCACCCCCAGACACAGGAAATAATAAAAGGAAATTCACAAGAAGAAATGATGGAGTTGCTCTTAAACTTGACAGAGCGACTAAATGAAACCTAGAAGGAGCTGGAAAAGGCATTGCAGGAACAGGAAATTCTCAAACAGGCTTCAGCAGCAGGTACTACAGGACAACAGGAACAATCATCTCAGGTGAATATTTCTAATTTGAATTCTGATGATTTGATTAAACAGATGGAGAGTTTGCAGCTAAAGGTCACAGAACTCCAAGAAGCAAAATTACAATTAACAAAATTGGAGGGAAAATATGACATATCCAAAAAGACAGTTGCTGACAACCTCAGAGAAATAAAAAGGTTGGAAAAATTGGTTGAGGCTTTGCAAAAAGATCTTACACTGGAAAAGCCTCTGAATGAAATAAATGATATTCTTTGGGACAACATCATTAATTTAATAAGAGATATTTGGCCTTCCATTCAAGCTATTTTTGAACAGAATGAGTTAGTCAAGATAGCCCAGGAGGAAATAAATAAAACTAGACATGAATTAAGAGGCAAGCCAGAGCTAGCCCAGCAGCTCATTCAGTTTTTGAATTCAAGAACAAAACAACAGCTAGCATTGCTAGGAATTGATGACAGAACAGGTGTAGTTTTGGAGGCAAAGAGAATTTTTACAAAAAGAACTTTCATGCAAAATCTAGAAAGAACGTGTAATGATATTTTGGTCGACATCAACGTTTTCAGAGAAAAATTTCAAGCTCTGCTGGACAGTGATTTGCCAAGTCCCATGCTCACAGAGGATCAAATAGTGGACTTGGAAACTTATGAGAAAAGAATCAAAGCTCATGCTAAACATACAGCTATAGGTTCTACTAGCTCATCAGAACCTGCAGTACCAACTGGGAAGAGTATTTATGAAAAAGTGAGGAATCTGTTTCATCTGGAGCATGAATTAAAATATCTATTTCCAAACGAGCCCACTTTTTATAAACTTACTGAAGCCGATGAAACTTTAAGGAAGCTCAGAAGAACAATGATACCAGATGATCAGTGGTGGAAGGAAATGCTGGAAATTTTGTAAAAAAATGTTGTCAGGATAAAATTTTATCTTTACTATTGAGTAAATGGTAAAAAAACAGAAATGCAGACGAAAGAGTATCAGATGAAAGATTAAAGAGTATCCGTGAGAAGAAAAAGTATTCAACAAGTCAAAGGAATACGCAAAGGACAGCACAGAGCCCTATTTAGAGCACTTATCCTTAGCACGTCCATGAAGAAAGGAACAACACATCAGCCGTTACTCATTATTCTATTTTCGAGACCATGTGTCTCTTGTTTGTTGTAAATACGCTTTAAGTCAGCCTGAATTATTGGCTAGGATAGAGTAAGATTGTTAAGATTATTTTTGTATAAATAAGCCTTCAAATAAAGTTTTGAAGGGTGGATTCTATTACTCTGCTGTAACATTGAGGTTTTCGGAATAAAAAGCTTTGGACAAATTTACTTGTGGCTTACTGGATGACGTTTTGAAGCACTGGACTTGTTGCAGGATTCATGTGTTGGACTTCAGTTCAATAAGTTTTCCAACCTTTGTGTTTAAATTTTATATTAGTTTATGCTATCATCATATCCGTTTCTGAATAGTTTACATAAAGGATTGAAACAGAATTTGCTTAATTGTACTCTGTTTTCAAATGTGATTATTCTCGATGTTTTCTTCTCGATTAGTTATAAGCATGAATTCTTAATTGCTCATGTTTTGTTGATTTAAACATTGTTGATTACTGTAACAAAGAATCCTTCATTGCTCTTTGCTTGTAGTCATTTCTCTTCTTTCTCTTGAATATGGTGAAAGATTCTTAGCTGCCTTTCATCCCTTCAAGACCATCCATCCACTTTAAATTTTAAGGATTGTTCTCTGTCTAGCTATCTTGCCCTGTAATACCATCTTGTGTTCAGAAAAGAAATCCAGTAAAGCCATCCTTAGACTCCATAGCCCAATGGACTGAAAGCCCTCAACTTGCCCTTAGTTTGTGGATTCCACCATTTTCCCAAAACAAACTTTGCATCTATAACTAGCCTAAAATCATTCAAAAACAAAGATAAATAATAAAGAGAGAGCCCTCTCTGGATGCAGATTGGCTAGATTCTGCATCTAAAAGATTGGTTTGTGGTTACCTCGGGTATACTTTCCTCTTACACAACTTCTAGGAAAACCTGAGTGATAACATAGTGGCGACCATACTGGGGACCCGAATCATTTTATTGATACTATTGTTTGATTTATAATCTACAGACAGAGTCTGAATATCAGCCAGGAAGCCTTTGAAATTGCTTTTGCTATGCAATTGCAAAAGTAAATAAATGATGTTTCAGTCTATCTCTGATTTAGCTTATAAGTTGAATCTTAGTTTCAAATTTTTCAATCAGATTCTCTAGTTTAAACAGATCTTTGAGGAAATCTTAATCACATATCATTATTTCTTAAAGAATTTGTAGAAGTTGTATTTATTTTTTCAAGTAAAACCCAAAATTCAAAAACACATATTCTAAGAAAACTGGCTTCAGAAAGGATTCGACATACTAGGTCAAACCCTGACCCAAATCCACCACCAATTTTTGAAAATCCAAATCTGATCCCTAGGATTCTTAGAAGACAAGGAAGTCAAGAGAGTTCTGAAAGAGGAAGTCAGGAAAGTACAGGTAGTTCTAGACCACTCTCTAGATCTGCATCTTGTCCTGTGAAAATTATTTATATTGATGACGTTCCTTTTGACGCGAGATTTGAAACATCTTTGTTTGTAAATTTTTCTGAGACTGAATTATCTAGGCTGATTCCAGATCCTTGGTTCATTGAAGAATTGCAATATAGATTTGTTTCGCATCATCTTGACAGAGAATTTCATAACTCCATTCAATCTGAGCAAGCCTTTGAAGAAAGCTCAAACATTTCTGTAATAACTGAAGCATCTCCGAACTCAGCCACTTTTCAAACACCCGTCAGACCTCCATCTCCACCTGTCAGACCTCCATCTCCTCCTACTAGACCGGCTACTCTTGTTACTCCACTTTATCTTCCAATGGCCAATCGATATGCCCCTTTAATATTACCAGCCAACCCTCCAGCCTTACCACCAGACTACCAAAGTAAGATCACACCTTTTGACGGATCAAGTACCTACACAGCTCAACAACACACCAAAAGGATGACAGATTACTTTGAGTTTTATGAGATTGATACTGATGATATCCGTATGAGAATTTTTGTACAAAGTCTTACCGGAGAAGTTAGAACTTGGTTTAGGGCTCTCGCCCCGAACAGTATTGCTGACCTAGAAGCTTTGTATAGGGAATTTTTGAACAGATGGGAGAAAAAGAAAGATCCTCTCCAGATCCTATCAGAATTTGAAAAATTAAGAAGAAGACCAAATGAATCCGTACCAGATTACATCATAAGATTTAATGAATCATATCATGCAGTTCCTCTGAATCTAAGACCCCCACCTAATAACGTGTTGGTCAAATTCCCAGACGGTTTTGACTATGAAATAGCTTATTCTCTTAGGGAAAGAGCTCCACAAACACTAGAGGAAATGCAGAGCATAGTGGTGAGCGTAGAAGCAAATCTGATAGAAAAACGAGCCAGAGAAAGAGCAGAGAGAAGAATGCCTATGAAGGAAGAACCTTCAGCTTTTGAAAAGAAGCCGGATGTAATCATTAAAGGTATGGAAAGATTAGGTGATAGAGTGGAAACCATTGAAAGAAAGTCTGCTACTGATAACCAGAATGTTGCAAGAAACCCAAACTTTAGAAGGAATCTGAACCAAAATATTGGAAAGAATGTCCCTGATCAAAACATTAGACCACCTTTCCAAGAAAACTTTGTTGAAGGTTCGACCTCAGAAGGACCTACAGAAGATGTAGAAATAAACAATGTCAATGAGGACAAAGATGAATCAGAAATCTTCCTATCTCAGGATGATCAAGAGAATCATATCCTTGAAACATTCCCCACTCATTCAGGTGAGACTTTTGATTTCAAAGAAGGCTATGACACAGCAATCTACGAGGTTCATAAGCAGTACAACTTGAGAAGTAGACGGATAGATGTAACAGAGAAAAATAAACAGAAAACCACAAAACAAAATGTCAAAGGAAAACAAAACATTCCCCCTGTACAAAATACTTCCCCTGTACAAAACATTCCCCAAATACAAATTTTGCCTAGGATAAATCCTAGTTTTTCAAATCCAATAATTGAAGATATCTCTGACAACCAACCAATTGACAAACAGCAATCCAATACATCTCCTCAAGTAGGAACTGTAGAAGAAACAGTAGAAGTTAGTCCTGAAACATCTTCAAAGCAAAACTTCATTCATGAAAAAGAGAAAAACATTGAAGATCCAGTAAACCGAGAAAATCCAACGGTGCAAAACGCTAAAGCTCAAACAGAAAAACCCTTTAATCTAGAAGCTGAAATAGGCAAACTCAAGATAGCTGTTCCTTTATCAGAATTGGCTAAACATGAGGTCTATAGGAATCAGATTTCCAAGTCTTTAAACATTAACATTACTGGATTGGATGATTCAGTAAATATTCTTGATGATCAACCCAAACTTCTTTTTGGCCCTGAGGTTAATGGCAAACCAGAAAGTGGAGGAACTCCTCCATTTTATGTAAGCCCGAATGTTCATGACAAGATACTCCATAATGCAATGCTTGATTCTGGAGCATCTCACAATTTGATGCCAAAAGCAGTAATGGAAAGATTGAATCTAGATATTACTAGACCATACAAAGATTTGTTTTCATTTGATTCCAGTCAGGTAAAATGTTTAGGTTTAATTAAAGATCTGTGTGTCACTTTGGTCCAATACCCTGCTAAGTCTGTTTTAATGGACATAGTAGTTGCCGATATTCCACCCAAATATGGTATGTTATTGTCTAGGTCTTGGGGTGCTAAACTTGGAGGATCTATTCAATTAGACATGTCTTATGCAACTATTTCAGTTTTTGGTCAGCCTAAAAGATTATATAGAGAAACTTTGATGAAGTACTTAGTGAGTAGCCATGAGAAGCCTGAAAACTTCCCTGTTTATTCTGTACATTCCGACATGGATTCTTTTATTTTATACAATGCTGAGTCAGATCTTCCTACTGAAATAGGAGCTCCTGAAAAGGAAATCATAAACAAAACCACTGTCAAAATTGAAGAAATATCTGAAAACAAAGAAACACCAGATGACCAAGAAAAACCTGAAACAACTAAACAACTAGCTCTTGTCAGAAAATCTATTAAAACAATCGATGAAGATTACGAACATGAAATTCTATGGCATTTAGAGTTTGATGGCTCAGTAAACAGACTAGGTGCAGGAGCTGGAATTTGGTTACACAATGTAGAGAACAATCATGCAGAGGGTCATGCTTATAGGTTAAATTTCAAATGCACTAACAACATTGCAGAGTATGAAGCTCTTTTATTGGGGCTTAAACATGTCAAGAAGTTAGGAGGCATTAGGGTATCAATCATAGGCGACTCTGAACTAATTATCCAACAGATTAAAGGAGAATGTGCAACAAAGGACATGAGACTGAAACAATACCGAGAGACAGTTGTGGAGATTCTCAACACATTTCTACAAGCCCAACTTGCCAAGATTCCCAGGAAACAAAACTTGCATGCTCACAGTTTAGCAATGTTTGCTAGTACATGTAAGTTGCCTTTTGATCCTAATCATCAGTTTTCAGCTGAGATAAGACACAGGCCCGCAATACCCGACAATGTTTTGAATTGGCAAGTATTTGTGAATAACCATCAAATCAATAGTTTTTTGACACTTCAGAATGAGTTTTCTAACTGTAATATAGATGAAGACATGATTGCTGATAAATTTGATCAAGAAAAAGAACAAAAAATGGAAATTTCAAGAGAAAATGCAATTCATATGCTGCATCCAACCACATTCACTGAAAAAGACATGCAAAATTTGAAACAAATGGAATTTGATGAGATCATAGATGAGACAGAAATCATCAATTTAAAAGATAATCAATTACCCAAAGGATTAACACCTTTGGAAGATCTATTTGACTCAAACGATATTCCATTCAGACCTAAAATAGAACCTGTTAAAGCCGATATGGAGGAATGCAACTTAGGAACACCTGAACATCCTAAAATTGTTAAGTTGTCCAAATCTCTCCCAAAAGAACAAAAGGTGAAATGTGTTGAACTATTAAAAGAATTCCAGGATGTTTTTGCCTGGAGTTATGAAGACCTCAAATCTTATGATACATCCATCATTCAACATACTATACCTTTGAAACCAGACCAGAAACCTTTTAAACAAAAACTTAGGAGAATTAATCCTGTTTTACTACCCTCAATTGAAAAGGAAATCAAAAGAATGTATGAAGCAGGGATTATAGCCCCTATCAGATTTTCAGAATGGGTTTCTAACCTAGTACCAACCAGAAAAAAGATAGGAGAAATCAGACTGTGTGTTGATTTAAGGAATTTGAATAAAGTTTCTTTAAAAGACAACTATCCTCTACCTAAAATGGATCACATTCTGCAAAGGGTAGTGGGATCTTCGAGAATATCACTACTAGATGGATTTTCAGGGTACAACCAGATTCTGGTTCATCCTGATGATCAGGATAAAACATCATTTACCACACCATGGGGTACGTTTAAATATGTCAAAATGCCATTTGGACTCAAGAATGCAGGAGCTACCTTTCAAAGAGCGATGGACATTGCTTTTTCTAAAGAGATACATGATTTTCTGGTTATTTACTTAGATGATTTGACCGTTTTCTCTAAAACAGATCAAGAACATTTAGATCACCTAAGGCAAGTATTTATAAAGTGCAGAAAATATGGAATTTCTTTAAACCCTAAGAAGTCATTGTTTGGTTTGGAAGAAGGAAAGCTTTTAGGGCATATCATTTCTCAAGATGGCATTAGGATTGATCCAGAAAGAATTCAAGCAATTTTGCAAATACCCCACCCCAGAAACATAAAAGAATTGCAAGCATTTATAGGAAAAATCAACTTCTTGAGAAGATTTATTTCTAGTCTAGCAGAGTTACTTAGATTACTGACTAACATGTTGAGGAAAGATTCAAGCATTGACTGGACTGTAGAAGCCAAGCAATCATTCGAGGAAAGTAAAATGGCTTTAACAAGGACACCAGTTCTGACCAGTCCTAAATTTGATAGAGACTTTATTATTTTTTCATTTGCTTCTGAACATACTGTTGCAGCTGTTTTACTTCAAAAAGATGACCAAGGGTGTGAAAAGGCAATAGCATTTTTTAGTAAAGCACTGAGGGATGCACCTCTAAAGTACAATATTATGGAAAAACAGGCTTTTGCATTGGTAAAAGCAATCAAAGATTTTAGAGTTTACATATTATATTCTCATGTGATAGCATATGTGCCCAATGCAGTAGTTAAAGATATTTTGACTCAAGATGGCATTGAAGGTAAACGAGGTAAGTTGATAGCTACCATTTTGGAATATGATATTGAAATCAAGCCAACCAAACTGATAAAAGGCCAAGGCTTAGCACAACTCATGACAGAAACCAATTGCCAAGCCTTAGATATCAATGAACTGGATAACGATCAGGAGATGGCGACTCCTCAGATCAATCAAGCTTTTTTAGATTCACCCTGGTATTCTGATATAATTCATGTTTTATTAAACCTGCAAGCTCCTCCAGGGTTGTCCAGAACTAAGCAAAGATTTTTAAAGATGACATCTTTGAAATATTGTATTTTAGATAGCACTTTATTTTGGAAGAATCATGAAGGACTTTTATTGAATTGTCTCTTAAAAGATGAAGCTGATAAAGTGCTTAATGAATTTCATGCAGGGGATTGTGGAGGACATCTCTACTGGAAATCTACTGCAGACAAGATCTTAAGGGCTGGCTTTTACTGGCCAACATTATTTTCTGATGTAAAGAAATGTGTAACAAGTTGTCACAAATGTCAGATATTTGAGGGTAAAAGAAAGTTGTTACCTCTGCCTTTAAAACCAGTTTCCACAGAAAGACCCTTTCAACAATGGGGTTTAGATTTTATTGGAGAGATTCACCCCCCTTCTTCCGGACAACATAGATGGATTTTAACTGCTACAGACTATTTCACCAAATGGATTGAAGCCATCCCATGTAGACAGTCCAATGATTCTGTAATCATAGGGTTTCTCGAAACCAACATACTTTCAAGATTTGGCTGTCCAGAAAAGATTATAACAGACAATGCTGCTGCATTTAAATCAAAGAAAATGATTAGTTTCTGCCATAAGTATCATATTACTTTAGGCCATTCAACAGCCTATTACCCCCAGGGTAATGGACTAGCAGAATCCTCCAATAAGAGTTTGATCAATATCATTAAGAAATTGTTGGAAGAAAATAAAAAGAACTGGCATAAGAAACTGACCTATGCATTATGGGCAGACAGACTCACAACCAAGAAATCCATTGGGACTAGTCCATATGAGTTAGTTTATGGTCTGGAAGCAAGATTCCCTTCATCTTTAGGAATCCCTGTCATGAAATTACTTCAGGAGGCTCAAGTGGAGCCAAATGACATTCAAAGAAGAATTAATCAAACAATCCACTTACAACAAACCAGAGAAGAGGTGTACCAAAGATCACAAGTCTTACAGGAAAAGCTAAAGAAAATGTTTGATAAAAGGACTAAAGCAGAGGATTTTCAATTAGGAGACAAGGTCCTAAGATGGGATTCTAGAAGAGAAGAAAAAGGGAAACATGGGAAGTGTGATTTCTTGTGGAAAGGGCCTTATATCATCCATGCCTTGCAGGGAAACAATACTTATTTTTTGAAGGACTTGGACAATTCAGAAGTTGAAGAAGGACTAGTCAATGGTCGAATGCTTAAGCATTATTTTGATCCAATTTACTAGAATGTTTAAATGTTCCTAACTTGTACATAATATATTGTTTGCTTGTTTTATTTTTGTTACTGCAGTTTGGATTGGATGGTGACTTCTTGGAATTGAAGCCCGAAGTGAAGGCCCTAAGTTCCAAAAAAGTTTTACTATCATATGTAAAATAAAGCTATCAGAAGAAGGAAAATTCCTTACTTTCAGTTTCAAGACATTCTGAGGCATCTGATCTACTGTTCTTGACTTTCCACAAGGAAAAGCCATCCCCAAGTGGAGCCAGTGTTAGCCTCCTATATCAATAGGTTTCATCTTTCATGATTGTCTGGATGGAAGTATGGAATATGTTCAAACCTTCTTACTTGAGCAAAGGTGTTCCATATTCTTGAAAAACCAAAAAATCAAAAAATTTAAAAAATGTAAAGAGGGTATACCCTAAAAGAAAGATCAAAGGGTAAAAAGAATAAAAATGGTCAAAAAAGAGAAAGAAAGGAACCCCAAGCAAAAAATAGACCAAGGAAAGTGTGCAAGTCTAAATGCCACTACTTTTTTCATCTGTTGTAATAAAATAATTGTGTGCAGCTTGTGAACTTTTGCCACAATTCATGAATAAGTCAAACTGTTTAAACTTGGCTTAGTCATATTTCAATTTCATGTTTTAGATTAGAGAATAAATATCTAGCCAAACAGTTTAATCTTAGCAGATAAGTAGCTAGGTAGAGTGAATAAAAGGTGCTCAACAGTTTAATCTGAGCCCTTGGATGTAATAAGGGTAGAAATAGATAGATTCATCATGTAAAAAGAAAAGATTGATCAGGGTTTGCAAGTCTAAATGCACCCTAATAAAGAAGACAAAATGGTAGTGTTAAGTAGATAGGGTAGGTAGATGGTGCTACAAAGTGTTATCTGATGAATGGTGCTGCTATATGTTGGTTGATCCTTTACTTTCATCACAAGTACTAAAGCAAGAAATACACTGGAAAATCACAGCAAGAAAAGTCAAATTCATTAACCTCCCTCATCATTTTCCCCCTCAAGAGTTTTACTAATTTCCCCCAAAAAAGTACTAAGGTAATTGGAGATCAAAGGGGCTCAAGGCATTTCCTTGACTTCTGGAGGGACCGGACCCTCAGCCTAATGATCAAAAGACCTAAGCACTTGAAATAATCCATCATTGATTATCTTCCATTTTTAACTTTTTCCTAAGTAAAATCCTATTTTACTTAGGAAACTGATGCAACATTCCATAAAATTCCTCAAGACAACTTGTTATTCTAAGCTTAAGTGTTGAAGATAAAAATGTGCAATTTACTTCATAAGTTTTCACTTTCTTAGATGTACAAAGGTGTTTTGATTTTCCTTGTCCTTTTTCATATTAACACCTAACTCTATTATATTAAATCCCTAGTGAAATCCCTTTTTCCTATGTATATAACTCCCTTTTCTAATAAATATCCCCAAAGCCCTCTTATTATAATGTTTTACCAAAGTATATATAGTCCCGCACATTTAAAATAAATACCCCTCTTTATAAAGCCCTTTGGTAAAACTATAACCTTATATATACATTCCGCCCCTATGATGAATTAATTATATTAATTTATTCATCGTATAATAAAATATATATAGAAAAGCGTTAGACACGTAACATATGTGTTTAACACCAAAAACAAGAATAAACTACGACGGAATCCTGCGCCACCATACTCAGCATTCCACGTGGCATTACACATGGCCAAACCCCGCCGCAATTCATTTTATAAATTCACGGGGTTAATTAGTCATTTGGACTAATTAACAACCATTCCCGCCTATTAGCTTCTCCCCGGGGTGATTAGATTACATGTCAAAACTTGTTTAAACCCCGACGGGCCCACTTTCGAAACCGCACAAGTTTCCCTTTCCTCCAGCCGTCAGATCACTCCTCCGTTGATCAACGGTCCCGATCAATCCCGCTGCCCATCGCGTGTGAGTTTTTTAGCCAGCGGGGAATGGGCGGGTTTGACTATTCAGCATTCCACGTGGCAAGCATCCTGTGGAATCGCTGCCATTGCGATTTTTACCGCCTTCCTCCATAAGCGGTGCGGGCTCACCGCTTACCGCTTATCGAATACCGCCGGCCCCACTCCCTTACGTCACCCCGTACGTCAAATGACATCATCACCTCGAAAACGAAAAAAACCCTTTTGACTTGTTTTTAAGCCATTTTTCGCGTTTTTTTCAGTTATTTTGGTTTTCGAAAGAGACTAAGCTCCCGCTGCAAATTTCAAAATTCGCTGCAAATACACCAAATTACTCAGAAATTCCGCTGCGCCCGTGTTGAAGAACGTCCCTGCCATTGTCCATTACCTGTTAAAGAACTAGTTTCCATCCAAAAACAGGTATTTATCATTCCGCGCCCCGACTGCAAGTTAAGCTTGGTTTCTTGTGTTTTTCTCTGAAAAAGTGTTTGAAAGTCCTCTCTGAGTCCTCATTGAAGAGTTGAAACCTGTAAATTTGCTTCCCAAACCTGCAATTTGTTCCAATTTCCTCTTTTGTCAGATATCCCGTCCAGTCTGCAAGAAAAACTGAAACCTTCATTTTGAATCCACAAGAACCAAAATGGAGGCCCCAACTGCTCTAAATGTCACTCCTTTGAATGCTCCTCACCGAGATTTAGACTACTTGCCTCTCATAGATGAAGATTTCCAAATAAAAGACCTGCATTTCGATGAAAGTCCCCGTTTGAGTTTCTGTCGCTGCAGAGACGAATACTCAAAGGGGCAAGATCTTATAAGGTTGTGGGAATCCAATCTCCCAAGGTATTTCATTCCTACAGTCCACGTTTTCCCTGAAATCATTCATTATTGTCATGCAAATTATGATCCCACACAAAGAGCTGTATTAGCTCCTGATCAAAGTGTTTTGTTCCCTATAACACCTCGGGCTATCAATGCTATGTTACAATTTGAGCCAGAACAAGAATTAGCACCTCTATCCATGGAAGGGCTAATTGAGAAAACCAGACTGTTAACTCCAGAGAAATTGAAAGCAATGTGTCAGTACTTCATGTTACCTGAGCATCAGCCAAAAGGGACTCCCCCCTATGGTTTTTGTTTTTTCAATCAACTGGGAAGGCTTATTGTGAATGTAATATCCTTTGTCTTAGGATTCAATACCAGTGAGTATGTTGACGAGATAACTCTGGCTTTGCTATCTATCTTTACCCCTGGGCAGCCTCCTGAGATTAAGTATGACTATGCTTCCTTCATTGCCAACAAAATCCATGATCAATTTTTAAGGCTAGATGATGAAAAGGTTTTCAAGTACTCCTCAGTTATCTATCACCTCATAATTTTCTATCACCCAGACAAATTCCCTTTCCCTGTTCAGAAACTTGATGCTAAAGGTAATCCCAGGTCTGTTATTTTTTGGTCCCCCATCATTCATTTGTCCTCTGATTCTCCCTACTCTTATTCAGAATTCATTGATCAGTTTGTACATCCTGCTACAATATTGTTAACAGGAGTTTCTCCCCCCAGGCTTAGTACTGAGATTAAAAAGACCCTGCAATTGTCAAAGAGTTACAAAGTTGGGGATTGGTACTTGTACCAAAACCATACAGTCATCAGGATTTATGGATGTGAATTACATCCATTCAAGTTACCCGGATATGTACCAATGAGAATTTTTGCTTTGGAATACTTTAGACAGATGAACAACTCAGATGTAATCCATTTCTGCAATGTAAAGAAGAAAGCACAGTTAAGGATCAAAAGCCAGTTAGGTCCTTTCATTTGCAATTCTAGAGAAGCTGAAAGAGATGCAGAACTTATATTAGAGAGAAAATTCCAGACATCTTTCCGTTGGGTCCCTTATGATCCCTTTGGTTTCATTTGTGAAAGAAGGTTAAAAAATAAGTCATCTCCTTATATACATCACAGAATTCCTGACATAGAACAGTATGCAAATCAAGATGAATGGGTTAAAGGAACACTCGTTGAAGAGGGAAGTGGAGCTGACAAATTGAATAAACTTATGAAAGATGCTGAGAAGAAATTTGACCTAGAAACATATGATCAAATGCAGGTACCCTATATTGGCACATCTTCAACAGCCACTCTACAACAAGCTCTACAGGAAGACAGCCCATCAGTAGCAGCAGAGCCTAAAGGTAAAGGAAAAGAACCTATAGTTCAGGTAATTGAAACCTTAGTCATGGCAGAAAAATCACAGAGTTCCAAAGCACCAGAACCATCTAAGGCTTCTCAAACACCAGCAAAGCAAATCCAAGTTCCAGAGATGCAAACTCCACTGAATGTGGAAATAGGGAAAAAGAGGCCAGCTCCAGATACCACACCTTCAAAAGGAGCCCCACAAGTCTATCAAGCTAAAAAACACAAGTCTGATCTACCTCCAGATGTAGAGATCATAGATGAAATATTTGATGATGGCAGGGAAGATAGTCAGCAAACAGGTACAGCAAGTGAAACAAATATAAGCCAGAAAGGGATACAAAAGCAACTGAGCACCGAAGTATCTTCTTTCAGACCGCCCAAGACAGGTACTGGAGACATAAAGAAAACCTTCATTGATATCAAAACAAGGAATGAACCATTAAAAATGAAGGTCTATGATCAGTATATGAAGATGGCTGCTCACAATCAGCAAAGGTTGATGTCAGCATTTGATCTTTCACAAGGTAAAATGCAAATGAGCCACTTCAAAGCTAAGGTGCCAAAGCCAACTTCAGCAACAGATTACATCAAAACAAATTTTGAAGTGTTAGCAAAGGATATCCATCCCTTGGATCAGATAGAGCTTCATAGGCAAACAGGGGAAATGGTTTATTCTACTCTCACCAACAAAGCCATGGCAGCTTTAACACTACAAGATTCCTTGAATAATACCGCTGCAACATTGAAAATTGAAAGGGCCTCCTCACAGGCCAAGGACAATAGAATAAAGTCTCTAGAAGAGATCATTATTGGTTTGGGTCACAATCCCAAAGACACTAAAGGTATTGAGGCACTGATAAAAAAGAAAGAGGATGATATAGCTGCACTGAGAAAACAGTTGAAAATACCAGCCTCGAGGCACCCCCAGACACAGGAAGTAATAAAAGGAAATTCACAAGAAGAAATGATGGAGTTTCTCTTAAACTTGACAGAGCGACTAAATGAAACCGAGAAGGAGCTGGAAAGGGCATTGCAGGAACAGGAAATTCTCAAACAGGCTTCAGCAACAGGTACTACAGGACAACAGGAACAATCATCTCAGGTGAATATTTCTAATTTGAATTCTGATGATTTGATTAAACAAATGGAGAGTTTGCAGCTAAAGGTCACAGAACTCCAAGAAGCAAAATTACAATTAACAAAATTGGAGGGAAAATATGACACATCCAAAAAGATAGCTGCTGACAACCTCAGAGAAATAAAAAGGTTGGAAAAATTGGTTGAGGCTTTGCAAAAGGATCTTACACTGGAAAAGCCTCTGAATGAAATAAATGATATTCTTTGGGACAACATCATTAATTTAATAAGAGATATTTGGCCTTCCATTCAAGCTATTTTTGAGCAGAATGAGTTAGTCAAGATAGCCCAAGAGGAAATAAACAAAACTAGACATGAATTAAGAGGCAAACCAGAGCTAGCCCAGCAGCTCATTCAGTTTTTGAATTCCAGAACAAAACAACAGCTAGCATTGCTAGGAATTGATGACAGAACATGTGTAGTTTTGGAAGCAAAGAGAATTTTCACAAAGAGAACTTTCATGCAAAATCTAGAAAGAAAGTGTACTGATATTTTGGTCGACATCAACGTTTTCAGAGAAAAGTTTCAAGCTCTGCTCGACAGTGAAATGCCAAGTCCCATGCTCACAAAGGATCAAATAGTGGACTTGGAAACTTATGAGAAAAGAATCAAAGCTCATGCTAAACATACAGCTATAGGTTCTACTAGTGTAGGTTCTACTAGCTCATCAGAACCTGCAGTACCAACTGGGAAGAGTATTTATGAAAAAGTGAAGAATCTGTTTCACCTGGAGCATGAGTTAAAATATCTATTTCCAAACGAGCCCACTTTTTATAAACTTACTGAAGCCGATGAAACTTTAAGGAAGCTCAGAAGAACAATGATACCAGATGATCAGTGGTGGAAGGAAATGCTGGAAATTTTGTAAAAAATGTTGTCAAGATAAAAGTTTATCTTTACTATTGAGTAAATGGTAAAAACAGAAATGCAGATGAAAGAGTATCAGATGAAAGAGTATCAGATGAAAGAGTAAAGAGTATCCGTGAGAAGTAAAAGTATTCAACAAGTCAAAGGAATACGCAAAGGACAACATAGAGCCCTATTTAGAGCACTTATCCTTAGCACGTCCATGAAGAAAGGAACAGCACATCAGCCGTTACTCATTATTCTATTTTCGAGACCATGTGTCTCTTGTTTGTTGTAAATACGCTTTAAGTCAGCCTGAATTATTGGCTAGGATAGAGTAAGATTGTTAAGATTATTTTTGTATAAATAAGCCTTCAAAGAGAGTTTTGAGGGGTGGATTCTATTACTCTGCTGTAACATTGAGGTTTTCGGAATAAAAAGATTTTGGACAAATTTACTTGTGGCTTACTGGATGACGTTTTGAAGCACTGGACTTGTTGCAGGATTCATGTGTTGGACTTCAGTTCAATAAGTTTTCCAACCCTTGTGTTTAAATTTTATATTAGTTTATGCTATCATCATATCCATTCCTGAATAGTTTACATAA